>OY882876.1:2253390-2903390 GCA_963693515.1 Pipistrellus nathusii
TCCTGCAGGCCCCCCACTGGGGATCGAACCCGCAGCCCGGGCCTGTTGTCCTTGACTGGGCACAGGACAGCACCCCACCAACTGACCCACAGCAGCCAGGGCCCTGAATTTTTTTTATTATTATTTTTTTAAACCTAAGGCTGAGACATAGACCTCACCCATACATGTTGAAAGAATTCTAAAGCTGCTGTGTGTGCGCGTGTGTGTTATTTTAATTAAAGTCCTTGGGGATCACCACGGAGGGAGGCAGAGCGGAGTCTGAGGAGTCAGCAGCACGTGGAGAGAACAAAGCACCTCGATGCTCGTGCTGCAGGCCTGTCGGTGACTCAGGAGGCCGCGGCCTCGGGGGCAGAGTCCAGGCCGCTCCTGGGGAGGACGCTGACTCCCGGGATCGTCGGGAGCTGAGCGGAGTCCGGGCTGGAAGCCTGAGCCTGCCGGGTGCAGCCTGAGCCTGCCGGGTGCAGCCTGAGCCTGCCTGGTGCAGCCTGAGCCTGCCGGGTGCAGCCTGAGCCTGCCAGGTGCGGCCGAGCTTCTCCCAGCCCTTCCTGCGGGTGAGGCGCTCCGTGCGGGGCAGCGAGGAGCCTGTGCACTCGGAGTTCACCGTGTGGTTAGGGAGTTAAGCCTTCAGCCAGAGCCCGAGTCAGTGTGGCTCCTCGGCCCGTGGACCACAGGGTCCCGGGTTTGAATCCAGGCAAGGCCACGTACCCCAGGGTTGAGGCATGTACGGGAGGCAGCCAATCAATGTGCATGTCTCTCTCTATGTCTCTCCCCCTCCCTTATGCTCCCTCCTAAAAAAAGTCCTAGCCGGTATGGCTCAGTGCATAGAACATCAGCCTGCAGGCTGAAGAGTCCCGGGTTCGATCCCCAGTCAGGGCACATGCCTGGGTTGCAGGCTGGATCCCCAATAAGGGAGGTGCACGAGGCAGCCCATCCATGATTCTCTCTCAGTATGGATGCTTCTCTCTCTTCCTTTCCCTCCCTCCCTCTCTGAAATCAATAAAAATATACCTTAAAAAAAAGAGAGAGAGAGAGGTTGAAGCTCTGGGCTGAGGGACCCACCTGTCCCCTTACAGTCAGACATCTTCTCCGGAGCCATCTTCATCAAGCTGGCCCTGGGGCTGGACCTGTACCTGGCCATCTTCATCCTCCTGGCCATCACGGCCATCTACACCATCACGGGTGAGTCCACTGCGCTCAGCTCAGCCCTGCTCTCTCCTGCTCCCATCACGCCGACCGGCAACGAGCAACCTCTGCCTGGTCACGGCCAAGGCGAGGCCACCAGCCCTTCACTCGCACTCCGAGCGCCAGGCGCAGCCACGACACACAAGCAGAGCTGGGCACGCGGGCCCTGTCAGTGCCCGTCACCCGGACGGAGGCTGACACTGCGATTGTGGGGGGAGGGGGCAGAGAAACGCTATGGGGCTCAGCCACGTGTCTCGTACCCAGGCTGGCACCTGGGGCTCAGTGCATCCTGCCAGGGGAGGCCAGGATGGAATAGCAGCTCCAACAGGAGCCTGGCGAACCCGAGGCGGGGCCCAGGTGGATGCCGGAGCCTAAGGGTGGCATGAGAAAGGAGGGGCGGGAACGGTGGGTGGGTTGCGGGGAGAAGGTAGGTGGCAGTGATCCAAACAGGTTTCCATGCACCAAGCACACGGGTGGGGTGTCGCCGGGGAAGAGATCTAAAGGTGAAGGCACGTAGAGGCGGGCACCTGATCAAACCTCCTGGCTCCTTTCCTCCCTCCCAGGGGGCTTGGCCTCGGTGATTTACACGGACACCCTGCAGACCATCATCATGCTCATCGGCTCCTTCATCCTCATGGGCTTTGGTGAGTGGCGGCGTGGGAGCAGGGCCGTGGGTGGGAGTCCTGGGGCTGGTGGGTCCCGAGGATCCTGAGACTGCGGCCAGGCCGAGGGGCGGGGCCGGAGTCCTCCCGCGCGGGGTCATTAGGGAAACGGGGGGCGGGTCTTAGGTTTCCGGGGGACATTGTCTCGTGGCCGGTGCCATTCCAGCGTTTGCCGAGGTCGGAGGCTACGAGAGCTTCATGGAGAAGTACATGCACGCCATCCCGGCCGTGGTCGAAGGCGACAACCTGACCATCAGGCCCGAGTGCTACACCCCCCGGCCCGACTCCTTCCACATCTTCCGAGACGCCGTCACCGGGGACATCCCGTGGCCGGGGATGATCATAGGCATGACCATCGTGGCTGCGTGGTACTGGTGCACAGACCAGGTGAAGCGTGTGTGCGTGCGTGCGTGCGTGTGCGTGTGTGTGATTGTGTGTGACTGAGTGTGCGTGTGATTGTGTGTGTGTGACTGAGTGTGTGTGTGTGTGTGTGTATGTGTGAGTACATTTATGTTGTTCTTTTTCTTCTCCTAGAAAATCATCTAGTTTTACCATTTAAAAAGTCACACACTTTGCCCTAGCCGGTTTGGCTCAGTGGGTAGAGTTTCAGCCTGCAGACTAAAGGGTCACGTTTCGATTCCGGTCGGGACACATGCCTGGTTACGGGCTCGATCCCCCGTGGGGGGCATGCAGGAGGCAGCCGATCAATGATTCTCTCTCCTCATTGATCAATGATTCTCTCTCCTCATTGATCAATGATTCTCTCTCCTCATTGATCAATGATTCTCTCTCCTCATTGATCAATGATTCTCTCTCCTCATTGACCAACGATTCTCTCTCCTCATTGACCAACGATTCTCTCTCCTCATTGACCAACGATTCTCTCTCCTCATTGATCAACGATTCTCTCTCCTCCTTGACCAACGATTCTCTCTCATCATTGACCAATGATTCTCTCTCATCAGTGATGTTCTCTCTCTCCCCTCCCTTCCCCTCTGTAGTCAATATAAATATACTTTTTTTAAAAAAAGAAAAAGAATCCTCGTCACAGATGAGATACCTGAACCTCGCAGAAGTCAAACACTCCTGAGGGGGAAGCAGGGATCCAAATCCGGGTTTTCCTGCAGAGCTCCCTCTTCCCCGCCATCACCTCCTTCTCACCGCACGCGAACCCCTTAAGAGCCCCCCTCCCCCCTGGACGCGCCCTCCGGCTGTCCCGTGACCAGGCGTGCTCCCCCTGCAGGTCATCGTGCAGCGCTGCCTGTCCGGCAAGGACATGTCCCACGTGAAGGCCGCCTGCATCATGTGCGGGTACCTGAAGCTGCTGCCCATGTTCCTCATGGTGATGCCGGGCATGATCAGCCGCATCCTGTACACAGGCAAGTCCCGCGCCCCTACGTTCTCATCGCTGGTGTTCCCTCTAGTGCTCCCAGCTCCCGCGGGGCCAGTGCCCGGGGACCCACAGCTGTGACCCTCTGAATGGGGTGTTCTAGCCGAAGAGGAAGCAGATGGATGTGCGCAGTTCCAAGTGGAGTCTCGGTTTCCGGGCAAACATCTCTCCTCTAACTCATGACCTTGCAGCTTGTCTCTGAGGCCATTGGTGGTAGCGCCTACCTGTCTGGGTCCCCCTCGCTGAGCCCACTTCTCTGGCTTCCTTTTCAGAGAAGGTGGCCTGTGTGGTTCCCTCCGAGTGTGTGAAGCACTGTGGCACCGAAGTCGGCTGCACCAACTACGCCTACCCAATGCTGGTGATGGAGCTGATGCCTGACGGTAAGACAGCATCCTGCTCAATGGTTAGAGCACTGGCCTAGGAGCCAGAGGGTCTCGGGTTTGAGTCCCAGTTCAGGGCACGTATCTGGGTTGCAGGTGCCATCCCTGTCCCGGGTCACTGCTCCCAGTGAGTGTGGGAGGCAACCCATCGATGTTGGTTGTCTCTCGAAGACAAATACTGCACGATGTCACTGACACGTGGAGTCTAAAGAAATAGAGAAGTAAAATGGTGGGTGCCAGGGGGTGGGGATGGGGAAATAGAGAGCTATTGGCCAAAGGGTACAAACGTTCGGGGATGATATGGATAAGTTCCGGAGATTCCAGCCTAAAGACTACAGTTAATAATGTCTTGTGTACTTGAAATGTACTAAGAAAATAGATCTCAAGTATTCTCACAACAAAGCAAGATATTAGTTACTATGTGAGGTGATGGCTGGGTTAATTAGCATGATTGCGGTAACCATTCATAGTGTGTGTGTGTGTGTGTGTGTGTGTTCATGTCATACACCTTAAATACATGCAATTTTTGTCAACAATTCTTTCTTCCATTAACTCAGTTGTCTTCAGAGGACAGACTGATGGTTGCCAGAGGGGATAGAGGTTGAGGGACTGGGTGAGGAGAAGGTGAAGGGATGAAGAAGCACCAACAGGTGGTTATGAAACAGTCCCAGGGATGCAAAGCACAGCGTAAGGAATCAAATCAATAACATTGCGATGGCTCGGAACGGTGCCAGCCGGGTACTGGGAATGCAGGGGGGGAGCACTCTGTGGTGATTTGACCACTGTGTCACACCCCTGAGATGAATACAAAATAATGTGAAATAGAAGTTCTCATTTAGCCCAGCCAACTCGGTCCCCAGTGCTGGGCGTGCAGGAGGCAGCTGATCAGTGATTCTCTCTCATCATCAGTGTTCTCTCCTCTCTCTCTCCCTCTCTCTTCCTCTGTGAAATCAATAAAATGTTTTTCTAAGTTATAATTTAAAGAGTTGCATAGCCATGAGCTTATAAACTCAGAGAACTAGAGGTTAACTATTTATCAGGAAGCCAATTGCTAAAAAAAAAAAAAAAAAAGAAAAGAAAGAGATGGTACCACACCATTTCCTGTCTTCCAAATTTAGGTTCCAGCAAGTAAGCTCTAAATTTGCATTTAGAACTAAAATCCTACACTGGGTTATTCTCAGATCACCGGGAAATATGCAGAAAATGGTGCGCGCAGCATGTATCCGTGGGCACATCAGTTAGGAAACAGTCATGTGACACCGTTACCTTTGAACGGCCCTCTGGTTTGGCCAGGTGATCGCAGCTCATGGCGTCCGGCTCCTAACACGTGGTTGCCTCCTCTCCCGGCCGCAGGGCTACGAGGCCTGATGCTGTCCGTCATGCTGGCGTCTCTCATGAGCTCCCTGACCTCCATCTTCAACAGCGCCAGCACCCTCTTCACCATGGACCTCTACACCAAGATCCGGAAGCAGGCCTCGGAGAGGGAGCTCCTCATTGCGGGGCGGTGAGCGATCCCTGGCTTCCGTCTCACAATTCTCCGGAAAGGGAGAGACACAGACGTGACCCAGAGCCTCCTCCTGGGGGAGGAGGGGGGAGAGGGGTTCAGAGAAACCACTCAGAGAGTTCTAGAATGGGGTTTGATTCCCGGTCAGGGCACATGCCCAGTGGCGGGCCTGCAGGAGGCAGCCGATCCCTGATCCTCTCTCATCACCGATGTTTCTCTCTCTCTCCCCCTGCTTCCTCTCTGGAATCAATAAAAATATATATATTTTAAATGCTAGGAAGAAAATTAAGGCAGGATTAAAGGATGAGGACTAACGTAAGACGGTGCTCAAAGGGTCCTCACAGAAGAAGTGGCATTTGAGCAGAGCCCTGGGGAGAGGGTGGGGGAGCAGTCAGTGCCGCCGGGGCCTCCGCAGTCACGTGTGGGGAGTGTGTGAGGACAGCAGGAGGTGAGCTTGGCCCGTGAGAGCGATAGGAGACGGATCAGAAAGGTGGGGGCTTGGGGAGATCACGCAGGCTCCTCGGGCCCTAAGAGGACTTTGGATTTTATTTCGCGTGAGGCAGCAAACAGCTGAAGATAAGAGAGCACGGGAGCCACACCATTTGCTTTCGGGTGATGATGGCAATGACCATGGGAGGCGTTATTTCTCCAATCCGTACTGTGTTCTAGGCCCTGTGCTCGGTCCGCCCGTGGTGTATCACGCTTAGTTAGTTATTGCAAGGTTGCAGAGGTTTTGTAGAGCTTAAGTGTGACTCCCGTGCCTCAGTTTCCCACCCAAAAGCTTATCCCCCCCCGTTCTCCCAACTCCCACCCTTCTCTTCCAGGTGAGCACACACAGAAGTCCAGTAAGTTATTATTACTTGTTTATTCATGTGACAAGCACAGAAGTATATGGCGAAGTTCTTTAAAAATATATATATTTTTTTTTTATTGACTTTTTACAGAGAGGAAGAGAGAGGATAGAGAGTTAGAAACATCGATCAGCTGCCTCCTGCACATCCCCTACTGGGGATGTGCCCACAACCAAGGTACAAGCCCTTGACCGGAATCGAACCCGGGACCTTTCAGTCCACAGACCGATGCTCCAAACCGGTTTCGGCAGCGAAGTTTTGTTGTGTTTTTTTTTTTTAAAGTGAAACAGTCTTGCTCCCTGACCCCCCCAGGAGCAAAACCAAATGGTTGTTGACCGCATCTCAATATGTTAGCAAATCCTTCTACCCGCCACAGTACGCCAGTAGCAAAAAAAAAAAAAAAACACAAATCAGCATCTCTGGCCAGTCCCCTCAGCATTCTGGGACAGAGGGAGGGCATTTTCGTCCTGACTCAGTTTCTCTCCAGCTAGGAAAAAAATAAAAAATAAAAGACCAGCGTAGGAGTCTGCTTTCTGGGCCCTACACATGATCACCTACCGCGAGTGCCATGTGCTCCTTTTTCTAACTGCTGTGGTGTGCGTGCTGCATTCGAGAATTATTAACCCAGCGCTGACATTGGAGCTGTTTTTGTAAATGAATATTTAATCTCGTCATGGAAGCGATTAGGACTGATCAGAGGCCAGCAATTGCTTTATTGGCATTTTACTAGCGCCTGGCGTGGGGTCAAGGAGCTTGAATTTTTATTTTTATTTTTTTTTTTTGGGGGGGGAATCAATGAATGGACCCAAGAATGAATTCAAGAAATGAAGCACAGCTGAAACCAGTTTGGCTCAGTGGCTAGAGCGTTGGCCTGCGGACTGAAAGGTCCCAGGTTCGATTCCGGTCAAGGGCATGTACCTTGGTTGCGGGCACATCCCCAGTGGGAGGTGTGCAAGAGGCGGCTGGTCGATGATTCTCTCTCATCGATGTTTCTAGCTCTCTATCCCTCTCTCTTCCTCTCTGTAAAAAAAAAAAATCAATAAAATATAAAATACAATTTTAAAAAGGACTACAGCACAGGGCACCTAGCAGGGATGCTTCTACTCACTCACCCCATCCTTCTGTCTGCCTCCCAGGCTGTTCATCGTCCTGCTGATTGTCGTCAGCATCCTGTGGGTCCCGTTGGTGCAAGTGTCTCAGAACGGGCAGCTGTTCCACTACATCGAGTCCATCTCGAGCTACCTGGGGCCGCCCATCGCCGCCGTCTTCCTGCTCGCCGTCTTCTGCAAGAGAGTCAACGAGCAGGTGCGTGGACGTGCGTGGACTGTTTTCCCGCTGGAGTGAGAAAGACGTCGTTCTCTCCCCGGGAGGAAAACGCACCCTCTCCACCCGATTTACACCACGCGAGGCCCGTCAGCTCCGCCACCCGTGACACGCGAGTCGTCGTCCTGTTCGTTCTACAAACTGAGTCACGCGTTTTTGAGTCCGTGAACAACATAAAAGTCAAGGTCACCTTAAGCTTGGGTCAAAGTAGGCTGTACAGGTTTGCCCCGCTATCCGTAAGCTGAAATGGCATAAAGAGGCATTGACCCTTGATTTTTACGGAAATTTTTTGAGCGTTTCAGACCAAAAAAAAAAATATATCCTTCTTTTATGTTTAAAAAAATTTTTTTTTAATTTATTTTTTTAAAATATATTTTATTGATGTTTTACAGAGAGGAGAAGGGAGAGAGAGAGAGAGCTAGAAACGTCGATGAGAAAGAAACATCGACCAGCTGCCTCTTGCACACCCCCTATCAGGGATGTGCCCGCAACCAATGTACATGCCCTTGACCAGAATCGAACCTGGGACCTTTCAGTCCTCAGACCAACGCTCTACCACTGAGCCAAACTGGTTTCAGAAAAAAAAAAAAAAATTTAAAAATACATATGTTGTTGTTGTTAATCCTTATCCAAGGATACCTTTCCACTGATTTTTAGAGAGAGTGGAAAGGAAGGGAGAAACAGAGAGAAACACCGATGTGAGAGAGACACATCCATTGGTTACCTCCCGTAGGCACCCCAAGCAGGGCTGGGGATCAAGGCGCAACCGGCATGTGCCCTTGACGGGAATCGAACCCGGGACCCTTCAGTCCAGAGGCCGGTGCTCTATCCACTGAGCCACACTGGCCAGGGCCATGTGTAGTTCTCAGTGGAGAAAGCAGGAAGGATGGTAACGATGACCTCCTAGAATGAACGTCTCCTCTTCTCTGAACCCCCTGGCTTCGTTCTGGCTCCTTCTGCAGGGAGCCTTCTGGGGTCTCATCATCGGGCTGCTGATCGGCCTATTTCGGATGATCTCGGAGTTTGCTTACGGAACGGGGACGTGCCTGGCCGCCAGCAACTGCCCCACAATCATCTGCGGCGTGCACTACCTGTACTTCGCCATGATCCTCTTCGTCATTTCCATCGCGGTCATCCTGGGCGTCTCCCTGCTGACCAAGCCCATCCCCGACGTGCATGTGAGTAATGAGCAACAGCTAGGTGCCCCTTTTATTTGTTTAAATATATTTTTATCGATGTCAGAGAGGAAGACAGAGGGAGAGAGAGAGAGAAACATCAATGACAAGAGAGACTCACTGATCCGCTTTCCACCTGCACGCCCCCTACTGGGGATGGAGCACACAATCCGGGCATGTGTCCTTGACAGGGAATTGAACCATGACCTCCTGGTTCATAGGAGGATGCTCAACCACTGAGCCATGCCGGGCCAGAAATAATGTAAAACGGTGTGTTTTTGTGAATGAGTGTGGGAGGAGCCCTTTTCTTTGCTGTGTGTGTTTTCCTACGCTGTGTGATTTTTTTTGCACTATACAGTAAACGCTCTGTTATGTTATTGTAAACACTCGCTCATCACGAATGGGCCTGTCTGTGGTCTCTGGGCAGCTGTACCGCCTGTGCTGGTCTCTTCGGAACCGGACCGAGGAGCGGATCGATTTAGACGCGGACGAGCAGAGACAGGAAGACGCTGCCGACGATGCCGATGAAGGTAGTGTCTGGTTTGCCTTTGGTTTGAGAACTCTCTCTCTCTCACTTTGAACTGTTGATGTGTCGCTCTCGTGTGTTTGCATGAAGTTGTTTGTAGGATGTGCTCTATATCAAGAAACTCATTACTACTAAGGATATCACACCCCGTGTGATATAAGGTGCAAATGACTTCCCCAGCTAGGCACTTGTTTGACTTTGTTTATTGGGCTCTATGCTACGCAACGGTTTTCTATTTTTTTTCTCTTAATATAGTTTTTATTGATTGCAGAGAGGAAGGGAGAGGGAGAGAGAGAAACATCAATGATGAGAGAGAGACCTTGATCAGCTGCCTCCTGCACGCCTCCACTGGGACGGAGCCTGCAACCTGGGCATGTGCCTTGACCGGGAATCAAACCATGACCTACCGGTTCACAGGTCAACACTCAACAACTGAGCCACACCACCAGCCGGGCTCCATCTATATATATAAAAGGCTAACATGCAAAGTGTCTCCTTGGGAGTTTGGGAGACCAGGAGTTCAATCACTCACTGTCACATGCACTGACCACTAGGGGGTGGTGTGGAATGAAGGAAGGTCCCAGCCGGCAGCTGGAAGGCCCCTATTGGCCCTGATCACCAACCAGGCCTAGGGACCCTGCCTGTGCATGAATTTCATGCCCTGGGCCTCTAGTTCTTTCATGAGCAGAGTTATCTGTGTTTCCTCAGGGATGTTCCTCTAAGGCATGGGAGTAGTTGTCGTCATTCTTTGCCGCCATCGCACGGCCTTGACGGGAGTTGGGTTTCCCGAGCTTTGTGATCGTTCCTTTATCTTTCTTTGGTCCAGACGATCCTGGGGAGACGCCAGGGTGTCTCCGGAGAGCCTACGAGGCGTTCTGCGGCCTGCAGAGGAAAGGCCCCAAGCTGAGCAAAGAGGAGGAGGAAGCCCAGAGGAAGAAGCTGACGGACACGTCCGAGAAGCCCTTCTGGAGGGCCGTGGTGAACGTCAACGCCGTCGTGCTGCTGGCCGTGGCTGTCTTCGCCCACGGCTACTTCGCCTGAGCCCGCCGGAGCCCCCAGGGGGTTCACGAAGCAGAGGACATCGCCGGCCTTTCACGGGTGGGGCTCGTTGTGATGCGAAAGGGAGACGAGCAGTTCCTAATTTTTTTTAAATATATTTTATTGATTTTTTTACAGAGAGGAAGAGAGAGGGATAGAGAGTTAGAAACATCAATGAGAGAGAACCATCCATCAGCTGCCTTTTGCACACCCCCCACTGGGGATGTGCCCGCAACCAAGGTAAATGCCTTGACCGGAATCGAACCCGGGACCCTTCAGTCCACAGGCTGGCGCTCTATCCACTGAGCCAAACCGGTTTCGGCTCAGTTGCTAATTTTTATCCAGTAACTTGAGGCATGACGTTCAGCGCTTGCTGTTCCTTGGTGTCCGTGGAGTAAGCGTGGATTGTTTAGAAAGCCAGTGAGCTGGCTCCATGTGTGTGTGTGTGTGTAACTAGGAGGATTTGGGAGTAAGTTATTTTTGTATGTAGCTCACCAGATAGATGGCCCTGTGTCAAACTTGCTTCCTGCTATTTCCAGAGATTTCCACGTGGAAGGACTCCCTCCCCCTACTCTGCCTCACCCGGGACCCCTCATCGGAAAAACAGCGATATTGTTTTTCCTCCCCAATGCACCTCGCTGATCTCAGGGGCTTGAAAAGTAGGAATAGTTCCCAGTAGTTGAGGGGAAGAGAGCTGGACATGCCTGTGGTGACTATTTTTATGAACTTTTTAGGAAGTTATTCTGCCATCAATAAACTCATTCCCCACTGAAAGTTAGCATATTGAGCCATTGCTTTTCTTAAACCACTTTATTAAAATATAATTCACATACCATGAAATGTATCTATTTCAAGTATACAGTTCAAATAGGGGATTGGGGGGCCAGGTGGAAAAGGTGAAAGGTTATATATATATATATATATATATATATATATATATACACACACACACACACACACGCATACATATAACAACACATAGACACAGACAACAGTGTGTTGATAGCCAGAGGGAAAGGGGGAGGTGTAGGTAAAGAGGGATAAATGGGGACAGAAAGAGACTTTCTTTGGGGTGCTGAGCGCACAGGGCCGTGGGCAGATGATGTTTAATCGAGCTGCACATTGAAACCTGTGTGGTTTTATTCACCAACGTCACCCAATAAATTCCATTAAAAGATAAATACTAAAGTGTGCCGTTCCGTGTGTTTCAGAATTGCCACAGTCCTGCAGCATCGCCACAGTTTAATTTTATAGATTAGTGTTAGCTAGCTGGTCTGGCTCAGTGGCTAGAGCATCGGCCTGCAGACTGAAGGATCCCAGGTTCAATTCCAGTCAAGAGCACATACCTCAGTTGCAGGCTCCTCCCCAGCCCAGGCCTTGGCCTGGTGTGCAGGAGGCAACCAATTGATGTGTCTCTCTTCTCTCACATCAATGTTTCTCTCCGTCTCTCCCTCTCCCTTCTACTCTCTCTAAAAATCAATGGAACCGTAGCTGGTTTAGCTCAGTGGATAGAGTGTCAGCCTGTGGACTAAAGTGTTCTGGGTTCAATTCCAGTCCAGAGCACATGGCCCAATCCCCAGTAGGGTGCGTGCAGGAGGCAGCTGATCCATGATTCTCTCTCATCATTGATGTTTCTATCTCTCTCTTCCTCTCTAAAATTATATATCAATGGAAAAATATCCTCGGGTGAAAGTTTAAAAATAATAAATAAATAAGCAATCACTCTGCCCCATAACCCATTTTCCGTTTGAAGAAAGGAATAGCTCTTCCCTGCACCCTGAAATTATTCTAGTCCAGTTTATCACTTACTGGTCCCTGGCACCCCCGTAGCTCAGTCTGTTCCCACAGGATATGGTGCAGTGAAGGCAGAGCGACTCCCCTCATGTTTACTGGAGATTTTGAAATAGAAGTCCTTCCCGGACTTGGCTACCTTCTGTTCCAGTTGCTGTATTCAGTTCTCAGCTGCCTTGGTGCCTGCTTCCTAATCTACATCTTACACCAACTACACAACCTCCTGCACCCTCAGACACGGTTGGTATTTGTCTAGACCCTTTAGAGAACAGGAAACCAGGAAGCCATGGTTTTTGGTGTGTTTATTTTTTTTTTTATCAAAGTTATACATTTTCATTGGGGGACCAGATGCAGTGTGATAGGACACCCGTACGGCATCTCTCCTGGATGGACCGCCCATCCCCGTTTCCCCGTGACCTCGTCACACCCAGAGGAGGGAGGTAGATCGATAAGCACCAAGGTTCCCATTTTTTTTTTTTTCAAAGAGAAAACAATACACAGTGGAAACAAAATAATTTATCACAATAGACACGGCGAATCATTGGCAAAGCCAGGCTCAGGCTCCAAGACAACCGAGATGCTTCGTGTGGCCACGCCGTCCGCCAGCCACCGATCCTGGCCCTGTACCCTCTCCAACCTAAACAGTGCCACACACTCCACACGAAGCCACGTGGAACTCTCCACGCTTCCCTCTCCCCTTCCCAGCTTGAGGGGGACCACTCTCAGCCCCATGGAGCCCCAGACCACAGCTCTCCTCCAAGCTCGCCTGAGATCAGTCCACACTAACATCCGGGCCTTTTCTTCATGGTCACAAGACTCTATTGCCATCTAGTGGAGATTTCACAGGCGGGATGGGAAGAATTCTATTTAAAGCCGCTGCCTTTTAAAACCTTCTCTCTGGGACACAAACACGTTCAACAAGAAATATAAATCCGCTCCCACCCAGGACGGAGACCACCTGGCCTAACCTTGGTCAATGGGTGATGGCCGGTCTAAGGACTGGAAAGAGTAAGGGCTGTGGTCACGTGAACTCAAGGGGAGGAGGGTCTCAGGCTAATTGTCTCAGTAGTTCAGGACAGCGTGGTGGCTTTGAGATGGTGGATTCTGCCTCCCCCCCAAACACACACACACACACACACACACACACATGAGGCACATTTGCTCTGGGACATGACACAGAGTCAAACTTTGAAGTCAGTATGTCAACACCCACATCATGAGGAAGAGGCCTCTGGGAAGGCATGACAGTCACTACAGGGTGTACTTCCTGCAGCCACAGGAAAGGGTGAACCCAAAAACAGAGCCTGTGTTCATGAAGAATGCCCCTGCTAGTCATTCAGGCCACACACAAATTCGGCTTCCATGAGTTGATCAGTTTATCGGGTTGACTTTTCTTGCACCAAAAAAATAACTTGACAGGGGCATGATGGAGAGTGAAATCTTTCTTGAAAAAAAAAAGAAAAAAGGATAGGGGGTTCCGATAGAGAAAGTGGCAGGAACCGGGGAGGCCACACCTCTGGAAATGAACAGTCAAGGGCCACAAACAACGTGGACACGCTCCATCGGCCTGAGACGAGCATGCCCCGCCGCATCGGGGGGATTCTGGTTCTCGGTCTGCACTCCCATCCACGAGCAGACTTCCTTCCACGGCTCTGACATGCTGTGCACCACCGCCTGTGTCACACTGGCCTCCAGTGCATAGGTTCACAGCACACTCGTTGCCTTGGTCCGGCTCTCCTCTGACGACACATGCACACATTTATCGACTGGACTGGACAAAATTTACAACTGCCTGGTTTCCCTCCAACACCCCAGGACGGGACTGGCGGGGGGCAGAGGGAGCCGTCTGGTCTCCTCGCTCAGGCGAAGAAGGCGTGGCAGAAGACGGCCACGGCCAGCAGGATGATGCCGTTGATGTTCACTACGGTCCGCCACAGCGGCTTCTCGGACGTGTCGGTGAGCTTCAGCTTCATGGCGGCCTCCTCCTCCTTGGTCATCTTGGGGCCCTTCTGCTGGTCCAGGCCACAGAACATGTCGTAGGCCTTCCGGCAGCACCCTCTCTTCTCCTCGGGAGCCTCTGTGTCGGGGAAAAGGAGTAAAGGAATGGTTGGCTACGGAAGCAGGAGGAACTAAAAGGCGTGGCTTAGTGGTTGAGCATCAACTTATGAACCAGGATGTCACGGTTCGATTCCCAGTCAGGGCACAGGCCCGGGGTTGAGGGCTCACTCTCCAGTGTGAGGGGTGTAGGAGGTAGCGGATCGATGATTCTCTCTCATCCTTGATGTTTCTCTCTCTTTCTCTTCCTCCCTCTCTCTCTTCCTCTCTAGAATCAATAAAAATATATATATTTTTTAAATTCTCTGGTGGACCAAAAAAACTCTCAATGGTGGTCACCTCTGGGCCAAGTAATGGAAGTGGGTCCATTTTTACTTGTTAAGGTAGAACGTCATGTGTTGCTTGTTTTTAAACATATACATACTTTTTTTTTTTTTAAGTTTAGTTTGTAAAAGACCTTGCCCTCTGCAGAAAATATTCCAGAAAGTCTCTATGTCTCGTTTTACTCATCGGTAAAATTGGAAGCATTATCCTCGCATTATCTTTTCTTTAAAGGATGATGTGGTGCCAAAATGAAACACTAGACTAGAGTAAGATATTCCTTACCTCCTCCTCTGCACCTGCAAGCTTTGAGCAGATGTCCCAGAACCCATTTACTCCTCTCACACCTCCCCACCCAGCTCCCATTGCCCCCCCTCACACACCCACGCCCTCCCCCGCCCCAGGAGAGCGATCTGGCTTTGATGGAGGCACTCACCTATTTCAAAGGTCTCCTCTGGGGCTTCATCGACAACATCCTCCTCGGTGGCATCCAGGTCGATCCGCTCCTCTTTGCTGTTGCGCAGGCTCCAGCACAGGCGGTAGAGCTGTGGAGGAAGCAGAGCACGTCAACAGGGAGATCCCAACAGGGTCTCGGGCCAAGGAGCTGGGAGATCAAGAAAGAAAGGGGCACGTGGCCTCTCAGGACCAATAAGAACATAGATTGCCAGTTCCCATCCACAGCGTTTTATCTAAATATGTCAGGAACTCAGGTGTCAATCACAGATGTGTACACATTAGCCCCTGTAGCATACGCATATTCGGAGGCTAAGAGGATGCCTTGACTACAGAAATAAATGGTTTGAATGAATGAACGCTTGCTGCCAATGAGAAGTGAATTGGTTCCTTTTGGCACTGGTTCTGGGAAACAAGACTAGACATCCATCAGTCCAGACCAACCGCATAAGGTCATATTGTTGTACCATCTACGTGTGTTGGTCATAGTATGGGGAGGGAATCTGTAGAATCGGGAGCCATTGAGAATCGGGAGGATCTGGAGGCACCCTCTCTATTGACATGGGTTAACAAACCCCTTGTCTTCTTCTATGGACAAACATGATCTTACTCTGTTCCTTGGAAACCTGGAAGAGGTAGAATGCCAGCTGTGTTGGGTTACCAGGCTATATTGCTTTTGGTGAAAACGGTCTATCATTGGTCATCTCCACCTGCATCGGGAGAGCTGTGAATATACCCTAAAGCAAGGGCGACATCTAGAGCTAAAGAGGAGTACTTGCCATTTTTGAAGTCTTAAATCAATTGGACTTTTCTATTGCTCGAAATTTCTTTTGAATTCTATGGACTTAATTAGGGAAAAAAAAAATGAAGGGTAAATCATACTTCAGATTCCCCTGAGTGTAGCGATTTTTGTAACCAGGGATGCCCCTTGCTGGGACCCCTGGAAGTTCTGACCATGGAACTATGACAAGAAATGTAAGTTCCACCCTGACTGGTTTGGCTCAGTGGATAGAGCATCGGCCTGTGGACTGAAGGGTCCCAGGTTCGATTCCGGTCAAGGGCATGTCCCTTGGTTGTGGGCGCATCCCTAGCAGGGGGTGTGCAGGAGGCAACTGATCGATATTTCTCTCTCATCAATCTTTCTAACTCTCTGTCCCTCTCCCTCTCTGTAAAAAAAAAAAATCAATAAAAATCATATATTTTTTTTAAAAAATAAAAAGAAATATAAGTTCCTATCTGGGCATGGGCATCTAAGCCAGTGTAGCCCTGCCCCTGCCCTAGTGACCTCACACCCTTGCCCCTGAGCTGTCCCTTGGGGAGCATGATTCAGAGAAGACCCGCGGGATGGGAATGCAGAGCACTGAGGACACCTGCTGAAGGCACATGCCGAGACCGCACAGCCGGCACGCTGAGCTTCCTGTCCTGTGTGCTTCTGCGCGACACCATTGGCAAGGACGCCCTGTGTAGTCATGTGAGTGTGAGATGTCTCCCTGAGCGAGGGCCAGCAAGAGGGGCGCTGCAGCCTGGACATGTGACACAAGGACAGGGCCGGTTTCCCGAGTGGGTACTCACGTGCACATCGGGGATGGGCTTGGTGAAGAGGGAGACGAGGAGGATGATGATGATGGACACGACAAACAGGATGATGGCGAAGTACAGGTAGTGCACGCCGCAGATAATGGTGGGGCACTCGCTAGGCTCCATGCAGCTCCCGGTTCCGTAGGCAAACTCGGCGATCATGCGGGACACCCCGATCAGAAACCCTATGATCAGGCCCCAGAAGGCTCCCTGGGGAAAGAAAGCCGTGGGTTACCAACGGCTGAACACCCAAGACGGCTGTGCACTCGGAGCGACAGAGGCAGGAGAAGAAAGGTGGCAGAGAAGACAGTGCCAGGCCCTCTGAAGCCAGAGCATGGGAGTGCGGAACATGGAAGCACTCACACCCGTTCCCGCTGGAGAGCGTGGGAAACAGAATCCCTCCCACAGAGCAGACACATCCAGGTGGGGGTTTCTGCACCAGGACGGGCCTTCCCGGCCGCACACGGAGGCCACCTACCTGCTCATTGACTCTTTTGCAGAAAATAGCGAGCAGGAAGACGGCAGCGATGGGGGGTCCCAAGTAACTGGTGATGGACTGGATGTAGTCGAAGAGTTGCCCACTCTGTGCGGACTGCACGACGGGCACCCAGGCGATACTGATGCCAATCAGCACCAGGATGAACACTCTGAAAGCAGAGCCCCCGCAAGAGTGTCAACAACTGGCTCGACGTGAATAAATACACACACACAGAGTGGCCAGATGATGATGATCTCTGAATGCATAATCATCTGGCCACTCAGTGCATAGCCTATACACTAAAAGGCTAATATGCAAATTGTCCACTAGAAGGAAAATGTAACTGGCCACAGGGGGTGCACCCACGCTCCCCAAAGCATCTGCCGTCTTCCCTGGCTTGAGAGAACCCTACGATGATTCCAGCTTCCCTGGTGGGGGCAGATGGGAGCTTCACTGACCTTCCTGCGATCATGAGCTCTTTCTCGTTTGCTCTCTTCCGGATCTTGGTGTAGATGTCCATGGTGAAGAGGGTGCTGGCGCTGTTGAAGATGGAGGTCAGGGAGCTCATGAGAGACGCCAGCATGACGGACAGCATCAGGCCTCGCAGCCCTGGAAGAGAAGGGGGTTCTGAGTGGTGCACACCGCACCTCAGCTCTTAAGCGCTTGGAACATGTGAGGACTCAGTGTGTGTTTGCTTTCTGAAATCATGTCACAGTTGGCCTTGGATTTATCTCTCCCGAAAAGCCAGACATTTTAAGGGATGGACTGTGGCTTTGCATTTTATTGGAAACCCACAGCAGTCAACAAGGAGGTAGGAATAAAATATGTATGAGGTTAACACTTTGCAGTTGGATGATGGTGGTGACGGTAGTGATGGTGTGTGTGTGTGTGTGTGTGTGTGTGTGTGTGTGTGTGTGTGTTTCCATCTGAGTGGACTTTTATAAGATCTCTAACCCAAAAGATCCATGACATAGCAGAAATACTCAAACTAGGATTTGCCCTAGCCGGTTTGGCTCAGTGGATAGAGGGCCAACCTACAGACCAAAGGGTCCCAGGTTCAATTCCAATCAAGGTCATGTATCTTGGTTGCAGGTTCCTTTATGGCCTGGGTCCTGGTCAGGGCGTATGCAGGAGGCAACCAATCAATGTGTTTCTCTCACATCGATGTTTCTCTCTGTCTTTCCCTCTCTCTTTCACTCTCTCTAAAAGTCAATGGGAAAATATCCTCTGGCAAGGATAAACAAAAAAATAAATATGTACCCTAACCTGTTTGGCTCAGTGGATAGAGCA
Organism: Pipistrellus nathusii; assembly: GCA_963693515.1. Classification (NCBI taxonomy): domain Eukaryota; kingdom Metazoa; phylum Chordata; class Mammalia; order Chiroptera; family Vespertilionidae; genus Pipistrellus; species Pipistrellus nathusii. Next base: position 2,271,388 of record OY882876.1, read on the forward strand.
TCAGCCTGTGGACTGAAAGGTCCCAGGTTCGATTTCAGTCAAGGGCATGTACCTTGGTTGCAGGCACATCCCCAGTAGGAAGTGTACAGGAAACAACTGATCAATGTTTTCTAACTCTCTATCCTTCTCCCTTCCTCTCTGTAAAAAAATCAATAAAATATATTTTTTAAAAATAATAAATAAATAAGTAAAATAAAGGAGCCATGTGACTCTTATTAATTGCAACCTTAATTAATAAGCAGCCCAGCTAAGTGGAATAGTTAAGTATTACTCCCGTGTTTATAGAATTTGAATCCAAATGGTTTGCCCAAGGTCATGCATCTAGTCTTTGTTTTTGTTTTTAAATACCATCTCAAATTCCTCAATTCCAGCCTTGAGCAGAATTATACAAGCCAGACACTGAGTTGCTGTGCGGCTGACAACAGACAAGTGCCAGGTCTGGAGCCAACCTAGTCCTATGCCTTTTTGGCACAAGGTAAGATCTACTCAAAAACCGAGGACACCTGGAATGAGACTTTCCCTACTTACCTTTAGGCATGGACATGACCTTGCTCAGAAGGCCCACGGAATCCACGAGAAGCCCGAGCCCAATCAGCCCCCCAAGAAAGACCACGCCAGTGGGGATGAATCTCACCGTTGGGCATGAGCTCCACCACCATGGTCGGGTAGGCGATGTTGGTACAGCCAACCTTGGTGCCGCAATATTTCTCACATTCCGAGGGGAGGGCACAGGCAATTTTTTCTGGAGAGAGATGAAGAGCCATGTCAGCGAGCAAGATGGCAGGGAAATACATTCAAGATTCACTTTCTTTCTTAAAGGTATATTTTCACTGATGTCAGAGAATGGTAGAAAGATGGGGAGAGAAAGAAAAAAACATCAGTGATGAGAGAGAATCGTGGGTCGGCTGCCTCCTGCACGCTCCACATTGGGGATGGAGCCCGAAACCGAGGCCTGTGCCCTGATCGGGAATCAAACTGTGACCTTCTGGTTCAAGGGCCAACACTCAAGCACTGAGTGATTCTCTCTCATTGTAAATGTTTCCATCTCTCTCCCTTTCCCCTCCTTTCTGAAATCAATAAAAATATTTAAAAAAAAACAAAAAAAAAAAACCAATGGCAATGCTTGAGAGGCCAAGAAAGGACCAAGAAGGAATCTGTCACCCTAGAAAGCAAAGTGCAAACTCGGGGCTCCTTCAAGGAGATGGTCCGGGAAGCAGGGTTCGGAGCAGCAGGCCATTTGAGAAGAGCTGGAGTCCTGACATTAAGGACATCATACACCTTCCACAGCCTGTGTGGGCCTGAGCAAGCAGTGAGCTGCTACCCTGTTTCCCCGAAAATAAGGCAGTGTCTTATATTAATTTTTCTCTCAAAGTTGCACTAGGTCTTATTTTCAGAGGATGTCTTATTTTTGGGGAAACACGGTATCAGTTGGAAGAAGCTACAGCTGCAGGCCTATCATGACTTCAGAGGACTTGCAAAAACCAGGGAAGGCAATTCTGTGGGTTCTGTGACCTCAAGTTTCTCACTGTCTAGAGGGAGATCAATAATACTTGGCAATGCATGGAAAGAAAAGAAGGAGGAGGAGGAGGAGGAGGAGGAGGAGGAGGAGGAGGAGGAGAAAGAAGGGGAGGAGGAGGAAGAGGAGGAGGAGGAGGAAGAGGTGATGGTAGAGGAAGAGGAGGGGGGAGAGGAAGAGGATGAGGAGGAGGACCAGAGGGGGGAGGGGGAGGAGGAGAAGGAGGAGGAGGAGGAGGAGGAAGAGGAGGAGAAAATGAGGAAGAAGAGAAGGAGGAGGAGGAGGAAGAGGAGGAGAAGGTGAGGAAGAAAAGAAGAAGGAAGAGGTGGAGGAGAAGAGGAGGAGGAGAAGGAGTAGGAGGAAGAGGAGGAGAAGGTGAGGAAGAAGAGGAGGAGGAAGAGGTGGAGGAGGAGAAGAGGAGGAGGAGGAGAAGGAGGAGGAGAAGGTGAGGAAGAAAAGAAGGAGGAGAAGAGGAGGAGAAGAGGAGGAGGAGGAGGAGAAGAAGAGGAGGAGGAGAAGGAGGAGGAGGAGAAGATGAGGAGGAGGAGGAGGAGGAGCAGCAGCAGCAGCAGCAGGGAGCCACAGAGCTTTCAAAGTGGCTCAGAGCCAGGCACGGGGGAGAGTGGCCACGGAGCCCAGCCGTCGGCATCACCTGTGTACAGGATGCGGCTGATCATGCCCGGCATCACCATGAGGAACATGGGCAGCAGCTTCAGGTACCCGCACATCACGCAGCCCGCCTTCACGTGGGACATGTTCTTGGCGGACAGGCAGCGCTGCACGATGACCTGGCAGGAAAGGCCGGGTGAGGTGCAGGTCCTGGCGCCTTCCGGCCACCCCAGCTCCCCTCCCCCATGTCCTGGGTGCTCAGCCTGGCACTCCCATGTTACCAAGGCTCCGTGACCCCCCAAGCCACAGACAGACAGACAGACAGACAGGCGTTCCCGCAGCACCCAGCGGAGACCTTGCTTGTCCCCCCCTGCACATCCGGTGTGGGTACCTGGTCTGTGCACCAGTACCACAGGGCGAGGATGGACAGCCCGAAGATGAGGCCAGGCCACGGCAGGTCTCCCTTGAGGGGGTCTCGGAAGATGTGGAAGGAGTCGTTCCTGGGGGTGTAGCATTCCTTCTTGATGGTGATGTTCCCGTCAGAAACTTTGGTCGGGATGGCGTTCATGTACTTTTCCATGAAGGCCTCGTACCCTCCCACTTCGTTAAAAGCTGGAAAACATCAGTCACAAAAATCAGCATCCAGGATCTCTGCCCCCTCACAGCAGTTGCCTCCTGGGGAGGCCCAAGAAACCGAGAGCCTCGGGCAGGTCACCGTCTGGGCCTCAGCTTTGTCATCCTTGTCCCTGCCCGGCCTCCTCAGGGACTACCCTGAGGCTCCAAAGCAATGACCTGTGAGAGGACTCCACCCATGAGCATCGTCACACAGGGAAGGCCCTTGACTTGTTGGAAGAAAGACCTTGGTTCGGAACCAGGTTCAAAAACTCTGTTTTCCCTCTCACCCCCGCCTCCTCAGCCCCACTCACCAAACCCAGTCAGGATGAAAGACCCCACGAGCATGATGGCCGTCTGCAAGGTGTCCGTGTAAATCACAGCCGCCAGGCCCCCTGTGCGGACAAGGAGACAGTGTATCTGACCTCCCGCAGGAGAGCACCCAGGCAGCCTGCCTCCCGTGCCCACTGCTGCCCCCCGCCTCGCTCTGCACACCGCGTGAACACACCCCCTCAGGCACCCGCCTCCCCTTCCTTCCTTCCTCCTGTTGTCCTGTGACAGCAGTCTGCTACCCAGCATGATCCAACATCTCCACTTCGTCACGGAAATGCTGGGAAGACCCTGAGGAAAGGAGAAATGTTTCTCCCTGCCGAGACCAGTTTGGCTCAGTGGCTAGAGCGTCAGCCTGCGGACTGAAGGGTCCCGGGTTCGATTCCGGTCGGGGGCATGTACTTTGGCTGCGGGCACATCCCTGGTGGGGGATGTGCAAGAGGCAGCTGGTCGGTGTTTCTCTTTCATCGACGTTTCTAACTCTCTATCCTTCTTCCTTCCTCTCTGTGGAAATCAATAATATATATATATATATATATATAATTTTTTTTTAAAAGAAAAAAAATGTTTCTCCCTATTGGAGGAGGGAGAGCTCCCCGTGATCCGTTTAAGCCTGGAGATGGCTCCTCTGTAGTAAGAAAGAGCATCTGGCCAGGCCGGTGTGGCTCAGTGGTAGTTCTTTCCCCCGAGAGAAGACAGCTAGTTCCCTCCTCCCTGTCCTTGTTCCCGAGCGCCTAACCCTGGACTGCGCTTGAGTCAAGTCACGTGAATAACTCACCTGTGATGGTGTAGATGCCGGTGATGGCCAATAAGAGAAAGATGGCCAGGTACAGATCCAGGCCCAAGGCCAAGTTGATGAAGATGGCCCCAGAGAAGATGTCTGCCTGGAAGGAGAGGAGAGGTGAGTTAGGGGTGAGAGAGACCAGCTGGCTGCAGTTCTTGATACAGTCCTTTCTCTCCTCCCTGCTTCATTTAGCCACACAGAGAACCTTCTACCTGGCGGGACAGTGCAGGGGCTCATGTAAACCAACAGAGGGCGCTGGAGTCACCCAAAAGGAGTTTTCCTGGCATCTCCAAAATACCCCTAGGTGAATCCTTTCCTGTCTCTAGGTAGGAAAGAAACTAGACTTCACGTAGATGCAATGGACGAGGTGTTTTATTGCATGAGACCGAATGTATTTCAGGACATGTAAACGGCCATCCATTCAGAGCCCTGGAAAACGGGCTCTCTGTTCTTATCTTCCCCTCTCTGCTTCCTCCCAGCTCCTCAGGACCCTCCAGTGACATGGGTCCCCACCAATCAAATCTCCTGTTCCCTGGCTCTCTGCCATCTGAGAACTAGTCTCACACCAACTCCAAGCCTACGTGTGAATACATGACCTCCTTCCCTGAGAGGACCCTGTGCCTTGGGTCCCCTACAAACTCTCTAGCCCCGGGGGACCTAACGTCATTGTAGTTCCTGGTGGAGGAGAAGAGGCAGAAGCAGGAGGCAGGGAGAATCCTGGTGACTCAGAAAGAGAACTCCCTACCACCAACCACCACCACCACCACCACCACCTCAGGGCTGCTGGTGAAAGGGCCTGGACTTTAACCCCAGCGCTGCCACCATAGGCCCGAGTGACCGGATAAAACATCGTGCCTCTCCATGTCAGCGGTTGAGCATCAACCTATGAACCAGGAGGTCTAGGTTCGATTCCCAGTCAGAGCACAGGCCCAGGTTGCAGGCTCGATCCCCAGTGTGGGGCGTGCAGGAGGCAGCCGATCCATGATTCTCTCTCGTCGTTGATACTTCTCTCTTTCTCTCTCCTACGTTCTTCCTTTCTGAAATTAATAAAAAAAAAAAAAAAAACATATTTTTTAAAATAAATGAATATGCCGGGACTGGTTTGGCTCAGTGGATAGAGCGTCGGCCTGGGGACTGAAAGGTCCCGGGTTCAATTCCGGGCAAGGGCATGTACCTTGGTTGCCGGCACATCCCCGGTGGAGGGTGTGCAAGAGGCAGCTGACCGATAATTCTCTCTCATCGATGTTTCTAACTCTCTATCCCCCTCTCTTCCTCTCTGTGAAAAATCAATAAAATATATTAAAATAAATAAATAAATAAATAAATAAATAAACCCTCAGTGGCCGGAAGTGGGGGGGTCCACCATTGAGGAAGATGTTTCTTTCCCAGGTCCTAGACCTGCACCATCCTGCCCTCTGCAGCAGTCGAGAAAGAGGAGTCCCCAGCTGCTCCTTAGCCGTGCTTCTCCACACTGGGCCACTTGAAACTGTGATGAGTGATCGATCCCAAGGTTACCCACCACCCCCACCCCCAACCCCCCACCCCGCCCCAGAGCTCCATATCTCCCCTGAAGGGCTCTGTTCATTGATTTCAGGGGAATGCTGTTAAGTATGATTCCGTAGATTAGCTAATGAGCACAGTGAGCAAAAAATGTATATACTCCAAGATTACTGCTGCCAATAAACCCTTGATCGGTTTATTTTCCAGAGTGGTTAATGAGTCATGCTTTATGACAGCACACCACCATAGGACACTGTGATAGCCTCATTAATATTTGCCTGGCTGTTAGTAGTCACAAATAAGTAACACGCAACTCCTACGATAAGCTATAAACAACGTCTATAAACACTTGTGAGAAGTGTTGGGCTAATAGAAACCTTGGTTTTGATAATACGTACTCTCCTTTCAGCCAACAGGGCAGATAAAGAATCCTAAGGAAAACTCCCTCATAAAGAGGGAAAAAACTTAAGACAAATTCTTCCTCCCGTGAGTCACTCCTAACTTCAGGGAGGAATTCCTTCTGCCCTTGGGACCCCGAACGCCACTAAGGAGCCCCAGAAATCACCCAGAGTGGGAACATCCTACACCAAGCCCTATGTAAAAGCAGAATTTCGAAAAAAGCTGACTGCTAGGGAACGGGCTCCATCAGGACCGGAGCCGAGGGATGCTGCCCCTCAGCTACCTGGGGGCCCCCACGTCCAGGAAGGTTTAATGAGTAACCTGAGCCACAGGTGAGCTGAGTTGCTCAGGAAGGCAGGGAGTGAGGTTGGCTACTCCGTGTCTTTATAGGACTACCCCTCTGCTAGCCGTGAGGGCAAAGAGTGCCCTCTCCATAGCAACCATCGTCAACAGACTTCCACCCGCTTGAACTGTGGACTCAGAGAAACCTTGCTTCCGAGGAGGGGAGTCCAAGTGCCGTGCTCTACGTTAAACAGGTGACAGCTCATAGGCGGGGCCAAGGAACTGCTCCCTCACCAAGTTCAAGGTGACCTCCCCACCCTGCCCGCTTACATTTCTTTTTCTCCTTTCCCATTGCTGTCCCTCACGCCTCAAGAAGGCTGGTTTCTCTATCCCCTGCCCCCAGCTCTTCCCAGTGCAGTGTCTGCACACCAATCTCTAATGGAATAGGACTGTAACTGAAAATTAACCCTGAAGAAGGGAAGGGGGAAAAAATGGAGGAGGTAGAATCATTCCTTTGGCAGGGAAAGTGCGGAGCTACCAGTCAGGGAAGTCAAAGTTTGAAGTAGAAAGTCGAGCATCAGTCCCAACTCCAAGACAAAGCCCATGGGCAGAGCAGGTTTTCAATGAGTTGTGTGAAAAACATACATGCAAGACCATTCTTTGGGGAAATGATAGTCTCCTCAAAAAAAACAAACAAACAAAAAAAAAACACAGTGGTGCCGGTAGAACTGGATTTCCACATGCAAAAGAATCAAGTTGGACCCCTACCTTACATCATACACAAAAATTAACTCAAAATGGATCAAAGACCTACATGGAAGAGCAAAGACTCAAACCCTAAGGAGCTAACACAGGAGTCAACCTTAGGACCTCGGCTCTATCAATGGATTTTTTTGGGTGTCACACAATCAGTGAATTCAGTGACAACATAAGCATGAGCAACAAAAGTAGAAGTAGATAAAATGAACTCTGTCAAGGTTTAAAACTTTTGTGCACCAAAGGACACTGTCAAGAAAGTGAGCCCTAACCGGTTTGGCTCAGTGGATAGAGCATTGGCCTGCAGACTGAAGGGTCCCAGGTTCTATTCCGGTCAAGGGCATGTACCTTGATTTTGGGCACATCCCCAGTAGAGGATGTGCAGGAGGCAGCTGATCGAAGTTTCTCTCTAATCGATGTTTCAAACTCTCTACCCCTCTCTCTTCCTCTCTGTAAAAAAAAAAAAAAAATCAATAAAATCTATATTATTTAATAAAGTGAAAAGGCAATCTACAGAACAGGAGGAAATATTTGCAAATCATACATCTAATAGGGGTCTGCTATCCAGAATATATAAAAACTCTTTCAACTCAACAGCAAAAAAAAAAAAAAGACAAACAACTTGTGAAGAAAAATGAATCCCGTGTGCACTGTGTGTGGGGACGCAGATTGGTATGGCCACTGTGGAACGCAGTATGAAACTTCATCAAGAAATGAAAAATGGAGCTGCCTAGTGACCCATGGATTCCATTTCTGGGAATCTACTCAAAGAAACCCAAGACTCTGAACTTCCGCGGTTTCCTGAGTCTTTTGCTTTGCTTTGTTTTGCTGTCCAAAGAAATTGACTTGCACACTTCTGAGGAAGGAAAGGTGAGGTGAAGAAGGAATACATATTTTGCTCCAGTGTGTCTGCCCAGAGCTCCGTCCAGTTCTTAAATACGTCCCCATGGCCAGCCAACCCCTGAGGAGTCCCAGCTCTGGAAATTGGGGCCTGCAGCTCCAGGTTGGCAGGGAGACGGGCTACATGATGGGGCGGCAGTGGACTCACCGAGATCTTGGTGAAAATGTAGAGCAACAGGGACAGAATGGAGAGGTAGATCTGGATCCGTTTGCCTCCGAATCGCTTCCTCAGGTACTCTGGCATCGTCACCACCTGCATGGGGTGTAAGGGAGGTCACTGCCAGCCAGAGTGATGTCAGAAGTGTGATCAAGGTGTCAGAAGTGTGTGTGTGTACACACACACGCATTGGATACTTACCCCAGCCTTGATGTAAATGGGGACAAACACCCAGCCCAGCACAACCACCAAAATCAGGGCCTAGAACCAAAAAAGAAATGGAGTCAGATCACACCGCCTGGGGACCCCCAGTCACTGCAGAACAACCCCCCAGCGGCTTCTCTTCGGGCTCCGAGGACAACTCCCCGTGTGGCCATCGGAGATGGGGAGGTCTCTGCTGCCTGGCTGGCCCAGGGGAATGGTCGCTGAGCAACCGTGAAGGGGACCCCTAGTGACTGCCCAGGGACATCGTAACTCCTTTTTCCTTTTCCAGAAATTCAAAATAAATTAATAATAATAACGGGGACCTGGTGATAAGCATTTGCAAGCCTCCAATGTGGCTGGAAGGGCAGAGGAGTGCTTGGCTTTTTAAGAGAAGAAAGGACCACTGTTGCCTTCTTATCCGTGGCTTTCTCGCGCTGCTCTGGTGGAAGGGGAGTGGACCCTGGGCCCTGACACCTGGCTGCTCTTTCATCTGCACCGCAGGGCGGCGGGGAGAGGTTCCCTGACACCTACAGCATCTGCCTCTGCGCAGGTCCACCCGGATGCCTGACGGCTAGAGCTCCTTCCAGTGCCAGGACACGGGTCTCTGATGCTACTCACATTCCACTCAAAGCCCCCGGTGGCGATGCCTGCCGCTGCTCCCGTCCCGGCCAGCCCCACAAAGTGGCCGCTTCCGATGTTACTGGCGAAGAGAGACGCTCCAATCTGGAAACACAAAGATCGAGGAGAGTGAGGACTCCGTGCCTCATCGGGACACTCAGGGGCGAGGCAAGGAAAGAAGAGACAGGTCAGCCAAAAGGAGGTCAGGGAAGAGCAGAGACGGGCCAGGAGCGTGACTTGGGGACCTGGGTAACAATAGTGAAGAGGAAAAGGGAAGCATTAGAGGAAGGGCCGGCAGGCTGTCTCCCCAAATCAGATCGTCTGGGAGTCCTTTGTGAGCCCAATGTACAACAGTGAAGACCCGGAAGGCCCACAACCCACCGGGCCTCCCCAGAAGTCAGCCACTCTGAGATCATTTCAGCCAAGCAAAGACCTTGGAGTTGGAAAGTCATCATAGTGGAGAAGCAGGGCCAAGGTCAGAGTGGCCGGAGTGTGGTGGCCAAGGAGCAGGGTGGTGTGAGATGAGGCTGGAAAGCTAAGTGGGGATACATCCCATAGGTCTTAACAAGCCAGGATAGGAAGTGTAGATTTTATTCCAAGCGTGATGGGAAGCCACTGGGTAGGGACAGGATCTAATTTGCTTTGTATTTATTTTTTAAAATATATTTTTATTGATTTCAAAGAGGAAGGGATAGGAAGAGATAAATAGAAACATCAATGATGAGAATCATTGATCAGCTGCCTCCTGCACGCCCCCTACTAGGGCTTAAGCCCACAATCTGGGCACGTGCTCTTGACTGGAATCAAACCCGGGACCCTTCAGTCCGCAGGCCAACCCTCTCTCCGCTGACCCAAACCAAGTAGGGCTTTCAAAAGATTGCTCTCAAGGATGTGGAAAGTGTAGTAGTGTTGGGGACAAGGGAGACAAGAGAAACCATGAGAGTGGCTGCAGGAGAGACAAAGACAATGGCAGAGACAAGGGTCTGCTTCAGAAACAAAGTTGAGGGGCCTTGTTGATGGGTCACTGTGGGAAGTGATGGAAAGAGCCATTAAGGGTCACTCCAAATTGGGGACTTGAGTATGTGGGCGGACACATTCATGAAGAAAGGGGAACTGTGTACTTTGACTAGTGCCACTGAAGAGTTTTAACCTTTAGTCATCTGTACTTGAAAGTGTGTTGTGCAACGTAGGCATGCTTGCCTTTGCTAAAGGAATAGGGCCAAGTAAAATTTGCACAAGAAATAAATTGCTTGTAAGTGGCATTCTCAGGATGTGAAAAAGAGTGTCAGCCTGCGGACTCAAGGGGCCCAGGTTTGATTCCGGTCAAGGGCATATACCTTGGCTGCGGGCACATCCCCAATAGTGGGTGTGCAGGAGGCAGCTGATGGATGTCTCTCTCTCTCTCATCGATGTTTCTAACTCTCTCTCCTTCTCCCTTCCTTTCTGTAAAAAAAAAAAAAATCAATAAAAAATATTTTTTAATGTTTTGTATGTTCAGGGAAAAGAAAAAAGAGGGAGAGAAGGAGGGGGATAAAGGGGAAGAAAGAAAGGAGAAAAAAGAAGGAGGAGGAAGAAGAGAGGAAGAAGGAGAGACTGGGAGAAAAACAGGCTGTTTAGAGATCCACCTTTTTCTCCTCAAAGCTTGGTGAGGATAATCCACTTCAATCCAATTTCCCTTACACAAGCAGCCTGCCTGTCCCGACCCATTATCTCTTCATTTATCACTTGATAAATTATTAAGCCTAATGTACTATTAAGGGCATAATTACCAGTAATGATTAACTGTTTTAGATTAACCTCAAGTTCAAGAAGTCCTCTCCAACATCCCCCCAAGAGGTGCATTGGACTCTAAGCAGTTACAGTCTTTCTGGAGGTACCTCCTCACCGCCTGATGGAATGGGGGCCGGGAGTGCTTTGGGGTACCCCATGAATTGGGTACCCCCAAATGCATTTCATTTCCATCAGGGGCACTGTGGTCCTCCCAGTTGCTCTCCTTGGCCTCCCTATTCCTGGACTCCCTCCCTTTGCCCATGGCCTGCACTCAATCATTTACCAAAGCCTGACTGACCTCACAATGTCATGGGAATCTAGCACTTTTTTATTTTTTTAAAATATATTTTATTGATTTTTTTTTACCGAGAGGAAGAGAGAGGGATAGAGAGTTAGAAACATCGATGAGAGAGAATCATCGATCAGCTGCCTCTTGCACCACCCCCACTGGGAATGTGCCCGAAACCAAGGTACATGCCCTTGATCGGAATAGAACCCAGGACCTTTCAGTCTGCAGGCCGACGCTCTATCCACTGAGCCAAACCGGTTTCTGCAAAATCTAGCACTTTTTATATGGCCCTTGCTGTCTGTCATTATCTCTCAACAGTGTCATGGCAACAAGTTCTAGATGGTCACCAGTCACCCACACCCATACTCCCACACATGGCCAGTCACCTCCCCGAAGCACAACTTGGATCACGTCTCTTCCCTATTCAGAGACCCCCAAATGGACCTGCCACACAGGCTTCTGGGCAACTCCAAGTTTAAAGACAGAGTCCCTAGGAATTCAGCAAGGTCTCCATGGAAGTCCCCTCTCTGGCATGGTGGCATGCGCTTAGAAATCAGAGTTTGGATGCTTTCTTGAGCTCTTACTATCTGGGTGACCCTAACACCTGTGAGCTTCAGTCTATGCTCATGACAGGGTTGTACAGGATCAAAAAAAAAAAAAATCATGAATCAGTCATGACTGACATTCAGCTGGCCCTCAATCAGTTCCTTCCTCCCCTATAAGAGGACAATCACTCCACCATCCAAGGCAATTTACAAGAACTGCAATGAACACTATCTTGGTCTGAATTATGTGGCCCCAAGGTGGATATGTTGAAGCCCTCTAATCCCCGATGTGACTATATTTGGAGATAGGGTCTGTAGGAGGGCAATTAAGGTAAAATTAGGTCATAAGGGTGGATCTCTAATTTTGATGCGCCCACAAAAGGGGCCAGGTGAGTCCCGAGAGAGAAGGCAGCCATCGACACGCCAAAAAGAGACATCTCACCAGAAACCCACCCTAACAACACCTTGATTGTGCATTTATAATCTCCAAATTGTAGGGTGAGGGAGGGGAGAGATACATTTCTGTTGTGTAGGCCACCCAGTCTGTGATGTTTTGTTATGGCAGCTCCTGCAAGCTAATACACAGACACCCATCATCTGCTCTCCTACGCCAGGTCCGCACACTAGCCCTCCCTCTCAGGGGAGCTCATTGACAATGTTTTCATTACCCTGATTTCCCAAAACATCCTCTGAGCCCACTCCTCACCCACGTTTGTGCCCCAACCAGGGACTCGCCCAGTGGCGTGTTCTTCTCTGTCATCTCCTCCCACATTCCTTCTGAACACAGGATTGCAGGCTGGATCTAAAATTCAGTTTGACCTTGCTTCTAACTTCTCCGCCAGACTTTCTCATTTCCTGTGGGGCTCAGGCATTACAAGCATTCGGATGGTTTGCCGTCACAGTGGAAGATGAGCGGAGTCTAACCAAACCCAACAGGTTTGTTCGATAGCGTGGTGCAATGGGCAGATAACACGATGTGGCATCACAAAAGGCGAGAAGGCTGTGTTCTCCTTTGACTTTAGGGAATTCACAATCACATTCTACTGCCTCCATTTCCTACCAGAACACAATTTTTTAAAACCTTTAACAAAAAAGGACAATTCCAGAGCTGTCTCCGAGTCACTCACACAGCCTGAGACCTGGGAATAATCCATGCCCGGAAGTTACCTGTTTCTTGGCAGGGGGAGAGGATTATAGGAAAAGGCATGAAGACATCATTGAATGCTAACTAAAATTTTGTTTTGTGTGTCAGGAAATAGAAAAGAGACATCTTAGCCCAGGCATCCTATGCTAGAATTATCTTGGAAATGATTAAGGTCAACCTTTCATTGTTGAGTGAAGCCATAGCCCAGAGGAAGAAAGTAATTCAAGTTTACACATTAATTTTATTTTTACTCCCACACCCTCAGGAAAGTAACAGCCTGTGTATACTCCACCACTAGCCCAGGAGTCAAGAATGGCCTAACGCACGTTGGCTGACCTTGGCCTGAAATTCCCAGGAGGCCCCCAGGGCCAGCACACTGTGTGGACAGCTTCAGTCCACAATGAAGAACCCCCAACCATCTCTAAGTGACACACTCAAGAGGCAGACTCAGCAGGCACCAAAGCCCGCTGACGTAAGTCCGGCTCCATGATGATCCTCCATGGTGGGCACAGCCAGTCCTTGTAGTTGCCCAGCCTTGTGAGTAATTCCCATGGATGTATCAACAGCAATCAAGGCTTAACTATAACAGGAAGGTGTACCCAGCTCACATGGAAGGGGGATCGGGAGAGGGGGCACACCTGGATTGCCCGGCTCAGGGAACAGGGAGACTGTGCCACTGGACCCTACAGGACACCTACTACGTAAGGTCACTCTAACAAAGTTAGGAGACATAGCAGCAAACAGAGGAAGGCTGCCAAAATGAGGAGACCAAGACACGTGTCCCAAATGAAAGAACAGAACAAAACTCCAGGAAAAGAACTCAATGCAATGGAGACAAGCAATGTGCTAGATGCAGAGTTCAAAACACTGGTTATAACGATGCTCCATGAACTTAGAAGAAGAGTAGATGAGCTTGGTGAGAAGTTCAACAAAAAGATAGGAAACATAAAAACAGAGATATCGATAGAAAGCCCTGGCCAGTGTGGCCCAGTTTGTTGGAGCATGGCCTGTACACCAGAAGGTCACACGTTTGATTCCCAGTCAGGGCACATACCCAGGTTGTGGTTTTGTTCCCTAGTCGGGGCACGTGCGGGAGGCAACCAATTGATGTCACTCTCACATCAATGTTTCTCTCTCTCTCCATTCCTCTCTCTCTGTTAAAGATTAATAAAACAGAACAGCACATGCCTGCATGTCTACCATGTCTGCCTTCTCTCTTCCTGGATTGGGACAGAGGAGAAGGGGAGGCTTGTCTATTTGGGCTATTTTATTTCTGGAATTCAGGTAAATATTTAGACACAGGCCCTGTTCCAGACACATTATAATCTCTGTTTACTCTACATCAGCTCCCATCTGCTCCCCCTCACCTTCCCCATGGACAATGGGTGCCTTTCACTCATTATCTTCACCCACACCTCTCCTTGCTCCAAAGAACCAAAGAGGCAAGAAATCAGGAAAGCACGGCCAACGTGTCTTTTCCCACAGGTTACTTTCACAAAAGGCAGATAAGGCTGTCCATTGGCATTTATAGGTCAAGGAGGCTCATCGCACCCATTCAGATGAGCTCATCTTTGCAATCATCAGCCACTTGAGGCATCAACTAATCGATATGCATGGTCTCCCCACACTGGTCCCTCTCAGTTCCTCCAGTATCCCCAACTCCTTTTCACCTCAGGCGTCGGACCATTCTGTTCCTAACGGGGCTGCAGGCTCGATCCTCCATGGGAGGCGTGCAGGAAGCAGCCGATCAATGGTTCTCTCTCATCACTGATGTTTTTGTCTCTCTCTCTCCTTCTCCCTGCCTCTCTGAAATAAATGAAAATATTTTTTTAAGAGAGAGAGAGAGAAAGGAAAAAAAAAAAAACAGGCTCAGCCAGGGGGAAAGGAAAGCACATATAACTACCTGCAAATGGAAAGCAAGCAGAGCCGGAAGGGAAGGCCACCTGGGCTTGGCACTCACCTCCACCCAGGCTCATGAAGGCCAAGTACTTGTTTGTCTTATGCCTTCCTGAGCCTGGCTCCCTGGTGAGGTCTCTGCCTCTTCTATGACCATTTGCCTTATTCCCATTCTTCCTCTTTCCTTGGGGAGCGCCCACTAGGTCTCAGGCCTGCTTAGGCTCTTCCAGGATGGCCAGTGGCCACTCTGGTAGCATCCTATGTGGCTGAACTTGGATGGGATCGTTAGACTTTAGAGACTTAAAGCTACAGTGAGATGCATGTTACTCAAGAGAGTTTAAGAGTTGTGAGGCTGTCCTCTTCCCTCAGAGAAAGCTTCCATCGGGGTCTCGGGTCAGCACTCAATGAAAGAATGTCTTGGTTTTCAGACAAACCTTTGGACCATACTTATTGGTCTCATAGATTTCCATCTCAAAGGCTAAGGAGAAAGGGACCTGAATAACCAGAAGAACAGAGAGAGCCCTAGCTCTGGCATTAGCTTGTGTGAACTTGGGCAACTCGTGGGGTTAATCATCATTCTTGCTGGATTTAATCAGATAGGCAACCCTGACTGGTTTGGCTCAGTGAGTAGAGCATCGACCTGTGGACTCAAGGGTCCCAGGTTCGCTTCCGGTCAAGGGCATGTACCACCTTGGCTGCGGGCACATCCCCAATAGGGGCTGTTCAGGAGGCAGCTGATCGATGTTTCTCTCTCATTGATGTTTCTAATTCTCTATCCCTCTCCCTTCCTCTCTGTAAAAAATCAATAAAATATAAAAAAAGAAAGTCAGTGGGGAGGGGAGGAAGATCTGAGGGAGATAATAGATCAACCGAAGGACTTGTGTACATGCATATAAGTACAACCAATGGACATAAAACTCTGGGGAGGGAAGGTATGTATGGGAGGGAGGAAGGGGGCAAAAAAAATCAATAAAATATATTATTTTTAAAAATTTTTTAATAAAATAAAAAAATAAAAAGCTGTTGTGACTAATAAAAAAAAAAGTGATCACTTAAAAAAAATCAGATAGGTGATGTGACAGTCCTTCAAACAAAGACAAGCGCTAAAGAGTCCTCCATTGGCCTTGTCCTTGGGGCCCTGTAATAAGGGGGAAACGGGGGGGGGGGGGGGATTTCCCCTTCCAGGCTCGCACTCTGCTTTCACATCTCTCACATCTCCAGACAATCGATACAGCACTGCTCCCGGGCAGCTGCTGGTTAAAGGTGCCACCAATAAGGGAATCCCAGAACCGCAAACCAGCCCACAGCGATGACAGGTATCGCTTCGTGGTTTTGCGGTTTCGTGTTACTGGGTTGGCTGTGACTCAGGCCACTGTGGGCCTGGCTGGCTGGCTGGCTGGCTCCTGGTGTAAGCTGACTCCTCCAGGGGCCCAGCCCTGGCATTCTTGCTCCTCCTCTCCAATTGTCTCTCACACCTATCCCAATCCCGGGCCAAAGCGCAAGCCATTTCTCTCTCTGTGCCTCATTCATGTTTGAGGAACAGGGTTTTGACCCAGCGCTCCTGGCTCTTCGCCTGTTACCGGTTACAACCGATCCTTTCACAGTCCCCAAGGCTCCCCACCTGGCCTCTCCTCGGTCCAACCTCTTTTCAGACCTCAGGAGCTGTGATTGCCTCCTGCCTGATTTTCATGGCTGACGACCCAAGCCTTCCAGGTCTGGAGGTAGCAACTCAGCTGCTCCCTTCCAAAAGGTTCCCCAAGGGTTCTCTTTCCGATGCTCCCCTGGTTGCTAACTCTCCCCATAGCACAAAAGTGGGGGCAAAGCAGGTGAAGGGGACATAGTGTCCCATTGGAGGGCCTTTCTCCATATCCTAGTGTTCCCATTTATTGAGCACCTGCCAAGCACAGGGCTGAATGATGTGCATGCAATGTCTCAGGTAAGAACCCTCTTTTTATTTTTTATTTTTACTTTATTTTTATTTTTATTTTTTGTAAGTGAAAACAAGAGGCCATTTGTTTTTATTTTCATTGATTTCAGAAAGGAAGGGAGAGTGAGAGAGAGATAGAAACATCAATGATGGGAGAAACAGGGTGCAGCATCCTCCTGCCTGCCCCTACTGGGGAACATGCCCACAACCCGGACATGTGCCCTGACCAGGAATCTAAGGGTGACCTCCTGGTTAAGAACCCTCTTTTTAAATAATTGTTTGTTTTAAGAGAGAAGGAGAGAGAGAGAAACATCTATGTGAGAGGGCTGGCTCCCCCATGCACACCCACTGGAGATCAAATTCGCAGCCCAGGTATGTGCCTGGACTGGGAATTGAACCGGCAACCTTTCAGTGCACAGGACAATGCTCAACCAACTGAGCCACACCAGCCAGGGCATGATTCTCCTCTTTTATAGAAGTAGAAATGGAAGCTCAGGGAAATTCAGCAACTTGCCCAAGTCACAGCACTGGTAAATGTGGAAGGTCGGCTATGCTGACTTTAAAGCCCATGACGTTCTACTTTCTAGAATATTCTAGAAAACTCTAGAGTTGTGAGAAACCTGGAGGTCACTGCTTCTCCCTTCCACCAAAACTGGTTTGGCTCAATGGATAGAGCGTTGGCCTGCGAACTGAAAGGTCCCAGGTTTGATTCCAATCAAGGGCATGTATCGTGGTTGTGGGCACATCCCCAGTGGGGAGTGTGCAGGGGGCAGCTGATCCATGATTCTCTCTCATCGATGTTTCTAACTCTCTATCCCTCTCTCCTCCTCTCTGTAAAAAAAAAAAAATCAATAAAATATATTAAAAAAAAAAAAAAAAAAAAAAAAGAATCTCCCTTCCCAGCCTCCCTAACAGGTGGTGATGTTTTCAGTAAGTCTGGCCAGACAGAGAAGAATATACCCAAACAAGTGATGGTCAAACCTGCCTGATCATCAAAAGCATCTCAGATGCTTTTAAAAGTACAGGTTCCTATTTTTCCTGGTCCGGGATGCAACCCAGGGATCTCCGTCTTTAGGAAACACACCCAGGTGAATCCGATACGTGGGCAGGTTTAGAAACCAGGAATGCCACCTCATGACCCCTTACGTAGATGCAAATCATGGTTGGGAGAAGAAAAGTTGAATTTCAGCCTCATCAAGGAAGCAGTGAGCTCTGCACAAAAGAAGAATGACGCAATGTTTCTCTGTGGGTTGCGATCACTCAGTACGAGACATGAGTAAGGAAAAGCACCATCCACAGAAAACCCCACAACCACTGAACCCTGCCTGCCTTGGGTGGGGCTAAATCCTCTCACCAAACCACTCCCAGCCCAGACCCACACCTGGATCCTCTCGGGAGCCTTCACTGCCGGTGCAGGTGTAAGGTGGTCCCGGGCCCAGCCCAAAATGCACGTCTCCTAAGGAGGATTCTGCCCCGTGCATCTCCCTCATTGGCTTCCCCCAAGAGATTGGAAGCTACCATCTTCCCCCAACAATTCCGTCATCATGGGGGGAGGGGTCAGGAGGAGAAAAGGGGGACTGGATGAGCACTTGGCAGGTTTACTGCAGCGAAGACACGGAAGTATTCGATGGGGGTGGGGGCACACTGTGTTCAAAATGATCAAAGTAAACTTCAGGGTTCTGTTTAGCCATCTCATTCCGCAAACCCTCAGGCCCACTGGGGTTTCATGCCAGCCTTAGCTCTGGAGAGCACCTCTGTCACTAGAACTTTCTACCACGCTAGATATGTTCTAGATCTGCACTGTTCGTTGTGGTCAGGATAGACCATGCATGAGGGACCCACCACAGAAATCAGCCTCTCTACACACACACCTGTGAAGCGCTTGAAATATGGCTACTGGGATTTAGGAATACATGTTTAATTTTATCTCATTGTAATTTTAATTTAAATAGCCATCCAGGCCGGCCTGGCTCAGTGGTTGAGCGTTGACCTATGAACCAGAAGGTCATGGTTCCATTCCAGGTGGGGGCACATGCCAGGGTTGCATGCTCCATCCCCAGTAGGGAGTGTGCAGGAGGCAGCCGATCAAGGATTCTCTCTCATCATTGATGTTTCTAGCTCTCGCTCTCTCCCTCTCCTTTCCTCTCCGTAATCAATAACAATATTTTTAAATAAATAAAATAATAAATAAATAAATAGCCAGTGTGATTCGTGGCTCCCGTATTGGACAGAGCAGTTCTGGAGGGACTCTCCCGGGTTTGTCGGGCCCTTTGTGGACTGAGCTGCCTACTCAACACCAGCGTTTAGAAAATCACCAAAGCCCAAAGTGTGAGAAGACAAACGTCCTGACAGAGAACAAAAAGGAGGCATCGGAATATGTTCGCCTCTACGCACACGTGGTGTCAGGAGCGACCCCCGTGAAGGATCCCCCCCCACACACACACACAGATCAGCCTCTTCCCAACGTTCTTAGAAATCGCACACGAACCACTGAACCCTGCCTGCCTTGGGTGGGGCTAACTCCTTAAGGATAAAGCAAAAGTGACGTCAGGGAAATCCCAAGCAACAGTGATTAAAATCCATCTCGAAACAACTGAAGGCCAAACGTGGCATGATTGCCTCGTAACTTTTCTCAGTGCTACGCAAGATGATGACTTTCCTTTCTTATTTCTCTTCCTCAATCAAGTCCCAGCGGTCCGCTATTCTCCTTGTATCTATGTTTCATTGCCCTGCCTCTCGCCAGCCACTCTTGCCTGTATCCCCAGCCCGAGGAAGGGCACAACGTAGCCAATTTGGTCAACCAGCCATTTTGGTGAGAACTCTGGAACCAAATGGTCATTGGACTGAACGGACAAACCAGCCAGAGCCTGTGCAAACAGCACAGACGGGACCTCACCATTTCTCCTCGGCCCTTGCACATGTGCTTTGACTGGAATAGTTCTGCCCACCTACAAGTGTCAGGGAAAGTGCCTCTTAAGGTTACAAAACCCTCTTCCATCTATTTACCTAACATGTTCCAAGGGCCTCCCCTGGACCCATCACTGCATTAAGCTCCCTCCGTAGGACAGATAAGGTCTTTCTTCCCAGAGACTTAGAGTAGCAAAAAGGAGCTACCATTTAGTAAGTTTTAGCTCATAAGAGGCATCCACTTCTCATATACTCCTGGGAGGCAAAAATTGCCACCCTTATTTTATAGATTCAGAAGTGGAAGCTCGGGTTTGCCCCAAATCTCCTCGGTCCGCGTGCTCTTTCGGCTCCTCTTCGCAGCCTGCCTGTGCATTCTCTTCCTCTAAATCCAACCATCATTGCTTAAGGCTGTTCCCTCACAGCCAGAGACTGAGGGTACCCAGAAAACCCGGTGAGCCAGAGACCCATTCTCAGGGGTTTAAGGCGGGAAGGAGGAATGACTGCCACCCCAACCCAAGGAGAATACGGCCTCCTGCAGGCAACAGCGAAGGTAAGCAAACAGTATTTCAGAGAAAACTCACCGGCCACCACACCATGCTCCGTCCTGCCAGGAAGAAGCCTCCGACGGTCCCACGGTTTGTGGAAAACATAGCCTGAGGAGGAAAAGGTCGAATGTTGAATAGAAAACGAGGGCAGAGTGACCTTGCCAGCCAAAAGGACACACTTCCCCATGAGCTCCTGCTTCCTTCTGCCCACCTCACTTTCTGAAATGCTTCCACATTCCTCACCCCCTGAGGCTCCAGTACACTGGGATGGAGGAGGGAGGGACCTACGGTTGACAGACAAGGACACTGAGGCTCACCTTGCCCTGGTGCTAACTCTGCAAAGAGCTTAAGGTGTGGCTTTGAGCAATTCCCTCCACCTGGGTCTATTTCTGTTAGGTAAAGGGGCATGGACATGGTTAGGGCCTTTTTACAGACATATTGAAGGTGCTAGATGAAGTGTTAGGTCTTAAAAGCACCATTTGGTATATGAATTATACCTCAATAACACTGGGAGGGGGACGGAGGGAGGGAGGGAGGGAGGGAGGGAGGGAGGGAGAGAGAGAAGAAGAAGAAGAAGAAGAAGAAGAAGAAGAAGAAGAAGAAGAAGAAGAAGAAGAAGAAGAAGAAGAAAAAGAAGAAGAAGAAGGAGGAGGAGGAGGAGGAGGAGGAGGAGGAGGAGGAGGAGGAGGTGGAGGAGGAGGAGGAGGAGGAGGAGGAGGAGGAGGAAAAAAGGAAGGGGAAGAAGAAGAGGAAGAAAGGGAAGGAGAAGGGGAAAGAGAAAGGGGAAAGGGGGAGGAAGAGGAAGGAGAGGAGGAGAAAGGAAGGGAGGGAGGGAAGGAGGGAGAAAGGGAAGCAAAGAAGTTATAAAAATGCACCGTTTGCACTTAACATTACATAAAAGACTAGGGCGTGGGGGAAATGGAGAGATTTCGGTCAAAGGCACAGAGTCTCAGTTACAAGATGACTAAGTTCTGAGAGCTCAGGTACAGCCTGGTGAGCATAGTTCATAATACTGTATGGCATTGTTACATTTGCTAAACAAGTACACCCTAAGTGCTCTCGCCACATAAAAATACTGTCACCACGTGAGGGAATGGGTGTGCTCACTAGCTAGATTGTGGTCATGATTTTACATGGTCAGAAAAAAGTTAAATGAATGGGATTCTCAGTTCCCTCAGGTTCTACTCCTTCCATTTCTCCAAGATACACACACATACACACGCGCGCACATACACATGCACACACACACACACACACATATGCACACGCACAGACGGATGTTCTGCAGTCAGGTGCGGCATCCGGTAGGTGCTTCCTGGCGCATGCCTAGCAGCTTGTGTCCCCTGCCTCCTTTCTCCCCGCTGGCCACTCCCTCCACATAGGAAGACACCGTCTCCATGAGCACTGGATGCTCGGCAGGCAGCTCGAAGTTTCCAGGCCCCAGTCTGCAAACCTGTGTAGTCCGCCACGAGAAGAGAAAGTTCTCACTACGGCAAGCCGCGGGAGCCAAAGAAGCACACTTGCTGACCCACAAGGCTTTTTCTCAATGGAATAAAAATATCATTGAGCAAAAGGAAGGCACTTCAGACCTCCGAAGCTTTAAAAAAAAATGTGGATGCTGGGCCGGGAGCAGAGAAGACTCGGTGTGGCCTGTGGTCTTCTGATTTGTGAAGTGGGACACACTCACTCCGTGTGGCCACACAAGGCACAGCCAGACCCAATGGGAGATGCATGGGCTCTGAGCTCAGAACAAGGAAGAACGCCCTTGCTGCCAGAGAAGCCAGAGATGGAGCTGGTGGCCTCCGGGGAGAGTTTTTGCTGCAAGCATTCTAGCGAGGTGTTGGCAGCTCGGCAAGCCGACTGTGTCAGGCCGGCTAGAGGGGAGGCTCAAGCGCAGGATGAAGAGAAGCGTAGGCCCTCGCTTTAGGAAATATGTGAGGAGAGAAGGAATTCAGCGTCTCCAGGACACGGCCACAGCAATGCATGTGGTGCTAAGGACCCTGGAGAAGAGAGTCCCAGAAAAAAAAAAAAAAAAATCGTATCGTAGGAAGGGAAAGGGGAGGTCATGCAGACAGCATTGCCTCGGGAATCTTAAAACCCGAGTTCTTGTCCAGCCCCTTCCCTGGGCTGCCCGGTGTCCCCCTCCTGAAGGCCTGGTGACCTGGGATCCCAGGGGCTGGAGGGAGGGAGTGGGAAAGCGGGTGAGGAGGAAGAGGAGGAGGAGAGGAGGAGGAGGAGGAGGATGAAGAGAAGAAGGAGGAGGAGGAGGAGAAGGAGAGGAGGAGGAAAAGGAGGAGGAGGAGGAGGAGGAGGAGGAGGAGGAGGAGGAGGATGAAGAGAAGAAGGAGGAGGAGGAGGAGGAGGAGGAGGATAGCCAGCACCTGCACCAGGAAGCGGGAAACGCGGGTGGCTCCCTTTCGGGACCTGGGGCCACACGGAACCAGAGGAACTCGTTCTCAGCAGCTGGGAATATGGAAATGTCACTGGTGACGGAGCGGCACACCCAGCCGCCAGGCGAGGAGGTGCTTTTAAATGTGCAGAAATCCACTCGCAAAGGCGCTCCTGTGGGTGCCGGCCGGCGGGAGAGGAGGGTGGACATTAACCCTGCCGTGGCCGCAGGTCTTATTTTTTTGTTGTTGTTTGTTTTGTTTTTTGTTTTTTGATAAAAGGAAGATTTCTTTTTTGAAAGTAGTCGTAGAAAGCAGAGGTGACTAAAAGCCTCCCCAGGTGTCACAAGGGGTTGGTGTGGCTGACTGTTCCTCAAAACTCTCAGCTTCCCTGAAGCGTCCAACCAGGAGCTGGGATTCTCATGTTTAGCTTTGACAGGGCTTCGCACACGTGACCTCAAGCAGCCCGTCTTAGCCCCAGTTTACATCCGTGTAAAAAGGACACAGTCTTACCATCCGCCTGCCTTCGCCTCCCCCTCACACTCACACACTCACACTCACACTCACTCACACTCATGCAGCCCAGCGGCTGTGTCCTTCCCCATCTTCCCCATCTACAGTTTCTCTCCCGTCGGAACCGGATGGCTAAGAGGCAGGACAGCAGTCACCTCCTCCCAAGCCTGGGGACCCTCCCTGCAGCCACAGGCTGGCCCTCTCCTGCCCCTCACACGGCCGACCCCCATCTCTCCCCGCCCTCCTCCTATGCGCACAGGCCCCCAGCGCCCACCTTCCGTGCTGGCCAGCGCTCCTCTGCCTCTGCTCACCCTCGCTCCCCTCCTCCCCTCTCCTCACCCTGTGTGTGCCCCCTGACCTCCTCTTCAGCGCCTGCACGGCACTGCCACTCCAAACGCCATCCTCCTCCCCCTGGCACTGGTCCCCGCCTCATCCCTCCCACCTCATCCCTCCCCATCAGTGTCCCGGGGCCCCCACCTACCCACAGCCCGACGGCCATGACCACCACGAAGTAGATGACGATGACGGAGATGTCGGCCGCATTGCGGATGCGCTCGTGCGGGGCGAGGGGCGCCTGGGTGACGGCGGTCGTGGGGCTCCAGGCGGTAGTGTCCATGGCTGCGGTGGCGCCCAGGTGTCCCTCGCTCCGAGGCCACCGGCTCCTTATGAGGCCTCCGAGTTAATAATCAGCCCCGGAGGAGGGCGCCCGCGAGGCCGGGGCAGCCGAGAGGTGGTGCGTCTGTCGGGGGACCCCGCCGTCGAGGAGCGGGGAGCGGGGCGCGGTCCTGGGCGCGCAGCTGGGAGCGAGGAGCGCGCTGGAGTGCCGGCGGCTTGGCTGCGGGGCCGGCAGGTAAAGGCTTACCTGCCGGCTGGGAGGGGCCGGCCAGGGGGTGGTGCCCGCCTGGCACAGAGGCCCGCTGTGCTCCCTCCCTGCAGCGGGCACGGGGCGGGCCGCCTGGACAGCCCTGGGGCCGGCCCCTCCCCAGCGGAGCGGGAGCGGCCCCATGGAGGAAGCGGCTGCCTGCGGCAAGAGCCGAGGGGCTCCCGGACCCTGGGCATCTGCCCTGGGGCGGGGCCCACGTCCTCTGTGGGCCTGGCTGCTGCTCCACGTGCCCAGTGGGTGTGGGACGGATGGTGCCCAGGGACCCGCTGCCCTCTGGGCCTCCGTGTGTAACCTGGGGGAGGAGGGGAAGGTGTTGGACCCGCTGCTGGTAAAAGTTCCCACAATCGCCCACCCGCCCACCTTTCTGACTCCCCCTCCGCAGCCTGCAGCCCTCCTCGGCCTGTTCCCGCCGCTGGGAGAAGGAAGAAAGGGAGAGGAGGCGAGGGGGTCCCATCAGGAGCTATTTCCTTCCCCGCACTTTGCCCAATGAGGATTCAGCATCCTTCACTGCAGGCAGGCAGGAGAGGAAAGACTAGAAAATCCTCTCCAAGGCATTCACTCAGCTCTGGCCCTTCCTGGGGACTCAATGCATCTGGAAACACACGGCTGAGCCAAAGTCAGGGCTCGGAACAGAGAGAGCTGAGAGAGGAGGCACGACTCATCCAAGGTCACCTGGTGAGAAATGTGGCCCCGAGGCCCAGGTCAGGGCAGGCCGGGTGCAGAGGATGGTTGGGGGATGCTCTGGGGCTGGTGCTGGGGTGGGGGAGCCTTGCTGGGGTGATGGGGTGCAGGAAGGGGAAGGACCACGCAAACCCCGCCCGGATGCTGTTCTGCCTCAGGCTCTCCCTGGCCTGGGCCAGCCAGCGACAACCACCCAGGGCCCCACCACCAGCAGCAGCCTGTCCTTCCCACCAGCTCCCTCTGAGGCCCAACCACCTCCTCCTGCATCAGCGCTCCATCTTCCTATTGAGGCTGCACACTTCCCCGTTTCCCCACCCACCCACCCCTCACCCACCCCAGGACTGTAAACTCTGAAGCAACGTCCAGGGCCGTCTGACGCCTGACCACACGGGGCAGGAACTCTCTTCCCAGGGAACTCGGCAGCCGGGGCTGCTTGTGGAGCTTGGAGTAACTCGCCTTTCCATCATTCCCGCATTCAGCAAAGCTTTGGTGCCCAGCAGAGTCCCTGCCCGCAGGGCACTCACTGCCGTCTGGGTCTGATCTGATCCGGAAGTAAGCCCCTCCACAGGGAAAAATCCAGCCTGGCGCCATCCTCGCCGCTGCAGGCAGTGGGCCCCTGCCAGGTTCCGAGAGGGACATCTGTGGAAATGAACAAACCCAAAATGTGAGCAGGAGTGAGAACCGGAAGTGCTCATGGACCTCCAAGGAGGGACCGAGAGGAGTGGTAGCCCGGGGAGACCAGACAGTGCATCCATCCATTCATTCATTCATTCATTCACTCTTGCAACCACAGAGCCGCCTCTGAGGCCGTGGCTGTAAACAGGACTCACAGGGTTTCTGCCCTCACAGAGCTCCAGCCCATCTCAGAGACAAACACCTATAAAACTAGCGTTCTGATACGTGTTTTGAAAGAGGAGCACTAATGCCCCTTCCTAGCAAGGATTATTTTTTAAAAATATATATTTTATTGATTTTTCACAGAGAGGAAGAGAGAGGGCTAGAGAGTTAGAAATATCTATGAGAGAGAGACATCCATCAACTGCCTCTTGCACACCCTCCACCGGGGATGTGCCCGCAACCAAGGCACATGCCCTTGACCAGAACCGAACCTGGGACCTTTCATACCGCAAGCCAATGCTCTATCCACTGAGCCAAACCGGTTTCAAGGATTTTGACCTGGGGTTGAGTGAGGGTGGAGGAGGCCTGGGAAAGCACTGGTTTGGGCAGGGCCCTGAGAGAAGAGTGAGTCAGGTAGGGTGAGAGTGAGTGACGTACCGGGAAAGGGCAGGTAGGGGTGGAGGGAGACTGTCCGAAATGTGCAGGGAGTGACCAGCTGAGGTGAAAAATAAAACTACAGCCCAGCCGGTGTGGCTCAGTGGTCGAGCATCGACCTATGAACCAGGAGGTCATGCTTCAGTTCCCAGTCAGGGCACATGCCCGTGTTGTGGGCTCGATCCCTAGGAGGGGGGCGTGCAGGAGGTAGCTGATCTGTGAGTCTTTCTCATCATTTATGTTTCTATCTCCCTCTCCCTTCCTTTCTGAAATAATTTTTTTAAAAAATATTTAAATAATAATAATTATTATATATAACATAAATGAGAGAACATACGGAAAACATTTTGGTGCACTGCTAAGCACATAGGTGGTGCTCAATAACATGTTAACTTGTATCTTTATCATCATCACCTTACCTAGACCTCCAGATGTGGAGTCCTGCCCTCACAGAGCAGGAGACAGATACAAAAAAGAAAGCATATACTGTCCTAACCAGTTTGGCTCAATGGATAGAGCATGGGTCTGCGGACTGAAAGGTCCCGGGTTGCATTCCGGTCAGGGGCATGTACCTTGGTTGCGGGCACATCCCCAGTAGGGGATGTGCAGGAGGCAGCTGGTCGATGTTTCTCTCTCATCGATGTTTCTAGCTCTCTGTCCCTCTCAATTCCTCTCTGTGTCAAATCAATAAAATATATATATTTTTTAAAAGAAAGAAAGAAAACATATACTGTGTGTCGGACAAGTGGAACCACTTCCGTCTTCACAACGACAGTAGTACTGAATCAAAGGCAACTCCAAAATACTTGCAAGGATGAGTAACTCAGTGTCATCTCATGATGACGGCTGGCAGGCGTCGGTAAGAGTGATGTGTGACACCTCAAGCTGCCGCTGACTTAAGAGAATGAATGAGGCTTCCTGGAGTAGACACCCTGGAAGAGAGCAATCTGTTGGGAAAACCACATTCAGTGTCAAATACGAAACAAGCAAAACATCCGTCAAAACAGCAGGAACAGAGCCGCTGAGGGTGCGGGGCCCTGAGCCGCAGAGGCTGCCGGCAGTGAGCGGTTCCCACTGCCAGAGAACATGAATAAGCGGGAAGCACAGGAGCTGAGATCCTGAGCTCGGCCCTGAGTCAGCCCACGGGGGTTCCCTCAGCCATCGTCTCACTATCCGTGACCAGCCCCAATGGAAAACACAAATGGTTCGTGTGAAAGGGAACACAAACGGCACATCAGCATGTGAACAGCTACCCCATCTCCCTCTCAAAAGAAAAATGCAAATTAATACGACAGGGAAAGACAATCTTATACCTCCCAGGCTGGAAAAGATCACCCAAAAGATCACCCAAATGTGTTATGTGATAAGAGAAATATGTACTCCCACACCACAGTAGCGGGAGCATAAATCAGCACCACCTCTCACTGACTAATGTGAGAACATCTATCAATATTTCAAGAGTCTGTGGCTTGTCTAAGCCACAGACTGCGGAGAGATTGCAAGGACACATTTATAGAGGACTGTTAACTAAAATATACAAAGAACTCTTAAGATTCAACAATAAGAAAGTGAACACCCAATTTTAAAATGGGCAAAAGATCTGAACAGACACCTTATCCAAGAAGATACACAGATATCTTCTGACATGCAAATAAAGATATGCAAGATAAAGATATGCCAACCGGATCGCCCCCTAACCACTTTCCTGTCAGCCTGATTGATGCCTAACTGCTCCCCTGCCAGCCTGTTTGTCCCTAATTGCCCTCCCCTGCAGGCCTGGGTCCCCCCCAGCTGCCCTTCCCTGCAGGCCTGGTTGCCCCCAACTTTCCTCCTCTGCTGGCCTGGTCACCCCTAGCTGCCCTCTCCTGGAGGCTTAATTGCCCCCAACTGCCCTCCTTTGTAGGCTTGGTTCCTTCCAACTGCCCTCCCCTGCTGGGCATCTTGTGGCAGCCATTTTGTGTCCACATGGGGGCAGCCATCTTTGACCACATTGGGGCAGCCATCTTGTGTGTTAGAGTAATGGTCAATTTGCATATTACTCTTTTATTAGATAGGACGAGGAGCCCATTTGCAGGAAGATTCCTGCAAACGGCCACCCTCCCCGCCCCACCCCGCCCTGCCCTGCCTATGCTTTCCCTCTGGCAGCCACCTTGCTTTCTGCTTTTCCTCCCTCTTCTTTCTAAGCTGTGTTCAATCTTCACTCCTCCCTTTCTCAGTGTATGCAAATTAACTGCCATATTTGTTGGGTCAATTTGCATACTTGCTCTGATTGGCTGTGGGCATAGCAAAGGTGCGGTCAATTAGCATTTTTCTCTTTTATTAGTGTACATAACATGATACTCTAATTGTGGGTGCATGTTATTAAATGTTATCAAAACTCATAGAATATACAATGTCAAGAGTGAGCCCCAATGATGGTGGGGAATGTGTGAGAACTCTCTGTACTTTCAGCTCAATTTCGCTGTGAACCTAAAACTGCCCTAAAAAAAAAATAAAGTCTGCTAAAAAGTTAAACACATACACACCCTTTGACCCAACAATTTTAATATTTGTGCTCCAGATACGCTTACGTAAGGACAAAAATGACCTTTGTTCAAAGCTATTCATTGCCACAGTATGTATAACGGGGAAAGATTAGGGGCAACCTAAATGCCCATCCATAAAGGACGGGTTAAATACATCAATTTATCGACCTAGAGGAACAACATGTGCAGCCATAAAGAAATGAAAGCTCTAGCATATTGATATCGATTGGTCTCAATGGTATTTTGTTAGGTTAAAAAAGCAAAGTGTGCAAAATAACAGATAGCATGCTAAAATTAGTGTAAAATATCAGGAGGTGGGGGAAGAATATACACTGAGTAACCAGACTATTATGATCTCTGAACACATAATAATCTGGCCACTCGGTGTGTGTGTGTGTGTGTGTGTGTGTGTGTGTGTGTGTATGTATGTATATGTGTATGTGTATATGTACATATGTATGTATATGTGTATATATATAAAAATAAATACTACCCTATGATTACTGAATAGCCAACCAAGCAGGAGATCTTCAAACTTGACTCCATGATGTATTCGCTGACTCAGCAAACATCACCTGCAGGTCCTATGGATGCCTCTGGGTGCTGGAGGAGGAGGGTGCAGAGATGTGGGAGAACAGTCTAATGGGAAAAGGCCTTACACTTTGCCAGTGAGAAACGGAGGCCCAGAAAATGGACGGACCTTGGTCAAGGTCACCCAGGTTGCTAGTGGGAGAGTTAGGGATGAAATTCATGTCTTCAGGCTCCTGTCTTGCTCTATTACCTGTAGGGCTTGAAGCACAGTGAAGGAAATAGACTTGATGACACACCTAATGTTTGCAATTGTGAAGATAAATGAACCACAAAACTGGCTTCCTGGAAAGAGAGCTTTCTCCTCCTGCACACTTTCAAACAGACCTTGTCCCTGCTGAGTCACCAAAAAACATGAAGAGGAAGCAATAAGGCAGGAACTCAGCCAAAGAATGATCTTCTGTCCGGCTGGTGTGGCTCAGTGGTTGAGTATTGATCTGTCAACCAGGAGGTCACAGTTCAATTCCCAGTGGAGGCACCTGGTCCGACTGTGGGCTCCATCCCCAGTTGGGGTCATGCAGGAAGCAGCCAATCAATGATTCTCTCTCATCATTGATGTTTCTCTCTCTCGCCCTCTCCCTTCCTCTCTGAAATCAATAAAAACACATTAAATTTTTAAAAAGTAGGCGTCCACAAATTATAATATGCCAAATCATTGCATTGTACGCTTTAAATACATACAATTTTATTTGTTGATTATATTTAAATAAAGTTGGAAAGAAAAGGGGGGGAGGGGAGAATGTGCCCAAGAGAGTGTTCTCGGAGAAAAAAATATGCTAGGAGGGAACTCCAAATGCAGGTTCCAGGCCCCCTCTGCCTCCCAGGGTCACCCTGACACATCCTCTCCCCTCTGTGAGCTGCTGCTTCTCTGTGAAGCCAGGAGATCCAGCAGCACAGCTCCTCCTGCACCTCTCTGTCTCTCAGCTCATCAGCCTCCTTCATCCTTTCGGGGATCCCGGCATCATGCTATGCCCCTTCTTCCCACATGTCAAGAGCCCTCCGTCTTGACAGCCTGTGAGTGGAGGGATGGAAAGGAGATTCCAGCCGAAACCGGTTTAGCTCAGTGGATAGAGCGTCACCCTGCAGACTGAAGGGTCCCAGGTTCCATTTCGGTCAAGGGCATGTACCTTGGTTGCGGGCACATCCGCAGTGGGGGGTGTGCAAGAGGCAGCTGATCAATGATTCTCTCATCGATGTTTCTAACTCTCTATCTCTCTCCCTTCCTCTCTGTAAAAAGTCAATAAAATATATATATATTTTTTTTTAAAGAAAGGAGATTCCAGGGTGCTCCGCTGGCTCGGCCCTTTCTCCCCGACCTTTAGCAAGGCCCCTTGCCCGAGCCTTATCGCACTGTAAGTCCGGTACTTTCAGAGGCCAATAAACCACACACTCCCCTTTCCGAAGGTACATCATTTGGTGATAACCTAGGTCATGCCTGCATGCCCCCACTGCAAAATAATAAAAATAAAAATGCTTAAGGGAGCAGAGTATCAAAGGCCGTTAGCACAGCTCCCTGATTACACACATGGAACCAGGCCTTCCCAGCTCCTCAGCCAGCCCCGCCCAGGAGTCCAGTGCTGAAGTCTTGGGAAATCCCTCTCACCACCTCCAGGAAGCCCACCTGGGCTGCATGTTCAAGTCTGCCCACCTCGGTCCTAGCTCCCTCAGGTTCTGGCAAAATTCTGGAAAGTACATGGCTTGAATGTGAGCGCTGGAAAGGCCACCAGAGATAAAGTGACTCCTCTTCCAGCTTTTACAAATGGGCCATGGAGGCCCCGTGAGGCAGTGTGGCTCAGTGGGCACCAGAGCCTAAGCCCTCCGCCCCAACACCGCCTCCTTGATCCTTGCCCCCATTTCATCCTCAGTCAGTGTCTAGAGCCCGAGGAGTCTTCCTCTGTCCCCGTGAGGCCTCTCCAATACTCCCCTTTCTTTCTTTCTTTTTTGATTTACTGATTTCACATTTTTTATTTTTTTTGTTAATCCTCACCTGAGGATATTTTCCCGATATTTCCTTTCTATCCCTCTCCCTCTCTGTAAAAAAAATAAATAAATAAATTTTTTATTTTTTTTAAAAAAGGGGGAGGGGGTAAGAAAGCAGATCATGAGACCAGGAGCACAGAGACAAGTTGGAGCACCGCGGCATCCTGCACACAACTGGTGCTCCATAAGTAGTTGCCACACCGGAGGCAGCCGGGGTGGAGGGCGGGCATGGGAAGTCTGTGACATGGCGGAAGTCCCGCCCCTGCCCTGAGCTCACTGTCCTCGGGTGATGCAGGAGGCCCACCCCATTCCGTGGGGCGGGGAGATTTTCCCGCTGAGTCAGGAGGCGCCTGCTTTTGCCCGCTCCATTCAGGGAGACTTTGGCCTGAGCGGCTGGTGCCACCTTGTCCGGGTCACACCTGGGTCTGAAGCAAGAAGCACTCATCACTTTGGGCGGCTTGTCACAATCTCTTCCTAGGAAACTTCCCTCCTCACAGCTGGGGCGGGGAGCGCACACCCTCTGGGCAGCTACCTGGCTTCAGAGTCCACCTACAGGACACCTGGGGGGTCAGGGGCAGCCGCAGACTCCGGGGCAAAAACAAGCACCTTCGGCGACTGTACGTTGGGTTAATCTGGTGAGAAACAAATCAGTGGCACTGAAACAATCCTTTTGAAGGGAGGAAATGCTGAATGGTATAAAAGTAGACAACTTTGTCAGTTCGTCATGTTTTCCTGCGTTGTTGAAGGGATAATTGAGCTATAACAAACAATACGTATGTTTAAGATGAGACAGTATAGCTGAAACCGGTTTGGCTCAGTGGATAGAGCGTCGGTCTGCAGACTGAAGGGTCCCAGGTTCGATTCCGGTCAAGGACATGTGCATTGGTTGCAGGCACATCCCCCGGATGTGCAGGAGGCAGCTGGTCGATGTTTCTCTCATCATCGATGTTTCTGGCTCTCTGTCCCTCTCCCTTCCTCTGTGTAAAAAATCAATAAGATATATTTTTTAAAAAAAAAGATGAGACAGTATATGTAAAGTGCTTAACTTAATCACCAGCATTCGGGGAGCAGTCAATGAATAGAAATTAATATCCTTATTATTTATTTCTTTTTCCACTTCCTTTCTGTCCTTCCAAACCTAAGAGTCTTCTAAGGAAGTGGGGGTGGGATGGTTTTATTGGGGTTTGGCTTGGCTTTTGCTGGATGTGCACAGTTGGGTAGATAAGATCTCTTGCTTGTGTGGCAAGTCTCCAGGAGCACGTGTGCCAGGATGCAGGCACCCCAGGGAGACACGTGTTTGTGTGTTGGTAGCTGAGCAGCGTGTGTGAATGTATATCTGTGTCTATGCAAAACGTTGTATCCTGCCCAGCTGGTGTGGCTCCGTGATTGAGGGGCGACCTATGAACCAGGAGGTCACAGTTCGATTCCCAGTCAGGGCACATGCCTGGGATGCATGCTCCATCCCCAATAGGCAGGAGGCAGCCAATCAATGACTCTCTCTCATCATGGATGTCCTATCTCTCTCTCTCTCTCTTGGAAATCAATAAAAATATTTTTTTAAATAAAACACTGTTTCCTTAGAAGACTTTGGTATCAATGAAATAATTCAGAAGTCATTTCCTCTTACTTATCAACCAACGTTGGTAAGAAGATAATTAAAAATGGATTGGTCAAAGGGGAAAATCATGTTTTGATTGATGTCTCTTATACTATCCAAAGGTTCTAGAGATTGAAGAGAATTGTGATGACTGGTTATAAACATTCTGTTCCAGCCTGAGCCAGTGTGGTTCAGTGGTGGAGTGTGGACCTGCGAACCAAGAGATCACTGGTTCAATTCCTGATCAGGGCACGTGCCCAGGTTTCATCTCAATCCCCCCTTGGGGGGCGGGAGGGGCAGGAGGCAGCCAATTGATGTTTCTCATTGATGTTTCTATCTCTCTATACCTCTTGGTTCTGTACTCAGAAACCATCAACAAATGCCTACAAAGGCAGGATCCAAACTCGCAGCGTTACTGAACCTAAGTCCCAACCCCAGCCCCACGCTAGGGATGGAGCCGGCAACCTAGGCATGTGCCTGAGGGGGGATAGAACTGTGACCTCCTGGTTCATAGGTCGACGCTCAACCACTGAGCCACACCAGCCCCCAGACCATTGTTAAGGTCCAGAAAAGGGGACCTTAATTCAAATTCCAGCTCTGCCACTAACTCCATGGCTAACCCCATCTCCTCTCCCGGCTCAGTTTTGCCTCAGGAAAAGGGTCTGGCTTGGACAGGGTGACTTCCCAGCACTCCCCTCAGGCCACCCCGCATACCCGAGTTGTGTGTGTGCGTATGCCTGGGACAGGGTCCAGGTAATTCCTACAGGGTCAGACGATTAACCATTGGCCTGGGCCAGTTCCAGAAAGGACTCAAAAATTAACCTTGTTCCTCCCAGTTCCCCTTTTAATCTTTACCGTTTGTAACTCTGGGAGGCATCGTTTCTCTCCTGCTCTCAGGGAACGGAGCCTAGAACAGTTCCCAGGTGGATACGTTTTTCCCAAGAGATTTAAGGGGCCAAGAGACGCTGGAATTGATCCTACTTGCTCTGCAGTGCTCCCCTCAGCCCCTGCCCGCCTGCCCCTGGGCACCACCTTGCTGATCATAGAGAGCAGAGGGGTGAATGCTGTGCAGTGTGTGCAAACGTCCCAGCTCACACCTGGGAGGTGGGCTTCTCTGCTGAAGTATCACCGTGGCCTGCTCTGAGTCCGTGGAACCACCTTCTCTCCTCACAGCCACCACCTTCGCTGTTTAGCAAGGTCGCTGGGGACTCTGTAAATCTATACACACCGGGGGCTCAATGTGTGAAATTTGTGCAAGGGGCTCAGCCTTCACAGCCTTCGTAGAAAGGTCATTCAGCTGTCTGATCTAATTAGCATATTACGCTTTTATTATTATAGATATATAATACATATGGCTAGCAGGTGCAGGTGTGTATGTATAGGTGCACTGATGCTATTCTATTTAGTTTGAGTGTGCGCGTGTGTGTGTGTGTGTGTGTGTGTGTGTGTGTGTGTGTGTGTTATAGGCATACTGTAAACATCCATGGGTTTCACAGGTACCTACCTCAAAATGTACACACATGTGGCCCGGCCAGTGTGGTTCAGCGGTTGAGTGTCAACCCAGGAACCAAGAGGTCGCCTGTTTGATACCCGGTCAGGGCATATGCTTGGTAAGAGGGTGGGGGAGGCAGCCAATCAATGATGTTTCTCTCTCATCAATGTTTCTATCTCTCTCCCTCTCCCCTCTCTAAAAACCAATAAAAACTTTATTTTTAAATGTATACACGTATGGACAAGTACGTGGGGGGACATAAACATTTTTCATTCACTATTCACCCGCCTGTCCAAGGAAGATGTCCTGAGGTTGGCATCACTGGGTAAGGTTCTGGGGATGAATAAGAGAGGGCATATGGATGGGTATGGTCCCGGGCACTTGGGTGGTAAGCGTGTTTTTTCAGTTCTATGTAGAGGTCTGTGAAATCACTGTACCTATGTGCGTGTCCATCAGGGCCCACAGCAAACCAGGGAAGCTCCTGATTGCATGAGTGAGGGCGCTTCTTCAGTTGATGCTGAAAGATGCTGCCGTGTTCTCTCTCCGAGCCCCCGGGCTCAGATTCTAAACAGTCCTCGGGCAATCGAGGCACCCTCTGCCCACCGCCCCACCCTCCCCACCCACCGGGAGCAGAGCCAGCGTTGCCTAATAACAGGGCACCGAGAGTCCAGGCCGCTGGGAGCCACCTGAGCCTCACGTGTTTTTATGGTTTCCCAGTTAATGTTTGGCCCTGCGTTATTTCTGCTCCAGGAGGTCTGCCAGAAGAGGCCAGGAAGAAATGGGGGCGGGGGAGATAAGGTGCCAGGTCACCTGCAGGAGGCACCCGCCCTGGCAGCTGCCTTCGACCCCACAACGCCAGCAGGATGCCAGATCCAGCCAACGAAGGAGGAAGCCACCCAGAGAAAGGAAGGCAAGGGCTTCTAGGAACAAGGATGGGGAAGAGAGCCTTCGAAGGGATCCAGGAAGGTCCCCTTTCAACATGTCGGCCAGTCTCTGCTTGGTCCCCTCCCTCCGAGGACACAAGGAGCTCACCGCCTCCAAATGCTCTCAAGTGTCTGTTAGACTAGAACAAAAATCTACCTGCTGGCAACTTTCATTTATCGGTCCTACCTTCCCTCTCAAAAAAAAATTAATCTTCCTGGGAATAACCAACCACCCTTTGGTTAATGTCTCCAGAAAGTCCCTATTTCAGATGCTAATATATAACCTGAGGAAGATACAGATTTACTTTATAGCTCTAAATTCCTTAAGAGTAGGGAGATTATATATATAACGTTGACCCTTGAACAGCACAGGTTTCAACTGCATGGGCTCAGTTGTACATGGACTTTTTTGAATTAATACTGTAAACGCATTTTCTCTTCCTGATGATTTTCTTTTTTTAAAATCTTTATTGTTGAGAGTATTACAGATATCCCCCATGGGTTCCTCAAAAAGACAAACATTGCTGAAACCGGTTTGGCTCAGTGGATAGAGCGTCGGCCTTAGGACTGAAGGGTCCCGGGTTCAATTCCGGTCAGGGGCATGTATCCTGGTTGCGAGCACATCCCCAGTGAGGGGTGTGCAGGAGGCAGCTGATCGATGTCTCTCTCTCATCAATGTTTCTAACTCTCTTATCTCTTTACCTTCCTCTCTGTAAAAAAAAAAAAAAAAAAAAAATCAATAAAATACTTTAAAAAAAAGAAAAGAAGACAAACATAGACCAACACATGATCCAGCGTTTCCACTCCCAAATATACCCCAAAGAGCTGAAAACTCGTCAACACAAAAACTGGTGCATGAATGTTCCTAGCAGCACCATTCACAAAGCCAAAAGGTGAAAGCAACCCAAATGTCCATCTATTGCTGAAAGGATAAACTCAATGTGGTCTGTCCACACAACAGAATGTCATTCAGCTCTGGAGAGAAATAAAGTGGTGGTGCCTGCTGCAAAATAGATAACCTTGCAAACATTACAGTGAATGAAAGAAGACAGATACAAAAGACCACATATGAGCCCGGCTGGCGTGGCTCAGTGGTTGAGCATCAACCTATGAACAAGGAGATCACGGTTCAATTCCCGGTCAGGACACATACTGGGTTGCAGGCTCCATCCCCAGCATGGGACTTGAGGAGGCAGCTGATCAATGATTCTCTCCTATTATTGATGTTTCTCTCTTCCTCTCTCTTCCTCTCTAAAATCAATAAAAATATATTATATTTTAAAGGCCCCCTAGAATGGTCCTGTATATAGGTGAAGTGTCCCAAAGCAGATTAGTGGTTGTCAGGAGCTGAGGGAGGAAGAAATAGAGCATGACCACATGTTCACCTTTAGGGTGATAAAAAAAAAAAAAAAAAAAAAAAAAAAAAAACACTTTGCAACTAGATAGAGGGAATGATTGCACAACAATGCCAATGTAATAAATCCCACTAAATCATACACTTTAAAATAGTTAACATTATGTTGTGTGAATTTCACCTCAAATTTTATAAATAAGGTCTGGGCTACCTGGGCCTCTCAAATAACTCTGCATCGGCATTGCCTTCTCTGCCAAGGTGGGCACCAGGCCTCTGCCTAACAAAGTCAGGAGACCTTTACCAAACAGGCCGACCATTGAGGCAGAGCGCCCCTCATGACTCCCCTCCTCTCCACCTCAGCAACTCTCCCTCGGCTTGGTGAGGCCACAGGCCTCCTCCCCAGCCCGCAAAGGTGTCAGAGCAAGAAATGAGGGGAAAGGGCAGCTCCTTAGTGCGGACCTTCCTTTGAACTCCCTGGGTGGCCCCTGCATGGATTTGCACACTCAATAATTTACCAACTTGCCAAGGCGCCGGACCTGAGCTGGTGAGGGGCACTCTCTCCGCTCCCCCACGGATAGTGACCATTCACTGATCATCTGCTAAGGGCCATCACAATGCATGGGCTTTTACTTAATTATCATCTTTCTTTTCCTGGCACTTGCTCCATATGCGAAGCATTCTAGCCCAACAGTTCTGTCTGCACTTACCCGTATCAGGTTTTTCCTGCCGCCCCATGGGCCTGGAGAATCCTCTCTCCACACCCACCACTGCCTGGCCAACCCCGTCCCCTCTGCTCTGATGCCACCTTCCCTGAGGTCAAACTTAAACACACACACACACACACACACACACACACACACACACACACATTAATTTTGCTTCCTCTTGCTCTCGTGGTTCCCTATGTAAACCTCCATGCATTTGTCCCTGGGTTAGGCAGGGACAATATATGTGAACATTCTTTGAGGACGGTTCAATCAGCACCTCCAACCACCGGGCACCGCTCCTGGCGCACAGGGGTGCTCACCAACGTCACACCAAACCAACGGAAGCCGCCTCAGTCTCACCCCCAGTCACCTCCCCGCTCTTTTCCTACTAATGGCCGTTTTCCTGGCAACTAGAAACACCCCAGGCGGTTGGAACAAGGTGTTTAGAATGTTAATGGGTGAAAATGGGTTCCAGCCACATCTATTTCAGGTAAATTATGAGCTTTATGGCCTTGGTCGCCTTGACTACCCCGCTGTTGGTTGGCACACCCTGCTTCGTCCCAGGGGTGGAAACGTTCCCTTGGCAGGACCATGTCCGCCAGGGATGATATGAAGGGGGTGAGAACTCAGCACCTAAGGGACCAGCACCGTCTGAGTCCTTCACACTGTCACCCTGAGACGGCCAGCGGGTTGGGTAGTCCAGAGGTGTGTGCTACAGTTCTGCCATGAGAAGGCCTTAGGAAGGAGAGAGAGCAAAGGAGAGCCAGGGCAACAATCCCCACTCTGGGTGTAACTCAGCGAAGTGCCCTTCAAATTCCTAGCCACTGCTGCCCCCTGGTGGCCTGATCCATCACATCTTACAACTCTCACCGAGCTAGGACAGCATTTCCCAATAGAAATACGACTATGTGAACCACAAATCTAATTTGACATGTCTTAGTAGCCACATTTTTTAAACATATTTTTTATTAATTTCAGAGAGGAATGAGGAGGGAGAGAGAGTTAGAAACATCCATGATGAGAGAGAATCGTGGATCAGCTGCCCCCTGCATGCCTGGGGATGGAGTCTGCAATCCAGGCATGTGCCCTGACCAAGAATGAGCCACGCTGGGCAGGGCAGTAACCACATTTTAAAAGGTAAAAAGAGGCAGATAAAATTAATTGTAATACTATGTATTATTTAACTCAAATATCCAAAATATTAATACTTCAACATGTAATCACTATAAAACATTACTAATGAGATATTCTGTGTTCTTTTTTCCATGCTAATTCTTCAAAATCTGGTATGTAGCCAAAGCCGGTTTGGCTCAGTGGTAGAGCGTCGGTCTGCGGACTGAAAGGTCCCGGGTTCGATTCCGGTCAAGGGCATGTACATTGGTTGTGGGCATATCCCCAGAAAGGGGTGTGCAAGAGGCAGCTGGTCGATGTTTCTCTCATCGATGTTTCTAGCTCTCTATCTCTCTCCCTTCCTCTCTGTAAAAAATCAATAAAATATATTTTTTAAAAAAATCTGGTATGTAGCCCAACTGGTGTGGCTCAGTGGTCAAGCATCAACCTATGAACCAGGAAGTCACAGGGGACATGCCCAGGTGGCAGGCTCCATCCCCAGTGAGGTCCATGCAGGAGGCAGCTGATCCATGATTCTCTCTCATCATGGATGTTTCTATCTCTTCCTCTCTCTTCCTCTCTGAAATCGATATAAATATTTTTAATACAAAATCTGGTGATCAGATAAGCCAAGTGCCCAATGGCCCCACGTGGCCAGTGGCTACTAGCAGCCCAATATCACCTCCCCTGAGCTCCAGGCCCTTGCCAGTGGCCCGTCTGTCACTCCATTGCCTGGCTAACAAAGCTCTGGACATCCTCGTTCCAAAATTGGACATTCTCGTTTCCCACCGTAAAATTTGCCTCCACACTCCATCAATGGCACCCCCCCCCCAACTCTTTGCTGGAATTAAAAATCTCAAGTGTGCCGAAACCGGTTTGGCTCAGTGGATAGAGCATTGGCCTGCGGACTCAAGGGTCCCAGGTTCGATTTCGGTCAAGGGCATGTACCTTGGTTGCGGGCACATCCCCAGTAGGGGGTGTGCAAGAGGCAGCTGATGGATGATTCTCTCTCATCGATGTTTCTAGCTCTACATCCCTCTCCCTTCCTCTCTGTAAAAAAATCAATAAAATATATATTATTTTAAATCCCAAGTGTCCCCCTTCTCCTTCCCTCCTGCCCACATCCGACAGGCATCGGGCCTTTCAGTTCACCCATGGCTGTCGCTGTCCACCTGCCTCCGT
The DNA here is from genome assembly GCA_963693515.1 of Pipistrellus nathusii. Lineage (NCBI taxonomy): Eukaryota > Metazoa > Chordata > Mammalia > Chiroptera > Vespertilionidae > Pipistrellus > Pipistrellus nathusii. The sequence goes on from OY882876.1 coordinate 2,310,272, forward strand.
CATCCGCCTGGACTCGCTCTTCCACTCCTGCCCCCTGCCCCTCTCCAGAGCCCGCAAGATCCCGGCTGGGTGCCGCCTGCTCCCTCCCCTCGCCACCCTCCTCGCCCTGCGGGTGCACAGGCCACAGGGCGCCCTGATGGCCGCTGAGAGGCCCAGACACCGAACGGCTGAGGGGCCGGAGGAGAACCTGGGGGCCCGTGCCATGCGACTTTACTACCCGCTGGTGGACTGACAGGCTGCAGGCGGGGCTGACGGACAGGCCGGTTGTGCTGGCTCTCAGGCTGCTGACGGGACGGACAGGCTGACGGGCTGACAGGGGATAGCTGACGGGATGACAGGCTGAGGGGATGACTGACAGGCTGACCGGCTGACAGGGGATGACTGACAGGCTGACAGGCTGAGGGGATGACTGACAGGCTGACGGGCTGACGGGCTGACAGGGGATGGCTGACGGGCTGACAGGCTGAGGGGATGGCTGACAGGCTGACGGGCTGATGGGTTGACAGGGGATGGCTGACAGGCTGACAGGCTGAGGGGATGGCTGACAGGCTGACAGGCTGAGGGGATGACTGACAGGCTGACGGGCTGACAGGGGATGATTGACAGGCTGACGGGCTGACAGGGGATGATTGACAGGCTGACGGGCTGACAGGCTGAGGGGATGACTGACAGGCTGGCTGATGAGATTGACAGACAGAGGGGATTGACCGGCTGACTGACAGGGGATGGCTGACAGGCTGACGGGCTGACGGGCTGACAGGGCTGCTGCTGAGGGTGCTGCCGCCGGCGCCCGCCTCTCCGCCTCCCGGTCACTTGGGCCCACTCCCCGCCGCCTGTCATCAGCCCCCGCACCTCCCCAGGCCGCGGTGGACGGAGCCCGCGGTGCCGCGGTGCGTGGCGGCCCCTGGCGGCGGCGCTCGGGAAAGCAGGGGCGGGGCTGTGGGCGGGGCTGTGGGCGGGGCGGGCCCTGTCTCCAGGGCGGGGCTAACGCCGAGAGCCGGGAGCTGCGGGCCGGGGCGGGAGGGGGCTCCCCAGCCCCTCTGGTCCAGACTTCACCTCCCTGCTCTTCCCTCCTCTCCCCTCCCTTCACCCCTCCCCTCTCCCCTCCCTTCCTCTCCCTTCCCTTCCCTCCTCTCCCCTTCCCTTCCCTCCCTTCCTTTCCTTCCCCTCCCCTCCCCTCCCCATCCCCATCCCTCCGCCCCAGGGCCTCCCCTCCTGCTCCCTAGTCGGGGTGGGCGGATCCTGCAGACCGGAGGGCGGAAAGAAGTTCCGCCTCCCCTGGGACCCCCTGGCATCCTGGCGGCCCAAAGCCCGGCTGGGGTGGGGGGTAGGGGGACGGCGGGACCCTCCCAGGCCAGGCTGGCCGCAGAGCTGCTCGGGGGTGGAGGGCCCCAGAAATACCGAGTGACTCCGCAGGGACCTGGGGAGGCCACTGTTACTGGGCCCAGAACTGCCCCCCAACACACACAGACACACACACCCCTGGGCCCAGCACTGCCCCCCAACACACACACACACACACACACACACACACAACCTCTTAATAGTCATCTCCGACTGGGACTGTTCCTCTGCGTGAACCCTGACTAGTGCATAAAGGAAATGAAGTGTGTGTGTGTGTGTGTGTGTGTGTGTGTACACCCACGCACATGTCCTGGAATCATAGGACCTAATCCTCCTGTTTATTCACTCCTTTTTAAAATATATTTTTTATTAATTTATATTTTATTAATTAGTTAATACATTAATGTTAATATATTTAATATTAATTTAAAATATATTTTTATTAATCTCACCTCAATGATGAATCATTGACAGGCTGCCTCCTGCACACCCCCTACTGGGGATCAAGCCTGCAACCTGGGCATGTGCCCTTGACCGGAATCGAACCCGGGACCCTTCAGTCAACAGACTGAAGCTCTATCCACGAAGCCAAACCGGCTAGTAGGCTTCACTCTTTCCTAAACTCAGCGGTCTGTGCCTTTCCAAATCCTGCCGTTGGAGGCCGTAGCAAAACCATGGTTGTTTGACGGTGGGGCTGAGAGTAGGCCTGGGAGGTGGATGGGGACCGAGGGCCCAAACACAGGCCGCTTATTCCTTCCCCCACCCCTGCCCCAGGCTTAGGCCTCAGGGATGCCACCTCCTGTTCCCAAGCTCTCCCTGCTTTTCCCGAGGGAGGCCGTGCCCACCCTCCTCCCGCAGCAGCAGGTGCGGGGCTGGGAATGAGGGGCACAAACCACGCTGCCTCCTGGGGAGCCAGCTGGCGAGGAGGCGGCGCCGCCCGCAGCCAGCTGGTCCATATGCCGCTGTCCCCAGCCTCTCCCGCCTCCACCCCCAGGCCATGTGTCCTGTGCACACCCACACCTCCTGCCCTCCCCGCCTGACTCTAACTGTCCCTACGATTCATCAGTTACATTTCCTTCCGCCTCGGCACCAGCCTAGGGGGCAGGCGCTGCTGCTGTCATCATCCCCATTTCACAGAGGAGAAAACTGAGGCTCAGCCCCCCACCCATCTCCCCTCCTGGGGAGACAGGCCTGGGCAGAACCCTAAAGGCCGGCGGAGAGCATCGGTGGTGGAGAGGAAGCAGCCGTGATGGGCGGAGGGCCTCATCCCCTCCCAGACCCTCTGTCGGCTCCTCAGCACAGATGGTGGAGGTGACCAGTAAGGACGTGGCCGGCCTGACAGCACCTGGCTCACCGGCCAGGCTGGTCCTCTTGTTAACACATCCCTGGCATTCTGAGTGTTCCCTTCCCAGCACCGCTCTCAGTCCGCACCCAGGGTTCCCTCGGCCCAGCACACACAGTACTGTGCGCTCCGTTAGGACAGGGACCGGGCTGGCTTTGCTCATCCTGGGGTCGGGGTGCCCCCACGCAGGAGGAGCTGGATCAATGCTAATGAGGGGAGGGAGGGAGGGCAGGCACCTTCCTGACGGTGGGCGGGGCCCCCTGCCCTGGTTTACTTAAGAAGGCCCAGTTTTCACCCGTCGTCCCAGCACCATCATAATGTGCCCTGGTTCCCGCTCCGGTGTCCCAGTTGGGTGGCATAGTACGCGGTCAGCCTAGTTATTGGAAGGGAAGGATGGGGATTCGCCCGAGAGCTCCTGCTCTTTCCCAGACCCGTGCTGGGTTTCCTCGTTTCCCCTCGAACGAAGCCCAACGCTTTTTCTTCTTGCTCCTGAGATGCTTCTCTTAAAAAAAAAAAAAAAAAAAAATATATATATATATATATATATATATATATATATATATATATGCTCCATGCATTGCCCCCAGCCCCCAGAAATACATAAGGATTCTGTTTGCCCATTTCACTGCAGAACTGTCCTCCTGGAGAGTTGCCATGGTGATCGATTGATGTCACTGCCCTGGAAACAGTTGCCTAGGAGATGAGTGATGTCAATTCCAGGAGATGGTTACCATGGTAACCGTCTCAGTGGAACTAGGGGGGGGCCAGGAAAGCGAAGAGGGCAGAGGGCGGATGCAGAGGGGACAGATGTGAAGGGCGGAAGGAAGAGGGGCAGGGCAGGGGGAAAGGCCAGGAAGAGGATGAGGACCATCCCAGAGCAGTTGGAAATAACAGGATCTCAGAATCAGCAAGGCACCAGAGAACCACCCCCACCCCACCCCAAAAGCACTCGCTTCCTTTTCAGGGGCTGCTGAGAGGCCAGAACTCGCTCAAGGTCACACCATCAATTTAGAGATGATGTTAGAACCAATCCTGAGTTGAAACCGGTTTGGCTCAGTGGATAGAGCATCAGCTTGCAGACGGAAGGGTCCCAGGTTCAATTCTGGTCAAGAGCATGTACCTTGGTTTCTGGCACATCCCCAGTAGGGGGCGTGCAAGAGGCAGCTGATCGATGACTCATGGATGTTTCTATTTCCCTTCCTCTCTGTGAAAAATCAAAATATATATTTAAAAAAAAAAAAACAACCCTGAGGCCTCAGAACCCTGTCTCTTACATGGCTCATTGGTAGTAGACCGGGTGAGACTACAAAGGATTCCCTTTGGTCATTGCATTTTTTTAAAAATCCTGGCCTCAAGTCAATCAATTATTCATGTTTTTTTTTAAATTTTTTCTTTTATTTCAGAGAAGGGAGAGGGAGAAATAGAAACATCCATGATGGGAATCATTGATCGGTTGCCTCCTGCCCGCCCCAAAAGGGATCGAGCCTGCAACCCTCATCTGTAGGGCGGGCACAAAACCTTTAGACAGACAGACAAGGCGTGAAATGAAAGTTTCCCCCACAGCCCTTGCTCTGAAGAGCACTGCCAATGTCAGAACAGTTCTTGGTGTGTGAGTTTTATTGATTTCTGAGAGAAGGGAAAGAAACATCCGTGAGAAACATTGGGCCCCAACCGGGGATCGAACCTGTAGCCTATGCATGTGCCCTGACCAGGAACCAAACCACCCGCCACCTCTGGGTGTACAGGACGACACCCCCACCCAGCCACACCACATGAGAAAAATTTCAATGTCTACATGTGTGTCAAAGCCAAGTATCCTGGCCGGATAAAGCTTGTGGCTTTAAGATACCTGACCTAATTGAAGTGAAACTGGGGAACCATTTTAGCCAGCAATTAGGCCAACTGGAAGCAGGCTACCTCGAGAGTTTTTATAACACGTGGGTCAGTCCTCTACTTCAAAATGAGAAAATAGGTTAAACCTCATTGCTTAAACGTTCTGTGCACCACAATTTAAGCTCAAGGACAGAAATGGGGTCACTTCGCCAGTCTAATAGCAAGCTATAGTCAAGAAAAAGTAGGTAAGCCCCGACTGGGGCCTTGGTTGGTTGGAGCATCATCCTGTACACAGAGGTTGGGGGTTTGATTCCCGGTCAGGGCGCATACCTAGGTTGCGGGGTTAGGGCATGTACGGGAGGCAACCGAAGTTTCTAAAATCAGCTGAACCAATCCGCTGTCCCAGGCACCGCCCTGGAGGTGGTAACAATTGTAAGGGGCTGGAGTCATCACATGGGGAGGAATCCAACTGGTGATGCTGAGCCTCAAGTGCTGGGGAGCAAGAAGTGGGGAGCCCGCTTCAGAGGTTAGATCTTCTTCTTTTTTAAACTCACACGGAGGCTCGTGTTTCAATTTTAAAGACTACTCAAAGCTTTCTTAATATGAACCAGTGAAAGTTATTTCAGGAATCCAGGTTGTGTCCCTAGTTAACATTTTATTACACCTAATACAGGAAAAATGTTAAGAAAATTTGAGGTCGGGCTGGTGTGGCTCAGTGGCTGGTGGTTTCCTGGTCATGGGCACCTGCCCCGGGTTGCGGCTCAATCCCCAGTGGGGGGTGTGCAGGAGGCAGCCAATCAATGGTTCTCATCATTGATGTTTCTCTCTCTCTCTTCCTCTCCAAAATTAGTTTTAAAAATGTTTAAAAAACAAATTAAAAAAAATTTTTTTGAGTTCATGTATAAGCTCACTAGGTACCTTGAGTTTTAATACCAACCAGCACCCCAGTAGGGTGGGACAAACACCCTCCCCCTTGAGCTAAACAAGGCCTGACCCTCACAGAGGCTCCCATAAAAGCAGTTATCAGGGAGGGTAAGGGATAAGAGAGGCTTGTTGGCTGGCTCACAGGAAATTCTTTAAAATGCAGGAGTCTTATGTGTGCATTACAAAATGTGTAATGGAACCGGAAGGCAAAAAAATTTGCTGCATGAAGAATGCTTCATGTGTGAGACACAAACCGGGATTCGATGTGGTGAGCTGTGACACAGCTCCCTGAGGAGGGGAAATGAAGACCATACACCTAGAGAGATCTCCCCAGAGCAGCATTTATTTACCCACTGAATTCCGAAACATTTAATTTAGAAGTCTGGCATTTCAATAATTACCCATCTTGATTGACATGGGCTGACACACGTGGCGTTGTCAGGATACACAAGGATACTATCCGAAGGGTTACAAAAAATAAATCCATGATTCTTAAACAATCGCAACCAAAAAAAAAGTTACAGGTATCAAAACTTTAGATGCATCGCATGTAAAAGGTTTGTGCACATCATAATTTAAAGAGGCGAAACAAGGCGCTACTGAAACCTCACGTGAACAGTTTCTAGAAAGCTGATGGAAAGAAGCAGTGTCTCTTTGTATCAGCTTCCCTTAACGGTTTTCCATTAGCTGAAGGAAGAAGAGGCGGGAGGGGTGAATTCTTTTTTGCATGCACAAGATGTACTGCTTATTAACAAAACACTATCAGCTCGTTTTAAATGGGTAGCTTAAATATCATCACAACCTGTTTGGGCTCATTCTCCTTCCTAAACTTCCCCATCGCTTTCCCAACTATGCACAGGCATCGTACAATGCCTCGATCAGAACGCACTTGTCTACACAATTCAAAAGAAAGCTCCCGTGGGCTCCCTGAACCATCGATCCAGCAATGCCCACGACGGATCTGAGCCTGCTTCCCGGGGGGGCAGGGGAACAGGTCTGAGTAGCGGTGCTGCCGATACAGATAGGTTTAGCACTAGATACTTAGTGACTGTGGCCGGGAAGAATCAGTGATGGAGGGGGCGGTGGGTGGAGGGAGGGCCGGGACGGGAAGGGAAGGCTCCTCAGTTGCCTTCTCCTGCGTCTTCATCCTGCTGGTCGCTCGTCCAGAGGGTGAGGTTGTCTCGCAGCAGCTGCATGATGAGCGTGGAGTCCTTATAGGAATCCTCGTTTAGCGTGTCCAGCTCCGCGATGGCGTCATCGAAGGCTTGTTTGGCTAAGAGGCAGGCCTGCTCAGGCGCGTTCTGGATCTCGTAGTAGAAGACGGAGAAGTTGAGGGCCAGGCCCAGCCGGATGGGGTGCGTGGGCTGCATGTGCTCCTTGCTGATTTCGAAGGCTTCCTTGTAGGCCGCCTCGGAGGCTTCCACCACACTGTTCTTCTTCTCGCCGGAGGCCACCTCGGCCAGGTAGCGGTAGTAGTCGCCCTTCATCTTCAGGTAGAACACCTTGCTCTCGTACTGGAAGTCATTGCAGTTCTTGATGAGGAACTTGTCCAGCAGGGCCAGCACGTCGTTGCACACGGTCTCCAGCTCCTTCTCGATCTTCTCCCGGTAAGCCTTCACCTTCTCCAGCTTCTTCTCGTTCCCGTCGGCCATGGTCTTCTGCTCGATGCTGCTGATGACCCTCCAGGAAGACCGCCTGGCGCCCACCACGTTCTTGTAGGCCACGGAGAGGAGGTTCCGGTCTTCATTGGAGAGGGGTTCGTTGAGCTCTGTCACCTGCAAAATGCCGAAGATGTTAACACCGAGACCCAAGTCCGACAATCTTGGAAAGAAACCTTCCCTTCGTTCTCACCGACAACCCTTCTCCAAAGCAAGATTATGGACAAGCCAGTCTGCAGGAAAGCCAATCAGAAGACTGCAATCTACAACCAGAGAAACAACTACTTGAAGCTCAAAGTATTAAATTAGGGCTTTGAGACATCCCTAATTCAGACCTTCTGAGCTCTGAGTCACCTTCACCTGGGCAGAGGTAAGGGGAGAAGGGAACCATGGAAGGTCATAGGTGATGGCACCTAAAGGTGCGTGGGAAAGCCCCAAAGGTCCAGCTGTTCTGCACAAGATATTCTCAACAATCAGATCGTACGATTCCTTTGTCAAATGTTCAAAACTTACAGACTGGAAGTCTGTTCCAGATTCTACTTCCAACTTTATATTCTAGAAAGCAGCAATGAAGCCTCCCTCATAACACTTAATAGGTAAGCGCTCCCCAGATGAGATCACACACCACACAGACCTAGTGGCCAGTGTCGGCCAGTGTGGCTCCATGGAATCCGCGGAGCCACAGCGGATGCGTTAGGGGCAGGGAAGGACCCCAGCCTCCGCTGAAAGGAAGCAGAGCTGCTCAGCACAAGCTTCACTCCACCACCTGCCAGGAACTCTACTGGCCAACAAGGGGAAGCACCACCTGTTCGCTGGGTCCCGTTAAATGTCACCAGCTGTGATGCCATTCCTCAGTTCTCCATGATGCCACCTCCAAGTGAGCCAGCTAGAGCCAGTTATGTCGTTGGTGGCAAGACGATGGGCTGTGTTGTTGTTGAGCCGTGTCCCCCCCCAAAAGATCTGAGGAAGTCCCAATCTGTAGCACCTGGCTGTGTGGCCTTATTTGGAAAAGGGCCTTTGCAGATGTAATCAGTTCGGATGAAGTCACCCTGCATTAGGGTGGATCCGACAGCCAATGCCTGCCATCCTTATAAGGAAAAGGAGGTTTGGAGACAAACAAACACACAGAGAACACCCTGTGATGGGGGAGGCAGAACTGGAGATCTGTCTACAAGCCCAGGAACATCAATGACAACCTGAAGCTGGGACCAGTTCTTCCCCAAAGCATCGGGGGGAGCACAGCTCTGCACACTTCCTGAAGCCATTCCATTTGTGGTTCTTTGGGACTGCACTGGAAACTAAGGCAAACTTGGAGTAAAAAAACCTTGGTCTAGGCCTCAGCAAAGCCAGTAAGTTGCTAAACTGGCCTGGATCTTCTGTAAAGTAGGGCGATTCCTTAATTACATGACCTGCTGGTCAAGAGAAGCACTTGGGAAACAATAAATTAATCAACAACAGAAAGGTATTAGTGTAAATCACACCAAATAAGGACAGAATCTCCTCCAGTGGAGGGGGAAAGCCAAGTTCAATGGAGAAAGCTATTAACAGCACATTAAAAACAGACATGCTTAACACGGACTGAGAAAGACAGCAGTCAGAATCCAGAATTTTCAAAACAAACATAAGCAACAAATGTAATCACTTTGTATAAAATTAGGAAAACTTGTGCCAAGTTCCTACAAAGTGAAACAAGTAATTATCCACTACCCCAACTCAACAAAGCCCAGGCAAAATAAAATATCAGCTCCCTCTTCTAATCGATTTATTCCCTGTCCAAAGTCTCCATTCTTTTGCCGTGATCCTTAGCCTGGATTTCCTCTCCTCTGCCTCCTCAATGAACCCAACCCCGCTTCTATCTTCAGCTCTGTCTTTGCCTACAAGTCGCCCCTGCCCATTCCCCAGGCCGCTGCCTGCAGGCCAGGCTCCTCATTCCTCTCACACTGGCAGAGTGGGCTCTGAGCTCTGTGGTCCTATGATCTACCCATTTTCTCTCCACTAGCCCACATCTAGGCTCCCTTCAACTCCAGCTGGACACACTAGTTTCCTCAAACCGTGAGTACCTTAGTCACTCATCTGTGTATCCGAAAGATGGTCTTTGTAGACACTTGTTTGGTAATTTGGTCTTTTAAGGAAGAAATCCTTATAAATCAAAATTCTGTATCAAATACTCTGAAAGGTTGCAGGATGCTTGAATCCTCTGGAATAGCCCTTTTCTAGGACCAATGGCCAATGAAACATAGCCTGAAGCAAGAACAGAATTTGGAGAGCCCTCAGATCTTGCAGGAAGTAAATCTGAGGACGGCCACTTGACATGAAAATGCAAATGTATCCAAAAAGGTCCCTGCATCCTCTATCCTTGACTAAGGAAGCTGCTGTGTTAGGCTCTGTAGATGCACAGAGGTAACTCTCCACAGCACACCAGCAGCCCCAGTGCACACAGAGAAACACTGCACAGCACATAGGATGTCTGTACCGGGGCAGAATCAGTACTTTAAAAACCTAAGCCATCAGGAGTTCAGCCTGAGCCCACTGTGTGAACTGGCATCAATCACCACCTTTCATCAAAAGTAAAAGGGGGGTCAACCCGAATGATCTCCAAGGACTGCAGCTCCCAAATCCTAGGATTCCATTTTCCCTGGTAAATAAGAGGCATGGTTAAGGCTGATTCTTAATGTAAATGAAATGTGGGTGCATCTGGATTTCTGGAATTCACGTAGCATTCCCTTTCCCCATTAGGAATCAGCTGCCAGAAAAGGCTCTTGGGCGGTATTCTTAATGACACCTCCACAAGAAAAACAATTAACTAGGAGCATGCGTGTTTATGTAACAATCACCTGGTTGCCTGCCAGTCTGAATGAATCACTGTCAGCATCAGCTGAGGGTGACTAACTTCACCAGGCAAGCATTGTTCCGAGAACCTTGGCCAGGACCTCACTGGATACATTTAAATATGGGATTTTTTTTTTTTTAAATCATCCTGGGTTACAATGCAGTTAACGAAGAGAAACTTAGGGAATCAAAGTAGGCTTCTTGCTTGATCAAATAACTAAAAAAAACTGGGCATGTTCCCAGGTGAGAAGGAAAATTATGTCAAAGGAAAACCAGATGGCCATTAAAGCCAAACAGATCCACATTGACTGGCAATCCTTATGGTAAAGAGCCTTCATACCATCATTTAGCCCCAGTTCCCAACCCTTCAAATACCAAAGCACTGGAGCTAGGAGACCAGAGGAGTCCCGTCCTTTGCTAAGGGAGGCAGATGCTGGCCCAATGGAAAGAGAGGAAAGCACCAACTGGGGTCCCAACCACACGAACACGGAACCAGCACGACCACCTGGGGTGATTTACTGCGTCTCTACAATCCTCTTTCCCAATGGTTCCGTTTAGAACATGAAGGCGAGACAGAGAGTTGTCACGACAGAAGAGACCTAGACAATGGCTCTCAGCCTTCCTTCCGCTCGGACGCAGGTTTCAACACTCGTCCGAGCCTTCGCCTGGCAACCCCACCTGGGAGGGCTCCCCACCTCTGCTCCCAGCCCTCTGCCCTCTCCCCACCTCGTTTCCTCCTTACACACTTCCTGCAAATCTTGAATGGTGGGCCCTTGCCATTCAGAAAGCCCCACTCTCCACTTCCTTTAAGGACTGGCTCCTGTCGGCCCCTGGTCTGGCATCCTTTCCACACACACAGTCCCAGCCAGCGCACTCGCCTCCCCCCCTCCGCTTCATATTACACAGCATTAGGAAGAGTCACCAATAATCTGGCCTACCAAGAACTCCCTTCTCCTCCTGTGACACTGCGGCTTACTCACAATCCCGCAGGGCCTCCTCCCTAACTCACCAGGCAATAAACTCTTCGTTTGGGAGTAAAAATAGACCCACTGCTAAAAATAGCACAGGGAGTATTTGGGAAAACTTAAAGTTCTTATTCTGGGAAACAGCCAGCCTCACAAGTAATACTGAGCAAACAAAAATGCCCTCCCCGGCGGCCAGGCCACAGCCGGGCAGGTACTTCCCCTTCACCGCTCCCCCACACACTGCCACCCCCCTTCATACTCACCCTCCCCACGCCACCAGCTAGTTTGCTTCTCATACTAGAGTTTGTAACAGAAGAAAACGATTTTCATAAACAATCAGATAAACATGACCACATCATAAAACCTTTAGGCTTCAGTGGCAGAATCCTATACACCCGTTTTGTTTTTTAAAGTTAAGAGGGATGGCCGAAACCGGTTTGGCTCAGTGGATAGAGCGTTGGTCTGTGGACTGAGGGGTCCCAGGTTTGATTCTGGTCAAGGGCATGTACATTGGTTGCGGGCACATCCCCAGTAGGGGGTGTGCAAGAGGCAGCTGGTCGATGTTTCTCTGTCATCGATGTGTCTAGCATTCTATCCCTCTCCCTTCCTCTCTGTAAAAATTCAATAAAACATATTTAAAAAAAAAAAAAAAAAACTAAAGTTAGAGGGATGAAAGCCTTCTTGGCTGGCTCTTCCTGAAGTCAAAACCCTCAAAGTAAGGGTTCTGCCTGGTTCCAAGCTGGGCTGCAGGCCTGTAAGCCCCCGGAGAGGCTCAGTGGCAATCCCAGAGCAATGAGCGCAGGTAGTTCAACAGCCACCCCTGCATCACTGAGCCTGCCTGGGTCTTGCTCTTGACGTGGCTGGCCGTTTCTGTAGGCACTGGCAGGAGGGAACTACAGCCCCATCTGAATGGCATACTGCGTTCTCCTTCCCCTGGAAGCACCAGCCTGAAGGTTCCAGACTCTGATCGCAGGAAAGTGCCAACACCCATCACGGAGAGGAATGCCATGGCAGCGAGGAGTGGGGACAGAAAACAGTGGCCTCCACTTGGACATTAACCATTTTACCAACAACCTAAAGCCTGAAATCTGGGGGGTTGCAGCTTATACTACAGGCAACATAGAAAAACAACGGGTGCCGAGTGTATCCATTTCTTAAAATACCACATGTATAACTTAACATAGCCCTGCACTTAATTCATAGCAGGGACTCAAAGCCCATTATTTCGAATAAGCTGGAAAAAAAATCTTGGTCTTCAAGAGAATAAGCAAAATCCCATCCTGACCAGTTTTCTCAGTGGTTAGAGAATAAGCCTGCAGACCAAAGGGTCTTGTGTTTGATGCCCCCAGTCAAGGGCAGGTACTTCAGTTGCAGGTTGTCAGCCCCGGAAGAGGCACGTGTAAGAGGCAACCAATCAATGTCACTCTCTCATTGCTCCCTCACCCCACAACACTCTCTCTAGAATCAATGGGAAAAATATCCTCGGGTGAGGATAAAAAAATAAAATGGTTGGTGTGGCTGATGAACCAGGTAGTCACGGTTCCATTCCAGGTCGGGGGCACATGCCCAAGATGCAGGCTCAATTCCCAATAGGGGGCATGTAAGAGGCAGCTGATCATGATTCTCATCATCAATGTTACTCTTTCTCAAATCAATGTATTTAAAACATAAGAGAATAAGCAAAATTGCTACCTGAAGTGCCTTGTAACTCGGATACTGCAAGGATCCTTCCTTCCTCAGACATTAGGTGACAAAGCAGTAATTACTTCTCAATGTCTGGCTAGTGGGAACAGGCCTCGGGTTTATATCTGTATTGCAGACTGTAGTACCCATGGTTTTAAGGTTTCACACTAACCACAGGGTTGGTACACCTCAAATCATCATTCATTCCACACTCCGCAGCGCGGGTTCTCACCCCGGCCACTCGGCACCTGCTCCGTCCCCTTCTCCGTAAGCTCACAGCTGTCGGGATTAGAGCCCTTTGCCCCTGCCCAGGCCCAGTGCCTCTTCCTCCTGTTTCCTTGTTTCCTACACACACATACTCAGTCCTTCCGACGTTTCTGCCCATCCTGTGTCGGTGCTGACAAGCACGTGGGGTTCTAGAATCCTCCCGTGTTTCTTCCCACTCTCACACTCCACATGAGCTACTAGGTCTGAGAGTGGAGCGCTTGAAGGCTCCCCTGTATGTCGTCTGAGCCATTTCTTCAAATTACCGGGTGAGCGGAATGGCAGTTCTCAGCGGAGTGAGACACCCGGATTCTGATGGCCATGACTTTGCTTAGAGCTTACCCACAGCCTCCTCCAGGGGGCGCTGGGACCATTAAAACATCCATCGCTACAAGCAGGCAGTACTATTAGAGGACCATGTATATGATAGAGGAAAAGAGAAAAGTCAGAAGAATGAAGACTGAAGTCAGCTGGATAGTTACACCGACATCAGCTTTACACCGCAGAGGACCCCACGCCCAGATGGAAGCTTCAAGGTCACAGAGCGGTGGCCTCGGGCATTCCTTCCCTCTGTGTGCAGCCCCGTCCCCCTCACAGCAGTCCACTTACCTGCCCGGGAGAAAGCCCACAGAGAGCCAGAGGGCTACCAGAATTCCCTCTTTCCCAAAGCTCTGAAGGCCTGCGACATTAATAAAACGGAGACTGAGTCTTCTCAATAACATTAAGAATAGAACATACAAGCATCAACTTAGGTTTCCCACTGACCCCTGCCAACTCCTTTCCAATAAACATATTCCATTAATGTCGATGACAAAAAAAAAAATAATTTTAATAGAAGAAACAGGCATATTGACACACAGACATATTCTTAATTTTTTTTTTTTTTTTTTTTACAGGAGTTACCTTGAGAAAGGGTTTATCCCAATTCTGAGACATAATTACAGCTTGGATTGAATTTTTGATGCTGGAGGGCTTATTCCCTCCATCCACCAGTTCAGTCCAGATTCCCGGCACCCAGAGGGGCCGTGTGTGAAATGCTACCTCACAGCCTCAGAGGAGAGCTGGACACAGGAGCTGCAGGGAAGCATTTTTTCATGCCTGGATATGAAGAGCAGAAAGCCCACATCTTCTCGCCCCAAACTACTTCTTAAGCTGCTTCTCTCTCCTCCTCCCCGCCTGAGGGGCCTCAGGTTCCCCAGAGCTCAGAACACACCTTCTAGTCTTTTTGTCGTAACTTCAATTCACCTTCTTTCCGGTCTCATGCCTTCATCCCCCAAAAGGCTCCACCACTCACAGGGTGAAGCCAGGGCCTCCCTAAAATGTCCAGAGAGCCCCCCGGCCTAATCCCAGCAGGGCTCGGTTACTGGGTTAAGCGGGACTTGCTGTGTGGCAGAGTGGCTTTATCACAAAGAAATGAAAGCTCAGGGCCTCTTCCAAGGAAACGAGGCCACACAGCCAGTGCTGTTGGTGAGAAATTTTCCAAAATGAATTACCGTTTCCATTTATTTCCTTAAACGGGGCCTCCAGCATGGCCCAGGTGTGGGGGAAAGTCCTTATCTACCCCATGCCACGCCATGGCGTCACTGAGTCAACACACGGGCTGTGGCTGTGGCTCCCGAACACGCCTTGTTCGTGTGCACTAAGGCCGCTCCTGCAAACACGGCGCTTCATGTATGTTTCTTACCTGGGAAGTCCCACATACTGACCTCGGCAACATACCTCCTATCAATATTAATATCATAGGAATACCAAAAGCCTCCAAAGACGCTTTGCAGATGATTCAGAAATGCTACGGCACCTCTGGATGTGTGGCTTTTCCCCTAAGAAATCCCCTCGCAAACCCAGGGAGGTCATTCTCACACGTAAGCCCACTAACATCTGCCCCGAGAGCTGGTGAGAATGCAGATTTCTGGGGAGCTCCCCTCCCCACCCCCCATAGTCTGAGACGCTTTAGGTCTCAGGTGGGGCCCAGGCGAATCCTTCCAGGTGTCAGGCTGGCGGCCGCAGGTGTGGCTCTACCCCCGGGTGACCTTGAGGCGGAGAGAAGCAGCGTGCGTTGAGAGAGAGCGTTAAGGATAAGGTTAGGAGGCAGGGGCAGTGGAACAGGAAAGCTGGAGCTCGCTGAAGCGCAGGTGGAGGGCGCCGAACCCACGGTTAGGGTGTGGCTGCCCCCCCCACCCCTCCTATCCCACCCCGCCCCGCCCCGCCCCCTCCCAGCATCCTCCACCGGAAACCGGGCTGCAGAACCGAGCTGCGAGGGTCTGAGACGGCAGAGGCACACACGGGCTCCTCCGGCTTAGGAGTCACGCCTCGTTTTCCTCTCCAGCATCCAGCCCGGGAGCGGGGCCCACGCCTGCACTGCGGGATGGGGGTCTCCCTCCCGCACACAAAGCCAGACAGACCCCGGGCGTGGGGACCTGGGGGGGGAAGAGGGGGGACGATCCGAGCGAGCAGAGCCCAGCAGACCGGAATGACAGACTCCAGGTCGTGGCAGCAAAAAAAAAAAAAAAAAAAAAAAAAAAAAAAAAAGCAGGAGAGACGGGGCGCCCCTAGCTAGCGGCGATCCTTTATTGCAAGTTGGGGTGCGGAGGAAGGCACGCGGGGAGCGAGCCCCGGGTCTGGGGGAAGGCTCTGGAAGGAGGGCTGTCTGCCTCGCCATCCCAAGGGCCACCCCCTCCTCCCTCCCCTGGCGGAGCTCCGAGCTGGGAGGCGGCGACCCCCGCCCGCAGGGTCGCCCGTCATCCCCCGTCCGTCCCTCAGGGCTGCAGCGCGACCCCGACCGCCTCCCTCCGCGGGGACCCGCCCGAGTCCGGCCGCAGGAAATGGCGGGGCGCCCGGCGGGGCGCGGGAAGCGCGGGCTGCGGGCGGGCGGCCGCGCCCAGCGGGGCCGCGGGGCCGCCTGTGGCCCGGAGGGCGCCGCCGCCGCGGGGCCTCCGCTCCCGCCCCTCACGCCGGGGACCCTCCCCACCCACCACCACCCCGACCGGCCGCCCGGGCTCTCGGCGCGCTCACCGCCTTCATGGCGGAGGCCATGTCGTCGTAGCGCTCCGCCTGCTCGGCCAGGCGCGCCCGCTGCAGCAGCTGCTCCCGGTCCCCCATGTCGTCGCTGTGGCTCGGCCTCGCCTCGCGCCCCGCGCCGCTCGCTCGCTGACTGACTCGCCCGCCCGCTCGCCGAGGAGGCCGCCGCCGCCGCGCACGCGCACTGGCTCGCCGGCCGCCCGAGGCTCCGCTCCGCCGCGCCGCCCGCGCCCTCTCGCTGGCTCGCCCCGCGCGCTCTGCCCGCCGCCGCCGCCGCCGCCGCCGCCGCCGCCGCCGCCGCTGAGGAGAGGCTGCAGCCGAGGGGCGGGGCCGGCCGGGGGCGCCTGCGCAGTGGGAGCCGCCGCGGCGGGCGGCGGGGAGCGGCCCGAGTGGGAGGGGGGAAGGGCGGGCCGGCCCTAACGGTCTATTTCAAGGTGACGTCACCTACTATAAATAGCCGCCGCCGCGGCCCCGCCCACCCCGGGCCGCGCATGCGCCCTGAGCGTGCTGCAGTCCGCGGCCGCCGCCGCAGCGGGAGGCGGGAGCGGGGCGCGGGGCGCAGTGCGGGGGTGGAGGAGGGGGTGCGGGGTGGCTCCTGCGCAGGCAGCGCGAGGGCGCACCCCCACTCAGAACAGCGCACCCCGAATCCGAGCGAGAGGTCTGGCCTGCGAAGGACCCGAAACGCAAATAAAGCTGGTGCTACTTGGAGCATCCGGGAGGTCTTGTGCCCGGAGGGGCGGGTCGAACCCGCCCAGCCCTCTCGCCGGCCCCGAGCCCTGGCAGCCGCGGGGCTCCGCTGGGCCACACCCTGCACCGGCCCGGGGGACAGTCCCTCTCCCCCCGCACGCACACACCCAGGTCAATGCGCCACCTGCCCCACCCTGATCCTCGGCGTTAGGCATTCTGTACTTTCCTGGAGAGAAGGGGCACACCTACGAGGGTGTGCCTTTATGGGTATAATCCTGTGTCACCCTCACAGCCCACCAGCACGTGGGCACGGCTGGGCTCTCCATGCTTTCCAAGCCGAGTTAGTGACTCGCCCAAGGCGGTTACACAGCCTGGAAGTGGCGGGACCAGGATCTGAGCTCAAAACCAGGCTGCCACAGAGAGGGGTGAAAGGCTGGCTGGTCCCTAAGCCCCTCCCAGTCCTGCCAGTCGACGCTGAGATGCTGAGGGTGCCTGTGCCAGGCCCTGGGCTGGGGCTGGGCCCGCCCTGGACAAACCAGGAAAACCCCAATGACTACAACAGGCACTAACGAGGAGAACTTGCAGCCCCAGGGACACAGGGCCTCGGGCGCTGAGAATTTAGCTGAGCACCTACCGTGCGCTGAGCCCTGGGAGGGGGCGCTCCTGCAGTCAGTCAGACAGCCCTGCGTTAGAAGGGAGACGGGAATTAACTGGAAAGTGGGTAACACCCGGGACCTGAGTGTTACCATCTGGAACTCGGCCTGGAAGGACTGATAAAAGCAACTGTAGAATAGCAATCTCGGGAGATCGGAGGAAAGCTGGCAAGGCACTTGAAAGTTGCTAGGCTGGTGTGGCTCAGTGGTTGAGCCTCGATTCCCAGTAGGGACCTTGCAGGAGGTAGCCAATCAATGACTTCCCCTCTCATGGATGTTTCTATCTCTCTATCCCTCTCCCTTCCTCTATCTCTCTCTAAAAATCAATTTTAAAAAAAATTTTTTTTGAAAGTCAACCACTGCCCTAACCGGTTTGGCCTGCAGACTGAAGGATCCCAGGTTCGATTCCGGTCAAGGGCATGTACCTTGGTTGCGGGCACATTCCCAGTAGGGGGTGTGCAGGAGGCAGCTGATGAATGTTTCTCTCCCATCGATGTTTCCAACTCTCTATCCCTCTCCCTTCCTCTCTGTTAAAAAAAAATCAATAATATATATATATATATATATATATATATATATATATATATATTTTTTTTTTTTTTTTAAGTCAACCATGGCCTGACCCTTTATCTAGCAAAAGAGGAAACTGAGATTAGAGGGGGCGGAGAGGCCGGTCCAGTCTGCGCAGACGCCAGCCTCCCTGGCCGCCTCCCCTCCGCTGTGATGCTGAAAGGAGGAACGCAGTCCCGTGAAGTAGGATTTGCCCGTGGGTGTGGAGGAGGCTTCACCGGCCTTGAAGAGACATCTTTGCTAACGACACATGGAACCGAGGTTCACAAACCAGGCTCGTGGTTTCCCTAGTACATATCTTTAAAGAGCCCGGCAGATAGTAACTGTCACCCGCAGGCCTGCCCTCCAGGAGGCCAGGGTCCCCAGCACCGGAGGGGACCCCAGGTTCCTCCAACTCTAGAGGGACCCTTCCAGCTTCCCTCATTATGTTGGGCCGATGATTAAGATCAGAGAGCAGGGCCCCATTCGGGGCCAGGTCTGCTGTGTCTTCCCCGGTACAGGCCTCCGCAGGGAACAGAGCAAACCCCGAGGCTCCTTGAGGATCAATGGGCCTGTGGCGTGATGGGGGAGGAGGGTCCGGACTTGGATTGGAACCTTCTCTGCCTGGTCCCAGCTGAGTACCCTTGGGCAAGCCACTTGCTGAATGGGACTCAGCACACCTGCCTCTCAGGATTGGGGATCAGACTGTGCTGGTCCTGGGCCAGCCCGGGGCCAGCAGCAGGAAGCGGCGGCCGCCACAGCTGGTCCTGCGGCCTCGCTCTTCCACCCAGAGCCGGTGGTACCCACAGCTCCTCACCGGGGACCGGATCTGCCGCGCGCTGCCAGCACCTGCTGCCGGAGCCCGGAGAACGGGTGACCCAGAAAAGGCACGTCCTGCTTTCCTCCAGGGCACTCTGGGACACTCTAGCCTCCCCGACAAGTCTGGACACCGAGGGACATATTAAAAAGAACCCTGGCATTGTTCTGGAAGAGACGGCGGTGTTCGCCCCGTTGGCATGGTTACCGTCTGGAGCAGGAGGGGCCGCCCGCCCGCAGATTGGTGTCACCCAGATAGGATGTTAATGTGCTGCCCCAGATGACCCCACCATCAACAGCATCTTAGCTGGTGAATCCCTGGCTGGCTCTCCGCCCGGCTGGAGGGTTCTTGACCCCCCTATGCTATCTCCCACATCCTTTTTTCTTTTTAATATATATATTTTATTGATTTTTTTTTTACAGAGAGGAAGGGAGAGGGATAGTTAGAAACATCCATGAGAAACATCTATCAGCTGCCTTCTGCAACACCTCCCACTGAGGATGTGCCCACAACCAAGGTACATGCCCTTGACTGGAATCGAACCTGGGACCCTTGAGTCCCCAGGCCGACGCTCTATCCATTGAGCCACACCGGTGAGGGCTCTCCCACATCCTTACAGCTCCCGGAGGGAGGTGGTTAGCCCTGTGATTCGGACGAGGAAAATGAGGCCTAGAAGGGTCAGCCGCTCACTTGCTCAGTGTTCCAGGCGGTCACCCCAGCCCCCTATTCATGCCCACTTCCTGTCCTGCTGCTGCCAAATGCCCCCCTCACCCCCCTCCCTGCTGTGTCTGAGCTCAGCCTGCGCCCACAGATTTCGGGACCGTCCAGAGCCTCCTGCCCCCGGTTCAGAGCCCACTGCGGAAGCAGATCAGCTCCCGAGGCAGCTGTTGGCATTAAGACGTGTGAAAATGTCCCGGGAGCTGCAATCTGTGCCCAGAGCTCAGAGTGGCATTCCCAGCGCGCGCACACACACACACACACACACACACCATCTCCATCCCCTTGCCCCCACCCAAGCTCAGCCCGGGCGGAGAGGGCGAGGCTGTGGGATCTGGTTAAAATCAGGGGGAAAAGTGCCAAGACCGGTCGTAGGTTCGATTCCGGTCAAGGGCAGGTACCTTGGTTGCGGGCACATCCCCAGTAGGGGTGGTGCAGGAAGCAGCTGATGGATGATTCTCTCTCATCGATGTTTCTGGCTCTCTATCCCTCTCTCTTCCTCTCTGTAAAAAATCAATAAAATATATTAAATAAAAGATAAAAATTAAAAAAAAAAAAAAAAAAGAGGATGAGCCAAGGATGCATCAGAGGCTCCGTGTTGGGGCCAGGCCGGTACCCAGAGTGGGGGAAGGGAACTTCCAAGTGGCTGGGGGGCTCCCACTTAAGGAAAGGCCAGGTCAGTGGTAATGTTCCCATTTTACAGGCAAGGAAACTGAGTCCCAGCGAACTCCGCCACAGCACAGAGTCTGGGGGCAGGACGCAGAGTGCAGACCGGCTCCACCATCACCACCGTTGCCCCTGTCCCTGCCCCTCCGGAGCCCAAGGACATCCCGTCGGTGGCGGAACCCTCTTTCTCTGAGAAAGCAGCGGTACCCCGGGCGGTCAGGGGGAGGGTCCCCACGTTCTCCCCCGGTTCCCTGCCAGACGTCTGTGCTGGAAGCATCTCTGTCCTCCCAGGATGCCGGTGGGAGGCCAGCAGATTGCTGGAGCCTCGTTCCTTCTTCCAGACAACAGTGCCAGGCGGGCCCCAACGCTGGAAACAAGGGGTCTGGGAGCGCCCAAGCCAGCGGAGAAAACTGACCCCAGGGGCCTGGCCTCTGCTGACAGCTCTGAGCTGCCTGCTGCCCGGGCAGGAGGTAGGACCGCTTAAAGGTACAGGCTCCTCCCCCGGCCCTTCCCAACCAGACCTGGCCCCCCTTCCCAAGCGCGTCCCCCTCCCCCGCACATCCTAGGCCCACCAGGTCCCCAGACGCTGCCATGCGTGTCCTCCAGTGCGGGAACGTAGAGTATCCTTTCTCATTCCTCCCCCTCTCTGCTCCTTACTCCCTTTAATGCCCAACTGACCTCTCTTCTTCCAGAGGGGGAGGGGGAGGGCGAGGGAGAGAGAGAGGAACATCAATGATGCGAGGGAATCATGGATCGGCTGCCTCCTGCACACTCCACACTTCGGATGAAGCCTGCAATCCGGGCCTGTGCCCTGACTGGGAACCGGACCCTGACCTCCTGGTTCATAGGTTGGTGCTCAACCCCTGAACCACAACGGCCAGGCTATAGGGCTCTTTTAATAACAGTGCCTCCCCCCACCCCCTCACCCCTACCTGAGCTGGTCCTGTGCATAAGCCCCATGCTATTGCTAGCCATGGCTTTACTCCGTCTCCATAGCAACCCTGGGAGGGGGACCCAGGCTGCAGATAACTGACTAGGAAGGGGTAGGACCGGGATCGAGCTCTGATCCGGTTCCCTCTGCCTGAAACAGGTCCCCTGCCTCTTTGCAGACCTAACTCGAGCTTCTCCCTCCGTTTTCAGCACCACCCCAGCTTCTCTGGAGGGATCCCTCAGCCTCAGCCGGGGTGGGGCGGGGCGGGGAGGGCACAGGGCTGGGCTTTCCCCTCTGCAATGAGGCTGCTTCTCCATCTCCTCCACCGGACAGGGCGTCCCAGGATGCAGGGTCTCATTGCCCTCGCAGCCGCGCCCCCAGAGCCTAGCACCGTGCCTGGCATTCAGCAGGCGCTCAGCACACCCTTCCCAAAAGGCTGTGATCACTGTGGCGGCAGCAGGAAGCGGGGGGGCCTGAGGGAGCTGAGACAAGAAGAAAGCTCCAGAGCTCCCGCCATGCCTTCCATTAGCGCATCTTCTCCGCTCCTGACAGCCGGCCCCCCGGGACACCCTCCGAGCCAGCCGGACTGAATTCCCGTCAGGCCTCGCCTCGGACAGGCAGCCTGGGCCCCCACCGAGCAGCCCAGCGGCCGGCGGTGCCAGGAGCTGCCCGTTAATATTTAATGTGGCCAGCGCTGCTGCGGCAGAGCCCCGGTTGGAGGAGCGGGAAGGGGCCCACAGAGTCTCTGCGGGGCTGGCTGTGAGGGGGGCGCAGCTGGGAAAGGGCTTCAGGAACCACGAAGCCCCCAGCTGACAAGCATTAAGCACATCCCTCTGAGCCACCGGCTTAGCTCAGACACGGCCTGGACAAGGAGACTGCTGACTGAGCCCGCGCGATGAATGCATGGGGGCCAGGGGTCCCCCGGGAACATTTCCCGGATGCAGTGGGGGGGCCAGAGCAGAGGTGCCAGCCACACAGCGAGACTCTGCTGTGTGGCCTGAACAGCAGCAGCGGGTACCCCAGAGACTCGGTTTTCTGATCTCTGAAATGGGTATAATAAAATACCTTCCTTGAGGGGCTGTGAGGAGGCTTAGATGAGAGAAACGATGTAGAAGACCCAGCTGGGCACATAGCAGGGCCTCAGAAAATGCTGAGTTTCTTCTCCCAAACCAGGCATGGGTCCGGAAGTTGAGAGAAGAGATGGGGGGGGAGGGGAGGGCACCTATTCATTGGCCAGAGTGACCAGGGGGCATAGGAAGGGCGACCTTGAAGCCAAACATCTCCAATTTGGACTTGGCATCACGGTGGGGCAACCCCAGGAGAGAGGTCAGAGGGAGGATGGGCAGAGAGCCCAGGACGGCGGGAACAGAGCAGCCCTGAGGGACCGTCTCTTCTCATCCTCCGACCCCTTTATTCCACAGACGAGGCTCAGCCCAGCCCAGACACTCACACAGCAGAGCTGGGGCCAGACCGGGTCTACGGTCACCTGAGAGACCACCTCCGCCGAGGGAGTGAGGTGCCCCCATTCCCTGCGGGGGGACGGGACCTCTGATTCTCCGGCCTGGACAAAGCAGGCCCCTCTCCTCCCACCCCTTCCTGTCTCTCTCCAGTATGCTTCCCGCTCATCCCGGGAGCTCCCCAAAATGTAAATCCCGCCAGCTCGGCTGTGGCATCAGGATGCTGTGTGACATGGGACAAGCGACTTCCCCTCTCTGGACTCCGGTCTCTAAAACAGGTTTCCAAACCCACAGACGGGGCTGCTGGGAGGATCAGACAGGAGAGCGCTCTGTGAGCACGAGCTGTTTGGCGAATAACGGGATTGCTGTTAAACCTGAAAGCAATCTATCGGAAACCTCTGTTTTCTGCTCAGTTTTGCTATGAACCTAAAATGGCTCTTACAGCTGTCTCTTTTTTTTTTTTTTTTTTTTTTTTTTTTAAGGACCTCTACCAAGACCCTGTAAAGCCTTTTAGTCAGGCCACATAATACGGGTTCAAATGCTGGCTTGCAATTTTCATGGCTTTGGGCAAATCTGTTAACCTCTGTCAGAGGTCTGGCTTTTCTGCAGACAGGAACCCTGGGGTGAGAGAAGGGCTGGGAAGATGCTCGAGATGTGATAAACGAGGGGAAGCCCACCAACCAGGGGCGCCTGCAGGAGGAGGAGGGTCCCCCCCTGACGGTGAGAGGAGGTGGGGTTACCTGCTCCTCTTTGCACCCCCCTTCCTTCCCTTCCCTTCCCCACAGGGAGATTCTCAGCCCCACCCCGGGTAGATGGTGACTCCAGTCATCCTGCAGCGACTGGTCCCTCGGCTCCTGTTGCCATGGCACTGCAGCACCGCCGGGCCAATCAGGAAGGAGATGGGTGCCTGAGCCTCTGTTGCTAAAGCCGGAGCAGGATGCCTGGCCAATGGGAAGGGCGGCCGAGTGGAGCCACCATGGAAACCTCAGGCCTGAGATTCTGTTCCAACAAGGTTTTTGCTGTTTGCAAGGGGGTGGGGGGTGGGGGGTGGGGGGGGGTAGAGGCTGGGTTTCCTGCATCCCTTTTCTTGCAAAGAGCATCTTGCGGTCCAGAGAGGACATTCAGAAGCCGCAGCCAGGATGCGTGGCAAGAGGCCTCTGCAGAGTCACCAAGGACCCAGCCTCGCAGGGCCCAGCTTCAGATGTCCCCTCATCGTTCCCCACCCCCGCCTCTCAAATGCGCACCATCTCCTGGCCTCTGACCTCGGTCCTTCCCACAGCTCTCCCAGCCCCATCTGTGCCGGGAAATGGCTGTGGGCTGCAGGAAGATGCCCACCCCCAGGGAAAGGCACGTGGAGCCCACCCCCGAGGGCACCCTTCCACCCTCCAGCGTTGTGGCTTTGCACCCACGCTCCGCCTCTCCTCCTCCGAGCAGGGAACTGCAGGAGGACGGGGATGAGGGCCGGACAGGTGCTAGCCCCTCTGCAAAATTCAAAGATGGAGCCCAAACCGGTGTGGCTCAGTGGATAGAGCGTCGGCCTGCAGACTGGAGGGCCGCAGGTTCGATTCCAATCAGGGGCATGTACATCGGTTGCGGGCACTTCCCCAAGTGGAGAGTGTGCAGGAGACAGCTGATCGATGTTTCTAGCTTTCGGTCCCTCTCCCTTCCTCTCTGTAAAAAAATCAATAAAATGTATTTTTAAAATAAAACCTCAAAGATGGAGCCACGAGCTCTGGAAGGCCTCTCGGATCTCACATCCCAGACTTGTCGCTGCCTCGGCCTCCAGGCTCTGGGTCAAGGGCACCCACAAGGAATCCGTTTCCAAGGGGGAGCCCTGGCAATAGCGCCAGGGGAACAGATAGGACTCAGGCTGCCCTTACCATGCCAGGCCAGCGGGGCATCCATTCTAGAGCTGAGGCCCAGGCAGCAAAGCTGCCCCTCGGTGCCCCACAGCTAAGCCCAGCTTCCGTGGGAGCCCAGCCCTCCAGCCGGCCCCAGCAACCTCCTTCAACCAGCCTCCTCACCCCACCCCACCCGCAGGCAGTCAGGGAGCGGTGCGTGCCCAGGCTCTCAACACCCTGTATTTCGCAAACACGGGCACAATCGCAACTGCAGGGAAAAGGGCGTCCCGCCCCTTCCCAGCTCCGCCCTGGCTTTCACTCTGTTGCCTGGCAACTGTTCTTCCCAGAAACCTAGATGTCACCCTAAACAAAGGTCTGGTCCGCATCCTTCCCACCAAACCCATCGCCGGTGACGTCCCTTTTATCCCCTACATGGCCCAGTCACCCCCACCGCCCCGCCCCGCCACGTCCCTGTCTGAGGTTCCGTCACAGATTTCCTGGACAAGCGCTCCGGCCTCTCCGAGGCTTCCTGCTTTAACATCCGCTCATCCCCTGGCTCCCCTCGCCGCCTCCCTGCTTCCATTCTGTATAACCACAGCCAGACACGCTTTAAAAAACCCAAACCTGAGTGTGTCACCTGGTGCTGGCTCAGAAGCTTCAATAAAACCCAAAAAATGTTTGATGCCTGGCCGGTGTGGTTCAGTGATTGAGCATCAACCTCAAAGATGCTCAGGGGTTGAGGGTTCGATTCCTGGTCAAGGCACAGGCCCGGGTTGCAGGCTCCAACCCCAATGGGAGGCGTGCAGGAGGCAGCCGATCCATGATTCTCATCATCGATGTTTCTCTCTTTCTTCCTCTCTGAGATCAATAAAAATATATCTATTTAAAAAAAAAGGATAACTCCATCTTTTTTTAAAAAAAATACATTTTATTGATTTTTTTTACAGAGAGGAATGGAGAGGGATAGAGAGCCAGAAACATCGATGAGAAACATTGATCAGCTGCCTCCTGCACACCCCTCACTGGGGATGTGCCTGCAACCAAGGTACATGCCCTTGACTGGAATCGAACTCGGGACCCTTTGGTCCGCAGGCCGACACTATCCACTGAGCCAAACGGGCGAGGGCTTATTTAAAAATATATTTTTATTGATTTCAGAGAGATAGGGAGAGACTGAAAAATCAATCATGAGAATCATGGACCAGCTGCCTCCTGCACGCCCTGACCAGTGATTGAGCCCACAACCCAGGCCTGTTCCCTGACCTGGAATGAAACTGGGACCTCCTGGTTCCTAGGTTGACACTCAACCACTGAGCCACCATGGCCGGGCTGCCTTCTCTTGATTGGTTTTCGTGCCAAAGCCCTTCAGTCCTCCAGAACCCCTCCCCCTCCAGCTGCTCCTGAAGGTCAGGACTCGAACCCAGCCCATGGCTGCATGATTTCACCATAACAGAGACCTGTGCACGTTGGTGTTTACAGCTCTCTCCTCATGGATCCGTACGCAGGTGGCTCTGAAGGTATTGTTGATGGGAGAGCAATGAATGAGCGCCTAGGCCATGAATGAACCTCCCTCCGCCTTGTAGGGACGGGCTGGCTGAGACTCCACCGGGAGCAGGGGATGGATAAAGGACCATCTCCCCGAGTCTAAATCACAAAACCCGACAGCAACGGCATCCACCAATCACTGGGCTGCCGGTCAAGGAGGCAGTGTGTGACCAGATGCTGCCCAGGATGTGTGCGGTGGGAGGCAGACATGGGTGGGTCCCCAGACCAGACCGGCTTCTCTGTCCCCCCCAGCCTCAGACCCCAGCAGGAGACGGTGGCGAGGGGACGGTCCAACTGGCCTTCTGCAAGGGGAAGTGTGCCCGTTTCGCTTCTGCTTTGAGGTGAGACGCTTCCTGTGTGTCAGACCAGCCTGGGAGCTCTCCTGCCGGCCCGTGCCAGCCGCCCCCAGAGGCCGGTGTGGTGACTGGGGTCCGAGGGCCTGTGGCTGTGGCCCTCACTGCTGTGCAGGGAGCCAGGCCCCAAGCCTGCCCTCCCTCCTTCCCAGCGTGGGAACCACTTACAGCAGGCTTTTCCCCCACTCCTTTTTTAAAAAAATACATTTTTATTGGTTTCAGAGAAAGGAAGGGAGGGAGATAGAAATGTCAATGATGAGAGAGAATCATCAATGGGCTGCCTCCTGCACACCCCTCACTGGGTATTGAGCCTGCAACCGGGGCCTGTGCCCTGACTGGGAATCGAACCGTGGCCTCCTGCTTCATAGGTCGGTGCTCAACCACTGAACCATGGCAGCCGGGCCAGGGGCTAGGGCTGGGCAATTCTTTCCTGTAGGAGCCACCCTGGGCAATGCAGGGTGTTGGGAAGCACCCAACAGGTGCCAGGAACACTGCTGACTGTTAGAGGACACCCGAGTGCCTCCAGATATATTGCCAAATGTTTCTCAAACGGGGGTCCAAGGCGCCCCCAGAGAGATCCCTGGCCAGCCCCTGGTGCTCCCCCAGCCTGTACCAGGGGCCTGGAAGGTGGCGGGTGGGGGGGAAGGTAGGACGGCGTAGAAACCAGGCTGGGGACAGGGGTGCCGCCCGTGGCACTTCACTCCACGGCGGCTATGTACAGGTATGTACAGCCGGCGTGAGCCTATGTACACTATTTCACAACGTTATCTTACATCCCGTGTGCTCCCCGTGGGAAGTGCAGATCCCGCTCCAGGAGCCCACGAGGCGGGGGGGGGGGGGGTGCAGGAGGAGACTCTCAGCGGAGCCGCCCCCCCTGAGGACACTCCTGGGGGCTGCCTGTCCCCTTCCCGCGGGGCCATCTGGACCTCCCACCTGCTCTGGGCGGGCGCCGGCTTCTCCTTCTCCCGACGGTGGCAAACTGCCCCCGGTGCCCAGAGCCCGGCCGATCCTACTGACCACGATAGCCGCCGGGCGCCCTCCCGCCCTCTGAGCCACGCCGGCTCGGGCTCAGGGGGCGCTGGCGTGCATCTTCTCCAGGCAGCTGGCCCAGAAGGCCGCCAGCCGGTTGTCCCGGTTGACGCAGAAGTCGGTGAAGTCCCTGAGCAGCCGGTCGGCGAACTTCTCGTCGCCCGTGGCGCTGGAGCGCCAGGTCTTGGTGAGCATGGTGTTGTAGGCCCAGTTGTAGCCGATGCGCTCCTCGCAGAACATGTTCTGGGGCGCCGAGCTGGTGGAGTTGCGGCGCCGGCGCTGCTGGCCCGAGAACTTGCGCTTGGAGTAGGGCAGCTGCAGGAACACGGTGCCTGGAGGGAGGGAGGGAGGGAGGGAGGGAGGTGCCTGGGGCCGGGGCCGGGCCGGGGTGGGCTGGGCAGTTGTACAACCACAGGCAGGGTGCGAGGGAGGTACCCCGCCCATGGGCCCATCCCCCTTCTGCCCACAGCGCCTCACCTGTGACGTGGATGTACTGAGGCTTGTTCTCGGCTGGGAAGTTAAAAGCAGACGCGGAGTATTTATCTTGCACAAACCCAAACCTAAGGGAAGACAGGAACACGCACTGAGTAGGGCCTCTCCCGGGACCAGGGGCTAACAGGGCCCGGAAGGTCCCCTTCAAGATGGAACGTGCAGGCTGCTTCCCTCTGTCCCCGCTGCGTCCCAGCCTCTACCTCTCCGATGGCTCCCCGGGCCTCCTCCCGCCCGGCCTCCGCCCCCCTCCGGGTGGCCGAAAGCCCCCTCTCCGCCGCCCTCTTCCGCACCCCCTGCTCCTGGCACCCCCAGCCGTCCCAGCAGACCTGCCCACGGCGCCCCCCCCCCCCCCCCCCCGCATCCTCGGGACCGTCAGGCCTTCCCGAAAACGGTCCCGGTCTTTATGTACCGTAGCCACACCTCTCTCCCCCTCGTCTCCCACACTGAGCACACAGTAGGTTCTCAAGAAAGGCTCTGAAGGGAAATGAAGCGTCTTAATTGGAATTCTGTTCTTAGGAGCGAGGATCTGTCTGGGCCGGGCAGGAGGGGCCGTTCTCCACACCCGGCTGTTCCTTCCGGCTCCTCGGCTCCGGCTGGTTCTATTCCTGGGCTTTCTATTTCCTGAGGCCCATTTGTCACAGCTCTACCTGCTGAGTGCCAGCAGAGGACACGGTAATGGACGTGGCTGCTGCCCGGAGCCCGGCAGCTTAGGTAACGCGGGCGGGGGCGCGGGCACAGCTCCAGGAGGTACAAGGCCCCGCTCCTCCTGGGCCGAGTTCCTGGGGTGGAGCTGGGTGGCCGCCCCTCCATGAGTCAGGTATGCAAATCTCACACACAGGTTAACACGCCTGCCAGCCCCATCCACCGCCCGCAGGCTGGTTCCACCGGGTGCAGGAGCGGCCTGGGTTTCCCCTCTTCCTCTACTTCTAACCAAGCCCTTCCTTTCCTCGGCGCGGGCCAGCCTGAGCCAGGTTCTTGCCTCATCCCTTCCTTACATCACCAGGAAGGACCTTCCATTTTAAAAAGGCAACTTAAAGCTTTGCGCACTGGCGGTATGGGAACCAATGAGGTTTTCCCGAAGCGCGATTATTGCTAAATGGGGAAAAAAAAAAAAAAAATGTGTGGCTCAGTGGCTGAGCATCAGCCTATGAGCCTGCAGGTCACAGTTCGATTCCCGGTCAGGGCACATGCCGGGTTTTGGGCTCGATCCCCAGTGTGGGATGTGCAGGAGGCAGCTGATCCATGGTTCTCTCTCATCACGGATGTTTCTCTCTCTCCCCCTCTCCCTTCCTCTCTGAAATCCATTAAAAAAAATTTTTTTTTTTAAAGGCAATTTAACTACACGGTCCTTGACCCCCCTCACTATCCCCCGATGGACAGCCAGGCTGGGGAAGGCTTCCTGGAACACATGTGAAGCCAGAAAATGCCTCCTGACTCCTCTACCGCTGCTTAAGCACTGACTGTCTTTTCAGCCTGTGTCAAGGGACTCGATAAATTCCAGTTTTCCGTCTCCCGTCACCTCCCGGGTAGCCTGTCTCAGGTCTCGCTGGAGGCTAAGGAGGGAGCTCTGCTCTCCCCTCCACCGGAAGGCAACGGGAATCGGGTCTGGGAAACGGCAGCCGTAGGGACCAAGGCCGGGTCCTATCGGAGATGAGCAGCGCACGTGACATTGGGGGGCTAGATCATGTGACATCCCCCCGGAAATGAAACCAATGGGCTTCGCTCTGGGAACGGCCGTTCCAGACGAAGGCGAGGGCCCCCCTGCCGTTCTCCCCCGCGAGGGGACGAACCTGTGCGCAATGGCCTCCTGGAAGAGGTGCATGCGGTCCCAGTAGGTCTCCGGCTCAAAGCCTGAAAGGGAGAAGGAACAGGCGCTCGGCTGTGACTCCTCGTGCGTGACTGGCCCGGGGTCTGGCCTTCTGGGCCCTTCTCTGCTCTCGGCAACGCCTCCCCCTCGGTCACAGGCTCAGCTCTTCTCTCGACCCGCCTCCGGAAAGACCGGCCTCACCCCACGGGGGGACGAGCCAAAGGCAGTGACAGCCACACAAAGAACGGGACAGGATTCCATCAGGAGGGGACAAACTCGAGTCCTTAGGAGCCAGTGTGAGCAGCCAGGACTCATCCCTACGACCTCCTGTGTCAGCAGCGGACAGGAGCCTGCTGTCCCAGTGCAAACAGGAGAGGAGCTCTAAGGGCAAGTCATCTGGCCCTGGCCGGTGTGGCTCAATGGATAGAGCGTCAGCCTGCGGAGCCAAAGGATCCCGGGTTCGAGCTCGGTCAAGGGCACGTACCTTGGTTGCAGGCTCCTCCCCAGCCCGGGCCCTGGTTGGGGCTTGTGCAGGAGGCAACCCATCGATGTGTTTCTCTCACATCGATGTCTCTCCTCTGTCTCTCCCTCTCTCTTCCACTCTCCCTAAAAACAATGGGGAAACACCCCTGGGTGAGGATGAACAAAAAGATTAAAAAAAATAAAATAAAGAAATGCATGTCCTCGAAGGACCATCTTCCATTTCCCTATGAGAAAAGACAATATTATAAGCTGGGTGGGGAAATGGAAGCAAGTAAACATAAAAATAATTTTGGGAAAGTGAACAGCTGGGGAGGGGTGGGGGCTGGGCAGCCTGTCCTGCAGCAGCCGGCCAGGGGCCAGGGCCGCTCCGGGATGGAGCAGCCACTGCAGGAGGCATCCCGAGGCCCCGGGCCCTCCTTTCACACTTGAAACCTTCTCTCGAGGACAGACCTGAGAATTCTGGGCAACGGGAGAGCGAGGGAGAAAAGGCTTTGGCTTCAATAGGAAAACACACACACACACAGCAGATTCTTGTCGGGTTTTAAGGGTTTGAATTCACTGTCATCAGAAGGGGCGATAACTGGGAGAGAAGCAGCACAGAAGCAAAAAAATCGAGTTTCAGATTCCAGCCCTTCTGCTTTGAAGCTAGGGCTCCTTCCGTTCAGCGGTAACCATGGCAACCCACAGAGGCTGCTGGTCCTGATGACGGGGTTATGAGTGGCAGAGAAAACCATCAGCTCACACACACACAAAAAATGGCCCCGACGCCAGCCCCTCGCGCCGTCCTGTGCTGTCACCGTGAAGGCGGAAAAGCCCAGAGGGGGCTCGGTGGGTGCGGGGCACCCTCTCTCTGTCCCCTCAACGTGTGAAAAACGGCACTGTGGGCAGCGCCTGGCTTAACATCGTCAGATACCCACAATCACCAGGCGTTTCCGAACTGCAAAGGGGTCCTGCTCAGCCACACGGAGGTCACACGTGTGTGTGTGCGTGCGTGTGCGTGTGCGTGTGTATAGAGTGCTTTATAACCCCGCTGGCGTGGCTCCGTGGTTGAGCGTCAACCTAGGAACCAGGAGGTCAGGGTTCCATCCCCGGTCAGGGCACAAGCCCAGGTTTTGGGCTCGATCCCCAGTGCGGAGTGTGCAGGAGGCAGCCGATCCATGATTCTCTCCCATCACTGATGTCTCTCTCTCTTTCTCTCTCCCTCTCCCTTCCTCTCTGAAACCAATAAAAAAATATAAAAAATAAATAAATAAAAAGGATTTTGAGGCTCAGAGACAGGAAGTGACTTGTCAGTCACTGAGTGAAGGAGGAGGATTGAAACCCAGACCCTCTGGCCCCGTGTCCGGAGGCGCTGTCTCCGCAGGAGCCAGGGACCCCCTCCCCCCGGGAGCCGCTCTTACTGTCGAACAGGTGCTCGCTGCCCTCCTTGAGCAGACAGCTCACGTTGAGCGGGATGAAGAGCTGGGCTCGGAGCGGGTCGCCGTACAGGTAGCTGGGCAGCGCGAAGGGGCCCTCCAGCACCGGCACCAGCAAAAAGCCGCAGGAGGTGGCTTTGCGGTGCCACCCTTGGACCTGGTGGGAAACACACACACACACACACACACACATACACACACACAGTGTCACCGCCGACCTGGCGCAGGCGAAAGGAAACACTGCTCGGGGAGCGAGGCGGCCGGGTGGCGTCACGCACGGTGGCCGGCGCCGTCGGTGACCGCCGCTCCCAGCCAGTCCCGGGCGGGAGAATGCGGTCTCACCCCCTGACGAGTCCCCGGACCCTGTGAGCTAAGTAAGCACAGTGCCTCCCGCAGCCACGTGTCTGCGAGGCCAGTACTTCTTCTGGGAGGAGGAGACGGGGGAGAGCTGTTTCTTGCCTCTAAAAACCTTTCTCGCTCCAGCCGGTGTGGCTCAGTGGTTGAGCATCAACCCAGGAACCAAGAGGTTGCCGGTTCGATCCCCGGTCAGGGCACATGGGTGGCGGGCTCGATCCCCAGGGTGGGGCGTGCAGGAGGCAGCCGATCCGTGATTCTCTCTCATCATGGATGCTTCTCTCTCTCCCCCTCTCCCTTCCTCTCTGACATCAGTAACGGGATATTTTTTTTTTTTTTTTTTTAAGTGACGCGATTTGCTGCTGAGCACCCACGGAGCCCCCTGCACGGCGAGCCAGGGCCCCATCCGCAGCGCGAGGCGGCGCTCACCATCTCGAAGAGGACGGCGGCCGTCACGGCCATCCAGTGGAGCTTGATCTCGAAGGCCGCGTTCAGGGAGAAGTTGCCATGGTAATAGCAGCTGCACCACTCCAGCCGGTCTGTGCGGTTGTTCACGTCCACGTCCAGCGTCACGGTCCTCTGCTCCGGGACGGTGGCAGCTGCGTCCGCGCAGAGGAGGGGCCCCGAGAGACAGGGAGGGAGGAGGAGGAGGGGATGAGGAGGAAGGATCAACACCTGGAGAGCAAACTGCTGCATCACCCGAGAGGAAAAAAAAAAAAAAAATCGCAGATTCTAGAAGCTTCTGAGAAGATGAACAGGGTTTGTTGGTCGGGACAATAACGAGCTCGGCCCACACGGCAGGAGCCTGCGGTGCTGACAGACCGAATGGCCCGTGCGACGGCCATGGCGGCTCCGATTCCCAGGTCCCGTGGCCTCATCCCCGTGGCTGGCGGCCGCTCGGCCTCCGCCACCCGCCAGCGCGCCACCAGGCCCCACGTGGGTCGGGCACCTACCCAAGAGCGCGGCGGCCTGGCTCCGCCCCCCGAAGCTGCGGCTGAAGGAGCTGTGCCTGCTGGCGTAGGAGGCCGGCCGGCTGGGCAGCCAGGGCAGGAGGAAGGCCGGGATCTCTGAGTGCAGCAGCTCCTCGGCCACGAAGGCCACCTCGAACCACTTGCGCTGGAAGCTGGCGAAGTCGTCCACCGCGGGCGTGTGCCAGGTGGTGGGCTGCTGCATGGCCACTGGGGAAGCGGAAGGGAGAGCGCGCGCCTTGGGCACGGAGGCCTGTTTTCTTACGGACGCACGCCCCAACGTGGGCGAGCCGTAAGCACATCACGCTGAGCAGAAGCAGCCGGGCACACGAGGCCACCCTGTAAGAGTCCCCTTAATAAAATGTCCAGAAAAGACCAATCTTTAGAGACAGACAGCAGACTGGTGGTGGCCAGGGGGCCGGGGGTGGGGGGCGGGGGGGGGGGGGGAGAGGAGGAGACTGGGACTGGCTGCTATGGGTCCAGGGTTCCCTACCGGGGGATGGAATGATCTGGAACTAGACACAGTGGTGGATGCAGGACATCATGAAAACAAACACATACAACGTATTCTGGGAAATACAGTGGGTCTTGATGGGTCTTCTCGGGGGAGGAAATGGATCTGCAGGCCCAGCGAGGAGAAAGTGCTGTTAAGACACGCAGGTGAGCGCCCGTCGTGTCACACTCGGGACCGCCTGCACCGGGTGGGGGCGCTCTAACCAAAGCCAGCCTGAGGGAATTGGCTCGAGCCGGGCCCCTTGCCCTCCTTTAGGGTTATCTCCCATTCATCTGCTCTCACAAGAACGTCCTGTGGCTTTAAGAAACCCGCGTGGCTCCAGCGATGCCTAAGTTTAAACACGGATGCTCACGGGAGCCGACAGGCCCGGCACAACTCGGAAAACCAAGTGACCCAAGAAGCTCAGGCAGCAGCACGTCACCCGGCAAAGCCCCAGCCCCCGGGCACCGGCGTGCCGCGCCTCTGACCTCGGTCGGGCTCCCTGTCCATGACGATCTTGTAGAAATAGAAGCCGTAGATGAAGGTCCGCCAGACTTCGCCGGACGCGTGCGTGATGAGCTGCTCCTCCAGCATTTTCTGCGGGAGAGGCAGGGAAACTCTGAGATCCCTGCAGGGGGACGTGTGGGAGGAGCAGCCCCCGGTACAGGACGGAGTGGAGGGAAGGACAGGGCCCCCAGGAGACCGGCCCTGCACCCCCACCCCCATCGGCCATAGCTACACCCTGCCGAGGGCTGTGCCTGATGCAGACAATGCTATCAAGTACAAATGCATATTTTAACATCATCAAGGATTTCAGACGCACTGAAAAGTATCAAGAAAGTCCAACTTCAACCAGTTTAATATCTTACTATATTGACGTCAGATCTTCCTAAAATACATTTTTATTAGCGGGCTTCTGTGCGCAACGGATAGCGCATTGATCTTCGAAATATATTTTTTTATTGATTTCAGAGAGGAAGGGAGACGGAGAGAGAGACGGAAGGATCAATGATGAGAGAGAAAGAATCACTGATCAGCTGCCTCCTGCATGCCCCCCACTGGGGATGGAGCCCACAACCCAGGCCTGCGCCCTGACCGGGAATCGAACCGTGACCTCCTGGTTCCTAGGTCCACGCCCAACCGCTGAGCCCCGCTGGCCGGGCTCGGCCAGATTTTTAAGTTGTATCTTTCAAAGCAAGACAAGCTCCTTCCTCGACTCCAGACAGTCTTCCCACGTATTAAAAACGGTTCTGCGGGCCCCGCCCGGGCTGCCTTACCTGCATGATGTCTATGGCCATGGCCGGCGTCTGGACGCCCTCCACGTTGTTCACCAGCCAGTGCACCACCTCGGCGCTGATGAAGCAGGAGGGCGAGAGGCCCTTCTGCTCTGAGAGCAGCTGGACGCCTGTCCTGGTGCCACCGCAGCGGGCAGGGAGTGGGGTGGGCAGCACCACGGCAGCGGGGAAAGAGAAGACGGTGCTAAGCGCTCACTATCTGACGTGAGGATCCCCCGAGTGCGATTGCTCACCGCTATTTCTAGACCCCGAGAAACCCCCGGGCAGAACAGAAAATGGGGGAAAAGGGAGGGAAGGAGAAGAGAAAGCAAAAGGATCCGACACGTAGAGAAGACCTAGACTCGTCAGGTATTAGACCAGGCGAGTTACATAACTATTTGATGTAATCCTTCCATCAAACCTGCGACTTCTGTTCCCCATTTTGCAAACAAGGTGAGTCTCGGGGACCAGAGAGGTCAAGGGACTCGCCCAAGGTCTCACGGCAGGTGAGCAACCGAGTCAGGTAGGACCGCGCCAAACTGCGCCGCCCGAGGCTGGCCCTCGGCGCCCTACGCCCTGGCCCCCCCGCCCCTGCACCCACACGCGCGCCCACCACTTACGAGGGGTGCTTCATGGCCTCCAGGATCTCGGCCAGCGTGGAGGCCGACGTCAGGGCGCTCGCCGCCGCCTGCTGAGAGCTGGGACACAGAGGCCCGGTCAGCGGGGCCTGAGCGGGGACCTTAGGAGCCTCCTTCTCACGGAGCGGGGGAGCCTGGATGGCACTGACATTAAAGGTGATCCAGAAAATTCTGGATCGCTCCATCCTGGGGTTATCTTATGGGAGGGAGGGAGGGGGGTTTCCTACTTCCAAAGTGTATACATTAAAAAACAAAAAGAATTCCAAGTGATTGTATGTCCACACTTATTTAAAAAAAAAAAAAAAACACAAAAAACGTTTTGTTGATTTTTGAGAGGGGGAAAGGGGTGCCTCCCGCACCCACGCTGAATGGGGACTGAACCAAGCACCCCGAGTCCCCACCCCCAGGCTCGGACAGGAGGCGGTCCCACCCGGGTGAGTGTGAGCGCTGTCATGGGCAAACTCAGCTCCTCCGAAGCAGCCCACCTCCCTGTGGCCTACCAGCTGCTAGCAAGTTCTTTTTTTCTTTTTTTAAAATATATTTATTGATTTTTTTTTTTACAGAGAGGAAGGGGGAGGATAGAGAGTTAGAAACATCGATGAGAGAGAAACATGGATCAGCTGCCTCCTGCGCACCCCCTACTGGGGATGTGCCCGCAACCAAGGTACATGCCCTTGACCGGAATCGAACCCGGGATCTTTCAGTCCGCAGGTTGACGCTCTAGCCAGAGCCAAACCGGTCAGGGTTGCTAGCAAGTTCTTTACCACGAAATGGAACCTGTTCTAATTTTCAGTCTCTGGTCCTGATTCCTGTCATTGTGGGACTTTTTGCCTCCAGCCTAAACACCCCCAGTTCCTCTTTTCTCTCAAAAGCAGAAGAAAGCCAGCCCCCTGGTCTGGCCAGCAATGAGGAAGCGGGGACATGCATTCCGTCCCGGGAACCAGGCAGCCCAGCCCGCCCTCCCCGGCCAGAGCCAGGGTGGCAGGAACAGCCTGGGCAGATGGCTCGGGAGCCATTGTGCAACAAAGGAAATCAAAAAGAAGTTCCTCTGGTCTGCCCGCGGTGTAACAAGCTGGGGCGTGGGCCACTTCCTCAAGCAAATGAGGGCCGAGCGGCTTCTGCTCCCCTGGATGCTTGGGAATGCCCATTTCCCAGCATGGCCCCGTCTGGCCACAGAGGGACCCATTTGCTGTCCGTGCATTCCCTCTAGCGGCACAGACCCACTGCACGCTACCACATGGGGGCCTCTGCCACGGGAGCCACGTGGAACAGGACGGACTGGCTCCCCAGAGCCCACCCTGCATGTCTGATCCCCCGCAGGGATCTCTGGGCTCTCCTGTGAGCGAGGCAGGGCGGGGGTCGCCAGCCCCGGCACAGGTGCTGGTGAGAACCGACAGGGGGTCAGGACGCAGGCCCCCCAGCCTCCTCTGCGGGCGGACCATCCCCACCGCCCGGGAGGCATCTCACCTGCCGTCACTGGGGTTCACGGAGGTGAGGCCCTGCTCCCCCGAGTTCTGGGAGCTCCCGACGAAGGTCTGGCTGTTGCCTCTGTCCACGGACTGGCCTGTGCTCACCCCCAAGCTGGTGCCGTCCAACGCCGGGACCACCATCTGGTCCATGGACACCTGGAGGTTAAAAAAAACCCACAAAACTCTTTAAGGCTGTTTACATGTTGGTCCTTTTCCTTTCTTTCTTAAAAGGGACAAGGAGGACTGGACACTTCTAAAATGAAGTGTTACATGATCTGCTATGTTGTTAGATGCCGCACAAATCACTCCTGCTAAGTCAGGGCGCCTCGACCTAAACACTGCTGCCCCGTGGGAACAGATGAGTCTGCTGTGGGCTGTCCTGTGTGGGACATGAGAGCAGCATCCCACCAGATGCCAGTAACACTACTCTCACTATCCCCCCCGGCCCAGTTGTAACGAACAAAAATGTCTCCGGATAGTACCAAATGGACGTTGGGAGGGAACATTGCCGGATTCTGAAGAGAGCCATTTGGCTCTTGTGGTTTAGGGGCGGGGGGGGGGGGGGGGGGGGGATAAACACACCAAAAACACGAAGACTCTGCCAGCACCATGATTGCACGGAGAAAGGCAGCAAGAGGAAGCAACTTGCAATTACCGATCCCCATCTGCTTCTAACCAGCAAGACTTAGGAATGGGGACTGCGCTGTCCTTCTAGATTAGAGAGGAATGGAGGACTCGACCGGCTCTGTGACGCCTTCTGGATCCTGGTAACGGCCCCCTCTCATCTACTGCCCCGGAGAACTGCCCCAGCGGCCTACACGGAAGGATGCCTCCAAAATCTGCCTAATTCCTGCCGCTATCCTCTTCATCAGGCAAACATTTTCCGGAAAGGACCAGACCAACTGCTTTAGGCTTTGTGCCACGGAGGGCTTGCGGCAACTACTCAGCTCTGCATGGAGAGCCGCAGAAGCAGCCGTAGACAGTGTAAACAAATGGACGCTGCTTCGTTCCAATAAAACTTTATTCATAAAAGCAGATGGCGGGCCAGGCTTGCCAGTGCCCTGACCCCTGCTCTCCATTCATCTTTCAAGAGGCTGCACAGAGAGGCGTTTTGCTCAGATCTTCGTACCAGGAGAAGCCGTGCTTCTCCCGGGAGACTGGCTCGTCTTCATATCACGACCAGTGCTCTCTGGCTGCCGGGAGGGTCGGGGGTGAACATAGCATGAAACTCGAGGGACTTTAGGAGACCTTATCTGAGGTCCTACCGGACTTTTCCTTTTCCTGAACTTTCCCCAAATCTGAAAAATGCAGCCATACAATAGACAGAATGGCTGTCTTCTCGCACAGAGGCCCGGAAGGAGCCCCCGGAGGGGGTGCTGGGCCTAGAACAGCGGTCCGTAGGCCACTGGTGGTCCGTGAGGGCCGAAAGTCTGGCGACCGTGGGTCCAGAAGGCATCTTGCCTTAGAAACCCTGTTCCAAGTCTTCCTCGCAGAGGACTGCGGGTACCCCCTCTCCCAGGAGGCGGGGTTTAATCTCCCCGTCCTCTTCCGAGCGGCTAGAGGAGCACAGGGAGGGAAACTGTAGCTTCACAGAGGAGACAGCTGGCAGATGCCACATCCGTCAGCACCGATGCGGCCACTCGGTCTCACATCCATCGTCTCCATCCCCCTCTGCCGCGGCCAAAACCACAGCCGGGAATGTACGCCTCGGAGACCAAACTCAACGTCAGCTGCCCTTGAACCTCAGCCGAGGGCCCATCCCATCTGTCCCGAGCCGAGCAGAAGGCTCCTGCCACCCGGGCAGGGTGTGTGGGCTGCAGGGTTTGACTGACCTGCGAGGAGAAGGTGGACGATGCTGTGCGGGGGCTGCGGACAAACTCCATAGAGAAGGCCCCGTCCTGGATCAGAGGAGGAAGAGGAGGAGGAGGAGGAGGCAGTGGCGGCGGCAGGCGCGAGACAGCGAAGGAATGGGATGTGAACAGGCGGTGAGCCATCGGGTGGGGGTGGAGAGGAGGGATAAAAGAAAAACAAAAAAACAAGAACAGGGAGGGAAGGAGAGAAACAATGGCTCATGAAGAGAACGGGGGAAGAGAGAGCCACAGGGGAGACAATATCCCAACGCAAAGCACAGGCAGGACTCGCACCTTCGTGGGCAGAGCACCCCATTGCGTGGGAGCAAGCGCCCGGCGTAGAAGGCGGGTCCAACATCGATCAGCCGCCTCCTGCACACCCCCCGCTGGGATGTGCCCGAAACCAAGGTACATGCCCCTGACCGGAATGGGACCTGGGACCCTTCAGTCTGCAGGCCGAGGCTCTATCCACTGAGCCAAATAGGTCAGGGCCCTGGCACTGCTCCTAATCCTCGCAGATGGCAATGAGCAGAGTCAAAGCGAGGGTTCTTAGGGATTCTCAGTGTCCCATCCGGGTCCCTTCTCTGCCAGAACATACAGAAGCAGAGGCGCTGATACTGCCGACATGTATGTACATGCGAGTGAGGATGGGGGAAAAGCCTCCTTCTTGACCACCAGCTCATTCCTTACACACAGACCATCCTTAGAACTGTCCCTGAAGCCACAGCAAACCACAGCCTGCAGGCCAATCCAGCCCCTGGCCCATCACAGCCTGTGAGTGAGGAGGGGCTGTAACTGCTATGGCTTCCAGCCTGCGCAAAAGCCTTGATCTGGCCTCTGGGCCCACAAAGCCAACCCCTGACCTGCAGATTACACGAGCTGCCTGCAGCCTCAGTCATACTTTCGCTCAGATTTTAACCCCTCCATCCCTGTGGTCTGATGCTAGTCACTTATCCTGAAAAAATAACCAGCGCTGTGGTCAAGTAATTTATCTGCAAAGGTGTTACTTGCAGTGTTATTGACCACTGTAGAATAATTATGCTCGTAAAGATCTATGGAAGAATTTTCAAAAGTTGTTTTTTACGCCAGGTGAAAAAAAAGTAAATTATACATGAAGGGCCATCCATAGGATGACATATGATATCATTGTTTGTAAAAATCATTCTTTTGAAAAAGAATGATATATGGGCAAAGAAAGGTTCATGACATCGGAGTAAAAGAAAGAAATACCAAGGCGGACAATTCGACCCCAATTTTGAAAAGAAAATACATCTATTCAATCTCCTTCCGTTTCTTCTTAATAGTGGTCAGATGAAAGGACATCTGATCGGCTTGCCCACCCCACAGGGACGACCTCGGGTTTCGGGTTTCCCGGAGGCGCTGACAGGGCCCAGACTCGGGGTCTGAAAGGGTGAAGGAGGCCTGGCCTACCGTTCCCGCCCCTCCGCTGGACCTCCTGATCTGCACGGAGGCCCCGGCCTCGGGGCTGGGTTTTTTGTGGTTGTCAGTTTTCGGGAGTCTGAGCGAATGGACGGGAATTTCATTATCAAAGAGAGAGCTCTCTGACCCTGGACGATTGCTTGTCGATCATTAAAAACAAAGAAAAAGAAAAAAAAAGCAAACCCTCATGGCAGATGCCTCAGGAGCTCTCTACCTGCCCTCCGGGGGAGCCGGCGCTGTGGCTAACGGACAACCAGATGGCCAATGCCAAGGCTCAAGCCGGATCCTGGGCCTTGCCCAATACCGTTTAGCCGGGCTGCCTTCTCTCTGCCTCTACCGGGCAGTCAGCCCCTGACAGTTCTGAGCAGTCACGCTGCAAAGGGCAGGACTCCTCCGAATCCTCAGCTCCTCAGTCCTAGACCCCGCCCGTCCTCATCGGGCCCCTGGGGGCTCGTTCCCCCGGTCCCCACGGGAGTGGCCGCCTTTACCTTTCTCGGGCTGTCCACGTAGGTGGGAGTCATGGCAATGCTGCTGCTGTTGCTGTCGGCGGGCTGGGCGGAGCTCTTGCCCCCGTGCACGGCTGCCTGCTGCTCGCCCAGGCACCTGGAAGGACACACACAAACCCGTGGCTCGTGGGGAGCCCCCTAACCCCCGCCAAGAAGGACCCCGCGGTAGACAAGATGACGTGAAGACAGAGCTGTTGCTGTCATCTTTGTGGCTGTTTTTTTTTTTTTTTTTTAATCCTCACCCAAGGATTTTTTCCCATTGATTTTTAGAGGGAGTGGAAGGGAGGGGGAGAGACATCGATGTGAGAGAGACACATCGACTGGTTGCCTCCCTCACACACCCTTGACACAGGAACGGAACCTGCAATCCTCTGGTGCGCAGGCCAAAGCTCTAACCACTAAGCTACACCAGCCAGGGCTCAAAAACCTTTTTTTTTTTTAAGTTTTCTAATATCAAATATTTCGCCAATCATCTTCAAACATTTCTTGGCAGTTTGTTTGTTCAAAGCAGGATCCAACTAAGGTCCCTCCGATGCAATACGTGTGTCTCTTAAGTCTCTTTAAGCTATAAACGCCTTCGTATCGCTGCTCATCCCCGCAGTTTATCTGCGGAAAGCAGCTCCTGTGTCCTGTGAACGGACAGCCTGGGGGAGCCGATGGCGTCCCTTCCCTGCCATCCCGCTGCTCTGGGCCTGCCTTCCTGCGGCCGGAGAGGATGCTGAGCGGCGGGCAGGCCTGGGTCTGGGGGCCCCTCGGCCCCGCTCTGGCAGTTGCCGATGAACATCCCTGCGAGGTCCGCGCGTCATCAGAGCCCACGCATGGCGATGTTCTACCATCGTCCCCGCCCATTCGCTGGAACACCGAGGAAAGGAGCCTTTCCCCACCAGCGACTTGGCTGCCCTGGGGTGCAGGGCTCCTTCCCTTGGCCCCTCGCAGCACTGTCTGCCTCCCCCCAGCCCCCTCACCGTGTGCTTCCTCTGAGCCTCACGCTCGGTCTCACACGGTGCCATTCCCTTGGGTGGGCCACGGCCGGGAGAGCAGGGCCAGGAAGGCTCCACTATCCCCAGCGGCCTCACCGGTACCCATGTCAGTCCTCACCTACTGAGCTGCCGTCCGGCCCGCGGACTAGCAATCAGGGATCCAGGGACCCTTGTCTAATGGCTCAGGGGACGGGGCCGCCACAAAATGACCAGTCAGCCAAAACCGGTGTGGCTTGGTGGATAGAGCGTCGGCCTGCAGACTGAAACGTCCCAGGTTTGATTCCGGTCAAGGGCATGAACCTTGGTTGCGGGCACATCCCCGGTAGGGGGTGTGCAGGAGGCAGCTGGTGGATGTTTCTGAGTCTCGCCCCTCACACGGGCACCCCTACCCCAAGCCGTCCCCCCCTCTTCCAGGCTGAGCAGCAGCAGGCCCCTCGGAGCGTCCTGAATGGTGACTCACTGACGAATTAAAATAAGATCCCCCGCCCCCAGCTTCACACCCTTCCCAGCAGCATATGCTCCTGGTGCTTCTTCCGGCAGGAAAGGCCTGGGACCGGGTGCAGGAAGAACTGCCAGGCGGGTCCTGCGGTCTCTCCTTGGGCACAGAAAGTGTTTTTGGAAGAGGACCACTCAGTGAGCCCAGCCTGGCCCCACTCTCTCCCTCTCATTTGCTCCCCGTCGGCCTGCTATGCTGTCCACGCCCCAATCTGGGTCCCCTCCTTCCCGTGTCACCATGGCCCTCTCTCCGCCTCTGCATTCCCACCTGGGCCAGCGAGAGCCCCCCCATGGGCCCCTGCCTCCTGCCCCCCCCCCCGGGCCTTCCTACACGGCGGGGGGGGCGGGGGGCCTCAGTTCTGAAAACACCACTTCTAGCAAAGACACGTAAGGGCTATTTGGTGATGGTAAGGAACTGCCGTCATTTTCCAGGTAAATAATGGTATCGTGGTTTCGTTTTGCTTTGTTTAGGAAAGAGTACTTATTTTTCAGAGAAATACTGGAATGTTACAGAGGAAGAGATACATGTGTGGGATTGAATAAGAAATAAAAAAGGGCCCTGACCGGTGTGGCTCAGTGGATAGAGCTTCGGCCTGCGGACTCAAGGGTCCCAGGTTCGATTCCCAGTCAAGGGCATGTACCTTGGTTGCGGGCACATTCCCAGTGGGGGGCGTGCAGGAGGCAGCTGATTGATGTTTCTCTCATCGATATTTCTGACTCTCTCTCCCTCTCCGTTCCTCTCTGTAAAGACATCAATAAAATATATTGGGGAAAAAAAATAAAAAAGGAAGATGAGAACAAGTAGGATATAAAAGAAACGAGATTGGCCATGAGATGATAACCAGCGAGGCTGGTGATGGGTGAGTGGGGAGTGATTATACCAGCCTGTCTACTTCTGTAATCTGTTTGAAATTTTCCATGAGAAGAAAAGGCCTTTCCGAGGATCGCTCTTGCTAAGGTAAGGACAGCCTGACCCCAGCTTCCCACGCAGTCTGTAACGGCGTCTCCCCCTCGGCCTCCTCCTTATTCACTGTCACTTTCTGGGAGCGGATGGATGCAGGCTCCTGCCGGGACCCTCACACCGACACCCATGTTCCAGTCCCCTGTAACATCTCATCCATCATTCACATCTATCGTCCCCTTCTCCATCATTCACATCTATCGTCCACCTACTACGTGCCAGGCACAGCACACAGCCTGTCCTCAGCGCACAGACACATCGGGGGAAGATGAGCTCACCACGTGCAGCCTGGAAGGATACCGACCGACACAGGCCCAGGATGCTGGAAGCTGGGAGAGTCAAGGGCAGCACAGAGACAGCTCTGCCATGGTGACGACATGGTACCCTGCATCTGTCTGAACCCACAGAAGGCACATCACCACGAGAGCGCCCTGGGGTCAGTGAGCTATGGGCTTTGGGTGACTATGTGTCGATGTAGCCTCATCAGTTGTAATAACTGTACCACGTTGGCGGAGATGCTGGTACACGGGGGGAAGACATGTATATGTGGGTACAGAGATGTCTCATTTGTGTGCATGGGAAACCCCTGTACCTTGCACTCAATTTTGCTTTGAACCTAAAACTGTTCTTACAAAATAAATTCTACTAAAAAACAAAACAAAAACAAAAACACAACCAACCAATAAAACAAGAACCACTCTGTGGGCCAATACATGGGGCCGTGGCCTCCCCGCCCGGCACTTACTTCTGGCTGGCCTCCATCTCCAGCAGCGCAGACAGGGCCGACGTCCCCTTCTTCCCCACCGGGGGGCCGGCCGCCTCCAGGGGGTGCGTGGCGATGGGCCCCGTCATCTGCAAGCCTTTCATGGCGGCCCCTTTCTGAAGCAGAGGAAGGAGAGGGCCCCTCAGTCAGCAGCCCGGCCTGTCCCCACTCCCTCCCTCTCATCTGCTCCCCGCCCGCCCGCCCGCCCGCCCGCCCGCCCGGGGAGCCCCTCCTCGGAGGCCTGATGCTGAGTGAGAGCAGGCAGCCCCGAAAGGTCTCATAGGATACGATGTCGTTCCTATGACGTTTGGGAAGGACGAAAAGCATGGTGACGGAGAGCAGGCCGCTGGCTGGCAGGGGTGAGAGATGAACGGAGAAGGTGGCTGTACGGCAGGCAGGGTGGGGGACATTTCTTCTGCCGAGGGCCACAGGGGTATTTACGACGTCATTCGAGGGCCACGCGCAATTAACAACTTAAAAACTAGCCCGCTCTGCTTGGTTGAACCTTTAACGAACTTCTAATGCCTTGGCAGGGCCAGACCAAATGGTTTCGAGGGCCTCATACTGGCCCGCGGGCCAGACGTTCCCCACCCCCATTACACGGGGGGGGGGGGGGGGGGGGCACGAGGGAGTCTCTTTTGGAGTGATGGAAACGATTCCACATCCTGGAATCTCCTGGAATCTCCTGGGGGCGTCCCTGAGATTGGGAGGAGGCGGTCCCCGAATCCCAGACCAGGCACTGCCCCCAGGGGGCCCGGAGCCCTCACCCGCATCATGCGGTCCGAGCGGTGGCGCCTGCGGATGCGGTTCAGGCCCTCCACGAAGCGGATGAAGCCGTCCAGCAGCTGCCACTCCTCCTCGTCGGCGCGGGGCCGGTCCCCGTAGATGTCGCAGTGGGCCTCGCCCTCCGTGATGCGCTTGGTGGCGGTGACGCAGGCGGGCAGCAGCAGGAAGCGCGTCCTCCAGAACTTCAGAGACTCGATCAAGCTGTGGAGGAGCCAGCGGAGAACGGGGGAGAGGGGGGGTGGTGGTGGTGAGAAAGAGTGGATCGGGAGAGCACCAGCTCAGCCCTCTCCCTGACGCTGCTGGGGTGTGAGAGTCCCTCTCCCCATGACGTGCCACCATTCAGGGGGGGCTTCGCTTCACACAGGCTCATTGCTGAAAAAATAACAAAAACAGACCTCAAGGTCACGGTTCGATTCCTGGTCAGGGCACA
Organism: Pipistrellus nathusii; assembly: GCA_963693515.1. Classification (NCBI taxonomy): domain Eukaryota; kingdom Metazoa; phylum Chordata; class Mammalia; order Chiroptera; family Vespertilionidae; genus Pipistrellus; species Pipistrellus nathusii. The sequence goes on from OY882876.1 coordinate 2,354,981, forward strand.
TGCCCGGGCAGCGGGCTCGGTCCCCAGTGTGGAGTGTGCAGAAGGCAGCTGATCAATGAAATGTCTCTCATCATTGATGTTTCTCTCTCTCTCTCCCTCCCGCTTCCTCTCTGAAACCCATAAAAAATATAATTAAAATAATAACAAAATTAAAAAAAAAAAAAAAAAACCCGCAAGCTCAGAAGGAAGGCCTGGAAGGTAGCACGTGCTTTCTATCCCAGAGATGCCAGAATGCTCTGTGAGCCTGGCCCAGGGGCTGGTGGCTTCGCAATCCCCGCAGTCACAGATGACGCAGAGAAACGAACAGCGGAGCGCCACGAGGAGTCGGGAAAACGTGAAGCGAACGTGACCTGCCCTGACATCCCACCCCCAAGTTTCCCGGCTGTTTGCTTTCAGGTGGCAAAACCGAGATAGCCACGGCGACCACTTTAATGATGGTTAGGTGGACGTGCCGGTGGCACTGGCACATTGCCAGGGTGGTGCAACCATCGCCGCACAGCCACCCCATCGTTGAGTTTTTAATGCAGATGGCGCTTTTGTTCTTCTAAAACCAACATCATTTTGTAATCAAAGGCCGGAAGCGTTAACAGATGGACACACCCCAAGAACGGGTATGCATACATGCCCAACCCATGGACAACAGGATGGTGAAGGCCTGGGGTGGGGCAAGCTGGCAGGGTCAACGGCGGGGGGAAGGAGGAGGACATATGTAACACTTCCAACAATAAAGACTAAAAAAAAAAAAAAAACAATAAAATAATAAACGAATAAATATTGTTTAGACAAAAACAAACAAACAAACAAAAACCACGGCTGCACCCAAGGCGGCCCCGGGGAGAGCCGCGGCGCCCTCGGACCTGAAGTCTTCCGAGCCGGCCGAGCAGATGTACTGGTCCAGGTAGTTCCACTTGTACTCCTCCAGCCGCTCGTGGGAGAACTCCACCCAGCAGCACGCGAACTCCGAGTCCGAGTGCGAAGGGCACAGGCTGTAGGTGTAGTGGATCTGGGCCGACTCGTACGGGTACCTGGGAAGAAGCCGGCGCGGCCGGGCGTCCGAAAGAGAACCTTCCCCGGTTCCTCCCTGCCCTTGCCGAGGCCCTTAGCACCCCCCCTCGGCATTCAGCCGCTAACATAAGCCTGGGAGACGGAACGGCAGCTGCAGGAGAAGACAGCGGCCACCCCCCCCCCCCCTCCGACACCTCCGTGTGACATGCGTGCGACACACGTGGCTGAGCACGCGGGCGGCATGCGGGCGGAGCGCAGGGCAGGAGCGGGGAGCCTGGCCCGCGCCGGCACTCACTTGGGCAGGTAGCGCGTCACGGTGATCATCTTGTCCTTCAGGGTCACCTTGTGGAACGTGCGGCCCATGCTCAGCCAGTACTGGTCCTCCTCCTCGGGGTGGTTCCGGGACACCAGGCCTGGGGGGGGGGGAGGGGCGGGAAAAGCATTCTCTTCATTTGGTCGCTGGTCATTCCATTAACAGGCAATCGCTTCTCTCCAGTATGGATTCAGAAAAGGGGTCGAGACAGAAGGGACCCTTTCTTTGGAGGGGTAGTTTCATGGAAAAGTGTTATCCTTTGGGGAAAAAAAATGTGAAAGTCCTAAAGTTAGCAGATTTTGCTGTCGTGAAACGGCCAGCTGCAGGGGAGAGCCTGGGGCCACGGACAGCACCCGGATGACACACTCAGCGTGTGGCTCAGGGGTCGAGCATCAACTTAGGAACCAAAGGAGGTCAGGGTTCGATTCCCGGTTAGGGCACAGGGTTGGGGACTCGATCCCCAGTGTGGGGCCTGCAGGAGGCATCTGATCCATGATTCTCTCTCACCATTGGTGTTTCTATCTTTCCCTCTCCCTTCCTCTCTGAAATAATAAAAGTCGACATTTTTTTTTTTAAGAAATGAAGCTAAAATAGTCCTGGTACTCAGAAAGGTTCCTATTCAGTAGAGTCCAGAATAGGACAAGAAGGCAACACGTGATAAATATCACGGGGGGGAGGGGGGGTTTAAGGAAAACCCAGAGGGAGTCTGAGGCTTCGCCATCAACAACGGGGCCTGGACTGGGTGACCCCTGAGCCCCCTCTAACAAAATCACATTTGTCTGACCCTCTGGCCGGGGCCGGCTTCATGGAGCCAGAGATGGGCGGGGGTTTGGAGCTGGTGGCTCGGGGATCTGGGGGTCTCATTAGCTCTCGGGAGGAGGCAGGAGATTAATGGCTGCTCATCGATTGTTCCAGGAAGTGGCCGCTGCTGCTTTCCGATTCCTGTGTTACTTTAGAAGCGCTCTCCAGCGCCTGGCTCCCAGCAGCCGGCGTCACCCAGTCTCTGCCGCTGGTGGGCCCCTGTCACTCACAGATGACCCTCCCACTCTTGCTCCAAGTCAGTAAGCGTCAGTGATAAACAAGAGATGAATCCAGAATAGGAAAAAAAAAAAAAAAAAAAAAAAAAGGGTGGGGCGAGGATAAACTTCAGGTTTAATGGACATTTGAGAACCTTCTGTGTGTCAGGGCCCAGTCAAGGGCACGTACCTTGGTTGCAGGCACAGCCCCAGTGGGGGGATGTTTCTAACTCTCTATCCCTCTCGCTTCCTCTGTAAAAATTCAATAAAGTATATTTTTAAAAAAAGAAAGAAAAGAAAGAAAGAAAGAAATAAAAGGAAAAATATAGCCCTAGCCGGTCTGGCTCAGGATAGAGCATCAGTCTGTGAACTAAAGGACCTCTAATAAAAATGTATTTTAAAAATTTACATACTAGCCGAAACCGGTTTGGCTCAGTGGATAGAGCGTTGGTCTGCAGACTGAAGGGTCCCGGGTTCGATTCCGGTCAAGGGCATGTACATTGGCTGCGGGCACATCCCCAGTGGGGGATGTGCAGGGGGCAGCTGGTCGATGTCTCTCTCTCATCCATGTTTTTAGCTCTCTATCCCTCTCCCCTCCTCTCTGTAAAAAATCAACAAAATATTAAAAAAATTCACATACTAGTATATACATATCTATTTATCTATCTATTAATTTTTTTGTTATTATTATTATTTTTTTTGTTTTTGTTTTTCACCTATATTTTTTTAAAGAAGGAAAAATGTCAGCCCAAGGAGAACGCACCTCGGCTGTAGAGGGGGCTGCTGCTGAGCGGGGGCGGGGCGGCGGGGCTGGGCTTGGGCGCCTTGGGCTGCACGATGATCTGGTAGCCCTGCATGAGCCGCTGGCAGATGAACTCCTCAAACACCTGCTGCGCCGTCATCTGCACGCCCTCCTCGTCCCTCCTGCGAAAGCAAACGCTCGCTCGCACGCCTGTGCTGGGCCCAGGGCAGGGCGACACTCGGAGTCCACACTCCCGTCCTCTCCTTTGCTTCCACCCCGCAAGCCGGCCCCGCCAGCCAGCCCACGGTGGGTCAGAAAACCAACAGTCTAGTCTGTAAGTCTGTCCTGGGAGGAACAATCAGTTCCAGAGGTGGAAAAAGAAGGCAGGTAACTTGATGCCCAAATGAGTAATTTTAGAAAAGAAAATCACGACTGTCACAGAAAACGAGAAGGGATCACTGAGGGGAAATGGTGAAAGGAAGCGGGTCAACAGAACTCCCAAGAACAATAGACAGCCTAGTTGGGGTGGCTCAGTGGTTAGAGCCTCCATCTATGAACCAGGTGGTCAGGGTTTATTCAATTCCTGGTCCGGGCACAGGCCCGGTTGTGGGCTTGATCCCCAGTAGGGGGCGTGCAGGAGGCAGCCGATCCACGATTCTCTCTCATCATGGATGTTTCTCTCGCTCTCTCCCCCTCTCACTTCCTCTCTGACATCAATAAAAATATTTTCTTTTAAAAAAAGAAAAATGAACAGTTCTTACATCATAACATTTCCTAAGTATAAGATGAAATGGGTTTGCAATTTCAGTGTTTGTTTTTAAAAAAATATATTTTATTGATTTTTTTTTTTTTTTTTTTTTTTTTTACAGAGAGAAAGGGAGAGGGAGAGAGAGGTAGAAACATCGATCAGCTGCCTCCTGCACACCTCCTACTGGGGATGTGCCTGCAACCAAGGTACATGCCCTTGACCGGAATCGAACCCGGGACCCTTCAGTCTGCAGGCCGATGCTCTATCCACTGAGCCACACCGGTGAGGGCTGAAACTGCAGTGTGTTGCCGCACGCCTGGCCCTGCCCGGCCTGCCCGCCGACACCACCCTGGCACGCACCTGTCCATGTCGGCCTCCGGGAGGAGGTCGTAGCAGCCCTCGGTGTAGTCGTTCTGCAGGCCCTGGCGGTCGGGGAAGTAGTCGGTGGTGAGGGGGAGGCACGCCGGAGTCGTGAGAGACTTCCAGTCCACTCCAACTGTGCAACAGAAGCCTGGCACTACAGGGGGGGCAGACAGCGTCAGAACTGCCGTGTCAGCGGGGGAGGCACGTGCGGTCGCCACGGCAAGCGTGGGCAGCGGCGGGCGGGGAGGGGAGTCACAGGAGAGGGGAGGGGATGGGAGGGGAGGAGGAGAGTTCACGGGGGAAAGGGGACAAAATTTCCAGGCGTGGGGATGGGGAGGGAGAAAGAGAAAGAGAGAAACAGTCGGTTAGACAAGGCGATGCGCGTGCTGCTTATTCAGTCCCCTCATGCAAACGGGATTCAGAGCTGATCCTTAGATTCTCTGCTGACGGTGAGCTCTAAGCTGCGGTGGCAAGGAGGTTACTGCGGGGCAGGCAGAGGTCCGCATCGGACGAAGCGAATCACGTCCCCAGAGCGGCAGAGGGCCCGGGGCCGAGCCCCCGGAGCCGGCAGAGGGGCTGGCGGAGCGAGGAGGGGAGCTCAGGGGGGGTTTGGGAGCAAGCGGCACACGGTAGCAGAATTTAGGGATTCTTTCGGAATTGCAAAAATAAGTCACAGATCCAAAAGGGTGGGAAGAGCAGTCAGGGGTGCCTGGGACCGTTATAAGGCAGACCGGAAGTGTATGAGCCCCATGGCGGTCAAGGGTTGGCTGTGGTGAGTGGTTCAGCCACTTTGGGAGAAAAGGATGATCAGACCAAACGCAACCCGGGCAGACTTTTCCAGCTGCAGGCGTGTATACAGTTCCAGCTCTCACTTCTTTCCAACTCTCCCCAAAGCCAGCACTAAGTACCTCAGGGCTAAGGCCGGCTCTGGGCAGGCCCAACAGCCTCAGGAAAATTCTGTTACCCTCCCCCGTTCCTCTGAGCCAGAACACGTGGTTCCGCCACGCCCTTCTCACTTTCCATCCGAGAGGCCCTGGAGTCCTCCCTCACCCCCCGGCCTCCTGGTTCCCGGGAGCCATGTGGGGTTCCGGGCCACTCTCTTCCCGCAGGGCCCCTTCTTGCCACTCCCCCATCTCCTCCCCACCTTCCCCGGCCGGCTGCCCCTCTTACTTGGGTCCGGAGAGGCAGACACACTGTCCTCCAGAGAGTCCTTGTTCTGGGTCCGAGGGTTCATCCCTGTGGACAGAGGAGAACAGCTGGTCTCAGTGAGGCTCCTTCTTCCAGAAAGGTTCTGACCAGTCATGGTTTGAAAACCCCAAACCAGAGCTATAAGGAAAGATGCAAACCAAGTGCTGAGCATTCCTAACAACACAAAGGAGTCAGTCAAAGGGAAAGGACCACCCTCAAACCTGGGATGAGCAAGAACGCGCCTCTGAGGCTATCAGTGGTATTCTGTACTGCTCAGGGTCCTTGCAAAAGGCAGCTTACCACTCACAGTGAGAAGAGGGACGTATTTCAAAGTCATTGTAAACGAAGTAAAGCCATCGTTAGCAAGCATAAAAGGAATCTTTAGCAAGCGTGAGATGACCCATTTAAAGTTTGTCCTTCCCCAAATCATGGCTGCTTGAAGTAAGACCTCAGAGCTCACTGCCTGAAGAGAACACACACAGGACTGCACCCTTAACTAGGCTGAAAGAAAAACAGAAAAGATTCTTCGAAATGCAACGTATTTGCATTTCAACTGAAATGTAACAGAACTCATTTTAGAGCACACATGTGAATATTTAAAGGTCCCTTTCAAAACATGAAATCAATAAAAAAATATATAGTTAAAATATACTTTTATTGATTTCAGGGAGGAAGGAAGAGGGCGAAAGAGATAGAAACATCCACGATGAGATAGAATCATTCATTGATCACCAGAGGGGCTGCGAGGGAGGGGCATTGCTGGAGCTGATTCATCAAGACGAAGGAAGCTGCCATCTCCCAAGAAGAACCAGGGGTTGAAGAGAGAGAAAAAGCACGTTCCGGACAGAGGCAAGCCCACCATCTGGCCAGGTGCCCTGACCTGGGACTGAACCGCGACCTCCAGGTTCACAGGTTGACGTTCAACCATTGAACCGCACGGGCCGAACAGGAAATGCAAAGAAGTGCACAAAATACGCCACACTGTTCCCCTCTGGGCCTCTCCTACTTGTTTTTATGGAGGTGGGGTTTGCACCCCGCCCCCCCAACACACACACACCATGGAAAGTTCTTTCGGGAGCAGAGAGCTCTCTCCTGCCCTGGCCCTGGTGCCGCCCTCAACGCCAAGCTCGTAAGTCGTCCTGGGTCACGACTCACCGGCAGCCCGCTGATAAACGTGGCCTGACCAGCCTGTTCCCGGCTAAAAATGTAACGTGCGGCCCATTTATAATTCCATGCATTCTAAAGCACGGCTTCCAAATAGGTCGCCCCAAACGGTGGCGGACGGGATTCCCAAAATAGACGTGGCCCTTCCTTCCTGGTCCCCGGGTGAGCCTGCTCCGAGCACTGCTCCCTTGGTTACCTGCACCGCCGTTGCTAAGCAGGCTGGCAGCGAGCGCTCCCGTGCCGCCGAAGTTCAAGAAGGACACGCCGTCGCCAGGCTGGCGGGAGGAGCTGTGCCTGCAGGGAACAGAGCCCGGCCACCGGGCTTAGTGCGGATCGCGGCCTCCTTTATCCCGCTCACCCTGCATCCCAGGGTCCTCGGCAAAAAACGGGACTGGGTATCCAGCCACACGGGCTGGCAACCGCCGGGCTCCGTGTTACAGGCTACCAGGCTGCGGCGCGTGGTCTGTGTGCCAGCTCCGGCCTCCTGGGACTGGCCCCTCCTACCCTGGCACCATCCCTGCTATTGCCAGGCTAGACCGCTTGCCCCTTCTGCTCTGAGCCTCCCCAGCTCACGCCAACAGGAGGATGTGAGGCGCTCGAATACAGGCAGCCGGTTAATCTGGCAGAGACGGTCACATCCGATCTGCATCCCTTAGGCACCCGGGGATGCTAAGGTAAGTGGATGGGGTCAAACACCGCTCTTTGCAAAGTGTTGCCTGAAGCATCACAGTGAGTCCAGCGTACCCCGGACTCAAGCTTGCCAAAGCTCACATGGCTTCCTTCCTGGACCGAGTCTCTTTTGGGGTGCCTGTGACACAGTCAGAATCCTGGTTCAAAAAGGCTTGTTTTTAAAAAACACGCACCTCTATTTCCACTGTTGTCAGCACCGATTTATTCTAACCTCGGCAGGGAAGTTTCTCAGTGACCAAAATGACAAAAGTCAGAGCCTGCCCGCCCAGCACACATCCCTCGGTCTCGGCATCCCCTGTCGCCCTTGACCGAGGACCAGAAGACATTCACGTGTGAGGTTTACAGTCAGTTCTCTGAATTACACCTCCGGCTAAAGCAGGGCCCGGGCCACGTTTCTGGCAAAGACGTCAGGCTGTGTGCTTTGAACTTGGCCCGCTGGAGGGAGTGATGCTGACCCTGATCTCACACTGGCTCTTCCAGGCCCATCAATGTGACACTGGGCCAGAGGTCTGTCCTGCGCATTGTCTTGGGGGCCGAAGGGTGATCTCGGGGGACCGTCCGGAGCCTTGTGCTCGCTCTCACCTTCCAGCAGCTTCGTGATAGGCTAGCTCCAGCAGCTCTGCAGAGGAGTGCGCGGGGTCCCTCTGCCTGCTGCCCTGCAGCTCCGCCATGTTCTGCCGGGTCTGGTGATGGATCTGAATGGCCTCTCCGGATGGTCCTACCCAGACAAAGATCCGCTGAGCGTCGTCCCCACCTGACAGCTAGTGGGCTCGATCCCCAGTACGGGACGTGCAGGAGGCAGCCAATCAACGGTTCTCTCTCATCTCTCATTGATGTTTCACTCTCTCTCCTTCTCCCTTCCACTCTGAAATCAATAAAAATTTATTTAATAAAAAAAGGAACACCAACGACTTAACTAACATATAAGATACCAACAACTGGGACTCGAAGAAGCAGGAGATACGTAAGCGCAATAAAGACAAGTAGGAGATCATCAGAATTAGCCAACTTTGCTAAAAAATGCTTCCTAGGGAAAGAAGTTTCAGAGCATTCCAGTCCACAGGGGCCGAAGGAGAGGATGTATAGGTCGAAGAAAGAATCCATGTGAAACCCCAGATGTGCAAGAGGCAAGACACGTGCAGGCGACGAGCGTGGGAAAGAAAGGAACCTCCGAGGATGGCGACGGCTGGGCAGCCCAGCAAGGGGGGGCCTGGGCGAGGAGAGGCCCCGCGGGCAGGAGGATGCAGCTTTGGAGATACTGTTTCGGTCAAGGGCTGCGTGTTGCGTGTTTGGAAGAAAAGCACAGAGGCAAGAAGACTGAAGAGTCATGGGAGGAACACCAATGGTTCTGCTCCCAAGAGAACACGAAGGGAGCCAGCGGGGGGCAGCAACGGGAAGAAAGAGGCCCAGAAAGAAACCGGTCACGTGAGTGATTATGCCAGCGATCAGGAGGGCGAAAAGGGGACTGAGAATGACGCCCAAGGACAGCCGGAAGAACCAGACATTGCTCGCTTATGTAACGTTAAAGCAAGGAAACAATAATAATAAGTAATAATAACCAGGCATTTCTAGGCGCTCGGCAGGATGGCTTCCATGAGAAACCCTGGCGTTCCGTGCACCTGTCCCTCCCCAGCCCAACAAGCGCCCCTTAAGCTGCAGGTGCACTCCAGCCACAGCTGCATAAAACCTACTGTCACCCTCGGGACAGGCAACCATCAAACAGGACAGACTCGGAAGAACTGAATTTGGAAAACAAAAATTTCTTTTTGCAGTTGTCAGAGATCCCAAAGGGGGAAAAAAACACACACAAGGGAACATAACTAAGTAACCAAAACAGTATTAGCGCTCTGGCCAGTGTGGCTCAGTTGGTTGAGCATCATCCTGGTTGCCAAGGGGTTGCTGGTTTGAGCTCCAATAGGGGCAAGTGCCTGGGCTGCAGGCTCAATCCCTGGTCGAGGGCCTGCAAGAGGCAGCTGACCTACGTGTGTTGCTTACACATCGATGTTTCTCTCTCCCTTTCTCTAGTCCTTCCTCTCTAGAAATCAATTTTAAAAACCTTAAAAAAACTAAAATAACACAAAACAGTAATATCAATACCCAGAGAAAATCCTAACTGGTTTGGCTCAGTGGATAGAGCGTCGACCTGCAGAATCAAGGGTCCCAGGTTTGATTTTGGTCAAGGGCATGTACCTTGGTTGCAGGCATATCCCCAGTGGGGGGTGTGTGTGTGCAAGAAGCAGCTGATCGATGTTTCTCTCTTACGGATGTTTCTAACTCTCTCTCCCTCTCCCTTCCTCTCTGTAAAAAAATCAAGAAAAAAATATATATATATTTTTAAAAATACCCAGAGAAAGGCAGGGGAAGGAATGAATGAAAATGAGGGCCCTCAGTCTTAGGAAAGAGAGCAGGTGGCAAAACACAGTCTCTTTCAAACAGAACAGAGACCCTCAGCTCGCCACCGCTCACTAGAATTACAAAGCCCATTCCCAGGTGTGCCTTGAGGTCTTCACCAGAACCCTTGGGGTAGGCAACGTGGGCGTGGCTCCCCCATCTGATAGTCTGGATACTTGAGCGAGGCCACGTGGTTGACTGGCGCTGCGGACTTGGCCTGGGGAGGGCCTGGTCCCGGCTCTTTCCTGAGCCACCGACTCACCCACAGGGAAGGTGTGCATCCAGCGCCGCCTGTTGGACGTGAGCTTCATGGGCATCCGCGAGGGGGCGAAGGGGTTGATGAGTGCCCGCTGGGGGGTGTAGCCGCCGGGCCGGACGTGCAGCATGGACTCCGCGCTCCCCACGTGGAAGCGCCCGGGCGCGCTGGAGTCCCGCTGCGGCGGCTCCATCATGTGCTCCAGGACATCTGCCGGGGACGGGAGAGGTGAGACATGGAGACAGAGCACAGAGCCCCCGGAACCAGAACCAGAACCAGGCCACGGCTGGTTCCGATCGGCCACGGCTGGCAAGAATCCAAGACATCAGGCATGCCCAGCAGTGAGGGAAGCCAGTAAAATCACCAAACTGGGGAGAAATGAAACCGTGGGCTTGCTTACTTGTTAACTACTTCGTCTTGGTCCCCAAATGCCCGGCCCAATGAAGCCACCTCCATACTTTGATGGGGAGGACCACACATTGTCTAGCCTTAGAGACCCTGGACTGTACGCCAAGGGCAGGACTTGAATTGCCTCCCGTGGAGATGGGGTGGGTATATTTTGCATGTAAGAGGAACAATAAGATATATATATATATGTATTTGCCGAAACCAGTTTGGCTCAGTGGATAGAGCGTTGGCTTATGGACTGAAAGGTCCCAGGTTCGATTCCGGTCAAGGGCATGTACCTGGGTTGTGGGCACATCCCCAGTAGGGGGGTGTGCAAGAGGCAGCTGATTGATGATTCTCTCTCATCGATGTTTCTAACTCTCTATCCCTCTCTCTTTCTCTCTGTAAAAAAAAAATCAATAAAATATATATATATTTATGTTTTTTAAAAAGATATATATATTTGGACGAACAGGGGGCCAGACCTTGGCAGAGACAGTCACTGTGTTCGCTAAACCTGCTTGCTTTTCCTCGTAGGCACCCGTACGGACAGCTCAGGTGGTTTGTACTCATCGCACTGGCATGGAAATCATTAAACGTGGACTTCCATTTGGCCACCCCCACCCACTGCCCCACCCCTCACCGCGGGAGGGAAGCCGTGCCCGGGGCCTCGGCTCTGACCTCGCGTGCTGGTGTAGCCCAGAGAGCTGCTGACTTCGTACTGGTGCAGGTGCGGCAGAGGGATCATGAGGATGTTGGCGCTCCGGCCCAGGGAGCTGTCGTCGGAAGCCTGGCTCCTCACTTCCTCCGAGGGCAGCGCCCGGCTGGGCACCGAGGGGCTGGAGGAGACGTCGCAGGAGCTGGCGCTCTTTCGACTGTGACTCTCCTGCTCGCGCACGGACCTGGCCCGGAAGAGAGGACAGGTTACCGCCCAGGAAGGGACGCTGCCCCCAAACCTGTCACCAGCCCATGCTACTTGGGAAACCAATAACAGCGATCCCCAATGCGCCCGGCTGGCACATGCCCAGGGTTTCAGGCTTAATCTCCAGTGTGGGGGCGTGCAGAAGGCAGCCAATCAATGATCCTCTCTCCCATCGTGGATATTTCTCTCTCTCTCTCTCCCTTCCTTTCAGAAATCAATAAGAATAGTTATTAAAAAATCCCCGCCGGACCTCACATTTCCCGGGAGAGTTTGTCCGCCCCCACAAGCGAATGGGGCCAAGCACCTGCAGGTGGCGAGGCGCTGGGCCCGGGACGGGCCTGGCAGCCTGAACACTTGGGCGTCGTAGGCATCGTAGTCCACTTGGATGGGAAGGGCGTTCTCAGCTTCCTTTGGCGTTCCGAGAGCTGAAACACACAGAAACACACAAACAACAGGAATTGTCATCAGAACTCCTTCCAGCCAGATGCCTTCCGAGGGTCTTCATCAAAACCTGCGAGACATAATGACCATCATCATCATCTCCCCCTGGGGGAGGAGGGAGGAGAGATGCCCTGACCGGTGAGGGTCAGTTGGTTGGGCATCCTGCTGTGCACGAAAAGGCGGCTGGTTCGATTCCTGGTCAGGGCACATGCCCGGGTTGCAGGCTCGATCCCCGGTGGGCACCAGGCAGCTGGTAGATGTTCTGCTCTCACATCAATGTTTCTCTCTCTCCCTCTCTCTTCCCCTCTCTCTAAAAACTAACAAAAATATTTTTAAGAAAAGGATGATAACCATTCACCAGGTTGTTGAGATACATGACTTACATGTCAAAGGAAGCAGAAAGAGTGTAACAAACACCAAGGAAAGGGAAGGTGATGGCAGTACCACATTCTCCTGTGATCCCACTCTTAAAATACCATCTTCAAATGCATGTTTTGTATTTTCAAATGTTCTCCCTGACCCCTACCTACGACTATCCTTATCATCCGTCTTGCAGTTGATAAGACAAACATATACAAGGTGGTGTAGGAGCCCAGGTCGCCCAGCTTGGCCGTGAACTTGTTATGTGAGCTCATATCCTCTTGCTGCCCTGGTGGGCGGGCTCTTTCTAGCGGAGATGAAAGGAGGAAAGTACTCACCCGTGTCACGGCCGTTTTTCGCTCTCTCGGAGGCGGGCTGAGGAAATAAACAGAGAGTGAATCGCTCCCTTCCCGGCTGGAACAGGACTGACCACAGGCACAGCACGCGGGCGGCTGCTCCCCGGGCCGGAGGCCGCTCACGCCTCTCACACCGATGGAGAGGCAGGAGCGCCGGCCAGGCGTCTACCTACTGTGGCCTCCAGCCCTGCCAGGCCCTTCCTCCCACCTCACATCCGGTTTGCTCTCACAACTCTACCCAGAGGGCCCCAGGCCCCGCTTCACAGGGGAGGCTATTTAATTCTAGAAGGAACAAGGCACGCAATTGGCAGGTGGCAGAGCCCGAGTTCAAGACCAGCTCTTCAGACTCATATTTTTATTGATTTCAGAGAGGAAGGGAGAGGGGGGAGAGAGGGAGAGAGAGAGAGAGGGAGAGAGGGAGAGAGGGAGAGAGGAAGAGAGAGAGAGAGAGAAACATCAATGATGAGACATCATTGATCGGCTGCCTCCTGCACACCCCACTTAGGATCGAGTCCACAACCCAGGCATGTGCCCTTGGCTCTCTCTAAAAAATTGGCTGAAATCAAACCGGGGACCCTTCAGTCCGTAGGCCGACGATCTACCCACCAAGCCAAACCGGCTAGGGCAAGAGTAGCATTTTTATTGGCTGCAAATATATTCCATCGAGTGGATATTTCATGGCTTATTTAGCCATTTCCTTATTATTTTCAACTTGTCACTATTATGAATAAAGCTAGCCCAGCCGGCATGGCTCGCCGTCTCAGAGGCAGGCGGAGGAAATAAATAGAGAATGAATAGTAGGGGGCGTTCAAGCAGCAGCCGATCGATGATTCTCTCTCATCACTGGTGTTTCTCTCTCTCTCTCCCTTCCTCTCTGAAATCAATAAAAATATATTTTAAAAAAACAACAACCCTAGACCAAGGACTATTCAGATTCAATGTCCTCAATTATTTCCTAGACCACATGGCTGGAAATAAAATGTGGTCAAATGGCATGACCTTTTGCACTGCTCTTCATACACATGTTGAACTGCTTTTCATAAGAATCGGACACGAACCAGATACTCAAGCACCAATGTCACAGACTTTGGGTATAATTATGAATGGGTTTTAAACCTATTAGATTTGGTAAACAAAAAACTGAGTCCCCACTCGTGTCTAAATGAGTCTTTCTTTAATGGCCTGCTAAGCTGTGATCTTTTTAACACATTTCCCCTTCGCTGTAACATGTGTCCCTGTCTTTGTTCCCACGAGTACCTGAGGGGTCTCAGTGGGTGAACACACCAGTTGCATCATAATACAGTTCTTTTTATTACTAAAAACTAAAAATAGTTTTTGGCCATATTTTTGCCAAAGATATTTCTTACATATGGGGGATCAGCATTGTTATTTATTTAATGTGGGAAATTGTAAAAAGTTCTACAAATTATTCCTTACACTCATTTATTCCCCGGGGGGGAAGGGAGTAGCTCAGGACCAAAGTAACCGCCCGGGTGTGTGCCAGTCCCTCGAGGCTGCGCTGGTGGGTAACACCTACCTTCTTTCCGGCCAGCTTTATCCGGGGGGTGAAGCTGTTACAAAAGAGCTGGCTTTTGGAGGTGTAGAAACTGTGGAAGAAACAAACAGGGTCATCAATCTAAACACCCTTTATATATATTTTATTGATTTTAGAGAAGGGAGATGGAGAGAGAAAGAAACATGGATGATGACAGAGAATTATTGATCCGCTACATTCTGCATGCCCTCTACTGGGGATTGAACCCACATCTTGCCATGTGGCCTTGACTGGAATTGAACCCAGGGCCCATCAGTCTGCAGGCCGACGCTCTACCTACTGGGCCACACCAGCCAGGGCATAAACCCCCTTCATTTTTAAACCTCAAGACACAGCTGAAATCACAGCCCTGGATCAGCGGCCTCCTGAATGCCTTCGTCTCAGGCTTCCCTAGTCTCCCCAATGCTGACTTCTTTTGTCATTACTATCAAACATTAATTACTATGCTTCCTATTGTGTTTGTGCTAGCTCTGATCCCTAACTGGACTAGACTCTCCTCCTTTTGGCAGAGATAAATCTCTTTATGCCATAATAATTCTTCACCCAGATGCTTGGCATGTTGCTGGGTGAAAAAATGATTATTTCTGACCGGGAATCAAACTGTGACCGCCTGGTTCGGAGGTCGATGCTCAACCACGGAGCCACGCCGGTTGGGCACGTACACAGAGAAGCTTTAAGCACACGTGAGGCTTTGGTTCCCAAACCCTCACAAGAGACTTTATTAGAGAAGATGGCAAGGAAGTGATGTGAAATCCCTGTCGCACGCCGCGCCCACCTGTGGTTGATCCAGTGAGGGATATTGTAGTCGTCGCCCAGGCGGGAATCGCAGGGAGCGCTCCGGTTATGCAGCTGCAGGGAGAGGTGGGCACGGATCAGCGACGGAAACCAGCGGGCCAGGCGGCTGCTCCCCTCCTTTCCTTTTTCCCTTCTCTTAGTCTTTACTGTTAAAAGTGCTGCCTAGGTCCTCCTTTTCCTCCCAATGGCCCTCCAGCCCAGCTTTTGTCTCCGATGAAAACTATTCTCAAGACCGCCCCGGCCCTGGAAACGGGCCCTCGGTCAGCAATCCAAAACCGAATTACCTTGAACAGCGGGACAGCGTGCAGCGGCTGCTCCCCCATGCACACCAAGTCCACGCCGATCCCTAAAGACAAGAGAGGTGGGGGAGGGGGGAGGCGGGGGAGGCGGAGATCAGCGCGCCAATCTCTTATGGAGGTTATGTCACTGGGTGAGGGTCTGAGGCAGGGCCACCTTGCCATGCTACGGTTTACAACCCTTCCTCTCTGAAATCAATTTTAAAAAATTTTTAAAAATAAAAGATGTACAGTTTAAAAAAACAAAATCTGGAATTAGGGAAAGGGCTTCACTGTGTACGACCCAACTTCTCCCAAACCACTTTTTGTCCCCCGATATCAGCCACAGGCCCCGACCTCCGGGGCCCAGGGCAGGGGAGCCGGCAGGACCCGGGGGCCTTACCGTTGTCTATCATCCGCTGCTTGGTCAGGATCATGAGCAGACGGTCCACCTCGAACACGCCCACCCCAGGCGTGATCACCATGGACATCTGCCCGGTCCGGTCAAAGTTGCGGTTGATGTAGTGCTTGTCGAACACTGGAGACGAAGCAAAACATAAACCCTCCGGTGGAGGTGCCGCGGCTTTTCAGAACCCAGCCCCGGCTGCCCATCTCTCCCCTTTTACAGTAAGATGCCTCACACAACACAGTGGCACGGTCGCCTTTGCTCCTCTCTCTCCATTGACACTTGTCTTGTGCAGCCAGCCTTTTGGCTCAAACTCATGCCATCAGTTTCCACAAATGAGGCGCTATTAAAACTTGTAAGAATAAGATACTGCCCTAGCTGGTTTGGCTCAGTGGATAGAGCGTCGACCTGCGGACTGAAAGGTCCCAGGTTCGATTCCGGTCAAGGGCATGTAACTTGGTTGCGGGCACATCCCCAGTGGGGGGGGTGCAGGAGGCAGCTGGTCGATGTTTCTCTCTCATCAATGTTTCTAACTCTCTATCTCTCTCCCTTCCTCTCTGTAAAAATTAATAAAATATATTTTTAAAAAAGACTACAGTTTAGTAGAACAAAGAGCCCAAGGGGAACCCCCCCCCCCCCCCTTCAGCGCTTTACTCCAAGGTCACCCTGAGAAACGGATGAGAACAGCAAGTGAAGTTCCCAGCAGGAGGCCTAAGAGCTACCCTGTGGCCTCAGAAGTTGATGCTTCCCGTTAATGTTGGGGGGAGCTGGGTGTGACCATCACCAGCCAGGCCTGGTCTTCGGCATCGGTACGGGGAAGGTCAGAGTCAGGCGGGCAGCAGGATGCCCGCTCCCGGCGCCCGCTGTCCTCACTCACCGTTGAAGGACAGGTTGATGGCCTCTAGGTAGTTGCCTTGTGCTGAGGTAGAATTGTCTCCCGGAGGAAAGCCCTCTGAGGCAAAAGGCACAGGGGAAGGAGAACAGTGCATGAGACACTTGTAAAGCAAGTGGAAGGGGCCTGGCTCCACAGGACCCCCCGCCCCACCCTGTGGTGGGGACATTATGGGAACTACTGCATACGTAATGAACCACTGACCCAACCATAAGCAGAAACCTGAGCCCAGCCAGTGTGGCTCAGTGGTTGAGCATCAAGCTGGGAACCGAGAGGTCACGGTTCGATTCTCGGTCAGGGCACAGGCCCAGGTTGCAGGCTCCATCCCCAGTGTGGGGCGTATGAGAGGCAGGCAATCCATGATTCTCTCTCATCATTGGTGTTTCTATCCCTCTCACCCTTTTCCTACCTCTCTGAAATCAATCAAAAAAAAATATTTTTTTAAAGAAAAGAAACCCAATGGAAGCAAAAACGACACACAGCACTGGAAGGGGAACAAGCATGAGCCTCCTCTTCTCCCAGCCTCGCCCTAACCTCTTCCCCGCCGCACCGTCCACCCCGGGGATGCAGTACCTGCCTGTTCCAGCCGCACCAGCACGGGGTACTGGATGAAGAGCTTTTTAATGGTCACCAGGAGCGAAGTCCACTCTTCTCTCCTCTCATTCTGCACCACCACTCTGAAAGGAGCGCCATTGAAACAGACACCAGTCAACTACCACGCACAGGACAGCAGGTCCCTCAGAGGGGTGCCAGGAAAGTAGACAGAAGGGATTCCCAAAGTTAGGGGGGGGGGGGCTTTCCCCCACAATTACATGCGATAAAGTCAGGTACATTTAACAAATATGAACAAAGAAACGTAACCACGTCAATAGTCACATAGACTGAAACGAGGAAGATATTTTAAAACTGCCTCGCCCTGGACGGTGTGGCCCAGTGGTTACAGCATCAGCCCGCACACCTAAGGGCTGTGATTTTGATTCCCAGTCAAGGGCATGTACCTGACTACTGACTCGGATTCTCCATCAAGTCAACACTTGGTGGGGGAGGAGAGGGAAGAAAGGGGAAATTGCTTAAGCAGACCAAACAAAAAAAGTTGTTTTGGAGACGATCAAGGAAATCTGAATATGTACTAGATATTGGGTAATATTATAGAATTATTATTAATCTGTTAAAGGTGATCACGGTAAAAAGAAAATTGTGGGTATATATGTGAGTACACTGTGATTATACATGGAAATACCCTTACTCTAGAGATATGCAGAAAAGCGAAATGTTATAATATCTATAATGCACTCTCAATCATCATCTAGCCACAAAAAGAACAGGTGAAGCAAATCCGGCATGGTAACAACTATTAAAACCAGGCATTGGGTATAGGGGTTCATTATATTTCTCATTCTTTCCTGCACATTTGAAATATTTCCCACAAAAAAGTCTGGGAAGCCCGAAGGCGATGTAGTATCCTAGACCGGACCCTGGACCAACAGGGCACATGAATGGGAAAACCGGTGACATCCGAGAAAAAGTCTGAAACTTAGCGAATAGTAACGTCTCTCCAGTTCTGACAAATGTACGTGGCTATGAAATGTTATCAGGGAAAACTGGGTGAAGGGTATAAGGGAACTCTCTAGATTCTGTTTGCAACTTCTCTGTAAACCTAAAATGATCCCAAAATACCAAAAATTAAAAAATTAAAAAGGAGAAAAAAAAAGTTCGGAAAGAAAACCCCCAAAAAGCAAGGAGCGGGCGTTCGAAGGAAGGACCCAGAACATACTTATAGAAATCCTCATAGAACCGCCCCTTGTGGTCCTGACGGATGGAGGCTCGACTGACCTCTGGAAATTCATCTGCAACAGAGAAAGCAAACATCGGATTGAGAAGAGAGACTCCGTTCCTCTGCTCCCGCGCTTCTGGTTGAACGTTTGCATCACAAAAAATAAAGAAATAGCGCGATGCGCCTACGAAGTTGGCTTAAGATGAATCACAGCCCGCGGGCTTCTCGCGCCTGCGAAGGGGCTGAGCTGTTCGCTACTGTACCGTCCACAGGACAGGACAGGCGAGAAGGACGGAGCAGTGCAAAGGGAGAGAAGATATAAGGAACGCATGGGGTGGGGGTGGGAGAAGCTTAACGAGAAAGAACTAGTGGAAAGACGTACTCACCAAGAGATTTTGCATCATAGAAAGTTCTAGAAAACAGGACCACGGTCACTTCGTGACTACAGTTCTTCTCCTAGGCATGAATAGAGAAAAAGAAGGCTCACGTTTATTCCGGTTCCTTCCACATGAAGCAGCGTTCTCCGTTCTCCGGTCTGGGAGGCATGGCGGGTAGCACAGTCTCAGAGAACATTAGGTAATCACAGGTCGCACAAGGCAATGACGAGAGCATTTCTGGACTCAGTCCTGGCTCTGTAACCTTCCCCTATGTGGGCAAGTTACCGAAAGTTCCAGGCATGTGGTAAATGCTCTGAAAACTGCAAATCGCCAAAAGAAGTATAGTCCCTGTCTCCCAGCTCCTGATTGGCATGAAATAGTCCAGCCCAGTGTCTAAGAATCCTGGTGTTTGTATTCTAGCTCTGGCTAGAATTTGTAGGACAATGCTGGGTACTGGTGGTGACAGCAGGCATCCCTCTACTGTTCCTGATCTTGAGGAGGAGAATTATCAGTCTTTCCACATTGGGTGTGATATTAACTATGGGTTTTTCATAAATGCTTTTTATAACGTCGAGGTGATTGAAGTAAATTAAGTCGAGTCTCATCAACTCAGGCTGCAGCTAAGATACCTCGAAACACAGCTCAATAGAAACAGTGAGGTTTTTTACATCTGCATGAATTATGTTTGCTAGATGAGACGGAGCGCCTACGAGAAAACATACCTTCCACTTGGTGAAGAGGTCAGCAAGGAAACCGTTCACAGCTTTCTCAAAATACAGATCCCCTGCAAGGGAACGAGAGGGGATGAGGGCCAGCTGTAGCCCTGCCGACAATGTTTTCCCCCAGTGAAGTCACAGGAATGGGGCTCGTCAAAGAGAAGGTGGGTTCTGCTGAGTCCTCAAACGAGATCATAAAAGCCAAGTATCCAAAAGGGCTTTCAACCTAGACTTTCGACAGTCAACTTCAGCCTCAGTGTATACACACACATACACACACATACACACACACACACACACACACACACACACACATATATATATATATATATATATATATATATGAGGCCCAATGCATGAATTCGTGTATGGGTGGGGTCTGGCCAGCCTGACCAGGGGGAGGGGACGTGGGTGGTAGGACGGCCTACCTGCTGGTTGAACTCCTGGTCGAGGGGACAATTTGCATATTAGCCTTTTATTATATACGATACACACGGAGTGGCCAGATTATTATGCGGCCAGAGATCATCATCATCTAGCCACTCAGTGTATAAGCTTTCTGTCTGTTTTAGCATTTGAGGATTTGTAAAAATCCCAGGGACACATCGTTAGAGAATGCCAACGGCTTACGGTAAAGGAACCAGAAACTTCTCCCCATTAGCAGTGACAGCCAGCACTTAGGAACATACCATAAATATCAAAATCCCACATTTCACAGCTCATCTGAATAAATATGTAAACCATCGCCGACGTCGAGCGGAACACCACCTGAAATAAAGGAAAGCATGACTGCATTCAAAAAGCAATGACATAGCGGTTCAGCTCGCCATTCTTCGCAAACTAAGTGTGTTTTTAGCTGAGTCACAATGTTATGCAACCATCAGCACAAGGACGTTTTTATCACATATGTTTTTATCACATATCCACTAGCAGTCACTCCCTCCCACCCTCTCCCATGTCTCTATGGATTTGTCTCTTGTGAACACGTCACATAAATGGAATCATACAATCTGTGGCCTTTTCTAACTGGTCTCTCTCACTCAGCATAATGTTTCCAAGGTTCAGCATGAATCATCACTTCATTTATTTATTTATTTATTTATTTATTTATTTATTTATTTATTTTTTAATCATCACCAGAGGATGTTGTTCCATTGATTTTTAGAGAGTGGAAGAGAAAGGGAAAGACAGAAATTTTGATGTGAGAGAAACACACGATTGGTTGCCTCCTGCAGGAACCCTGACCAGGTCCTGGCTGGGGAGGAGCCTGCAACTGAGGTATGTGCTCTTGACTGGGATCGAACCCGGGACCCTTCAGTCTGCAGGCCAACGCTCCATCCATTGAGCCAAACCGGCCTCGGCTGTTTTTGTTTCTTATTTCAGGACTTAGACATCACGAAATGAGGAAACGAAACCAACAACAACAAAAGGCATTTTCTCCTCTTACCCTGGTGTCTTCACTGATGTAACCACACATGACCTTCTCATTCTTGACCCACAGCTCACCGGCCTGTGCTCTGCAAGGAGAAACACACACACGAGTCACTGCAAGTCTGATAAGAACCGTAAAGACACAGAGGGGACTCCAGGGCGTCTCCCTCTACCCTGTTACTTCTTCCCTGGTGCAGACCACCAGAGAGTGCTGGGGACAGACTGCGCCACGTGAAGAATTCCTAGAGCATGTTGTATATGCACAACGGGAACTCTATATATATAAGTGAGCCAACCGGATGCAAATATGCTTGTATATATGCAACAAGTTTCAGGAAAGACAGTGTCCTCTAAGGAAAAGGATTTACATATTTCATTGCACACATCTTTGTACCGACAGCTTTACTACACAGAAGTGTGCTTTTTTAATTTAAAGGGGTTGGGGTCTCTTAACAAACTGAAATACATAAATAACTTTAATAAATCAAGATTAATTCAATACATTTAAAAAGGCAGTTTGGCTCAGTGGATAGAGCATGGGCCTGCAGGCTAAAGAGTCCCGGGTATGATTCTGGTCAAGGGCACATGTCCGGGATGTGAGTTCAACCCTCAGGAGGGGGCAGACAGGAGGCAGCTGATCAATGATTCTCTCTCATCACTGATTTTTTTTTTTTTTTTCTCTCTCTCTCTCCCTTTCCCTTCCTCTCTGAAATCAACAAAAATATATTAAGAAAAACAGGCAAAACTATTGTGCTAGTCATTTTATGTCTCCAAACCTGTTTCCTAATCTTAAAACACTAGGGATTGTGGTGTTTTATCAATCCCTAGTGGAGGGCGTGCAGGAGGAAGCCGATCCATGATTCTCTCTCATTATTGTTTCTATCTCTCTCTTCCTCTCTGAAATCAATGAATATGTATTTAATTAAAAAAAATGAAGAAGGTTTGATTAAATATGTTCATCTAAGGCTTTTTCCAAATCTAAAGTTACGAGTCTAGACCTCCTTCGTTACAGAACACCCGGTGCCTTCAGCAACTGCCAGGATTTGGGGCTTTGGGGGGTTTTTTGGTTTGTGTTATCCAGAAGAGAATCTAACATTTTAAACTACTGTGTATTTTATTCTAGGGACATCCATCTACTTCAGATGCTGATTGCAGCACCCTCGTTGCTTTACAGCCTGCCTACTCCCATTGACTAGCGGGTAAGTCAAGAGTCATGTAATATCTACCTGATGCCAGCAAATTCCACCTTCTGAGTGATGTAGGCGCATGTGCTGACCTAAGGGAAGAGAGAGAGAGAGAGAGTTAACAATCCATCAAGGCCATGAAAGGTCATAGAGAGAGGCTCCTGGCTGTCTAATCTCTCCTAACAACCCCAAGTTCAATTAGCATGGGAGGCACAGCTTTATAGGGAAAGCCTGCTGAGGCAGGTTTAACAGGAGGGTCTTAAGAGTTTGGCAAGTACAGGCAATAGTAAAGACCAGGCGGATAAGTAGCCAGCTTCACCAAGACTGCTCCTCACCTATGTATGCATACATACCTAAATTCACATACTCGCTTAAATATAGAATATTTTGTTCTCAAGTGAGCTCTTATTTCGGAAAATAGAACCCTCCTTCTAAATTAGAGATGTTCACATCTATAAATTAGGCGTAATAAATACCTGTCGACAAGGAGGGCAGGTGAGGTACAAATGAAATGAAGGGGAAATTTGGAAACTAGAGTTTTATTCAAATGCCAAATAATATTACAATTTGCCATTCAAACCAAAAATGCAGAGTGAAAACCTCCGGTAATAGACAAGCAAATCAAAGCTAAAAAGAAAAGAATTCTGAAAAAAAATCCCTGACCCGTGTGGCTCCATTGGTTGGAGCCTCTTCCCAGCACTGGAAGGTTGTAGATTCGATTCCCAGAAGAAGGAAAAAAAAAAAAAAAAAAAAAAACACTGTGAAAAATAATGGAGGAAATACAGAAAATGCTCCCAATCATTGTCTGTGATGCTGCAATTTGAAATGACTGTAAGCTCTTCTCCCTTACTGGATCTTCTCATCTTTATGAGAACATGGGTTATTAATAAAATATAAAAAGGCACAGACTTTTAATAAAATCATATCTCACCAAACTCTTCTTTAGTCTCCACATATCCCCACGGCCAATATATTGATCCTTAAAGGTTAACTCCACTAGGTCAAGGGTCACATCCTAAAAGAGACAATCAAACGTATCCCTCTGCATCAGTCTGCCTCAGCTCACCGGCATAAGATAACGCCCGGTCGCATGGAGCCACCTTTTGGCAAAAAAGAAACCACGGGAGGACCATCCAATAGCAGAACCGTGACAAAGAGGTTTAATCCTGCCAGCAACGGGTTCTGGGAGCAGGTGAGGGGTCTGTACCAGAGGCTGTAGCAGCTGAGTCATGGTTAAGTTCAAGGAGCACCAGAACATCATGCTGAGTGAAATAAGCCAGTCATGAAAGAGAAATACCACATGACCTCACTCATTCATGGATATTAAAGAACATTATAAATCGATGAACCAAAAGACAGATATAAAGACAGTAAAGCAACAAGCAGACTGTTAAATTACAGCGGGGAGGGTAGGGAGATCTGGGGGAGATAAGAGATCAACTGAAGGACTTGTATACGTGCATATAAGAACAACAATGGACACAAAACTCTGGGGAGGGAGGGTATGTATGGGGGGGGGCAATGTTAAAATATGTACACAGATAATAATTTAATTTAAAAAAAAAAAAGTAAAAAAAAAAAAGTTCAAGGAGCACCAGAGTACGAGTCCTGGGATTCAGTGTTTTTGTTTTGCTTTTTCCTCTTTTGATTGACTGTACTGGGGTGACACTGCTTAACAAAATTTCACAGGTTTCAGGTGCGCAATTCCACGATGCATCACCTGCACGTTCTACTGTGTTGTTTTCGTCTTAATTCTGACACACAAATAGGACATCGAGGTGTGTGCTTTATTTCCCTAGATAATGTCAATAATTATCTTCTAGGAGATTTTTACCTGTGACAGCATTGTTCCTAGAAGTGTGAGGCTATAAGGAAAATTCAGCATTTGAGTAGAAAATTTTACTTGCAGTTTCACACACACACACACACACACACACACACACACAGATTTCAATACATAAAATCTTTAAAAAGGGGGGAGCAAAAATATATCTGTAGATACATAAACGTTTTTTTTAAAGACTCCATCCTTATAGAAAGAGGGGCAAAAAAGGGGGGTGTCATTTTAAATGCAACTTACATACTACCTAGAATCTAAATAACCCACACGTGACTGCATATTTCATAGTCTACCACTATAGGTAAGTAACTCATTGATTCCTCAGAGGCCTAATCTTGAGGGAGGGTGCTACTCATCTCTGAAATACATCCAAGTCCAGAACAAAGACATACCTTCGGGTCTACGACATTCACATAGACATCCTGATAAGGCCTCAGACGGAACACTTGGGTCACGGTCTGGTCCACGCTGATAGTTTCTGGAACAGAGAGGAAATCTAATAATACAGCCTGGAAAAAAGCAGGTGCCTATATTCTCATCGATAAATACTTGGACATTCAAGAAGCAACGCAACACAGCTGACCCTTTGCCATGGACGAGCCAAGTTCTTTGCCTTCCAGGGGCTTAACATTTAGAATTCTCTGCTTTTCAGGTGTCACAGGCAGGTAAAGTAAGACCTGAGCCCAAGCAATTAAAAAAATGAGAGAGAAAAAGAGACAAGACACACACAGAAAGAGAAAATAATTTTAAGAAGCAACATAAAAAAAATTTAAAAAACAAACAACAAAACACCAAAAAAAGAAGTTCAAAGAGCTGTGAAAATTCAGAAGAGGAAGAGATAGACCCTTTCTTACTTGAAATGAAGTCGTGATGGTAGAAAAAACCAACTCCACAATGAGTCCTGGGGCAAGCAGGAGGCAGCCGATCAATGGTTCTCTCCCACCATTGATGTTTCTCTTTCTCTCTCTCTCTCCCCTTTCCTCTCCGAAATCAATAAAAATAAATTTTAAAGAAAGCATGCTTTGCCAGCAATGACTTTGGAGTTAAGTGTAAAGCTTCACCTCCTCAGATTAATTTTCCTCCTGACACTGAGTTAGATAGCTTCCTTCAGGGCCGATGCTGACCAGTGAGAGCCACTGACAGCTTTGATCGTGGACCATTCCCTCAGAGATAACGCAAAAAGGAGAGAAGTGCTGTGCCCTCATCCCTGAGACTGTAAAGAGGGGTTTCCTGCCCTAACTGTTTGGCTCAGTGGTCAGAGCGTTGGCCCCGGGGACAGAAAGGTTGAAGGTTCAGTGCCAGTCAAGGGCATGCACCTGGGTTGCAGGCTCGATCCTCAGGGCAGGGGCAGAGGCAACCAATCAATGTGTCTCTTTCACATTGATGTTTCTCTCTCTCTCTCTCTCTCTCTCTCTCTCTCTCTCTCTCTCTCTCTCTCTCTTTCTCTTCCTCCCTCCCTCCCTTACACTCTCTCTCTCTAAAAAGAAAGAAAGAAAGAAAGAAAGAAAGAAAGAAAGAAAGAAAGAAAGAAAGAAAGAAAGAAAGAAAGAAAGAAAAAGAAAAAATAACCTCTGGTGAGAATTAACAAAGAGAGAAAGATTCCTGCAGTTTCTGAGATTGTAAAATATAAAAATCTTAGCGAACAGAAATGGAATTTTTTTCTTACCTTTCTGTAAATCTTCCTTTAGTGACTTGACTTGCAAAAGCAGAGGGCTGTGGGGGGGAAAGCAACAGAAAGATGGGATGCTATAAGTAGTAACTAATTAGCTTCCTTCATGCAACCCCCTCCAAAAGACAAACAGACCGCTCTGGACATACTGTAACCTGCAGCACAACAAAGTAATCCTGCACCCGTGTTCAGAAAATGCTACAGAATTTTCTCTCTCCTCTTTCAAAATCTTTATTCTTGAAAGTATTACATAGGTCCTCCCCCTGCCCGAACCCCCAGGAATCTTTTCCAGCCTGCCAGAATTTTTTCAGAGTTGTCAACTCAGCTTCAAAAACACAAAGAATGGTCCTGGCCAGTGTGCTCAGTGGTTAGAATGTTGGCTGGCGCACCCAAGTGTCGAGGGTTCAAGTCCCAGGTAAGGACACATTCCTGAGTTGCAGGTTCAATCCCTGGCCCTAGTTGGGGCTTGTGTGGGAGGCAATCAATCAATCAATGTCTGCCCCCCCCCCCTCTCTCTCTCCCCTCCTTCCCATCCACTCTCTCTAAAAATCACTGGGGGAAAAAATGTCCTCGGGTGAGGATTAATAAAAAACAAAAACAGAGCCCTAGCTGGTTTGGCTCAGTGGATAGAGCATCGGCCTGCGGAGTGAAGGGTCCCCGGGTTTGATTCCAGTCAAGGGCACATACCTGGGTTGGGGACACCATCCCCAGTAGGGGGCATGCAGGAGGCAGCCGACCAATGATTCTCTCTCATTGATGTTTTTATCTCTCTCTCTCTCTCTCTGTACCCCTTCCTCTCTGAGATCAATAAAAATATATTTAAAAACAAAATAAAGTAAAAAGAAAGAATGCTTCTCTTTTTCAAAGATTACTGGCTTACCGAATCCTGGAGGGCAGGAGCGTTTTTATCCGAAGGCAAAGAGCTGTCTGCCTGTCAAACCCCTCAAACACAATCTTCTCAGAAACAGCACCCGTGAGCGCCCCGAGCCCAGCCAGGCACCCACCTGTACTCATCGTTGGGGTGAGCGATCTCCACGATGTCTCCGAGCTTGATGTGTGGGAACACTTTGGGGTTCATGACCAGCTCATCATCTGAAAGACAACCCGGCAGTCCCAGGCGGGAAACACACACACGTGGGTGACAGGTGTGGTGCGGGTCCTCACACGGGGTCCTCGCCACCCCCTCGGGCGGGGAGGGCAGGACAATCCCCTGTATTTATCCAAAATGACTCAAAGGCACTGTCTTCATACGACCCTGACAATGAACCTTTGGACCTAGCGGACATGAGGATATAAGCTAGAATCACCTGCCCCTTCTCACATGGCCTCAGAGCCATGCAAAGCTGCATGCTTTGATCATACCTGTCTCATGCATCTGCTATTTCTCTCTCACTGAATGTAAGTTTCTCTTTTCTGCCAAACCAGTGCAGGCTGGAATTGTATGGAACATGGACAGTAAATGTGTAATAAAAACTACAAAAAAAAAATGAAGGGTGTTAAACTGGCAATATTTACAATGTTCCTTAAAAATCAGAGTGCAGCCTGGCTGGTATGGCTCAGTGGTTGAGCATTGACCTACAAACCAATAGGACACAGTTCAGCCTGTTTGTGAGCTTCATCCCCAGCAGGGCGCGTGAAGGAGGCAGCTGATGACTGATTCTCTCTCATCATGTATGTATCTAGCTCTCACTCCCTTCCTCTCTGAAGTCAATTTAAAAAATACGTTTTAAAAAAAGAGTGCAAATGCTTTTACAAAAGGCCTGGCCCTAGCCGGTTTGGCTCAGTGGATAAAGCACTGGCCTGTGAACCAAAGGGCATGTACCTTGATTGCAGGCTTCTCCCGGGCCTGGGTCCTGGTCGGGGCTCGTGCTGGAGGCAACCAATTAATGTGTTTCTCTCACATCAAGGTTTCTGTCTTTCCCTCTCTCTTCCACTCTCCCTAAATAATCAAAGGAAAAATATCCTCCGGTGAGGATTAACAACAACAACAAAGAAAGAACCCTGGCTGGTATGGCTCAGTGGATAGATTGTCAACCTGCAGACTGAAGGGTCCCGGGTTCAATTCTGGTCAAGGGCCCATGCCGGGGTTGCAGGCTCCAACGCCAGTGGGGGGCGTGCAAGAGGCAACCAATCAATGATTCCCTGTCATCATTGATGTTTCTCTCTCTCTCCCTCTCCCTTCCTCTCTGAAATCAATAAAAATATTTTTTTAAAAAGGAAGAAAGAAAGAGATCTGTACTCTGCTCCAACTGCCCTTCCACTACTAGATTAGACTTGCTGCTTCCCTCAGACAAGTTGCCTGCCTCGCCTTTTCAGAGCCACACGAGCCCGTGGGTCATTTTCAAGGCACTGGACACCCCAGAACCTCGGCCAACGCACACCGCTCCCCGTGGATACTGACCACTGCCCCCGAAGCCCTTCTTGTGGATGACCAGTTTGTAGACCTTCGTTGTTCTCATCTTGCGCGGTGGTTTCCTTCAGCTGTTCCGAGCTCGGGGGAGAGAAGACATCTTGCCTCCCTGCCATGGAGAAACACAATCAGGGCTGTCGGACTTGCCCTTGCAAACGGCCCTTGGATGGGAACCTCGTGCATCCCCTGCTGCTGCTCAGCTCAGAGGTGGCACGGAACCTCTGGATGGCAACGTCACGCCCCCCAGGACAAGGAGGGATGGAGGACACGAAGAACCAGAGAATTTGGGGAAGGAGAGAATCCGGGCCACACACTCTCTCTCGTCCTACCTCCAAGAAGAAGACATTCTCTCTACCACACGCCTCCAGGGGGAACTTGGGAGGGCGCAGGGGGCACGCATTACCTTGCCTGGATCTCCACCCATAGCACCCAAATAATAAAGAGCTTTTTAAAAGGTAAGCACCCTCCTTCTGTGGGAGGAAAGCGTGGGCTGGAGCTGAGTTGGCCAAAATCACTCAGAGGCATTGCCACCGTTCCTGTTTGGCCATCCGTGTCTTGGGCAAATAAAGAGTATAAAATGGGAGGAAGACAAGGGTTCATTCCCCGAAGCCTCCACCCGTACACAAACTCTCAGCGGATCCTCCGCACGTTCCCTCCTTTGCACAGCGGAGGCCGCTGAGGTTCAGAGAGGCACAGCGTCTGGCCTAAGGTCACACAGCGGGCTGGAGGTGGGGCCTCCTCCCTCTGGTTCCCCAACCCCGGGCCCCGGCTGGCAGCTCCACACTCACCCGCAGCGCCGGACCCTCTTCCCCCGCTTCAGCCCGGGGCCCCGAGGACCGGACCTTCGCCAGGTCCCCCGCGTCTCCTCGGGACGCCCCTGCCTACGCCTCGATCGCCCTCACCCCCTCCCCCTCCTCCGTGCAGCTTTCGTGCCCGAGCTCCGGCCGCCGACCGGCCCGCCCCGGCGCAGGAGCGCTCACCTGAGAGCCCGCGCCGCGCCGGTGGCTCCGCCCCGCGGCCACGCCCCCTTCCCGCCCACCCGCCCCGGGCCGCTCTGGCCCGGCCTCCGCTCCTCTCGTTGTCCGCGCGACTTCCTCATCCGGGCCTCGCGCCGGGGGCGGGGCTTCGCGCGGAGGAGGGGGCGGGGCGTCGCGCGCGGCCTCCAGCTTCCGCTGCCCCCGTGCAGGTCCCGCTTTGCAGGCCTGAGAACCTCAGGGAGCCCCTTAGAGAAAACTGTCTTTTCCAAATAAAAAAATAAAAAATAAATAAAAACTGAGCCACAGTTTAAATTAAAAAAAAAAAAGTGCCTTTTCCTTCTGGTCGTTTCTAAACGAATAGGAGCCCGACGTAGCGATTCCCCCGCAACGAGGCAAGTTCAGCGGAGTCTCCCGGGCCTCGAAAGGGGATGTTATGTGTGGACCCTCCTCTGGCCTCCCCCGGGCTGCTGAGAGGCCGAAAATCGCTTCTGGGAGAACTCACGTAACATGCAAAGGGCTAAGCTCGTGTGGCTCAGTGCGATCATCCTTGCCGGAAAGTTCCCGTCTTGAGGGGCTTTTCTTTTCTTCTTAAAAAAGTATTTTATTGATTTTTTTTACAGAGAGGAAGGGAGAGGGACAGAAAGTTAGAAACATCGATCAGCTGCCTCCTGCACACCTCCTGCTGGGGATGGGGATGTGCCCGCAACCAAGGTACATGCCCTTGACCAGAATCAGACCTGGGACCCTTCAGTCCACAGGCCGATGCTCTATCCACTGAGCCAAACCGCTCAGGGATGATTTAAGCTATTTACCCTCTGGTTGGGGAGAATTAAACCATTTTCTCTTTTAAAAAAAATGTATTTATTGATTTTAGAGAGAGAGAAAGAAAGAGAAACATCGTTGAGAGAGAAACATCTGTCAGCTGCCTCCTGCATGTCCCCTTTTGGCATCAAGGATGCAACTGGTGACCTCCTGGTTCATGGGTTGATGCTCAACCATTGAGCCACACCAGCCAGGCAAACCATTTACTCTTAAGTGTCCTTGGTTCCAGAAGATACGATTTTGTGATTTCCTAGATGGCTGTAAACTGCTTGACCACTTAACCGTTCCCCTATTCCGCTTGTCCTGGCCCACTAGCCAGTCTCAGCATGTGGATTTGGATGTATCTCTAGCCCCAACTACCGCTGGGAAAACTGTTATCTCCGCCACGTTGGCTGGCTCAAAGATACCTTGATCAGAAAAGGGGAAAATAAAGTCTCCCCCAAACCTTGACACTGTCCTTCCAATACCTATTGAGTGGACACCATTAGGTAACCAGCAAAGAAAGGATGAACAAAATACACAAGGGTGGGAAGGGACAGCTGAG
The DNA here is from genome assembly GCA_963693515.1 of Pipistrellus nathusii. NCBI lineage: Eukaryota > Metazoa > Chordata > Mammalia > Chiroptera > Vespertilionidae > Pipistrellus > Pipistrellus nathusii. The sequence continues at coordinate 2,384,990 of OY882876.1, forward strand.
AGTGAATAGGGAGATGAAAAGGGGCCATCTCAGCTGGTGTGAAACCTATGAATACATTAAAACAAAGCCTTGCAGAGAGGAGGCAGAGAGGTGCTATTTAGATTTAGCGATCCACATAATTAGGAGGAGGAGGGGAGTGGCATGACCTAAAACTCTGATTCCAGTTATAAAGAGCTCTAGGACCGCCACAGACTAGTGGAAGGCAGGAAGTCCCAAGAATTGCAGCGTCAGGCCAGAGAATGGTGGACCGGACCAGGGTATTTTCCGTTGAGACAGGCATTGGGCCCTGGGGGGGAGTGCTCAGCAGAAGTAGCCTAAAAAGGTGCGTTCCGCTTTAAGAGCGCAGGCCGCAGGGGCGGGGCCTAAGGGACGGGGGTCAGCCGGGGGCGGAAGGCCGACGCTGGGAGGACCGCCCCTCGGCGTGCGCGCGCACCGCGCGGGGGGCGGGGCTTAAGGCGAGCCCGCATGGCCGTCTGCGGCCCCGGATGAGGAAGTACGAGGAGGAGGGGGCGGAGGGGGGGTCGGGGAGGGAAAAGGAGGGCGAGGACCATAGAGACGAAGAGGCGGCGGCGGCCGGAGCGCCCCGGGCTCTCGGCGCTCCGCAGGCTCAGGTAGACTTGGCGGCGGCGGCGGGGCTGCGGCTGCCGAGGCCCGGCCGGCGGGGCGAGCGCGGGCGGCGGAGCAGGCCTCGGGGTAAGAGGCGGGGCGGGAATCTTGGGGCGCCGCCGCCCGGAGAGGACCTTCCGCCGCGAGGTGCAGGTGGAGGGGGAGCCCGGCCCCCCACTCTCTCTCTGTCTCTCTCTCTCTCTCTCTCTCTCTGTCTCTCTCTCTCTCTCTCTCTCTCTCTCTCTCTGTCTCTCTCTCTCTCTCTCTCGGGTACCGAAGGGAAGCGGAGCTGCGGGGCGGCGGAACGGGGGCCCCGGGGGAGAGGGAGGAGGCCAGGCGCCCGCGTCGCGAGGGGGAAACGGCCTCGCCGAGTCATGGCTCCGACGGGGGAGACGCTCCTCTCGCACCTCGCCGCGGCCGGAGCCCCCCAACTTCCTTCGGGGAGAGCGACGCCCCGGGTCCTGGGCGGACGGACGCTCTGCCCCGGCGCCAGTGCGTCCATCAGCGGAGCGAGCCCCGCTCCCGGGGTGCGGGAGGGCGATTCTGAATTTATTTTAAGGAGGTTATTTAAAAGATACCCTCGCCCCCCAAAATACCTTCTCCCCCCCCCCTACATCCCCACTCCTCCGATTTGGTCAGCGCCAGCCCCTCCAGTGAAGAGCGAGGCTCAACTTGCCTGAAAGTGACAGAGGGGATGGGCTCTCCCTTCCCTGTGGGAGGTAGACCTGGCTTCACGCCTTTATTTCTCACTTGTACCCTGACATACACGGAGGAGAACCCAGGATGTAGGGTGTTCGAAGCCAGCCTTTCTCCCCCCCCCCCCCCCCCCGATCCTGCCCGCGGAGGCCGGGCGCCTCGCTCCTCTCCCCCCAACGCCACCCCCACCCCCATGGCTCTGGGTGTGCACGGAGCTCCTTGCATTTGCACGGTTGGCGTCTGGAGTGAGAGTGTGGCGGGACCCCTGTCTGCTCCTCCCCAAACCCTTGTGACCTTGACCGATGGCTTCTCCTTTTTCCCCCAGCCCACCTCGGCTTGGGGCAGATGGGCCTGGGGCTCCAGGAGACCCTGTATGAGTGCTTAGTAACGTCGTTGTAACCTTTTGGTCCATTTGTTGCCGTGAACTGTTACTGTAACAGGTTAACTTGCTTTTAAAAAGGAAGCGCATCTCCTCTGCAGAGAAACTGATTGTTCCTCTCATCACCCCCAACCCATCCCTCCCCAGCACCCCCCCCCCACACACACACACACACTCCCACATCGCAAGTGTTCCACCCACTCCTTCTCACGTGAAAGGAGGTGGAGAGGCGCTTCTAATCCTTTTGGATCCTGCTCCGCTCCCCCCCCCCCCCCCCCCAGTGAACAGAGCGGGCCTCCGTTAGAACCATCTGGAAAATAGACTTTGCCTTTGGAAGCAAGTCTGTCCTCCAGGAGGCAGGGAGGCCTGGAAGGGAGGCCAGCCTTTCCTTTGTTTCCCAGGAGCTATCCCTTCCTCCCCGGTTGGTTGGAGTCGTCCTCTCCCATTCCCTTGACTCGCTCCGGTGAGAAGCAGCTTCCTTCTAGCTCTATGCTCCCCCCCCTTCCCCCTAGAGGGAGAGGCCAACCTGTTTCTCTCGCTCTTCCAAGAAAAATAAATGCCTTTGGGCGCAGGACCCTTTTCTGGTGTCTATTTAGAGCAGCACCGACGGGCGGTGGTTTCTTTTCTCTTCCCCTGAAAAAGAAATGCCAGGCTTTTATGCAGAGTCTGTCCTTTCCGCCCCGTCCCTCCCCGGAGGAGACAGGGCCTCTCTCTGCATGCTAATAGAGGGAGGCACAGGGGCGCAGGGCTGCATGCTTTTGAGGGTTCCCGCGCGGGAGAGCTGGGCCCCGATCCGCGTGTGGCTTCCCTGCCCCACTCGCAGCGTACGGAGATCTGGTGAAAAGATTCTTCTGTCTCTGATCCCTTAAGCCCCCCCCCCCTCTTCTCCGAATTCCCTGGGGGAAGGGGCTGGCTACAGTGTCTGATCTCGGGCTGAGAAAGGCCCTTTCTCAAGGTGCAGGGTGGGTGGGCAGCCTTCTGGGCGCCTGGTCATTGTGGCATTGTGAGGGCCCGCGTGACTCCGAGGGGAGACCTTCAGACTTGGGATTATGGGGGCAACACGGTTTCTGTTCTGCTGTTTGTGCGATTCCATCTCTTCCCCCAACCCCCACCCCCATTTCTTTTCTCAGTGCTACAAACTGTACTCCCCGAACTTTTGTCTGGGGGACTGTCTGAAGGACTAAAAGTAAAAATGGGGCCTTTGTCAGGTTCTTAGTGCCCTAAGACGGATGGAGATGGAGAGAGGCCACGCTGGCTCTCCCCGGTTGTCTTCCCAGCCCCTGGAGCTGTTGTTTGGTGGGAGAGGAATTCGCACTGCCAGGTGGCCCAGGGACGCCTTAGAAGCTTTCGTCGTCGTCGTATGGAAAGCGTTCTTACATGACCTCCGTGTGCTCTTAGTGGTGCCCGGGGGATTGGGCTCTGTACCATCATTGTTGATGTCTTGGATGTGCTTTGCCCGAAGCAGTGGAATAGAGCAGTTTTGTTTAGAGTTACGGGGTGGTTGTGGGTGGCAAGACCTTTGAGATTGTTCTGTTTAATGTGTTAATTTTACGTGTGAAAAACTAGCCTAAGGAAGTTAGGGACACACTCCAGGCCTGGCTGCTAGCAAGTGCATGACAGGATAGGGACCCCGGAAAACAGGAAAACCAGCATCTAGGCTGCGCCTAGCATTGCTGCTGCATTTGAAACACAAAGATCCGAGCTTACTTGTTCTCAATTCAAAAGGATTTCTTCTTTTATTGGAAGAATTCTACTGCATATTACTTATAAATATCAGTCATTTTTTTTTCCTTTAGGGAAAAAATCGATTCTTTAAACAATCTAAATTTTATTTATGTTACCGTAAAGGTGAAGCCAATAGCAGCTGGTAAGAGTTGTTCCTGATTCTCTAGGTTAATTTTTGCTTTTACCTCAAATTAGATAATTATCTGATATCTTTACCTAGTAGGTTGGTAAACCTTAAGTCCCTACTTACATTCTTTCCTCTTACTTGAAGTTTATTGAACATTTAATATAAAAACTTTTGTAGTTGAAGTAGAGAGCTGACATTTGGGGTGATACTGATAAATTAAAGGCATAATACAGTTACAGTTATTTGCTACATATTTGGGTCTTGAGAAACAATGTTTAAAAAAATTCAACATATGTAATACATACTCATTATAAAAAAGGGGGAAAGTACAACATATAATGATGTCATTCATGATTCCATCACCCATCACTTTCCATCGTCCATCATTCCAACGCCCATCATCCCATCACTCTTGGGCTTATATTCTTTCAGACATTTCCTATTTGCATATATATTTTCCCTAAAGGAGTCCTGATGTTTATATAATTGGATAAAATATTTCAAGCAACTTTCTGTGTAGAACTATATTTCTTTACCATTTTTAATTGCTCCATTGTATTCAGAGATTTCATTTTTAAAAACTTGAATGGTAAAATTTGGGATCTTTTCCTATAGTCTTGTGGCCTTACCAATAACTTAATAGATGGCAAAAACTGAGAGAAGAGTTCAGTGATGCAAGCTAGTGAGCTGAGAATGATTTTGCGCTGCTACTCTAGGCTTGCATCTAAATATTACTCCATGTCAGGGTTCCAGCCAAGGCACTCAGCTGTTCTTGGTGATGCTGCTGAGAAACGGGAGGACCCAGAATTGGGTGAGGAGAGAAAGGAGGGATTGTCTTTTGCTTCCACAGCCAGTGCGACTCATTGTTTTACAGATTGAAAAGAATAGGAATTTTGTCTCTATCAAATAAGAGCACCAAGAAGTGATGATGTGGTGTTTGGCTTTTGTAAATTGGAAATTATCTTTTGGTGACCAGAGCGTTTAAAATTGAGTTTTGGCCAGTGCGAGCTTACAGTGTATACAGAGCCATAAGAACGGCAAAGATACCCTTTTCTCTGAGGAATATTTTGAGCCACGTTATGTGATGATCAATATTGCCTCTCTGTGATAAAGATTTTTTTTGCATAAGTTTGTGTTCAGAACAAATCTTGAATTAGGACCACGGGGGTTGGAAGGAGTGGGGTTTGTTAGAGGCACCGCTGGCTTTGAGTCCATGAAGGCACTAAAGTTCAAGTCTGAGCTCTAGGGTAACGGGGATGTCATTACTGAGATTCTAGGTTATTAAAAAATCCACCCAGTGAATGAAATCACAGGAACATGAAAAAAACATCCACCAGTTTAGGAAACCAAGAGAAAGGCAGAAAGGTCCAGAATGAGAGGACCGTCTTCTGTCCTGCCTCAGCCCCCAGCTTCGGTCCAGATAACACGGGGGAAGGATGGATCTTCTGTGCTAGGAGGAAAGATTGTCCGCACAGGAGTATTCCTAGTGCGTGCCTCTTCCCGTGGAGGCAGAGCACAGACATCTGTATGAGTGACAGCAGTGGGCTCCCCAGATAATCAAGGTAGGAGTAGAGACTGGGACCAAGGAAACGCAGTTGTAAACATTTACATGGTGTGCTGGGAGTCCCTGCTGCTCAGAAACCTGGTTATGGTCAGTGAAGAGAACGTGAGACAGTCAATAGCCAGCACTGGTGTTTAGGGGTGTGTAGTATGTTTATTTGGGGGAAGCTGGACGTTAGGAAATGGGGAGGAGAAATGGCTGGCTTTCTGAAAGGTCCCTTTTTCCATGTGTATTTGGGCCAAAGGCATGTGCCATCAGTACCTCTAATAAATCCTTGTAACAGACTCTGAGTCGCCAAATACTTCTCATCTTTCCTCTCCTTGTTTAGGGTTAGAGAAAGCATGCAGGATCTTATCTGGTTAATCAGTTTCCACACTGGTTGGGTCATAGTGGATTTTGTGGAAACTGCACACATTATTGGTAGACTAAAATGGAAAACTTACCCATCAGGAAATCCTGGTTGTGAGTGTACCGTTTTCTAGCTCTGTGTGAGTGTGTGCGCGCGCGCGCGTGTGTGTGTGTGTGTGTGTGTGTGTGTGCGTGCGCACGTGTGTGTGTGTGTTGACTACTTTGATGATATAATATTATGACCTACATAAATATAAATATTATTTCAGCAAATATGCTGTGTTTTCGTTAGCCAATGCAAAAAATTAAACAATCCCATTTCAAATGAAGTCCCCTGGGTATCCCCCTCCTTCCCCTCAGATAACCATGTTCCAGGTGTACCAGTTAATAATGCGGACTTTTTTCAATAGGTGGAGTTACACATATGTTGATTATATATATGTGATTTGGTATGTATGCTGTTTTGTTGTATTAACAGCAAGCTTCAAAACTTCACATGTCCAATTTGCTGAAGGTTTTAACATCATAAATATTTTTACTCTTAAAAATGTCGAAGGAAGTTATTATTCACTACTTTATTTTGAAGAAAAGTGCTGCTGAATACTTTGAGAAGCTTATGGTGAATATGCTCCATCTCAAGATATTTGTGAAGGCTGGTTTAAATGCTTTAAAGGGATGATTTCTATGTGAAAGACAAAGACGTCCAGGTCAACCAAAAAAGTTTGAAGACCAACAATGACCAGCATTATTGGATGAAGATGCGTGTCAAACTCAAAAACGACTCACAGAAAGATTAAACCTTGCTCAGCAAACAATTTCCGATCGTTTACAAGCAATGGGAAATATTTTAAAGGAAGCAAAATGGGTGCCACATCAACTGAACGAAAGACAAATGGAAAACCGAAAAGTCATCAGTAAAATCAAATTGTGACGTGATGAAAAGTGGATTTATTTTGAGAATCCCAAACGCACAAAATCATGGGTTGATCCAGGTCAAACATCAACATTGACTGCAAGGCCAAATCCCTTTGGAAAGAAGACACTGCTCTGCGTTTGGTGGGATCAGGAAGGTGTGGTGTCTTATGAGCTTCTAAGACCAGGTGAAACCATAATACTGATTGCTATTGACAATAAATAATCAATTTGAACCATGCTTTGATCATGAAACGACAAGAATGGGGCAGAAGACACAGCAAAGTAATTTTGCTTCATGATGACACATCATCACACACTTCAAAACCAGTTAAAGACACATTAAAAGGAAGTATGAACCCATCCGCTGTATTCATCAGACCTTGCTTCTTCAGTTGACCACTTGTTTCCATCAATGGTGCATGCACTTTCTGAGCAGCACTTCAAAACATATGAAGAAGTAGAAAATTGGGTCTCTGAATGGTCTGCCTCAAAACAAGAAAAGTTCTATTGGGACAGTATCCACAAATTACCTGAAAGATGGGGAAATGTGTAGCTAGCGATGGACATTACTTTGAATAAAGCACTTTTGATGTTTCTCTTAAAATTATCATGTTTTCTTTGGTTACAAAATCCGCATTATTAACTGGAACATCTAGTAATATTGTAGGCAGGTCATTTTTAACCTCTTCCGGTGTGATTTAAAAATCATAATGGGAAGATGATAGCTGCCCTACTTATTAGCTCACCAAGTTATTGTGAGAATCTAGTGAGTGGTGACTGTGAAGGCACTTAGAAAATCTAAAGATGCTGAATGAAAGTCAGGAAGGAATCTGCAAAAGACCCGGTTTAGTAGTGTCTTGTGCCAGCCTGGCTAAGTACAGCTCAAGTGTTTGGTAAGCAGTGAAGGACAGAATTCCATTTTCTCTCTATCTTCTTTCAGAAAGCACAGGGTGTCCCAAAAAACGTATGTACACTTAACAGCTGATAGCTCGATTGATGTTTCTTTTTTCTTCATATTTAACCCATTGGGATTAATAATTATTCAAAGTGTGTGTACATTTTTTGGTACACCCTGTGTCTTAATAAAGAAAAGCCAGTGATCCATATTCTTCAGAGTCCTTTGGTATATAGTCACTCAGAAAATATTTACTGAGTGCCTACTCTGTGTCAAGTATGCATTCCAAGCAGTGGGGATATAGCAGTGAACAAAATGAGCAAAGTTCATGCCTTTAAACAAAGTACGAAACTTTTGATCCCTTTTTTAAAATGTATTTTTTTTATTGATTTCAGAGAGGGAGGGGGAGGGAGATCGAAACATCAGTGATAAGAGAGAATCATTGATTGGCTGCCTCCTGCACGCCCACAACAAGGCATGTTCCTTGACCAGGAATTAAACCAGGACTGCCTGGTTCATAAGGTCGATGCTCAACCACTGAGACACACCAGCCAGGCCTGTTTTGACCTTTTAATTTATATCATTTGTTTTCCACAAATTCTGTCTATTAAGGACAATTTTTTTTTTTTTTTATGCCAGAGAATGCCGGCATTTAAGTTAGAATTTATAATCCTTATTTTTGCCAGTTTGAGCTGAGATAGCTTTCTTCAACCCTGCAGAGTTTTAAACTTTTATCCCTTCCTTTGATTTGTGTCAGGGTGAACCGTTTGATGTAAGACTTGACTCCATAATCTCCATCTGCCCTAATGCTGTCATCCGGAATAGAGACTCAGCCAGTGCCACTTGATTCCTCCATGTCTGCCGTGGTACAGGAATTATACTCTGAACTCCCAGTAAGCGTCTCCAGAGAGCTTCATGCTGTCCCTGAGCCACGTGTGATTCCAGATGTAAAACCTGGAGCCTCAAGCTCTCTTGTAAGTCAGAGTAGGGCAGTGCCCTCGGAGCCGCAGAGGACTCATGCGGAGAGTCGTGAAGAAACCTCCGAGACCTCGGATCGAGGGGGAGAGCCTGGGCGGTGTGGGCTGGTGGACTCCACGGCAGGAGGTCCTGTGGCTTCTGGAACCTTGGATAGGGAAGAGAAAACCAAGAGCATGGAGCTCACGGTCTTCAGAGACCGAGGGGACCGGGTGAAAATCACAAAAGACCCCCGTAAGGGAGCAAAGGAAGACCCGTGTCAACATTCCACAGCCTCTGAAGGAAAGATCAGCCCAAGTCAGGTAAGAAATGAGATCTTGATTCAGATGAGTTGAATATGAATGACAGTTTTCCAGAGTCATATTTCACAGGCTAACATGTAGGTGCTGATAGGGAGCTTACGATTTATTCTTGAAACATTTCCAAAGTCAACATTTTCAATATTTCCAAAATGTTGACTTTGGTGTTAACTTTTTTGGATGATTTTTTTAAGATATTAGACCATTGAAGAGAGGAAGTTCTTATTTAATGAAAAAGTGTCACTTCTCTGAATCAGCTATTGTGTATGAACTACTGAGTCTCTTTGCGATAGTCATATGGCATTTCTGCATCCGATGTTAAGAAATTACGTGCACTTGTCCCTTAAGTTCGGGTGGCATTCTGATTAGGGATGGCATTGTGGAGTGAGATGCCATGGAGATGTCTGCGATTGTTGTCTTGTGAGCACTTTCACCCCTTTATAGCATCACACTCTTGATAGCTGATAGCCTCTTTATGTTTTAAAATTGTGCTAATCATGGACTTCACCATGTCATACTCGGTAGCCAGATCAGACACGCTCTATCATACTTTGCAATTTTTTCTTTTTCAAGCTCTATCATGTTCTCACAACTTTCCTTTTCACTTTGCTCCTATCACCAACTTTCTTAGGACCCATGGTGACTTTATGTACATATCCTAATATATAAAAAGCCAGCGGCCGTCACAACCGAAACAACCAGACGGACAACTGAACACAGGCTGTGTGGGGTGAAAAGACAAACGGGGGTTAGTGAGGGACAACCAAACGACTGAACAGCAGGCTGCGTGGGGTGACCAGGCTGGCAGGGGGGTAGTTGGGGGCGACTAGGCCGGGGGGGGGGGGGTGCAGTTGGGGGCAATCAGGCCGGCAGGTAGAGGCAGTTAGGGGTGATCAGGCTGGCAGGGGGACAAGCAGTTAGAAGCCAGCAGTCCCAGATTGTGAGAGGGATGTCCCACTGCCGGTTTTAAAATTGTGCTAATCATTGACATAAACCGGCAGTCGGACATCCCCTGATGGATCCCAGATTGGAGAGTGTGCAGGCTGGGCTGAGGGGGAATCCCCCTCCCCCCATGCACGAATTTCATGCACGGAGCCTCTAGTTTAATAATAATAAACAACAACAAAAGCAAAAAATGCCTTACTGAGCCAACATGACCAGTATCTCATGTAAAGGCACCAGTTGTTTCTCTGAATTGCGATGAATGGATGAAAACTCCTTTTTATTAAACTCTGTTAAGATGACTTATAGTTACCATTCTACAGCTGTTCCTTTATAAATATGCAAACATAGGAAAGGGAGGGTTCCATCTAGAAATACAGAAGTTGCTTTATTTTCAGTGTACTTTGCTATGAACATAATCCTGGCTATTTCCACAAATGTCACGAAGTAGGAAATGTCTCATTTGCTCCATGTTGTGGACCCATAATTGCATAGTTCAGTGCATAGGCAGTCCCATCCGAAGATGGAGGCCGTCATCTCTGCCCTTCCACCTGCCTCTGCCTCAGGAAGCTGGCGTTTGGAGGAGCTCAGCAGGGTCTGGTTACAAGCTGGGCGAATGGCTCAGCAGTCCATCAGGCCCCAAGGAGCTTCGGACTGCCTGCTTATACAAGCTGACAGCCTGATGGATAGTCATTTCTCCCCTTAAGTGTTTGTGTGTTTTTCCTGCTCTAAACTAGTCTCATGGGAATGAATAAGAAAATTGTACTTTCCCCCCCAGAACATACAGCCAGTTTTTAATGGGAAATAAGATTACAGACGAACAGTATAAGAAGGGTTTTTAAGACCCTCCTAAAATCTGCCAAAGCTTTGGGGATGTCCCAGAGCTGCGTTTTATTCCAAAGCAGCGGTCAGGGAGATGGCATGGTGCATGGGCAAGACAAAGAATTTCTTTACTGTCAATCTGAAAAACAAGTTGTGCTACTACATGATGTTTCTTATGTCCTATAGTTGAAAGAATGCTGCAAACATTAGCAGTTATTTCACTTGAGGTTGAAAGAGGGATCCATGGGAACTTTATCTTAAAAATCTACTCCTTCAAGACAGATTGTGCAGCAGTGTTAGTATAGTAATGATCAGATGTCAGAATCTAACAAGATCTAGATGGTAGGAAGAAATGTGTTTCCCCTTAGTCCCTCCTCCCATGTGAGGGGGGATGAAAATAAAATTTTAAAAAATCCGTTCTACAAAGTTTTGGAAAGAAAATTGAGTATGTATTTCAAATGGTTAGGGACTGAGATACAGTACATCAAGTTTCATGATATATTTTTTAATGAAATTAAGATTACATTGCAGCAATTTGTTTCTTGATTCAGAAGGCATTTATAGGGCTTTGTATGGATCTTTAGGCCAACATTTTAAGCCTCTGTTGTCCCAATCTTGGGAAAGTTGGCTTTTCCAGCTCAAATTCTAGAGAAGTGGGAGTTTTTTAATTGATGATTCTTATTTGAATTTGAGGTTTCCTTCAGTTTCCAATCTTTGTGACTGCTAGTGAATTTCTGGAGTCACAAAGAATCCTCATTCATGAGCTCACGTATTCACCAGCTCTGAGCCCTCCCTGACTGCTGATCTCCTCCTGCAGGACGACCCCCCGATGCCGTCGCGTGAAGAGCTGTTATGCATGGACCTCCCTGAGGATTGTCTGAGGATCAGAGGTATTTACCCCTCACAAATCTTCATACTGGAAATGTTCATCAAATTGCAATTTATTTTTTTGAAAGTAGAGAGCATACTAATCCCCCCCATGTACCTCACTCAGTTTCAGTGATTACCACCATCTCATGACCGGTCTTGTAGGGAAGCTATTATTCCCGGTATTTCCGCCAAGGTAACTGATCAGTGACTTCTTTAGTATTTAATTATTTAAGTAGTAAGAAGGTAGTCTAATAATATAAGCTGTTATATTGTGAGTCTGATTTGTTAATGTTTTCGAATGGAAGCTGCTTAAGACTCTGAATTAGGTGTCTTCATGTCGTAGTCCTTTGTCCTGCTAAGTACATGTAAGAAACACTTAGAGAAAAGTATTTGTTCCACGTTGCCTGTTTCAGTCAGGTACACTGTGGCCCTCTGTCATGTTCTGCAGAGAGCAAAACCAAAGGCTTAGTGCACTCACTTCGCAATTCTTCTCTTGAGTCGGGCATTCTTGTTGTTTGTTGCATGATTACTTTTTTCTCTACCTTCATGGATTTATTTTTCATGATTACATGCTGATTTGGAATTGTTTCTTTTTTTTTTTTTTTAAATATATTTTATTGATTTTATACAGAGAGGAAGGGAGAGAGATAGAGAGTTAGAAACATTGATGAGAGAGAATCATCGATCAGCTGCCTCTTGCACACCCCCTACTGGGGATATGCCCGCAACCAAGGTACATGCCCCTGACCGGAATCGAACCCGGGACCTTTCAGTTCCCAAGCAGACGCTCTATCCATTGAGCCAAACCGGTTTCGGCTGGAATTGTTTCTTTTGTGCAGAAGGAAATGAACAAATTACAACTGAAATTCTGTCAAAATCTGCTGAACAAGTCCAAGGTATGAAGGTCAGTGGGACTGAGGCAGATACTAATGAAGGACACAAGAATGGCAGCGTGAGTAAAGATCTCCCGGCTGAGTGCAGTGATGGCCCGGGAGTAGACAGAATCATGACCAGTGGTGAGGTTTCAGAAACCGGCACGTTAACTTCCCTACAGCCTTTGAACTTTGCGAAGCCTGGGTTAACAGAAGCAACTCCTAAAGAAAAAGCACGTGAAGAATTAAAAACTTGTTCTTCTCCATTGTCGTTATTACCAGGGAACAGTGCCATTTGCAAAGTGGACGATGGGAAGGAAGAGTTGTGTAAGCTGAGCCTCGTCTGTGAAGCAGAAGACAATCACCACCAGATTGCTGGCCACCATGATGAAAAGCACAGCTCTGCACACAGCAGTCCCAGCCCCGTGAGAAATGTAGCTGTAGTTTCATGTTTCCAATCAAGTTTATCTGATCCAGAATCCAGAACAGCAGCCTTAGAAAAATGCAGTCTTGCAGATGATGGCTTGCTAAAGAGATCTGCTGAAAAGACGGAGAACTCCTGTTCTGGTGGTGACGCTCAAAGCAAGAACTTGGCTTTTAGAGAAGAAAATGAAGAACAGTGTTTGAACTGCAGGTCTGACGGGGGGGAATTCTTTCTTGTGAATGCCAAGCAACCGGAAGAGGATGCGAGTGGTCACTGTTCTGGAGAAAAAAAGACTGCTGCCTCCCCAAAAGAAAATACCCACGATGACCATTGCCTTCAAGGCAGTGTCCACACAGACGGCTCCAGTTGTCTAAGGCCCACGTCTTTTCCCGAAGCCACGGAAGTCCTGTTTAAAAAAAAAGACTTGAAGATCACTTCAGACATGCAAGGTAGCTTAACAGACCCTGAGGACCATAGCGAAACTTCTACTAATATAAGCCATCCAGGCAGACACTCTGAAGAAAGCAGTTCTTCCTCTTCGATGCAGATCGAAGAGCCAGAACAGACAACCACTATCGAGCCTGGTATGTTAAGTGAAAAGATGTACAGTAAACACCCTAACTCCTCAGTCAGCACTCAGAGAAATCTGGAAGGTGATACCCAGTTAAATGAAGCATTACATAGTGACTTTATGATTGAAAAAAATGCCCTTGTGAGTTTAACGCCAGAGAACCAGATAAGTCTTGTAAATGAGGAATCAAAACCCAAGAAAGATGCTGCTCGGCTATTACTATCTCCAGAGTTTGGTTGCAGACGTGAGTCAGAAAAATGTGTACAGACCTCACAGGACAGTGTTACACATTTAGGTGAACAGAGCATTGCCTGGGAGATGAATGAACTTCCCTCTACTGATGAACTGGTTTTAGACAAAACAGAAAGTGAATGTGTTTTAAATCAAGTGTCCCTTAATTCTCAAGATCATGCGACATCGTCAACTGACAAAGAGTTGCCTTTAGCACTAAGCGAGGATTCCCAACAGAGCCATCACCCTCCATTAGAGGATGGAGCCAGCGTCCTTACTGATACCCAAACCGTCCCCATGAAGACAGAAATGAAAGACATCTCTCCACCAGATGACAAAACCTGTGGTGCCTCGTCAAACAATTGCACCTTAAATATCAAACCTGGAAGTCCTCAAAGAAAAGACGAAATGGCTGATTCAGGGACAGAAGATACACAGTCCAGACTTCTGACATGTAAGAAAGAAGTCTCTATCGTGGATTGTCAGAGTGTTCAACCTCAGCATCTCTCTAGCTGCCATTGTGTAGAGGGAAATGCACCAGGAGAGAGCACTGCATGTGCTGCTGATGAGTCTAGAAGAATCATCCTGGAAAGTGAAAACTCTTCGAAAATCAACTCTGAAAATGCATTTCAGCACAGCGGTCACTACTCCCCAGGAAGAGAAGACTCCATGGAAAGAAGCATCCATAAAGTGAGTTGTACATCAGAGGGAAGTGAATTTAACGGAAGAGAAACTAAGGACAGCCTTCCAGGAGCTAAGATCAGAAACAAAAGGACAGTAGATATGTTAAATAGTGAAGCTTCCAACAAAACCATTCACGGCACCAATCACATCCAATCCAGGGAGGAAGGGCTAGAATTAAAGGAACAGTATATACCCAAAGAGACTGTGTCTTATAACAACTCTGGTTGTGCCACACAAGAACTAAACCAATCTGTAAACATTCCAAAACCTGAAAAACGATTGGAGCTGTCTTCTGCTAAGTGTTCCGGTTTTAAAAACGTGAATCAAGCAGTTAAAACGCTTGATCAGAAGACAAATGAAGTCCTTGACCACCGGAGTAACCCAGACAGACCAGATGCATGTAGAAGTGAAGATAAACCAGCTAAAGGGACACTAGGTAGTGACCAGAGACAGACCATCACAGAGCCTAACACAGGGGAAAGCTGTCACCAAAAGAACCTGCCATTCAGTTCAGGCAATAACAGCTCACTATCTGGGGGTAGTCGGAAGAAAGGCTATTTGAAAGGAGGCTTTGAAAGGATTTCTAGTTGTGATAAGCCCACAGGTGGTAGGGTAGGCATTGCCTACACAAACTGTAACAATAAACCTACACAAGGCATGCTGGACGCGCTTGGTGGTGTACGGCAAGGTGGACTGGCATTGATTGAAACCTCAAGGAGTACCCATTCTCAGAGAGGAGACTTGAATGCTGCAGTGATAGGACAGATTGACCAGGATTCAGAATTCCCAGATGCCACTTCCTCTGCAGTAGAATCTCTTGAAATAAAAAAATCATGTGAAGAGAAAGTTTGTAGGTTGTTAAACGATTGTGAAATGGAAGTGCATCCAGACCCTTGTGCAAGTGAGATAGAGTCTATTGCGGATCATGAGCCAAATACAAGAATATTGGAGAGAGGAAATGTGTCTTTAAATCATATTCATCATGAACAGCAAGTTAAAGAAGCATCTCTGAAAGAAACTCAAGGGATGATTGAAAAATCAAGACAAGAAATACATTCTGAGTTTGACAAGGAAAATGCTTTTGGAATTTCCTCGGAAGGGTTGGTGTCTTCTGGACACCAAGATGAGAACTCTGTACCCCCAGAGAGCCTGAAATCCATTGAGATAACGCCGTTGTGTCTGTCTGCTCAAGAAACATCAGAAGCTAATATTAAAAGTGAAGACACTGACCTAAAAAATATTTCTAAACCAAGAGAGGGCGGAATGCTTTGTGAAAAGATTGAGGAGTGCACAGTCCTGCCTGAGATGAAGGAAGGAGAACCAAGGATTACTGGGAATCCCGGCGAAGGAGACAGCATTGACATCAGTATGAAGAATTTGCCTTTGATGACGGAAACAGAAAGTAAAGTGAAAGGGGAAGAAGCCAAAGAACATCAGAGGGGACCGCCAGATCCCTTAGCTACTGAGGAGGAATCTGACGAGAGGATCGCCAGGGAAGATGGTCACAGTGATGGCAGGAGTGAGATTCCTCAGACACATGGTACCTCCCGGAGGATGCGTGGTGATGCTGAAGAGCAGCAGAGCCAGAGGGATCTAGACTCCGTGTTGCAGAAGGCCGAGCGGTGTGACCATCAAAAGGAAGCACATACGATATTGGAACAATGCGACACGTTGTCAGACGAAGTGCAAGATAAGAACCAGCCTAAGGATTACAAATGTGAGTACACCAGGATGAGAGAAGTGCCCCCAGCACAGCTGGCCCAGGCCAACACGAGTGCACAGCCTCAGCAGTTGAAGGACCCGCAGGAGGAGAAATTACGTCATCCGTTAAAAAAGGACATGGCGCTGTGCACGGGTCCTCGCCTTCCTAGGGCCCCCCAGAAGTCACAAGACGCCAGCTCCGCGAGGTGTTACGAGATACACGGTGCCTTTGGGAACGCTTCCCATCAGAAAGGAGCTCTTCCCTTAAAGAAGCAGCCGCATCGGGCGTGTAAGAAAGTTTCCTGCCAGGAGCAAGTCCACGTGGGGAGGAAAATCAGTAAAATCAGGAATGCTGCCTTTTTAAAGAGTTCCCCCGAAACCATCCTCACCAGAGCGCACAGGTTTCTCAGTTCACCTGCTCTGTCTGCACCCACACGACTGGACCCCGAAACAGTACCCAGCGGGAGCCCCGTGAGGCACATACCAAAGCAGAAGGCTGCCCCATGCCATCTCTTAAGGAGCCTGAATGCCAGGAAGCCTACCAAAGACTCAGCCTTACTCAGCAAGCTGTCTGTCCTCGCCTCCAGACTGGCCCCGGCCCCCAAGACCCCCAGGCTGAGGTACCGGCGGGGTTCCTCCGAGCTTCTCCCGGTGGCTAAGAGCTACAAGCGGCTCCGGTGCAAAAGGCTGCTGGATGGATTCTCAGACAGCATGATGCAGCTGAACCCCTATCTGACAGCCAGCGGCTGGGACCGGAGGCCTCACAGTAAGCCCTTGACACTGGATCCCCTCGAAGCCATCAAAATGAGCTTCGTAGATTTGAGCGACAAGATGCCGCTGCTGCTGTTCGGTTCTGGAATCTTCCCGATATCCTTTCACGTGAAGTCAGGCTCCGAGCCCGTGCCCGAGTCCCCACGGGCTTTTCCCGAGCACTGTGCTCCCGCGAGGCTTGCCTTGGGGGAGGCCGCCCCCTGCCCTTCGCCACCCCCCAAGTGGACCTTTTCCTTCTTCCTGTCCCACGCTTGCCCTGGGATGGCCGCATTCAGGGAAGACACCGGCCTCCGTGCTCAGGCACACGCCCGGGCTCCTGCACAGCCCCCAGCTCCCCTCCGGGACTGCGGAGGCGCCGCGGTGGTCCAGGCCAGACCAGGCTGCTCCGCCCTTGGCCTTCACACACTCCTAGCACTTTGTTCCCCGGGATGCTACCGGATCTGGACAAAAAAACGGAGCTTCTCCAGTCACATGCCTGCCATGCAGAGGCTCTTTGTGACTCAGTTTACACAGGGCCTGAGAGGGTTACGGTCTCCGGCCTCCATCGCGGACAAGATCTTCTGTTCTCTGCCCTACTCGGTGGGCCGAGTGCTGTCCGTTTGGAGCCAGCACGGGCCCTCTGCCTGCCCCTTCGAAGCCTCTGCTCTGCACGCCACTCACGGCAAGCGGCAGCCAGCTCTGGACATCGCGAGCAGGTAAACTGTCCCCTGTTCTTTGTAAGTGTTCCTTCTTTGCTGCCTGCCATCAGGGAGCGGGAGGCCGCTGCTGGCCAAGCAGGGCTGGTGGGAGCTGTGTCTGCACTCTGTTTATACCTTGCCCAGTCTCTGGGAGAAAATGGGGCAGTAATTTAAATGCCGACCCCTCTCATTTCCTGCAGAACCCTTTATTTGGCATTCTTTGTTCTGCCCCATTCATTCTGCAAACCATCAAGTCTTTTGAATTTCTTTTCTCCTCTGTCCCTCCTTTGAAAAGAACAACATTACACATTGAGTAGTGACCAATAATGGCTTGTAGCTGTAGCTTGTTCACAAAGTATTATATAGCCAGCACCTAATTCAGAGTTTGGTGTGTAAAGGATACAAAGAAATACCTTTTTAACAATTATGTAGACGACACCAAATCTGGTTTGTGAACCTTTGCATTTCTTTCTGGAACAGAAAGGCTTCCAAGATTGGCATTTACATACTATAGTTGTAGAATATATAGAATTTGACGTGAACTTGGAAGAGAGTTCTCGTGGTTTGATCACTAGGAAAATAATTTCATCGGTATCATTTTACCTTCTAATAGAAATTAGAGAAGAAAAAGAATTTGAGAGTTATAACCTTAAAGATCTGATTTAGATGTAATAGGCATATTCTCCTGTTTATAACCCTTTGAATAAGTAGAAACTTGAAACATGTTCTATGTTGCCCTTATGACTTTTCCCCTCCTTTCTCTTACTGTCCTCTGCTTATTTCTACCTTCTTTCCATTTAAGTGAGAAAAGAATCTCCCTGTCGGCCCGCCTCCATTCTGGCGGAGAGCACATAAACGAGATGCTCCCAACCGGGAGATTGTCATCTTCCTGAGGGACTGACATTTCTTATCTGCCTGGGGCTCTAATTGCGTGTCTGGTGCTAAACCTGCAATGACATCAAAACGTTTTCTGTTGTTTCGCTGCCCTAACCTATTGCTCATGTACTTTTGCTTCGCTTCAGCCACACCATGTTACCATATGTGCCTCTTCCAGGCATGGAAGCTACTTACAATGCCAGTGGCAGTCCGATAAGGTAAGTCCAATGTGCTGGCACATGAGGAATTGTGGAGTGAGTGACTGAGTGTGTGTGTGTGTGTGTGTGTGTGTGTGTGTGTGTGTGTGAGAGAGAGAGAGAGAGAGAGAGAGAGAGAGAAAATGGTAGCGATGGTGTGGATTGTGCCTGGTATGATTCCGAGCTTTTGTTTTTCTTCTAAACCAGATTGAATCTTAGATTCAAATGTGTTTCATTATAAGTAGCAACCAAGAATGTGTAATCAATACCAAATAAGGGGGAGGGGGCTCAAATCCCTCAGCCAGCTCATTCTACTGTGAGTTCCCTCAAAGGCTGTTTTTGGTGCCTGGATGGGATTGATCTCCTCTGCCTGCATTTCATTTGTTTAGTTCACTAAGTGTCTTCTCCCTTCCCAAACATCTGTTCCTTCTTACATTTTTCCTTATTCATTACTTTTTCCTTATTTAATTGCTCCGTACCAGTGAAATGGATTGACTGCATTCTTGTAAATATTTGTAAACGCACACAGGCCATGCCCGGGTGTGACTGGAGATCGGGTTGAAATGTCATTGCCGGCAGAAGGCCTCAACCCTCGTCTGGGTGTTAAGTTCAGTGTGCTGAGGTAGAAAGTGAGTCCAGTCCTTTATCTTGTGCTTTTCTCTCGGCGCTGCTAGGCTAGAGCCTCCATTCCCTGCGCTGGTACCAAAGTCTCGCTTGGTAACAGACTCGGCTGTCGGCAAGCTCTTGCTGTCAGCCTCGGAGTTCGCGGTTCCCGGATTAGATGAGCTGGATGGTGTGACGGCAGCGCGCCCCCGTCCGCAGAGCAGCCCTCCGGATCAGAAAGACGTGAGTGTGACGTGCTCGTGGCCATCGATCACTGCAGGTCACGTGATAGGTACACAGGGGCCCTGGCTGCCTCTGCTGACCACCTTGAGCTTCAGCTGAGGACCAGAGATGGCCAAGACCGGAGGTTTTCTGTTTGTCCACGAAAGGATGCTCTGGATCTCTTAATCTGCATTGTTTTCTGGATCCTTTTTTCTTAATGGCAGAATTTAACAATGTTTGGAGAACTAGACCACAGCGCTGCTTCACGCATTCAAAGAGGATGAGTGAATGATGGTGTTGTTCAGTTTTGCAACATCTGAAGTCTCCAACAGATAATGATAGGGTTCTCTTTTAATATAAGAGAGGATGGCTGCTGAAAACACTGGTGGCGGGCGCAGCAGGGGAAGCTTTGTCATAAAGTACTGATTAGAGTCATCTGTAAATGGAGGCTGTGATATCTTGAGGGTGAAATAAAGGGACTTTATATTTTTAAAAATATCTTACAACTTGACATATCTTTCTTTTTAACCCTTAAAAACAGGCTGAGCCCGAGAAGAGGCCAAAGAAAGTCTCCCAAATTCGAATCCGGAAAACCATTCCCAAGCCAGACCCTAATCTTACGCCCATGGGCCTCCCTCGTCCCAAAAGGTGAGCTCTTCCTCCAAGTCACTTGGCTTCCCTCCTTTGGAAAGTGGTTTGGCATAAGGTCACGGCCTTTTCATGACCTATCCTCTTGAGCTGTTTTACTCCTAAGATTGTCTCAAGAATAGTCACTGGTAGCGTGGCCAGAGGCTCTGGGCAATACACTCATAACATTTTCACCAACCACTAAAAGAATGGAAGAGTGTATGATTTCCAAGCCAGGAGACGGGCAGTAAGAGAGACAGAAGCAAGTGAGGTGGGGGCTGGGGTTGCATCAATTAGGATAGAAGAAGGAGCAGTAAGTTAAGAAATAGATAGAAATTCAGCTGTATCCTTCCCAATAAGTATAAATGAGCTAAATGTCATGACATCAGAGAATGGCAGCCTGGGGGGGAAATCCAGTTCATGAAACACATCTACAACATACTGCAGAAAGGTCTAAAGTAAATGAATGGAAAGGACAGAGGAAGCCAGTCTTATCTCTCGTAAGAGGCAAACATTTTGTTCTCGTTTCAGGTTAAAGAAAAAGGAGTTCAGTTTGGAAGAAATATATACCAACAAGAATTATAAGTCTCCTCCTGCGAACAGGTAGGTACATAGGAGTAGGCAGTCATAGACGGGGAGGGCTTCTGAGATGATCCATGTAAATCTCCAGTTCTTTAACTACAGACAGGGTACGCCCAGTTCTTCCCGTGTCAGGTCTTGGAAATTACTAGAATCGGTGCTTTTAGTTCCCAGCATTCGAATTGGGGTCGGTGGTGGAATGGGAAAGAAATGTATATTGGGGTTAGTTGATACAGAAAATGTAGTTTCCTTTTAGTTCGTACTGGAGTTTTTACTCAATATGCTGGCTGTCTTTTAGACTAATAATCACTGCTATTCAGATATGATTCCAGACACAGAAAAGGTTTTACTTGGCTGCCTCTGGGTCTAAATTCAGTTCAGGTCATTGAACTGTATTCCCATCCCCCCAAAAGTAAATCTTTGAGGTGATGAGTGCGTTAACCCCAATGTGTGAATCCTTTACCAATGTGCAGTTATATCAAATCACATTATATGCTTTTAAATATATTACATTTTCACTTTTCAGTTATACCGTGACAAAGTTGAGAAAACACACATACACACATTAAATAGAAAGATACTGGCTGGAGGAAACAGTCGCTAGGAGTCAGAGCAAACAGCTCTCGGCCCCTGTGGACTGGAAGAGCCGCCCGGTGAGTGGGTGCGGTGGTGACGGTGTTGTGTCCCCCTCAGGTGTCTAGAGACCATCTTTGAGGAGCCTCAGGAACGAAACGGTACGCTCATCTCTGTCAGCCAACAGAAGAGGAAGCGCGTTCTGGAATTTCAGGATTTCACCGTCCCACGGAAGAGGAGAGCTCGAGGGAAGGTCAAGGTGACGGGCAGCTTCACCAGAGCCCAGAAGGCAGCACTGCAGAGTCGAGAGCTGGATGCCCTTTTGATACAGAAACTGATGGAACTGGAGACCTTCTTCGCCAAGGAGGAGGGAGAGGAGCCATCGCCGGGGTGCTGAGAAGCAGCTGGGTTGGGGCGTCTTCATGGAAGAGGTTGGCCCGGTGCCCAGACTGTCCACCCTGCGACCCACGGCTCTTTCCTGCCTCGAGGTGCAGCCTCTTTAGAAACTGGTGACGAGGGTCTCCCGCTTCTCCTGCTGCGTCCAAAGCCTCCGGAGCCTCCTTCCTTCCTTCTGGACGTGGTCCTGAGCGACCTCTGACCGCTGTGCCATCCACACGGGGGCCGCAGCGCACCTTGGACGACACTAGATTCCACGGGCTCCGGCCTCCGCGTCCCTGTGGGAGCGTCACGTGTTTACGGTGGTGCTAGACCAAGATGGCTGACGGGTGTTGCCCAGGGAGGGGGCCTGGCGTCCTCGCCTGAGGGGCCCCGCGGCTCGTTTCAGTAGCCGAGGAGCGATTAGCCTGTGGTGTTCCCTGCCCTTTGAGTCCCTCTGCCCAGAACCTGGGTGTGCGTGTGTGCGCGCGCGCGCGCGTGTGTGTGTGTGTGTGTGTGTGTGTGTGTGTGTGTGTGAGTCTGTGTGTGTGTGTGTGCGCGCGTGTGTCTGAGTCTGTGTGTGTGTGTGTGAGTGTGTCTGAGTCTGTGTGTGTGTGTGTGTGTGTGTGTGTGTGTGTGTGTGTCTCTTTTTCCCATCATTTTTTCTCCCCTCCGTGACTGTGGGTCACTAGTGCCAGAGGGGCCATCCAGGCCCCATTCAAAGTAAGTTGCACTTTTTAATGTTGTGTTTTTTCATTTGTTTTATTCCTTTTTTTTTTTTTTTTTAATTGCTGCATGTTCAGAGCCTTTAAATGTGATTTTAAAACAATTTTTTAAGACATTGAGGAGAAAGATGATACATGTCTGCAGAATAGATGGCAGGCGTCGGGCCCAGTCTGGGACAGTGGAGAGACATGTTTCCACCCGCGTGTCTCAGCAGTCCCCTTCCCATCTCTCTCTCGTGCACTTCGTTAGAGGGAGCACTTCTTTCCTCTGGGCCCTCATTCCTGCGTGCTAAGTAGATGTATTAATTTTAATGATAGAAGTAAGAGCAGGTTTCTCTCCCAATCATTTTTAAAGTGTGCAGGTTGGGTGTGGTCTTTTAATGGATTTTATCTGCAGTGTTGGAATGTAACAAAGCTGGGCAGCAGAGGCCGGCCCGCGTGTTTGCAGCTGTCGGAGCAGCCGGCCCTGAGAGTGGGGGTGGGGGGGTGTCCCCACAGTTCAGGCTCAGCGGTGTGTCCTTGCGGTGGGATCAGGAATCCCACGGCTGGCACCGCTGAGGACACCTCTTTTGCTCTGGGCTCCTGTGTCGAACCTACTGGAAATGTGGAATGCCGGTGCTTGCTGAGCTGCTCGTGTGCCCACGGGAGTCTGGGCAGAAGGATGCGTGTGGGTTAGCAGGCCCAGAGGTTTCATTTCTTTCCCACTAATCCCTGTGTGCGATCCTGCGTCCCAGTTCCCCTGCCCTCTTCCCTTGTGTTCTCTCTCTCTCTCTCTCTCTCTCTCTCTCTCTCTCTCTCTCTCTCTTTCTCTTTCTCTTTCTCAAAACAAGAGTTCAGAGAATGACATTCCTTGGCTGGTGCATGGAGTCCTAGACCCAGCCTCAGGACGCTGGCCACCTCTCCCGTCTCCCAGGAGCCACTGCGGAGGCCGCTGCCCTTGGGAACTGTCCGAGCTGCAGATGCTCTGGAGCCGGCCTGTTAGAGGAGCGAGGGGCCGCCTGGGATGTGTCTCCAGGGTTTCTTTTGTTCCCCGTCTGTCAGTGGGGAGACGGGCGGGCGGGAGGACTCTACGTGCCTTTCCTTTGCAGGTGGACAATGTGCCACGCTGCAGCAGAGAGAGGACAGGAGCTGGGAAAATCAAAGGGCACGTCTGTCTCAGACACAGCCTAGCACGTCCCATACGCACCTGGAGCCCCCGGGCTCCCAGGCGAGGGCAGACAGCGTCAGGAGGCCAGCCTTCCCCCCCCACCCCCACCCCACCCCGGCTCTGAGGGAGCGAGCCCGTTCCGCCCTGCACGTCCATGTGGCCTAGACTGTGTGTACTCGGTCCTGGGGCAGGGCCCGCGGGGCTTCTGTCTTGCTTCAGGGCTGGGTGAGGTATGCAGTGGCCCTTGCACAATCGTGTTCAGGGAAGCACTGCTGGACAAGCTCGCAAACTCTCCGTGAGGCACCGGAGCCTGTTTGCGGGCACCCGTGCGGGGTAGCCGAGTCAGCGATGCGGGAGCCACGCCATCCTGCAGGCTGACGTTGAGGTGGGCAGAGCTGTGGCATCACCAACATCACAGTTCAGGCTTCAGGTCTGCCTGGGAGAGGCACGGCATTGTCTGGGCCAGCAGCAGTGGTTTGGGACCTTGGCCCCGGGAGGGGAGAATGGCTGGAAATGGAGACCTGGGAATGTGGGGAGAAGCCTGTCTGCTTGAGATTCTCGGTGGGCTCTGGCCAGGCCTTTCCCTGCCGGGCACACGTGTCTTACCCCCTGTCCTCCCCGCTGGCTGGCCAGCTGCAGCGCTGTGTGTGGGGACCGCTGATGACTGAGTGGGCGCTGGTACAGTTCCTAAGCTTGGGGACTTCCTTCCGAAGTAGCGGGAGTTGTAGTTAACTATAACTCACTCAGCTCTGGTTTAGGGTCACTGAGATGGGAAAGGGAGTAGAGATCTCAGGTCCAATTGGGGTTCCACCCATCAGTTTTTCGCTGAGTCTTTGAACTATGGGTTTCCTCGTCTTCTAGCTTATAGCTGTCTTTGCTTTGCCACCCACCTTCCCCGTCTTTTCCTTTGGCCCCCTTCCAGCTTCAGTCCTTCATACCTCATCCCCCTCCAAACCAGATTATGTCCACTTGTTCTTACTGACCTTACTCTGAGGGCTTCAGCCGAGGGAGGGGCAGTGGAAAGACATGTGGCGGTTGCCTTACTGGAGCCTGAGAAGCTCAGAAACTCATGCTGTGAATCCCCAAACTCTGCGCTCCTCCAAGAGCTGTGGAAATCATGACACTTTGTCACAGTTTTGCCTGAAAGTCTTGAGTGGGTGCCAGAGCCAGTCGGAGATAAATTCCAGATCCCATCCTCCGGGCAGGACCCTCCGTCCCCATCCCCTCCACCCCACCCCCACCCCCACTCTGTCCTGCCCGCCAGGCCAGGAGCTGTCCCAAGGACGCCGGGCTGGGGCGGGGCCTCGCCATCTCTGTCCCACGCGCACGAGCATCCACGAGAGACCAGCTTCAGGCAGCGGTCCTTGCCTCCCGGTCCCCGGGGTGGGAGATGTATGCAGTTGGTGCTTTTTAAAATTCTCCTGTTTTGTTTCTGTAAGCTTTCCCCCCTGGTATCATGGAAAGGACCTCTTAATCGCCACCTTGTGGGTGGCTGTATCCAAAGTCTAAATAATCGGCCAGATGACGCGGAGCAGCCTTTTCCTGAGCCCACGGAAGGGAAGGGCTCCTTCGCCATAGCTGAACTTCTTGTGCAGAGGCTGGCTGGGGAGAAGGCTGCTCTATTCCAATCAAATGTGATGTCCTCTGACCGCCCCCGGGGCAGCAAAGACTCTCCGATGGCAAAGGGGGCCCCGTCCAGCCCGCCGTCCAGCGCAGCACGGTCAGGCTCGACGCTTGTTCATTGTGCGCCCTCACGAGCCCCTCTCTGGTGCTGAATTGGATTTGAATTGTGGTGAGGCCTCCGCACCTCCGTGGGCCGGGCTGGCCAGTACGCAGCTGCCTGGCGTGTTTATATATTATCACGGTCAATAGTTCAGTGAGATTTTGTACATTTTTGGTAACATTGGCATACATGATGCCCCCCGCAGCTCCTGTTCTGTTTGGTAGTTTGTGCCTCTAAAATTCCCACTGTTATGTGTGTTAATTTATGAAAATAAAGAATTTTTGAAACCTTTCCAATAACCCTCCAGGCTGTTATTTTATTCTCATGACTTGGCATTAATAAGTTAAAATTGTTCCTGTAATGTCATGAGGCGGTTTTGTGGTGTGTTTTTTTTTTTAAATAGATATCACAGAATTATAATCAAAACAGACATTATACCTCCCAAAGCGGTCACCAGGTCCTGAGAACAGTCCTGTGCCCAGGACTGTAGCACTTCATCTCCGGGTGCCTTCTGTGCCTACCATGAGGCTTTTTTTCCTTTTCTCTCTTTTTAATTCTTATTTGAGAATATTGTTTCCATTGATTTTTTTTTTAATTGATTTTAGAGAGGAAGAGAGAAACATCAGTGATGAGAAAGAATCATTGATGGGCTGCCTCCTGCACGCCCTCTACTGGGGATCGAGCCCGCAGCCCGGGCCTGTGCTCTTGCACTTGTTCTGCTTCACCGTTACTTGAGGAGATTTTATACTTTGTTTAGGAGGTAGAGGCTAGTTATCAGTTAAGGCCCTGTTATTCCTTTAACATCTTCCATCACAGAATCTTAGCATTGGTAGGTCCTCCTGAGAATAAGAGGACTAGTCCAAACTAAGAATTCCCTCAACTCACGGACATGGACAACAGTGTGTGATTGTGGGGGTTGGGGGGGGGGGGAGGGCAGGGCGTAGAGGGGGTGAAAAAAACTTTAAGGCAAACAAAAGGCCCACAACTGTAATGCCGCTCAGGCTCAGCCCCCACCATTCAGTACCCAAAATCACAGGGATTTGGTGCTGGTTCTTTCTTTTTCTTCTTTTTTCTTTTTTTTAATATATTTTATTGACTTTTTTACAGCAAGGAAAGGAGAGGGATAGAGAGTTAGGTATATGCCCTTGACAGGAATTGAACCTGAGACCTTTCAATCCATATGCTGATGCTCTATCCACTGAGCCAAACCCGTTAGGGCAGCGCTGGTTCTTAAATGTCGGGCTAATTCTGTCCCCTAGTGGCAGTAGGGAGATTTCAGAAGAAAGCAATGCCCAGTAGCTGTTGGGTCATTCATCATGGCAAAAAGGGCAAATCCAGCCTGGCCTGGGTGGCCCAGTGGTTGAGCATCCACCTGTGAACCAGGAGGTCACTTTTCGATACCCACTCAAGGCACATGCCCGGGTTGCAGGCTCGGTCCCCAGTGTGGGGCGTGCAGGAGGCAGCCAATCAGTGATTCTCTCTCCTCATTGATGTTTCTCTCTCTCTCCATTCCTCCCTGAAAAGGGGGGGGGGGGAGGGCAAATCCAGCAGGAAGACATAACAATCTCGAATTTTCATAAACATTAAAATATGTTAAATAAAAATTGTCAGAACTAAAAGGAAAAATACATAACTACATAAGGAGATAGGAACCTCTCTCCCCGCACTGGCCATGCTGCTCCGTGGCCCTGGTTTAGGACCGGGAGAGGGAGCGCCTCCTGACCCTGCCCAGCCCCCTGCCAGCCCCCTTCCCAGCCCGCTGCCCAGCCCGCTGCCCAGCCCCCTGCCCAGCCCCCTGCCCAGCCCCCTGCCCAGCCCGCTGCCCAGCCCCCTGCCCAGCCGGTTGCCCAGCCCCCTGCCCAGCCTGTTGCCCAGCCCGCTGCCCAGCCCCCTGCCCAGCCCCCTGCCCAGCCCCCTGCCCAGCCGGTTGCCCAGCCCCCTGTCCAGCCCCCTGCCCAGCCCGCTGCCCAGCCCCCTGCCCAGCCCCTTTCCCAGCCCCCTGCCCAGCCCCCTGCCCAGCCCCCTTCCCAGCCCCCTGCCCAGCCCGCTGCCCAGCCCCCTGCCCAGCCCGCTGCCCAGCCCCCTGCCCAGCCGGTTGCCCAGCCCCCTGCCCAGCCTGTTGCCCAGCCCGCTGCCCAGCCCCCTGCCCAGCCCCCTGCCCAGCCGGTTGCCCAGCCCCCTGTCCAGCCCCCTGCCCAGCCCGCTGCCCAGCCCCCTGCCCAGCCCCCTGCCCAGCCCGCTGCCTCCAAGCCCCACGCTGGTGGGGCGGGGCGGCCTGGGGGGAGGAGCTCAGTCGACTCCGCCCACATCCGCTCCTCGTTCCTCATTGGCTCCGTGAGCTCGAGGCTCGTGACGCCACCGTGCGAAAGGGGGCGTGGCCCGCTGAGCAGGGGCAGACAAGATGGCGGCTCCCGTGTGGCGGCGGTGCCTGAGGCGGCTGCGTGAGGTCGCGCCCTGGCGGAGCAGGTACCGTGCGGCGGGGGCGGCCTGGGCCCAGCGGGGTGGGGAGAGAGGACTCGGGTTTCCTCGCCGGGGCCTCGCCCCGGGGGCCGCTCCGGGGGCCCGGGGTCCCCCGCCCCTCACCTCGGCTCGCGGGCAGGTGCGCCCGCCGCCGCGCGGGGCGGCCCGTCCGGGTGTCGTGAGGGTCCTGTGTGAGCGCCTGGCTCTGCCCTCGCCGGTGGTGTTCGCGGGGAAAAGAAAAGGGAAAAGGGAAGGAAGAAGCCCGCGCGAGGGAGGGAGCCGCGTGCCGCCTGCGGCGAGGCCGGCGAGAAGAGGCGGGACGGCCGCCGCCTCGGGGTCCGCGTCCCGGCGTGAGGCGGGGGAGCGCCGGACCGGGAGTCGTCGGGCGGCTCCCGCCTCGGCTTCTCGTTCCTGGGAGCGAGGGGTTTGTGTCCCGTCAGCGCAGCGTAGGAGACGGAACTGGGGTCTCGTTTTCCGTGGCGGCTCCCAACTCCTGTGGGTCCTTAGGGCCGGAGGACCCCGCCAGGCGCCATCGGAACCCGGGTCCTCTAGGAGGTGGCCGAGGGGGCCCTGGGGAGGGACGGGCCCGCTCCTTTCCACCCAGCGGCTAGCAGGGCCAGGACCCGACCGGAGGAGCATATGTTCATATTCTCTCTCCCCCTCCCCTCCCGACCAGAACATATATTCTCATATTCTCTCTGTTTCTCAATCAATATCTCTCTCTCTCTCTCTCTCTCTCTCTCTCTCTCTCTCTCTCTCTCTCTCTCTGCAAGGACCTCAGGCTGCCCACCGTGGGAGTATTCTTTTTTTTTAAAATGTTTTTAAAATATATTTTATTGCTTTTTTACAGAGAGAGAGAGAGAGAGCTAGAAACATCGATGAGAGAGAATCATTGACCAGCTGCCTCCTGCACACTTCCCACTGGGGATGTGCCCGCAACCAAGGTACATGCCCTTGACCGGAATCGAACCTGGGGCCTTTCAGTCCGCAGGCCGATGCTCTATCCATTGAGCCAAACCGGTTTCGGCGCATTTATTATTATTTATTATTATTATTATCATTATTATTATTCCCCATAGCTTGGGAAAAGTCGGAGTCTCGGAAAATGCATGGACATGTTGGCAGTGTGACTCAGGGTCAGCTGCGTGGTGGGGTTTCTGAGAAGGAAGGTGTGAGACGCGGCGCTGGGCTTCCTGCAGGGCTCGTTTGTTTTATAGGCGTGACCAAAGCTTGCTCTGGGACCCGAGGCCACCCCTCCACCCCTCGCCTCCCTTTGGGAAGTAAAAGACACTGAGTTTGCACTGAGCGTCGCTCTCTCTTTTCTATGTATGCGAAGGTCGCTCAGGAGCGGCCGCTGCGTTCGGTGGTAGCTGGTAGGACAGGCGGGTCTCTGTGGTTCCGGTGTATTTGCCAGGTGTGCTGCTTGCATCAGCCATGAATTCTTTTAAACCGTGTCATGCGTTGGGGAGACTAAAAAGTGACATTCCTAAAATATTTTTTAAATGAGGAAGAGGGTTTACTCATTGTCATAAAAAAAGGGGGGTGGGGTGGGGTGGGGAAGTCGCCTGGCCAGCGTAACTCAGTGATTGAGCGTCAGTCAATCTGTGAGCCAGGAGGTCACGGTTCGATTGCTGGTCAGGGCACATGCCAGGATTGCAGCCTCGATCCCCAATGGGGGGCGTGCAGGAAGCAGCCGGCCAAGGATTCTCTCTCATCATTGATGTTTCTCTCTTCTCTGTCTTCTTCTCCCTTCCTCTCTGAAACCAATAAAAATATATATTTTTAAAAAGGGGTGTGTGTGGAGTCACACCTTTAGTACCAATGCAAGTACAAAAGACTAGATTTAGGTGCAGTGATTGGGAAGGGATAAGGACTTGGGTACAATGAGATGTCTCAGTATTCAAAGGTTTTACATCTCGAGACAGAAGGCAACTATATTGATACAAAAAACTTAATTAAAGGTAACATTTTCTTGAGTTTTCAGTAAAGCAGCCTCTGTGAGACACACAATGAAAGCCCTATATGGCAGGGAAGTTTCTCGGTAACCGGGTGGGTGATGTGCGACAGGCAATAGAACAAAGAGAAAGCAACATCTAGGGTGAAAACTTGAGGCCATGTTTGATAAAAGAATGGGGTAGATACGTTTTAGAAATAAGAGTCCCAGATAAGTCCCTGTCCTGCTGCCAAATCAGACTCAGCAGGTGTAGGCGGGGGCTCTAAGTGCCCCCAATAATTCTCAGGTTCGGGCAAGTAAGGACTGGTGCATAGGGAGTGGCTGGTTGTGTAAGACTTGCCATCACCGGTATACATGGCATTCCACCACTGCCAGCCCTGGCCCGCGGACTATGGGAAGTGTAGGCCTTTCCAGTTGAGTAGGAGAGAAAACACCCAGAAATAATGTAAGATAGACTATGAAATAAGGCTGTCAAGAAGCCTGCCAGTTCGTTTTTTTGGAACTCTCACAGCTTTAGAACACAGGAGAGATTTAACAGCCTTAGTTAACAATGTAACCACCAGATGTGATGTTAATACTTTTAGGCCTTGTCCGGGTAGCTCAGTTGGTTAAGGGGAGTGATAGGCAAACTTCGGCTCTGTTGACTAATGAGTTTGCCTACCACTGACCTAGACTCTCCATTCCAATAATTACAAGATGTTGTTGTTCCTTGTGATTAAGCCCCTAGCCAGCAAACTCATTAGTCAACAGAGCGGCAAACCGTGGCTCCCAAGCCTCAGTTTGCCGACCACTGGGTTAGGGTGCCCTAATGTACCAGAGTTTCAAGTTCCGGGCACGGACAAGAAGCAACCAGTGCATGCATAAATAAGCAGAACAACAAATCAGGGTTTTTCTCTCTCTCTAAAAATCAATGTTAACACTAATGTTTTAAATATTTTATAACTGACAATATGGGCACAGACTAGTCAGCATGGACACTCGTCATAGACAGTTGACATGGCCATCCCAGTGTGGGCCAGATTAATGTAAATTCTTTTACTATATCTATAGCGATATATGTAACTTTGATATGTAGTAGTGTGTAACTAGGTGCCAGGCCTGGGGCCGAGGGGTTTACACGATTGTCTCACTCTGAGGGAGGGGTAGGTCCTGTTTTTACAGGCAGAGAAACTGAGGCTTGGAATTAGTAAGAAATTTTCTAAAAGTCACACAGCTAATGCGTGGCCGACCTGAGATCTGAGCCCCAGGATCAGACTTGCGTGCTTAATCACAGTGGGGGCCTCGGCCACCTGCTTCCCGAACGGAGGGAGGGACTGCTGGCTGACCTTGCCCGCTCCTCCTCGGGCTTCACCTCATTGCCCAGATGGCAGTCCCTTGGAAAACAGACAACCCTGCATCCATCCAGGTCACAGACAGCTGACAAGTGAATAAATGCATAGACTCTGCTGCTTTCAGTTCGTGAGAAGCGCTAGGAAGAAAAATAAAGTTCAACAATAAAGATAAATAAGTAAATAAAGGACGGTAACTGAGGGATTAGAGAGTGCTTGAGAGGGGCAACTCTTGGGCACAGGGTGGTCAGGACAGACCAGATGGAGGGGAAACATCAGAGCAGAGAACTGGATGAGTAAGAAAGGGAGCCACATAGAGGGACTGTGCCAGGGTCCAGGCCGGGGAGGAGCCTGCAACCGAGTGATGTGCCCTTGACCTGAATCAAACCCAGGACCCTTCAGTCCACAGGTGGACGTTCTACCCACCGAGCCACACCAGCGAAGGCTAAGGACATTTTGGTCCATAACCACAGTACAATGGTCAAAACCAGGAAATTAACATGGATGCCGTAATGTTGTTGAATCTATACACTGTATCCAAAATTTGCCAGTTGATCTCATTATTTTAACTTTAAAAAACAAT
Organism: Pipistrellus nathusii; assembly: GCA_963693515.1. Lineage (NCBI taxonomy): Eukaryota > Metazoa > Chordata > Mammalia > Chiroptera > Vespertilionidae > Pipistrellus > Pipistrellus nathusii. The sequence goes on from OY882876.1 coordinate 2,416,053, forward strand.
GTCTAATGATTCATTTTTGCTTGATTGTAGCCTCCATCACCGTGGAAACACTGCCCTGAGCCACTTCCCACAGCCCTTCTGGAAGCCGCCCCTCAGAGCCTTCTCGAAAAGTAAGTAGCTGTCGGGGATGGTGGCGGCCTCTCTGGCTTCGGGCTGATCATCAGTGATTGGGACCTCGTGGCCCCTGTCCCTCAGGGTGTGGTTGGAGGTAAAGCACGTGCCCAGGAGGTGCTCACACGCCTGGCACATGGTCTCAAGGAAGCAGCAGCTGTTGTGATCCTTGTTTTTACCGGCTGCCTGCAGCCTGTTGTGTGGCTGTGCCATTCAGTGCTGGGCGTTCGTTCCCGGTCTTTCCTGCTGTAGGTGGTGCTGTAGTAAGCTCGGCATCTTCGGGATCTGTTGGTGAAGGTAGGACTGCTGAGTCAGGTTATGTCTTTTACAGTTTGGGATTTCTGCCCAGCTGCTCATCGGAGAGGGTAAAGCAGTTTCTCTCTCACAGCAGGACGTGCCCGGGCACATTAGCCCTCCCACACTGTGGGCTGGAACTTTTTTCTTCTTGAAGCAGCTCTGTGAACCCTTTTTGTGTATTGTCCGTGTTATCTAAATACCCTTTTTATCCATCACACCAAGAGCTGTTTGTAACTGCCCAGTAAGCGAGCCTGGGAGCAGAAGGAGCAGGTGAGCGAGAAGAGAAGCGAAAGGCTGTGGTGGTTACAGAGGCGCACCTGGCTGCCATTGGATTGGGCTGGTGCGGGAACACGCAGGAGCCCCGGGGAGGAGGGAGGTGGGGAACTCCGCATTCAGCTGTGCTTTGAGGAAGTGGAGCAGTGGTCAGGAGCGGCGGGCGCTCACTACTCACTGCTTCCTTTTGGAAGAGTGAAGCAAGCCTTTGAGAGGCCAGAGAGAGAATCGGAGAAATACCCGCCAGTGCTCAGTAAGGGGAACGTCAGGCCAGGATGTGGGCTGGTGCAGGGAGGATACACGTTTTCTCATCACCTGATATTCCAGAAAGAGAGAAAGGTGTTCTTGCTTTCTGACAAATGCTTCTTGGTCGTCAGAGGTAGAGTGTTTAAGGGCCCAGCGGGAATCATCAGAGGGTGGAGGAGATTAGTGACCCCTCACCAGCTCCCTGAAGAAGGAACAGCAGCAGCCAGCACTGCAGGAGGGACAGCGAGGGTGTGCTCTGGTTCTGCCAGGCGACTGGGAAGTCAGCTCCAGAGATTTGGTTTGAATAACTGTTGTATTGATCAGTAATGCGCACACCATAGGATTCTCCCTTTTAGGTGTGCATCTCTGTGTGTGTTAGTGTATTTACAGAGTTGTGCAGCTGTCACCACTAATTCTAAAGCATTTTCCCTTCCTCCTTGCCCTCCCATGGAAAACACCCATTAAACTGTCCCTCCTTGTTTCTCCCACCCCTGCCCCTCTCCCCCAAGCAATCACTAATCACTTATGGTATGGTTCCTATACTGGGTTTCTATAATAATAAAAACCTAATATGCTAATTAGACCGGACAGCCGAACGACTTTCCGGATGAAGCCGGGGCCAAGCCCCTTGCACAGATTTTGTGCACCAGGCCTCTAGTTTACATAAATGGAATCACACAATACACAGCTTTCTGAGGCTGGCTCCTTTTACGGAATGTTTTCAGGTTCATGTAGTGTTTGTCAACACTTCATGCCTTTTCATTATCAAATAGGGTCCCACTGAATGGATCACCACATCTTGTTTATCCAGTCTCAGTTGGTGGACATTTGGAGTGGTGTTTTTCAGCCTGTTATGAATAAAGCTTCTGTTGAACATTCTTGTATAAGTTTTTGTGAGATGTATGTTTGACTTTTTTTAGGTACATACCTAAGAGCAGAATCACTGGGCTATATGGTAATTTTATGTTTACCATTTTGAGAAAAATGACAAGCTGGTTTTCAAAGTGGCTGCCTTGTTTTGCAATCCCCCCCCCCCCCCCCAGGCATGTGAGTGTTCACTTTCTCCATGTCCTTGCCAACGCTTAATATTTTATTGTAACCATCCCAGAGGCTGGGGGCGGCAGCTCCGGTGGTAGGAGTTGCATTTCCCTAATTACTAGTGATGTTCGATTTGTGAGGCTGCTGTGATAGTCACACACCCAGTGGCTTAAACAGTAGAATTCGTTTTTTCGAGGTGTGGGATAAGGGGCTGCTTCCTTCTGACGGCTGTCCATGCAACTTGTCTGGTGGTTTGCAGGCAGTCTGGCTCCCTTAGCTCACAGAAGCCTCATCCCCATCCCTTCCTTCACCCTCACGTGGCCTTCTCCGTGTGTGTGTGTGTCCTTGTCCACTTTCCCCCGTTTATAAGGATCCAGTCAGGGGGTTAGGCCTCATCATGATGGTGTGATTTAAACTTGAGTTCCTGTGGAGACCCTCTGTCCAAGTAAGGTCCTCTTCTTAGCTACTGGGGGTCAGGGGGTCAGTATATGAACTGGGGGAGGGGCACAAAGTTGAACCCATAACAGATGCTGAGCAGCTTTTTATGTGCTTATTGGCCATTCGTGTATCTTCTTCGAAGATCTGTCTCTTCAAACCCTTTGTACATTTAATTGTTTTTTTAATTATTGTTGAACTGTAAGAGCGTAGGAGGTTTTGCATTTGAGGACAGTAGTGTCCAGTAAGAAGTGTCCAGTGAGAATTGGGTGCATCGTTGAAGTAAGGACAGAGAGGCCTGGTGAGCAAGGTGCCTGGCTCTCAGGCCCGGACCTGTGGAGACCGGCTGGCAGCCTGGGTTAGTGTCTTGGCCTCTTTGTTTGTGTTTGCTTCCATCCTGTGACTGTGGCAGCCACTGGGTGCATTGTTGTTTCCCAAGAAAGTTGCTTGTCTCTTGCTAATGGATAGAATCTGGAGACAGAGGGGCCAAGTAGTGGCTCAGGCAGCCCTGCCTGCCAGATCCCCTCAGCGTCCACTCCCCTCACTGAGGCCGCTGAGATGCACTGCCTTCTCCCAGCCCTGTTGGCATGACTCCTGCCTCTTTCCCAGGCTCAACGTTGTCGCTGTTGTTGGTTTTTGTTCTTACAGATGCCAGACAAGTGCACACTGCTCCTGCACGAGCCTTGTTCCGGTTGCGCCCCCTGCCCATTCTGGTTTTGACTGGCGGCGGCGGGTACGCGGGTTACCGGCAGTATGAGAAGTATAGGGAGCAAGAGCTGGAGAAGCTGGGATTGGAGATTCCGCCCAAACTCGCAGGTCCCTGGGAGGTAGGAATGAGGTGGAACCGCCTGGTTTCCCGTCCAGCACAGTGCCCATCACTGTTCACGCTCCGCAGTCCAAACGTCTGAAGAAGTGAACGCGCTTCCCTGGAGCTCATGTCTCCATGGGCTGTGGCCACATACGGGAGTTCTCTCTTCTGTCCAGACCTGCCTGGGTCCCCCGGGCTCTGGGGGGAATGTCCTGCTGGGGAAGGCCCAGAGCTCCTGCCTTCCATTGGGCCGGCATCCTGGCCGTCACGCCTTCTCAGGCTGAGGATGAGCTAAACGGTTAGATTTTGGGGATGTGGTTAAGTTCTCACCAGAAACCAGACTGAAATGATCAGATCCTTGGTCCTTGTTGCTCAGATGCTCCCCTCGCTATTGGGTCACGTGGGGGGGCCCGAGTGTGATGCGTAACGAGCTCCCGTGGCCCGGGACGTCCCTGACTCAGAGCGGACACTCGGTAAACGCTGAGATCAAATATAAACGTGTCCGTTTAGAAACGGAAAACAAATGAAAAATACACAATGCCGATCGGCCTGGGCAGCCTGGGCGGAGCGGGGAAGGGAAGACGTGCCGGTGTTGGGAATGGTGCACGGTGTCCTCTGAGCCACTGCGTCCACGTTGGTGTCCAGCGCGGCTGCGTCCAGGCCGTGTCTGCGAGTCCCAGGTGCTCCTCAGTGTCAACAGGCCGTCACTTTCCGCCTGGGCCTTGGTGTCCTCAACTGGAAACACGGTTACCGGCTGGCAGGCTCGGTTGAGCGTCATCCTGGGCACCCAGAGGTGGCAGGTTCAGCCCCCAGTCAGGGCAGGACGAAGGCAGCCGATGATGTTTCTCACGTCGATGCTTCTCTCCTTCCCCTCCCCCTCCCCCAGCATGTCCTTGAGGACTTTAAAACAGCAGCACAGCGGTTGGTTAGAACAGGACTCCAGCTCTGACAGCTTATCTAGGAATTGTGGGCGTTACCTGCTACATAGCTCACAGGCCTCCTCCCACAACCCTCTTCTCCACGAGAACTCAGCGGGACGGTTTCCCTGGGCTCCCCGCGGTCCTGAAACTGCCCTGCCCTGCAGAGCCCATGTAGCTGCACCCTGGCAGGTGTCTGTCCTCACCTGTCCTCACCCGTCATGGGCCGTGGCCTTTGTGTAACCCACCAGACCAAGGACCAAAGGCGCTCTGTCCTCGGCGAAGGGCAGCGGCCCCGGGTGTGAGCGCGCTCAGTCCGCTGGGCCGTCTCCCATGCACTCTGGTCTCTGGTCTCCGCTGTGAGCGCTCTTTCCTTGAGAGCATTACAGCGTGCTGAGACCGACCTCGTGACCGCCCTCACGCGTTACAGCCCGGCTGCCTCTGGCCCCGCACCTGTCAGCTGACTCATCCCAGGAAACCCCACTGATTTCAAGAGAGGGTTCCCTTTGGGAGAAATTGGCTCGTTCCAACCTCATGACCAGTGTCAGCTGTTTTCTCAGCACCCACCACAGACAGGCAGGACCTGAAAGGTGACTGTAATGAGGGCGGGGTTGGTTAGCTCAGGGGTTAACCGGTGACCTCCTGGTTCATGGGTCAACGCTCAACCACTGAGCCACGCCAGCCGGGCTCACTGTTTACTCTTTGTGTCCTTGGTTACAGACGATAGGGCTCTTCGATTCACTGGATGGTTGTAAACTGCTTGGCCTTTACTCTGGATCAGTTAGCCATGTCGTGGTACTAAGCCTTAGTCACTGAGGGGGGGCCTCGGGGATGCCTAGTACTGAGCCTTAGTCACCGAGGGGGGGCCCTCGGGGATGCCTAGTACTGAGCCTTAGTCACCGAGGGGAGCCTCGGGGATGCCTACTCCATGCCCTGTGTTCTGGAGCACTCTCCCCGGCCGGCTGCAGAGCAGGCTCTCCTGACCCTGGTGAGCACTGGAACGGGCTCACGGCTCCGGTCCTGGTAACTAAGCACCGGCGTGTGCAGGGCTCTGAGGGGCAGGGCCTCTGGCAGCCCCGTGGGTTACGGACGTCCTCTCTGCGGCTCCTCCTCTCTCCGCCTCCGAGCCCAGCACCTCCTTCCGTCACAGGCTGGCAGGACGCACCTCCGCACGGGCACGTGGAGGGTTTTGTAAATTGTTATTTTTTAGGGATTCTGGGACCAGTTCCAGTTTGCGTGTCCCACACCAGCAAACAGTGTCACACCAGCTGGTGCCCCACGGGCAGCTTGATTCGGACAGATCTGCCCGGAGAGCGTAAGGTTCTGGGGTGCGGCTTCTGCGGCCGTGTGGCGTTGAGATTTAGATGCGCCGTCCTCTTGTGCCGTAAGTCAGCAGGCGGGGCAGAGCCTCCTAACGAGGGGCGAGGGGTGTGGCCTGTGCCCCTGAAGCTCCTAGGGGAGGCCAGGGTGGTGACTCCGGGGTTTCCTGGGAACATCAGGCGATGGAGTGCCTCGCTGGGTGACATCTGGTGACAAGATCCCCTTCGTCTCTGCCGTTGAGTCCTTCCTTGACCTGAGGACAGAGGGGCGTGTGGTGGGGACACTGGCCCGATGGACATGGGGGGCCCTTGAGGAAGAAGCAGTCACACGGCCCTCCTGCAAGCCACGGAGGTGCCACCAGCCCCGGCCTGCAGCCTGGCCCGCGGAGTGCTGGCTCCTCTGGCCTGTGTCTGCTGTCCACGCCCTGGCAGCTTGTCCGTCTGCTTCCGAGCCCACTTGTCCTGGCTCGCTGGACTAGGTTCAGGTCTGACCTTAAGTCTTTCTTCCGGTTTGAGTTTATTCCTGCACGTGCACCTTGTTCTCTCCGTCCAGCTGCGGGTCACCTTCCTCGGAGCCACGGAGGGGCTCCTGTGAGCCAGAGGAGCCTGCGGGCTGGCAGGGCTCCGCGGGGAGCTGCAGGGGGTAACCCGGAGGGGGGTTGGTCCTCACGTGTTGGTGGCCAAGAGGTCTGCGGCCTGCAGAGCCCCCCAGTGGTGAGAGGTGGCACTCCCACTCGCGGGAGTTCAGAGGAAGTGAAGGACCCAGTTGGCCGGAAGGGGCCCGTTCAGAGTGGGAAGTAAACTCACAAGGGCTTTTGTTTTCCCAGAAATGATGTGTCCGCCATTGTCTGGCGTCAGAGGCGTTTCCCTGCAGAAACATGGGTGGAGGAGGTCCGCTCAGGCCGGGATCAGGGGTTTTTATGACTTTCTGAACACCATCCCCTGAGTGTCATAATGAACTCTGGGAGCTGGTGTGGAGCCACCTGATTGGTCATTTCACCAGGGAGCGTGCTGGTGCCTCCACTCAGCAGTGAGGGCCCGGCCTGTCCCCCACTGGCTTGTGCTGGTCTGGTGGGCCGCCGGGGTGCTGGAGGACTCTGTGCCGGCCTCTCTGCCTTAGCTCCTTGTCTCCTCGCACGTGGCGTTTGCTTGGAGTGTTGAGGTGAGAAGGGGCCTGCCCCCTCAGCAGAATGCTCACAGAATGCTGGAGCCTCTGCTCCTGCTGGTGCGGGGTGCCCAGGACACCCCGAGACAGGAGCCTCCCTGCTCTCCACCGGGCAGCCCGGTCTCCAGGTTGCCGTGGAGAAGGTGTTGGGTCCCCTGAGGACAGGTGTGGACTGTCTGGCGCCTCCTGTCCTGGAACCACAGCTGGGCTCGGTTTGTTCAGGAGCCGGGGCCAGAAGGTGGCGTGCTGCCCACATGGCCAGCACACAGCAGCCAGGCTCCTGAGGCCTGCCTCTCTGTGTCCACGGGTCTTCCTGGCAGCCCCTCCCCGGTCGGATATGTCCAGGGCGTCATCCCATCCATGTTGACCGGGTGGCCTGCGGATGTGGCTGCGCTGGCCCTCGGGCGAGGGGTCTAGTGGGGTAGAGAGCAGGGCTAACGCTGTGTACACCTGAAACAAATCTACACTGTGGTGCCTGTTAACTGTTATCGGAAAATAAAATAAGACCCCCACGTGTTCTCCATCTGAGCCCCGCCGGGCACACCTGGCCCGCAGGGCTTGTCCCGGTCCAGGCCCGCGGCCGCCCACCGTGAACTGGAGGAGAGGGAGCCGGTGGGGCTGCCTGTCTTCAGGATGGGTGTGGGAGGAGCAAGGACTCGGATACCTGTTTCACTTTCTCACGTGGAGGCTAGACAAGTCTACTTGGTCCGAGAAGTCACAGGCGCCTGAAGGCCCAGAGGGGGCAGCTGCCAGCCCTGCCTCCGTCACTGGGGAAGTGCCCTGAGGGCTCCTCTTCCCCTTAAAGGGCCCCTAGCAGGCGGGGCCGGGCGGGGGCGGAGCACAGCTCCGGTGTCTGGTGTCCGCCCTTCTGTCCCCGCCTGAGTGGCTGGAGGCTGAGCCCGCTCACCAGTCCAGGCTCTGGTGGCGGAGCAGCGTCTCCCCAGTGGGGCGCAGCCCGGAAGCAGCGGACAGGACCACCTGCCGGTGAGTGAGCTGGGCTCCCCCCGCCCCTCCCCCAGGCTGGGAGGCCACCAGCCCCCGGGTTCTGGGCTCCTTTAGGGCTTGGAGCCTGAGGCCTGGGGGCCCAAGGAGCCCACCCCACAGTCCCACCGGGGGTGGGCTTCCCGGCCGCATGGCAGCCCTGGGCCGGCTGGGTGAGCTCACTTCCTCCGCACCCTGGCTTCCCGGAGCCTTAGGGCCGAGAGCCCAGCTGGCTTCCCCGTGCCCCCAGGGGCTGGCGTGGGGGGCTGCGCTGTTCTTGTTCTCAGCGGGACCTGGCGGTGTCAGTACTTGCCCCCCCCTCCCCTGACTGCCCGCGAGGAGGGCCTTCCTTTGGGAGCCCTGGGCCATCTCTGCTTCCGCTTTTCTCGCCCAAGCCCCTCCCAGATGGCCACCCACATCCCACATCCTGGGGAGACTCCTGCCGCTACTTCCTCGTGAAGCTCTGCCCGTTTCTAGCCGGGAACAGCTGCCTGCCTCGCCCAGGGAGCTGGGGGAGCGGCTCTGCCCTCCAGGGGGGGCACAGAGTCAGGCCCATGCACACGGTTAGGGGGCCTGGGTTCTGCTGAGGCTTCGAGAGGCCCCAGGGAGATTCCCACTCGAGGTGCAGGACCGGATTCGGGGTCTCCGGCTGTCGGGCCCGGTGTCTGGTTCGCAGGGAGAGCCTCTGAGGGTGACAGTCCTGAGCCCTCGCAGCTCCCAGCCTCGCTGAGACTCAGACTGAGTCTGCCGGGTCCTGGGAGCCGGCGCCCCACGCCCACACCCACCCACGGAGCTGGTCGCCGGCCTGGGCCAGTCCGTCCTGCGTGAGGTGGTGTCCATCCCACTGGAGGTTGGTGAGGTGGACGGGGACACTACATACTGCTCAGTGTGAACCCCAGGACAGCATGTCCGGGCAGAGATGTCCACCCCCTAGCCCGCGGCCCGGCCAGTGCCCTCCCTGCTCCGAGCACGGCCGGGAGGGCAGAGGCGGGCAGGTGGGCCCGTGGGCCCCCTCTTCCTCCTCACAGGCGGCCTCAGCCTGTCCCTTCCGCTCTCAGTGGAGGACACCTCTGTCCCCCCGAGTGTGGGTCTGGGATGAGGCTCCTCTGAGCCCCTCCCCTGTGGGAGGGGGGGCTGGGGACCATTAAATCCCAGCAGGAGCCTCTGCTCGGAGGCGGAGAGAAGCGACTGTTGTGGGCTGACTGCCCTCTGACATGACCGCACGCTGCGTGGCCACCACGGCCATGAGCAGCACTGCAGGGGCGGCTGGGCCCCCTCCCCTCCCACAGGCCCCGCTGGCCCCCGAGGATCTGAGCGTCCTAGTCTCTGGAGGCAGGAGAGAGCCCGTCCTGGAAGCCCAGCATCAGACAGTGCGACCGCCATCAGCCTCTGGGCTGTGCTTGGGGAGCACTATGGCCAAGGCCTGGCAGACGGGAGGGTGGGGTACACTCAGCTTTGGGTGGTGTGGTTGAGGTGACCTGACCATCTAGCTGGAGATCACAGCCTGAAGCAGGGGTGTCCATGGGGGTGAGGCCTGGCCCCCACAGGGAACTGACCCTGCATCACTCGTCAAGGCTGGTGGCCTGGGGAGGGGTCTGGGTGGGCCGGGCTTGGCTGTCCCCTTGGTCAGGGCAGACTCCACGCTCATGTCCAGACGGCAGGCAGCCTGGTCCTGGCTCCGGGGCCCTGCACACCTGGCAGGTGCCGAGCTGGCCTTGTCCTCTGGCTGAGGTGGGTTTGCTGGGTGTCATGGTCCCACTTGTATGATAGAGCATGTTGAGTTTGGGCCTCCGTTTGGGTCAGTGTTGGCCATGTGGGGTCCTGGGTGGGCGGGTCCTCTGCCTTCAGAGCTGCTCTGGAGCTGCACTTCCCGGTCCTGGCCCGCCCCCGGCCCGGCCCCTGCCCCCCGCTGGCCTGCAGCTGGGCGTCCTCCCGGGGCCTTGACTTCAGGGCTGAGCAGCAGCCACCTGGAACGTTTGCTCTCTTCCTGCTCTCTGAGGCTGCGGACGGGCTTGGAGGAGGCCCTGTCCTCCCCTCGCCTAGCGGCCGGCCAGAGTGCTGTCCTTGTTCCCATACCCATGGGGAGGGCAGAGGTGGGCAGGGATGAGCTCAGTCCTGGCCCGGTCCCAGCTCCATGCCCGTCTTCCTTGATGTCACCTGGGTGCTCCCACTATGGGGGTCCCCGGAGGCAGAGCCAGGGCTGGTCAGATGCCCGGGGTCTCACCAGGCCCACCTCTGCCCCCTCCCTCATTCCTCAGATGCTCCTTTGTCACCTGAATGGAAAATGGGTCAGTTCCTGGCATGGGAGGGGCCTCCCAGGCGCAGCCTGGGCAACGCTGGGCGCCTGCCTGGAGCGCGGGGCTCAGATTCCCTGATTCCCGCTCCTGCTCCGGAGCCCAGGGGGAGTGGTCCCGGGCTGGTGGCCGAGCCCAGGGCCGGTGCTGCAGGCCCAGCAGGGGTGTGACCGGAGCCTGTCTTTGCAATAGTCCCTGCTCCGCCCAGTGGTCTCTGAGCCGAGGGCCGAGGAAGCGGCCCACCAGCCACCTTCGAGCCGCGACAGCCCCAGCTCCTGGGGGGAAGGGCGGAAGGAGGAGGAACAAAGGCGACCGGGCAGGCGCCGCCTCCCTGCCCGCCCACCATGTGTCAGTCAGAGGCGAGGCGAGGACCGGAGCTCAGCTCGGCGAAATGGTGAGATGCTGCCCGCGGCCTCCTAACCCTGCTGTTCCCCGCCACGACCTCCACAAGGTCCGAGTTCATGTCCAGCGGCCCCGAAGTGGAGGTGGCGGCAGGGACCCCGGGACTCCCCCGCGGTTGGAGGGGCCCGGCCTTGGGGGCCTCAGTCGGAGAGCCCGCTTCAGGTACTGGGAAGGCGGAGCGCTGCTCCTACACTGCTGCCCCCCGGCCCCCACCCCGTTGGTGCAGCTCTTCCGGGATTGGTGCCGCGCTGCTGCAGTGAGCGGGCGGGCGGGCGGGGGACGGAGCGGGGATTTTTCTGGCATTGCTTGGCCCCCCCCACCAGCCAGACCCTTGGAGGGAGGGGGAGTCCACGGGGCCATGGCTGCGGCAGTGCCATCGCTCACCGGAGCCTGGCCCTCGGCTCTCAGCTGTGTTCTCCGTTTGCTGCTTTCAGTATCACTGAGCTGCCTTTCTTTGTTCCTTGGTTTGGTCAACAAGGGGGGCAGAGGACACAGCTCCTCTGGGGGTGCCGGGCACAGATGGGGGACTTAGATTATCCAGTTGAAGGCAGTCTGTTTGCAGATGAGGAGACTGAGGCCTGGGGAGGGGGGCAGCGTGGCCTCCTGCCTGGGGCTTCGGCACCGAGGGGGCACGGGCCTCCCTGATGAGCCTCAGGGGGCCCGGGTTCTGGGGAGAGGCTGCACCTGAGCTGCGCTGGGCTGGGCTGCGCTGGAGCGGCTCGGCCAGGAGTGTGGCAGATCCCCCGGCAGTTTGCGGATGGGTTTGGAGGATGGGTTTTGGAGAAGCCGATGGGTGGAGCTGGGGGTGTTTTCCTCTGTGATCTTGTCAGTCCCAACTCCTTACCTCTCAGAGGAAGTAAGAGGCCTGGAGCCATCATTGTTCTGAGTCCTCGCTGGGCGGTTGCAGTAGCTCCCCCCACGAACTGACTGCCTGCTGGTGGCCCCGGAGGGCGGGGGCTGGGTGGTGCTTAGCCCTCAAGGGCCTCCCAGGGCCTGTCACGTGTTCAGAAGGCGCTTCCTCAGAGAGGGTGCCAACAGACACCTGTCCTCCCAACCCCCGGCAGGTGTGAAGGGTTGGGCTTGAGCTGCCAACCAGAGGCGGCTGCTCAGAATGGCGTTGGGATGCAGGGCACGGCAGGTGCTGCCGGCCTTCCTTGAGGCGAGCTTGCTGAGGGTGGGTGGGGCTCCTAGTCCCTCCCCGACCCCGGCTGCTGACCCGTCGCGTGGCCATTGCCTGCAGGTTGCACTTCCCCCAGCTGGCCCTGCGACGGAGGCTGGGACAGCTGAGCTGCATGTCCAGACCCGCGCTGAAACTGCGCTCCTGGCCCCTGACGGTCCTCTACTACCTCCTGCCCTTCGGTGCCCTCAGACCGCTCAGCCGGGTGGGATGGAGGCCCGTGAGCAGGGTAAGTGTGTGCAGGCTGCTGGCGGGCCTAGGAGACGGTTGTCACTGAAGGGTCTGGCTGTGGGGTTGAGCCTGCCAGGCGGGTGCTGAAAGGTAGTCCTGCTGACAGGTGACTGAGGGCCGGCTCTGCCTGCATTTGCGCCATTTGGGACTGTGCTTCTAAAAGGAACCATGATGGGCATTCAGAAAATGGTGTGGGTCTGATTTCCTTGTTCCAGGAGTGAGCATAGAGGTAGTTTTGAGAAGAATCTAAGTTAATTGCTGGATGCCTGTGTGGGGAGGGCGTGCCTCAGAGGACATGGGAGCCTGGCCAGTTCCCTAAAGGGCAGGCGGGTCCCGAGGAGACCCTGCTCCTGGCCCTTGGACAGACGGCCCCTGTGAGGTATCACGAGGCTTGAAAGCTAGGAGCTCTGGACATTAGACCTGAGGGCACATGGCAGCTGGGAGGAGTTCTGGGAGCCAGGCATTCGGCACCTGGAGGCGGTTAGGTTGGAATGAAATTGCTTTTACCTTGGGGGCTTGGTTCTGCTCTATAACAGCCACCAATTAGCAATCCCTGATGTCAGCAGCACCTAGAAGGTCACCTGGCCCTGAGAGGCTGGTCCCCTTGTCCCACCTGGGAGGAGCCCCAGGGGCGACCAGCAGGGCGTGTCCAGGACTTGGCGAGTGACATTGTATCTGCCTGTCCGAGTCCCTGACCTTGGAGGGGTGCGTGTCGTTAGGACCGGGCAATCACTGGGCTGCAGGGCCTCCTGCCACAGCCTGTCTGTGACGGTGTCAGATCCATGTAGCCCCCTCCCCCTTCAAGAAACAAGACGTCTGGCCAGGCTCTCCCGGGGACTAGGATGGCTGCTGTGAGGTTTGCGGGAAATGACGAACACCTGAGTTGTAAGTCCCGGTGTCGGTCTGGGCCAGGAGACCACTTTGCAAGCTCAGTCTGGTTCCTAGTGAGAAACCACATCACCAAGCCAATGTGGGGTTCCCAAGGCCCCTGGAGGGGGGCAGAATCTAAGTTAATTGCTGGATGCCAGAGGGCGGTCCAGGAAGGCTGGAGCCTGTGTGGGCCCCAGAGGGCCCCAGGAAGGCTGGAGCCTGTGTGGGCCCCTTGGAGGGGGGCAGTGGGCTCAGGGGGGCCACCCACCCACCCACCCACCTGTGGCCCGCAGGTGGCGTTGTACAAGTCGGTGCCCACGCGCTTGCTGTCGCGGGCCTGGGGTCGCCTTAACCAGGTGGAGCTGCCGCACTGGCTGCGCAGGCCCGTCTACAGCCTGTACATCTGGACCTTCGGGGTGAACATGAAGGAGGCGGCCGTGGAGGACCTGCACCACTACCGCAACCTCAGCGAGTTCTTCCGGCGCAAGCTGAAGCCGCAGGCCCGGCCCGTGTGCGGCCTGCACAGCGTGGTGAGGCCTGGTCCTGCCCTCCCTCCGCCCTCCAGCCCCAGCAGCCTCCCCGGGGGGCGCTCTTGCCCTGTGTCCCCTCCTCCCTCCCGTCCCTGGCATTAAGACCCTCCTTCCTGCCCTTCCAGATCAGCCCGTCAGATGGGAAGATCATCAACTTCGGGCAGGTGAAGAACTCGGAGGTGGAGCAGGTGAAGGGCGTCACCTACTCGCTGGAGTCGTTCCTGGGCCCGCGCACCTCCGTGGAGGACCTGCCCTTCCCACCAGGTGGGTCCCGGCGGGCTGCCCTGTTGCAGCGTGGCTGGCCAGAGGTCAGAGGGTAAAGGCTGTAGGAATTGATGGCCCCTGGGCTTCCTTGGAGCCTGTGTCCCGATGACACACAGGCCCCACGCTGGGGGCATTGGGTGCCCGTCTGATAGCCTGGTCCCGTGTCCCCCGACAGCCGCCTCCCACTCCTTCCGGAGCCAGCTGGTCACCCGAGAAGGGAACGAGCTCTACCACTGCGTCATCTACCTGGCCCCCGGGGACTACCACTGCTTCCACTCGCCCACCGACTGGACCGTGTCCCACCGGCGCCACTTCCCAGGTAGGCCAGGCCGCACGGCCCAGCTCCTCGGGGAGCCCACACGCCCTGGGGGCTGGGCCTCCGGCCGGTGAGTAGCAGTGTCCCCGCTGTCGCAGGCTCCCTGATGTCCGTGAACCCTGGCATGGCCCGCTGGATCAAAGAGCTCTTCTGCCACAACGAGCGGGTGGTCCTGACCGGGGACTGGAAACACGGCTTCTTCTCGCTGACAGCCGTGGGGGCCACCAACGTGGGCTCCATCCGCATCTACTTTGACCGGGTAAGCAGACCCCAGGCAGCCGGATCTGTCAGCACCCGAGGGAGAGCCTTCTTGGCGCCGGTTAGTGACTGCTCTGCCCCCTCGGGTGCCAGTCTGGCACCTTCATTCGTGGTGGAGAGCAGTCGGGTCCGACCCCTCAGTGGCCTGCCTAGTTCGGAGCGGCGTCGGGCACTGGCTGGTCAGACCCCGGCCCCTGGGCCGAGCTGCTGGGCCCGCCTCCCTTTGCAAGCAGGGGGGTGGGGGCGACCGCAGGCTGTGCTGAAGGTGCAGGGAGCTGTCTCCACATGCCCTGCCTCTGCCCCCCCAGGACCTGCACACCAACAGCCCGCGGTACAGCAAGGGCTCCTACAACGACTTCAGCTTCGTGACCCAGGCCAACAGGGAGGGCATCCCCATGCGCAAGGGCGAGCACCTGGGCGAGTTCAACCTGGGCTCCACCATCGTGCTCATCTTCGAGGCCCCCAAGGACTTCGACTTCAAGCTGAAAGCGGGACAGAAAATCCGGTTTGGGGAGGCCCTGGGCTCCCTCTAGGGCCTCTCCCAGCTGCCGCTGCCGAGGGATCTAAACGGAAATGGGAGTTTTTGAGGGGAATCTCCTCAGCTGTCTGGAGGGGACTCTCAGGACCAGGGGTCTGACCAGGCAGGACCTGGGTGACCTCTGCTCCTGCTGTCCCAGAGGCGTGGGCGAGGCCAGAGCCGGTCATGCCCAAGACCTCCGTCATCCCCTCTGCTCACCCTGAAGAGAAAGTAAGTGTGGGGCTGGTCAGATTCCCTTTCCGAGAAGTTTAACCCCATTTGCATAAACCAGAGCCTGCCTCCTGGCTGAGCGTCCTGCTGGTCTCGGTTTGTTAAGATGGTAAGTGGTACTGCACCTTTTTGCTGCTCCTCCCATCACTACTTTTGGCCTCCCCTCCCAACTGAGGTGCCTCCTGGCACTGACTGAGCCCACCTGCCCCGTGCAGGACCACCAGCCTGTAACGTAACTGCTTTGTTTCCAAACGCGGCCCACCTGCCCACCGGGGGCAACTCAGCCAGGTTTGACGAGACAAGGAGCTTTGCAGACCCAGGTGACCCGGAGCTGTCGAGGCCGGTTACTGAACCCCGACTCGTGTCCCGCGTGAATGGGGCAGGCAGGTAGTCATGGCCACACGGGCCGGGGGAGAACTGAGTCTCTCCCCAAGATCCAGCCCTCCATAAAGAGGGGAAGTTGCTGCTGTTGGTTCGGGGGCGTATGTGGGAGGCAGAGGAGCCCTGGTGCACTGGGTGGGAGGCAGGGCATGTGTCCTTGGGGAGCCACCGAGATGGCCCAGGGTTCCCGTCTCCTGGGGACTCTGCATTTCTCCTGCAGGAGAAGCCATTTGAACTTTTCAACTGTATCAGTAGCACAGTATTTTTGTATGAAAAGTGGGAGACTTCTGAACAGTGATTCATGTAATTGCAACATTTTGAAATAATTAAAACAACTCATTTTAACTTCACATTCTGTTCCTGGAGGCGGGCTGAGGCCTCCCTGGGCAGGGGCTCTAGCACAGTGCCCGCCGGAGGGCCTGCACACGGGCAATGCAGGCGCGGACTGGCTGGCGCCGGGCCTGGAGCTCCGCGGCCAGCTGCTGGGCCTGCAGCTCCACCTGCGGGCAGGGAGGGACGTGCTGAGAGGAGGCACGGCTAGAACCCATCCCAGGATGGCCCGGGACCTCACCTCCTGCAGCTCTTCCTGCACCTGCTGCTCAGCCTCCTGGTCCTCAGGCCTGGGCTCCTCCCGGCTCAGCTCCAGCCACCGGCGCAGGCTGCTCGCTTGCCGCTGGTAGGACCTGAGGGTGAGATGCCCACTGTATGCATCGGTGGAGCTCGGGCTTGGGGTGAAGCACGTGCTTCTGTTCCTCCCTCGCCTCCACACTGTCCCCCTCGGATGAAGGAGAACCCTCCCTGTTCCTCCAAGGCTGCTGCTCATGGGGAGGGTCTCTAGCCTGGCCTTGGAGGCACAGGCTCTGGACTAGACCACAAGCAAGATGGCCGCTGCACGCTGCTGGGGCCCAGGCTGGTCTTTGTAGCTTCTCCCACATCACAATCACTGGAGAGACGGCTGGCCCAGCTCTCACGTGGCCCAGTCGTGTTTACTTATGCTCAGCTTTGTTGTTCGCCCCCCACAGGTAAGGCCAACAGCCTTCCTGAGCAGGACTGAGCGGTGAAGGTGCCGTCTGTGCAAGGGCTCGGCAGGTGAATCGCCCCAGGGCCCTGGCAGCACCCCCAGCTGCTCCGTGGGCAGGGTGTTTGTGGGCCTTACCGGAGGCTCTGCTTCATGCTCTGGTAGTCCTGCAATTGCCGCTGGATGCCCTCAAGCTCAGCCTCCAGGTCGCTGTGGCCCAGGGCAACAGGACAATGAACTTGATCTTGACCACATTCCCAGCTGGGCCCAGGCTGAAGGGAGGGGACCGAGGCGCTGGCAGTGGCCTGAGTGCTTGGTGCGCTGACAGACCTCAGGTGCACACCTGCGGCTTCAGCGCCAGGCCCACCTGTGAGGTGCTCAGGAAGGAGCAGACGGGAGTCGGGGACACTGGCCAGGGATAGCGGGGCCTGGGGCGTAAGGCCAGGGGAGGTCAGCCATGTTGGTGCCTGTAAAGGATGGACACAAAGAAGCTGGAGGAAGCCTGGGACAGGCGCCAAGGCTGCCAGCTGCAGGGTCGGTCGAGGAGGCCCCAGGAGCTGGGCTTCACAGCGGCCAACAGCCAGGCTCAGCCCTTCTTCCTTCAGGGCCGACCCCAAAGCAACCAGGGAGCACCCCACACCTTTGCAGTCTGGCCCACCCTCCGCCGTGCCTGCTGAGCACCGCTCTGGGCTGCTGCTTCAAGTCTGCCTGACCCTGACCCCTGCCTGTCTCCCAGCTGTGGCCTTGTCCTTCAGTGAAGTGTCCAGCCGCCCTCCTACAACCCTCGTGAGAGCCATGTCCCCTCCCGTCACCCTCACCGCTCCCACGGCTCTCAAGACACCAGCTCCTTGGGGTGGCCCAGCCCCAGGCCGTGGCCTGCGTTACTGAGCACTCATGCCTCCTCACTCCCTGCCCCGACCCCTCGATTTCTATTCTCAACTGTGGTTTCCAGACCCGACTTCCCTGAAGGCCAGACTCACAAGCCGGCTGCTTTATCTCAAACTTGACAGGTTGAGAAACACTTCATGCTTCACCCCAAATGGGACCCAGTGTTCCTTCTCTCAGTGAAAGAACTCATTATTCCCTGAGGTAGCAGGCTCCCTCCTTCACTGGTCTCGGACCCAGCAGAGCAAGTCCTGCCTCTCACCAGGGTCTCGGCCAACGTCTGCTGCGGCCAGCCAGCCTCCACGACTTCCCTCTCCTTAAAGCCAAACTTCAGCAGGGCCTGCACGGCCCTCCGTGACCTGCAGTCTGTGTCTGCTGGTCTTGTCCCCACAACTGGGGACATACGTAACCTCAGGAGCAGGGGCTGGCGGGCTGTCCACTCCTGTGCCCTCAGACAGTGGCGCCTGCACTCGGTGAATGAATGAGTGGCCCCATGTCTGCTGAGGTGGGTGTTCCAGAAGCAGCAAGTACAGGAGCCCTAAAGGCCGGACCAAAGAATGGGAGCCAGGTGACCAGAGAGGACTCACCTTGGTGGGTGCATCCACCCCACCGGGCATGAAGGAGGAAGGAGGCAGCAGCTGCGGGCCTGTACTCGCCATGGGGGCCAGCCTCAGGCCAGGAACACTTGGCAGGGCCCCAGGCTGGGGCAGCGCGCTTGGGACCAAGGCTGCCTGGGGCTTTTCCAGGAAGGGCCTCGTCTGGGAAGGGTCTGCGGGCTGGGCCAGGCCTAGGTCTTGCTCTCTCAATGTCTCAGGCCTGAGCAGAGGGAAGGCAGGCTGGTCAGGCCTCAGCATCCTCCTGACTCACCCCCACCCTCAGACCCCAAATCATATGCCCTGGATGGAGGTACTATGGGGGCTCAAGATCCACGACCTACCCCTGCCGCCCGAGGCTGCCACCCTCCAGGGGCCTCTGGCTCTGCAAGGGCTCCAGCAGGAAGTTGGGACGTCGTGGCTGCTTCCTCGCGCAGCGGACGGCACTGCTGGGAAGAAACAAGGCCTGTTCCTCGGGCTGCCCAGGGGCAGAGGGGTCTGAGACCCGGGAAGGGGTCGTCATCCAGCCCAACCACCCGATCTCATGGGAAGACTGCAGGCCAGAGGAGCAGCTCTTGCCCAAGGTCAACATGGGAGCTGGGGTAGGCGCGGGCCACACCGAATTGGCATCTCCATGAAGCGAGCCTGATCCCTCTCCCACATCATCTCCTCTGACCTCCAGTGACCCTGGTGATGCAGCTGCTTGTCCCACATCACGGGGAACAGGCCTGTCAGGGTGCGGCCCTTGTTAGAGTCGGAATTGGGGGGGGGGGGGGGGGAGTGAGGCAAGCAGAGCAGGACCAGCCTGGGCCCCTCCCCACGGGCGACCTTCCCCAGGCTCGGGCTCAGGCAGCACTGGGCATTTTGGAAGCAACAGCTGCAGCAGCTCAGTGTGCGGCTATGGGGCAGGAGCCAGAGCACAAAAAGTGGAGTTTCTGAGAGGGGGCCCCCGTTTCCTGGCTGTAAGGGTCGGCGGGACACGGGCAGGGCTGCCCTCTTGCTAACTGCTCTCCTGCACTGAGGAGGCTCCCAGTGTCCTCGGTGCAGGACAGCCCAAGCTTCTGCCCCAGGCGGGAGCAGAGAGGAAGAGGTGAGGGGTGGCTACTCACAGCTCCAGGAGCGGGGGGTCCCCGGCATCCAGGGCCAGGCTGCGCAGAGCACCCTGTGGGCCGTGAGGGGCTCCTGGCCGCCTGGTCTCCGAGGCCGCATCTCCAGCAGCAGCACTGATGTGGTCGGGAAGGGGACCCCTGAATGTCACTCTCCTGCTGGGCGCGGTGGTGGTGGGGGGAGGTGCCCGGCTGGGGCCCAGCACCTTCTTTTTCCAGAGCATGGCACAGCGGTGGACTGCCCGGTGGAGGCTGTGGGCCGCCTGCAACAGCCTCTGTGAGGTCGTGGCATGTCCTGCTTGCTCCCTCTGTGCCCCCCACCCCCAAGGCAGGGGAGCCTGGGCCTACCAGCGCCTGCTGCTGGGCGTGCAGCTGCTGCCGGAGGGCCTTCATGCCCGTTGCGAACCGCAGGAGGCAGGTGGCGCCCTCCTGGAGGAGCTGCTGGTGGTAGGCCTGCACCGCCCGCTCCAGCCTCGCCTTCTTCCTCCTCCTCTCCAGCACAAAGTCCAGCCACGCGGCCCACACCTCCGGGAGGGGGTGGACGTGAGGCCCAGCTCTCCCTTTGGGACCCTCCGGGGGCTGTGCCCACAGCCCGCCCTGCCCTCCCACCAAGGCACAGCGCTCTCTCGAGGAGCCGGGTGGTGGGATGCGGAGCCCCGGTACCTTTGCTTGAAGCGACAAGGCCCAGAACCACAGGGCCCGGGCTGTGTCCCGCTGCTCCCGCCGCCTGATCTCCAGCTACAGCCAGAGAGAGAGGATTACAGGGGGGGGCGTCAGACCACAGGCCCCGTCACTCAGACCCCACTCTGCCAGGCTGAGGGGATGGGTCAGGGAATGACCCTCGGGGGGGTAGAGGTGAACACGTGGGGCAGCACGCTGGGCTACAGGAGAAACATGGGGACACCTCCACATGGCCATCGGAGGCTCAGCAGGACACCGGCAAGTGGCAGTTTTGCCAAGGCTGCACCAAGTCTCGCGTTGATTTTGGACACTAGCCTGACATGTTTTTAACGACACACAGAAATGGCCGAAGTGGCGTGGCCGTGTACAGTCACGGGTGGACGGAAGCTGGCGATGCCCAGCAATGTCGGGGAGCTCTGGGGGGAGGGCTGCTCGGCTCCCACCTGGAGTCTCCACTGGCAGAAGCACGACCGGCCGAGTGTCTGGACCAGAAGCTGGGCGCCCCGCCTCTGCAGCAGCTGTGGAGAGGACGCATGGAGCTGCTCCCAGTGCCACCAGTGCCCACACCCAGGGCCACCTGCAGCGAGGCTCCCACCCGAGTGAATGTTCCCCCATCGCCAGGGGCCCAGCTCAGACAGGCTAGGACTCCGAGTGAGCCAGGTTCCTCTGCTAACCCTGCAGAACCCCATCCGAGGCTGGTGGCCCCCAGCCATGCCTAGAGGCTCCTGAACCGTGTGCCCAGAGGACCCGAGACCACCCAGCGCCCCGACTGGCTGCTGAAGTCCTGCAGGAAGGACCTGTCCTCTCAGAGGTGCTCTCCTGGCCGGGAGGCTCCACCACACACAGGAACGGGGCTGAGAGTTGCCGCCGCCTCACCCTCTTCCGGACGCAGCCCCAGTGGTGCGCCTTCCAGCGGGCCAGGCCCTGCAGCAGCAGCTGCCGCCGGTGATGCCGCGCCGCCCTCTCCAGCTGGGCTCGCTGCTGGGCTGCCCTCCGGCCCTGGGCCCGCCAGCGCCGAAACCAGGTCCTGAGACGGCCTAGGGCAGGCCCGAGTCAGTGTGAACGGTCTTTTGTGAACGACTATGTCAGGGGCAAAGCTGAGCGTGGAGAATGGAGAAGGCCACGAGGGACCGCGATGGGGTGCCAGCCGCACTGGGTGAGATCGCCACAGGTGGACACGCCTCTGGGGACAACTCGGGCACCTCCACAGCCGTGAGCACCCTGGACCGGAACCAGGCCCGCCCTCTGCTGGTGCAACCGTCCCGTGGGCCCTCAAGCCAGAGACACAGGTGTGTCAGGGCCCAGAGGGGCTGCACGAGCGCCTGTCACCGCATCCTCCCTTTCTCCTGCTGCTTTTCTTACTTTGGATTTTTCCTTTTCTCGGGCCCTGAGAGCAGTGTCTTTCAGAGACGACAGAAGAGGGCTGATACCTGGGCACTGATGCCCTTCGGCACCCACGGGCAGGGCAGGGAAGGCTGCACTCCCGGCCTGGGGGCCGAGCGTCAGTACTAACGCTGGCACTGCCTGGCCCTGCTGTCAACACAGGTGTTAAGTCTCACTTGAGCCTCATGGCACCCTGAGACGCAGGGAGCACTGTGCCCACTTTACAGACGGAGGAACGGGCTCAGAGGACGGGCCCAGGTTGCACAGCCAGTGTCTGTGGTGCCATTGCCTCAGCAACCGGAAACCCACACGCACGAGGAGAAAGGCTGCAGGACAACAACTGGTCTTGGCCTTCTCCCTCCTTTCCTCCGCCCCAGGGCCGCTTACCCCTCGCCAGCACCCGCTGGGCCTCCCCGAGGGCACAGGCCGCCTGCTGCCGCCGGTAGATCTGCACGGCCGCGGCCTCCCGCCACCGCGCCAAGACCTGCGGGCAGACAAGCATAGAGGCAGTCACAGCGCGTCCCGACCTGCTGGGGACGCCGGCTCTGCTGGCAGCTCCTCGGGGAAGGAGGCCAAGCGTGGACATATGGTGCTGCCACCGTTCCAGGAGGCATGTGCCATCCGCAGGCAGGCAGCCGGGAGCCCAGACCCCAGGTGGCACTCTCCTGCCAGGAGTTACACGTCACCCCCCGCCATGAGCACGCAAATGGGCTTCCCTTCTGTGACGCGGAAACTACACGTCCATTTAACTTCCGATGAGACGTACGGAATCACAGGAAGAGGACACTTTGAGAAGAAGTCCAGTATCAGGAGACACCTGGTGCCTGTTCCCCAAACTATCACAAACTCCATTCGCCCCAAAGGCTGCAAAGCCCAGCAGAGTCCTGACCCTCCTTGCAGGGCAGGGGACCTGCACGCCAGCCTCGCACTTTCCTGAGAACAGCCGGGGCCCGGGCCGCAGGGCCACTCTCCACCCAAGGGCGCATCCGAGGTGTCAGGAGCCGCCCCACCCGGTGGGAAGTACTGGCCTGACACAGCCAGCTTGCTCGCTAGTTTCTTATGAAACTGGCTCGTAAGTCAATGAACATAAAGCTCACGGGGCGAGGACGTTACTTCCCAGTTCCTTGTTCAGTGCGAGTCCCTGGCACCTCCCACGCCCCCCCTTGCAGAGCCCGTCCCAGCCTCCTGGGGCCGCCGGCTCCTGCCGCACCTTGAGGCACAGGCCCCTTCGGTAGTGAGCCCTCGCTCGAGAGGTTTGCCTTGCTTCCTCCACGCAGGCCGCTGCGTTCTCCCTCCAGCGACGTAACACACACCTGCAGGCGCACAGGCCGGGACGGGACACACACACGCACACACACCAGTGGGGAAAGACGAGGTGAGTCTCCTGGAAATCACTGCTGGTTCCGCAGCCCCCCTGAATCAAGGCTACTCTCTGCCCAGAGCGTTTCTCCTGCGGCCATGGTTATGGTGAGCCATGCCCTGTGCCGGACGGACAAGACCAAAGGCCACAGCCTCACGCATGTGCGCTCCGGGGAACACCGCGCCGTATGACAGGGCAGGAGAGTCACCCTGAGACCCGGGAGCTAGTGCAGGGGCCCCTCTCCGTGCCACGCTGAGGAGCTGAAGGGACAGACGGGACTCTGAGGAGGGACAGTGGTGTCCCTCACACACAGGCGGCCTGACAAAACTCTCCAGCCTGCCTGCCTGCCTGCCCGGGAGCCTGCTACCCACCCTCAGGTGGGGCCCGGGACACCAGGACACTCACCGCAGCAGCTGCCTCTGGTGCTGGCTCTCCCTGGCTGCTACCTCCTGAAGGAGGCTCCGCACCCGGCTCTGGTAAGTCTGCAGGAGAGCAGGACTGGAGGCCGCCCTGGGCCCACGCTCTCCCCACTCCCAGGCAGGCCGCGGAGGTCCTCCATGCCCAGAGCGCACGCCCACCAGAGGGTGCGGAGCGGCCAAAGGCCTCAGGCCAGACCACCCGCCAGCCCTCACCCCCAGTCAGACCCCTGCACCCCTGGACCCGGGGCCACTCGGGAGGGAAGGCTGGAGCCCAGACAGCGTTTGCTGAACAAGGATAGAGGACTGAGCCTGTGCTGCAACACCCACTGGCCGGCACCCGCTCTGATGTCCCGAGGGCAAGGAGGACGCGCAGCGCCTACCCCCCAGGAGTGCAGCGCCCGGTGCAGCAGGGTGTGCCGGCGGTGCAGGTCCGCTCGCATCAGCTTCTGCCGCTCGATGCCCCGCAGGGTCAGGCACTGCGGACAGAGCGCCGGCCAGAGGGCCGAGGGGGGCAGGCTCAGCCTCTCCTCCGGGTGCACGCAGCTTGGGTGAGCTCGGGGAAAGCACGACACCAGGAGCCCCACTTCGTGTATAAAGGGGCACCTTTTATACTGGGATCAAACGGGGCCGGGGCCCGACTTGGGGTAAATGCTCCGGCAATGTGAGCGGGAATGGTTTTGCCCAGAGCAGGATGCCATCGTGGTCAGACCAGGAATTTCAGACTCCGGAGCTCAGATAAGAGCGGCCCAGCGGAGAGAACAGGAACTCTGAGCCAGCAGCTCGGCGGCCAGGTTCACGTTCTCATCTGCTGCCCGGCCTGCCCCCAGAGGGACAGGGAGGAGCCCGTCTGGCGGGTGAGTCACTTGGGTCACTGCCACCCAGCTCCACCTGTCCACAGCCACACGGGGTGGCGCCGTGCCAGAGCTCACCTCCCTCCACCTGTGCCAGGCCCCGCGCAGGAGCCGCGCCGAGAGGAACCCTGCCGCCAGCGCCCCGCCCGTCTTCCTGTGGGGAGAGAGGGCGCTCAGGGCCGCTGCCCAGACCGGCCAGGGCCCCGCCGAGGGTGCCCCTCACACCCCGGCTCCTGCCTAGTGGTTCTTAACTGTGGGGGCTGCCAGATCCGGCCAGAGGACTCGGGCTCTCCTCCCTGGGGCGTGCACGTGAGATCATATCTCTACAGACGACCTCGCAGGAGGCCCGATGCAGCCCAAGCTGAGAGCGGGGACAGCCTCCTGGCCCCATGGGGACACAGAGAGGCCCTGAAGCAGGGCAGTGCCTGCAGTGCGCCTGGGGCGGTCCCCACTGACCACGTGGTAGGCAAAGCTCTGCTCCGTGCTGGGGAGGGTCCATGACCCCCAGGAAGCCCTTTCGCTGTTCCTGGGCCACGGTCACTTCACTGAGCCCCCACCAGCAAGCGGGTGCACCCACACACCGGACCCAGAGGCACAGGCACATGAGGATCCGCTCAGCACAGCCCTGGTTTTGCTCAGACTGTTTCCGATTGAATTTCCGGAACTTGAAACCAGAGTCTCGGCTAACATGACCCTCTGGCTGGGCACTCAGATCTGACAGTGCTGCTACTACGATCAAAGCCGGTCTGAGCCCAGACGGTGTGGCTCAGAGGTTAAGCATCAACCCAGGAACCAAGATGTCACCGGTTCAATTCCAGGTCACGGCACATGCCCGGGGTTGTGGGTCCCAGGAGACTGCACGCAGGAGGCAGCTGATCAAAGATTCTCTCTCATCACTGATGTTTCTACCTCTTTCCTCTCTCTCCAAAAATCATAAAAACATAAAAGAGAGAAAAAAAAAACATAAAAGAAGCGACCACTCACTCTGATCTGAGCCCTCGGGCGCCCTCCCTCCAAGTGGAGAAAGCAGTCCTGAGCCTCGCCTGGCGGTGGTGGGCACGGGCCACTGCTTGCCGCTGCCGCTCCTGGCGATGTGCTGCTGCCCGCCAGCGCCACGTGGACCAGGACCTGCGCAGGAGCTGCCGCTCTGCGTGCAGGACGGCCTGCGGCGGGAAGGCGGGGAGAGAACAGAATCAGTGAAGGGGAGGGGTGGGCCGGACGACGGGGCAGAAGAAACAGACACTCAGGAGCCAGCTGCCCTCGCCCAGAAGGAACCCGATGCCCAGGCGCTGGCCCTGGCCCTGCCCCAATCCTGGTCACAGGCAGGATGTCATTCAGGGGGTCTGGGTCCCAGGCCACATCCTAAGGGGAGGAGGCGGCGAAGCAAAGGCTTGAACCGGCACCTCCTCAGGGGAAGCCACGTACCATCCTCTCTGCCAGGCGGTGTTCTTGATGCCGAAACATCTTCTGCCACCAAATAGCAAACACTTGCTTCTCTAACATCTCCCTACACAAAAAATAATAGAATGTGTGGCGTGCAGGAGGCAGCTGTTTCTCTCGCTCTCTCCCCCTCCTTCCTTCCTCTCTGATATCAACAAAAATATATAACAGCCAGGTGCCTGGCCCCCAAGGTGCTGAGTAGGCCTGAGGCCGCCCCAGAAGCAGCAGGAAGGACAGGGAGGAAAGTGTGGGAACCATTGCTCCGTCACCTCTAGACGGATCCTAGACCTATCACTGCGCAAAGCATGTAAACATCTGATCACCATGTTGTACACCTGAAACAAATGTAATACTGTGTGTGAAGTGTAACTGAAAAGTGTATTTTTTGTTAATCCTCACGTGAAAACATTTTTTTCTGTTAATTTTATGAGAATGGAGTTGGGGAGAGAGAAAAAGAAACATCAATGTGAGAGAGACACATCAAATGGCTGCCCAGCCCCGCCTGGCCCTGCCTGGCCAAGAATCGAATCCTCCTAATCAAAATCAGGCCACTTGTCCCAATACATGTCCCTCCCTCTCGCCTCTCTGTCCTAAGCTGCACACCATTACTCAGGGCAATCCCTAGAGCTGTCATCTCACCGGCTGCACCTGTCCACACATCTGCCTCTCAATGACCCTTCGCCTTCGTCCTGTCCTCATCTGTCCACTCAGCCACCCATCCTCACAGCCACGCCCGCCCCGGTCCGACCCTCAGCACTAGCGCTGAGCCCTCGTGGTTGTGGATGACACTGCTGAGGACACGAGGATCTGTCCTCTGGAACTGTCTGTTCTATCCTTTCTTGCGTAACAGACTTATCTCCCGCCAAATCTTTAGGAAGATCTCCCTCCTTGGACTTTGGAGTCCAGGAGCTCGGAGCTAAACCCGGACTCTGCCAATGACCGCCTGCACTACCTGGTGGGTCATTAGCCATTCTGCACCTGCTCCCTCAGGACTTCGGGGAGAGGACGTTATTAATGAGATGATGACAGCATGGGCACACAAGCCTCTCCATTGGTGGTTTCCTTTCTCCCACACACCCTGCCTTCCACCGTGGCAGACACTCAGCTAGCAACGAATCATTTCAATACATCCCTCCCACACGTGGTGAGGACCTGCTGTCAGGCACGTTTGCCCCTGTGGCTCTGCTCTGCGCCTGTCCTAATTTCAGGATGTCACCGAGCCAGGCCTAGCAGAGCAGGGACCACACAGTACAGGGAAATCACTCTCCAGGGGGCTGGCCAAAGCAACGCAAGGTCCACCCCTCGGACCCAGAAGGCTAAGGGGCGGTGTGAATGGAGTGCACTGAGGCTTATGAGCAGGGAAGGGGCATACAACCCAGCGGCTTTGAAAGCATCTGCAATGAGCTAGACAAATGTTAACCTGGGGGAGAAGGTTGGCCGTCTTCCTGCGAGATGGAGTCAGTGAGGGCGCACTGATTTCACAGAAAACCCAGGAAGAGCCTCGCCCAGGGGCCTGCGAGGCTGAAGGCACCGTGATGGCCGGGCGGTGGCGGTCAGACCCCGCGCCCAGCTGCGTACCTGTGGAAGCGCGCCGCTCTGGCCTCGAGGACGCGCTCCTGCAGGCGCCATCGCCAGAGCCTCCTCCAAGCCTGGAAGGCTGCGGGCAGGGCTCTCTGCTGGAAGTGCCTGTCTGCTCTGGCCTGCAGCAGCTGAGGTAAGACAACGAGTGAGCTTTACTTGTACTTTACGTTAAAGAAGAAAATGGCCTATTTTTATTGATTTCACAGAGGAAGGGACAGGGAGAGAGAGAGAAACATCAACGATGAGAGAGTATCATGGACCAGCTGCCTCCTGCACGCCCCACACTGGGGACCGAGCCTCCAACCCGGGCCTGTGCCCTGACTGGGAGTCAAATCCTGACCTCTTGATTCCTAGGTCGATGCCCAACCGCTGAGCCACACTGGCCGAGCTACAAGAATCTTTTCAAAGCAAAGGAAACGTAGCTAGAGTGTCAGCCAGCAGAGCGCCTGCGGGGAAGGGCTCCATACCTGCTTATCTTGCCTCTCCTGCATTCGCTGTAGCAACAACTTGACACACTTGCGTAGCAACGTTCTTCTGAAATAAAACAGAACGCCAAGGCGCTGTCCATCCCTCTCCAGGTTCCCGTTCTGCTTCGTTCTTAGGCGGTACTCAGTGTAGTGACATCACAAGGGTTAAAAGCGCCCCATGCGTTCATTCCCGGAGACGAGAGTAAGAACCCGCCAGCCCCGACTTTGGGCGGTGGCTGGCCCCCAAGTGTTGCCACCAGTGGAACCCTAATAGACCACCAGGCGCGATGTCTCTGGAACGTCGGTAACGTGCATGCAGCCCCCCAATAGCCTTTCCTGTCTCACGGCCTGGGCTCATTTATAACACCCCGCTCCTCTCAACAGCCATTTTGAAAAGGCAAACTACATTCAGTTCTGTAAACCAGGATTTACAATAACGGTAACTGAGCTGAATTGGCTAAACACTGGGGTTGTCCCTGACTTAGTAAGAAATGCTCCAGCCCTGGTTGGTTTGGCTCCATGGATAGAGCATTGGCCTGCAGACTGAAGGGTCCCAGGTTCAATTCTGCTCACAAAGGGCACATGCCCGGTTGTGGCTTGATCCCCAGTTGGGGGGGAGGGAGAGTGCAGGAGGCAGCTGATCAGTGATTTTCTCTCATTATTGATGTTTCTCTCTCTCCCTTCCTCTTCCTCTCTGAAACCAATTAAAAATAATAATATAAAATAAAAACACCTGTCCTCTCACCACTCCCCTTAAAAAAGAAAAAGAAAAAAATGGTCCACAATCAGACCTATAACTATGCACATGCATGGATTAAAGTGGCTTTCTAAGGGGGATATACTAAACAGGTCCGGCAGTGAAAAATTGATAGTGGTTACCTCTGCAGCATAAGACCAAGAGGTTGGGGGAGGGACGCAGGCAGCTTTTATTTAACTCTACCATCCTTCCTAGACAGAGTTTCTCCTCATGGACAAGTGGACACTCACATCTTTATGTTAACGGAATGATTAACTCTAAAAAACCGAGGACACTCTCTGCACCTCTCAAGACCGCGCCACAAATATACCCCTGGCCTGAGCCTTCTGACAGCACTGATGCACACTTCCACAGTGTGAACACCATCAGAGCCCCAAGGACTGAGGCGGAGCCAGCACGCACAAGTGGCCAACAGCCGGTACAAACATCCCCATTCTCCCTCTCCTCCGTGCAGGACCCACTGGTTCCTTCCTGAACCTGCTCAGAGCACACGGAGGGGGAAGTGGTCACTCCTGAGAACAGCGAGTCCGTCCGGTGGTCCCGGCAGAGCCCAGGCGAGGGCCAGAGTGCCTACCTGTAGTGGTCCCGGGCAGCCTGCAGTAGGGGGCGCTGCTCTCTCTCCTCCTTCTGCTCCATCCGAGACTGCCAGAGGTTCCAGAACCGGCGCAGCAGCTGAAACAAAACAGGAAAGAAGCACGTTTATTACGGCAAACAAATCTCTTAGCCCGTTAGCTAGCAAACCCCACACCGAAAGGTGTAAGGTCCCCAAAGCAGGAATGGCCTCAATTGGGAGCCCCCAACGTACACTGGGCCTGGGGAGTGGCCAGGTGAAGCTGGAAGGAGCTGTGCGGGGCCAACATGAAAAGCAAAAGGGAGGGCCTCCCAGTCTATGCAAGTCAGGAGCACGAAGGTTAACAAGAGAAGGGCCACCGAGGGCCCCGGGGCAGGAGCAGGCCCTCACCCCGGCGTCATGCTGCTGGTGAGCGAGGTTCCTTCTCATCCGCTGGAGGCGGGCGTGGGCCACGTTGCCTCTGAGGGCTCGGAAGCAGAAGCGCTGTGGGAGGAAGAAAGGGCACTCAGTCACCCTCAGAAGAGGCTGCAACAGTAATAGGTGCCCGAACCCGGTGGCCAGAAGCTGTCACAGCTGCGCCCAGGTCCCTGAGCGCGCTTCTCTGCTGAGTTCCAACCGGGAGCCTGACGCACACACAGTAGGGCGGCCGCACAGCAGGCACTGAGTCAGCAGCTGTGGAACCACTGCCTGCTGTCCGCAGTAACGCCCAGACACGCCCTCCTGCTGACCAGCAGATCCGCACGGCCCAGATGGGAACACTACCGACAGAGGTTGAAAATACCAACTCTGCCTCTCAGGAGGGAGACGGCTTTTAGCCTATGATTTTTTGTTGTTTTAAACTACGCGAGGTCACTGTCTATACTAGCGATTATAAGTGCAGTTTTGCAAGAGTGGAGAAGGAATCCTCGGTGAGTCTCGGGCTGGGGAAGGGGCAGGACATGCGGGCCTGGCTCCAGCCCCATCCATGTCTCACCTGTGGCCTAAGCCAAGCCCATTCCCCCACGGCCTGGCCTTCAGTTTCCCGAGACAGAAGCGAAGGGGTCAGGGGTCCTTACACTGTGGTCTGTGGAGCCCCCGGGACACTGAATGTTGGCGAGGGTCGGGGAAAGAACAGGTTGTACACCCAGACCTTCCACCTTCCTCCATCCTCCATCCTCTCTTCTTAGATCGATTTCACAGATTAGGCTTCCACCATTAAAAGGGGCCCGCCTTGGACCAGCAAAAAACCAAAGGACTACATCATCTCTAAGATTCCCTTACAGTTCCACACCCTTGGACCCCACCATTACCATCTCTGACCCAGAGTGAAAACAGGGACGCCCACACAATGGAGGGCTCACAGGCCCAGAGGCACTGAAGGAGCACATGGGTGGGTCCAGGGCTGACACGCTTACCAGCCAGCGGCGCCGCCAGTGCTCCTCTGCCCGCTTCCACCGGGCGGCCTCCTCCGCGCACAGCAGCATGTCTGCCAGCAGTTAAGGCCTCTCGCTCCAGGGGGTTCCCACGCCACACGGCACAGCCCTGGTGACCCAGCGATGTCCATCTGTGTCCTCCTGACAGCCCGCGGAGAGCTGCCTTCTACACACCCACTACTGGGGATCAAGCCTGCAACCCCGACATGTGCCCAGATCGAGAATCGAACTGTGACCTCCTGGTTCATAGGTCGACGATCAACCATTGAGCTACCCAGGCCGGGCATCAATGTTCTATTTTTTTAGGCTGCGTGGTAGGTACACAGGTTAGTATTCTATAAACTATAAATGGTGCATACTCTTTTGTATGAATAGCCCCAATTAAACAAAAATTTCTAAAAGAAGTCAAGAGACCAGGACTATGAAAGTTCAGGAACTGCTGCCGGTGTGTCCCGAGCTTAGGCTGCACTGGCTGGCGGCGGACAGGGCTGCGGGGTGGAAAGGATACAGTGCTTCCAGTGAGAGAAGGCCCGCCGCAGCGCCACCCTGCCGGCCAGCGCCTGCACCCGGGCGTGGCGAGCATGCCAGCTCTGCCTCCGCTGCCAGGCCCACTGCCAATCGCAGAAGTGTGTCTGCAGCACCGTGACTTGGTGGAATCGCTCAGCCATCTCTGCAACACAGAACACAACTGGGCTGCTGCCCCTCCCGCACTGGGTAGAGCGGGAACAGGAAGCATCCCTCATACCAGCTGACCTCCACCACGAGCAGCCAGCGCAGCTCCAAGGCAGTTCTCACGAGGAACCCTGGACCACATGGTTTCTAAGCAAGGGCACGTACCCAGGTTGTGGGCTCGATCCCCAGTAAGGGGGAGTGGAGGAGAGGCAGCCAATCAATGATTCTCTCTCATCATTGATGTTTCTCTCTCTTCCTCTCCTTTCCTCTCTAAAATCAATAAAAAAATATATTTTAAAACTCTACTGAATAAAATATATACGCAGAAGAAAATAAATGTGAATTGAGGATCGTGTACTTTCCTCTTCAATCTCCCTTCACCACCCTCTGCTTCTCTCTCCCCTTAATGAAGTAGCTCCGCTGCGGAAGGAGAGTGGAAATTGTGACCCGACCCTCTGTCTCTCGAACCCGGAACTTCCTGCTCACCGTTCTGCTGTCTCTTCACCCTGCGGGCCTGTAGGTAGTCAAGCCAGGCCTTCAGACATCTGCACTTCTGCCAGAGCTGATGGTGCCTCACTGCACAGACCAGCTTCTGTCTCTCTCTCTGGACCTGCAGGAGCTGTTCCTGCCACCGTGACCAAGCCTGAAAAATACAGAGAAGACGATGATCAAAGGAGAGGCAGGAAAACAGAGGTGAAGTACAGGTGCGGGAAACACACACAGAAAGATTGCTGGATGATTTTTAAATTTCTTCTGTGTCCTTAGCCTACATCCTACTAGGGAGGAACAGTCCAAATATTGTATTTTGAAGTCCCCTGAAGTAATGATTTTCTCTGTGGAGTCATTGCTACAAACTTGGTATGTTTGTTTCAGTGTGTCTTAAAACCCTAGGGATTTTTTTCCTTTTTTATTTACTTTTTGTTGTTTTATTTTTCTTAAAAACATAAGCAAACACACTGTCTCTAGTTTCTCTCCCTCCCTTTCCTGCTCAGAAGGCAGCAGTAATGAGCCAGAGGGGTCCTCTGAAGAGGTAAGTGGGATCACATCACTCCTTCACGCAAAGCCAACAGCCTCCCACACCCTCATACCCTCTTCCCACTCGGGATAAGAGCCAAAGCCTTTAATGGGCACAGCCTGCAAAGCCTTACAATCTGCCTCCTTGTCACCTCATGACCTACCTAACCCTTCCTGCTCTCCCTCTCACCTGGGTCCGTGGACCCCATTCTAAAGTGGGGTAGGCAGGGGGTATAGAGAAGTCCCCCAGTAGACACATACCAACAAGCAATTCTTGGACACCAGTAGGGTGTCCAGGAATTCAACTCAATTCTGACACTATCTACCCAGGGGTAGCAGCCAACATTGCCGCCAACGGTCAGGAAGCCCACAGCGGCTGGCAAGTCTTCAGAAAGCATGTGGAGAGACAAGCTTCGGTGGGAACGGGGGCGTGGGCAGAAGGGAATGCGAGATGCAAGGGCTCTGGGCCCACATAGCTGCTTGGAGCCGACTCTTAAATTTAGCTCGGAGCTTCTTATTTTTATTGTCTTTTAAAATGTTTTGTTTGTTATTGCACTTTTTTTTTTTTTTAATCCTCACCTGAGGATATGATTTTCATTGATTCCAGAGAGGGGGAGAGAGAAACATGTGAGAGAGAAACACAGATTGGTTGCCTCACACAGGTGCCCCAACCGGGGATCGGACCCACAACCTTTGGGTGTATGGGACGCTCCGACTGAGACACCTGGCCAGGGCTGAACTTACACTTCTTTAAATTACAGGGACATTCAATAACATATTAGTTTCACGAGTACAACATAGTGGTTAGACATTTACATAACTTACAGCATGATCTCCCGATATAGCCAAGACAATTTTTAAAAACAAGGATAAAGCCGAAACCGGTTTGGCTCAGAGGATAGAGCGTCGGTCTGCGGACTGAACGGTCCCAGGTTCGATTCCAGTCAAGGGCATGTACATTGGTTGCGGGCACCCCCGGTACCGGATGTGCAGGAGGCAGCTGGTCAATGTTTCTCTCTCTATCGACATTTCTAGCTCTCTATCCCTCTCCCTTCCTCTCTGTAAAAAATCAATAAAATATATTTTTTAAAAAAAAACACATAAGGATAAAGAAGATCCCTTTACATAGATGGAGACTTAGAGCTACACAGTGAGGTAAGGAGTAGCAGTGAGTGGCTAGCACTCACCGAGCACTGCCATATTCCAAGCATCACCCTTGGGTGCGGGGCTTCACAACGCAGGCCGAGGACTCACCTGCAGCTGAAGACTCAAGGCCCTGCGCTTCACAGCTGAGGCACACAGAGCACGTTCCACCCGGGCCTGGCCCAGCTGCCGCCTCCACTCGCTCCACCACACCCTGCCAAAGAGCACAGTGAGGACGGGACCAGTCAGAGAAAGTCATGCAGGAAAGAGGAGGAGGGTAGTGAGCGCTGGGCCTCAGACTCTCAGCTCAAGTCCTTCTGCCTCCTGGCGCCATCTCTAGATTGATATGGTAGAGTCGCTGCTAAAAAAGAGTCAATCGAGACACAGTCCTAAAGCTATCAATTAAGGTTTGGAAACTGACGGTCAGATCCAGCCTTAGACAACATGCTCTGTATGGCTTACACAAATATTTACAAATATATGATAAATCACTGCCAAGATTTAAAAAATCAGCAGAGCTCACAGAATAACCTGCAGAGAAAGTAGCTTTTACATTTCTAGTCCTGATGGATCCCTTCCTTTCTTGCTGCCTTGGCCGGGTTCATTCCACTCTTAGTTTCTCTTCTCCTGATCGATCTCCTAAAATCAGTAACAAGGACTTGAGAGTTAGCAGCCTCTGCTTTACAGAAACACTCTATTTGCCTGGTCACTTTAACTCACCAAAATCTTTTTCCTCCTAACCTAAGTCATGCCAACTGCGTCATGCACTTCAAAATCTCAAGCTATCTTACAGGGTTAGTTACCTTTTAGAGCGCCTGGGGAATTGTAAGTTCCCCAGCACCCAATGTTGTACCAGGGACATTTTAATCCCTCAGTAAATATGCACACAGTAAATAAAATCATGTAAAAATAGCCATTACAGACTCTAGTAGAACTGCATACTTATTAAGAATCTTACATTATTTGCTGAATAAATTTTAAATCATTTCAAAGTTATTTTATTTTAAATGACTTCTATATGCCCATCCTATGGTAAAATACTTTATAAATATTATCTTAAAAGTGTCTCCATGACAACCTTAAAAGATACTTAATGGTGTGCCTATTTCACAGATGAACAAATGAGACCTGGAGAGGTGAAATGACCCAATAACACACGTTGGAAGAGGGATGTGAACCCAACTCAGCCTAGCTGGAAAGCCTCTGCTCTTATCCATTCTACACACAGCGCCCAGGCAGGAGCATGGGTTTGGCACCAGAAAAATGCATTTACAACTTACATGAGCTCCGTTAAGATACTCAACCTTTCTGAGGCTTACTGTATATCTTAATCTGTACAATAAAACTTCTTTTACAGTTTATGGTGAGGGTTAAATGAGACACTTTACACTAAAAAAAAAAATTAATATACACACATACTTAATACAGGGTTTAGAACTTGGCAAGTAATCAATTAATGTTATGATTATGTGAAGACCAGTGACCTTATAGTTGGACAAATTGTCAATAAATACTTACTGGGTATCAATTATGTTCAAAACTGTTTTGAGGTGGGTTTTTAGGCTGCAAGGCGGAGAGAAAATGGTCGTTGCTGAACCGCAGGGCATCTGAGTGCACTCACCACAAAAGGCTCCGCTGCCTAAACCTCAGGGCGGTGGTCTGCATCTGAAGTTTGGTCCTTCGAAAAACCACGTAGATCAACCAGGACTTCCAGGCCTGCCGCATCTTTTGCTTTGCAGCTAGATGCACCAATGAGATTTTCAAAAAGGGGGAGGGGAGACGGGTTACTCTGGGTTATGGTAAAACTCATGGGACTCTACTTCTCCAACCTTTGAAAGTCTAAATTCCTCCAGGCTTCAAGCGCCCTCTGCTGGAAAAGTAGTGAAGTTCTACAAAATGGATAAAGATGCAAGAGCCTGTGAAGAATGGTTATGTGATGACAGTTCCACAACATTTAAAGGAAAATCAATACACTGCCCTGTTCAGAAATAATTTAAAAGCCCTTTATTTTTTAGAGATATGATGTGTAACATTTACATATAAAATGATGTGACTATCACAGGAAGTAGAGGTGAGGCTGGTGTGAGTTGATCATTGTTGAAGCCGGGTGGGTGTATGTACATAGAGGTTCCTTATTCCAACTTTCAATTTTGTAGGGATTTAAAATTTCCCGTAATATGGAGTTTAAGGACTAAGAAATCATGTTATAAAACTTGCTGTTTGAAACCATTTTAAAGTAGCATAAGCAAGACGAAAGAAAAGGCCACCATCTCTATCTGTTTGGGAAACAGAATAAGAAAGACCGTAGTGATCCTGGAGGGAAGAGAAGTTGTAGGTATGAAGGGGCAAAGGCCAACAGGTTTCCCTTTGTAGTACATCCCATTTTTATTATGAAAGCTATCGCTAATAAAGTAAACTTTTCTTTTTGGCATACAAAGGAGAAAATAAAATTATACAAAGCATTTTCAGACTATTCTCCAAAATGCGGTCAATAGGACTAGAGCTATACTTTATATTTCATAGTTATTGACTAGTCAACTCAAAATATGAAGAAAAATTTAACATGTAGCTTCCTCGAGCCCACTGCAGACCTCAGGAATCAGCAAGGTCTACAGCATGGTGCTATGGTTTAGAATTGGGGTAAGAGGCCATGTTTGAATACCGGACCTTGCTGTTTATTAGGTAATTAACCTTGCATAAGTTCCTTATCTATTAAATGACGCCTCCTTAGAGATATGTTCGCAAAGAGTCAATGAGATTATCTATGAAAAGTGTCTGCAGTAAGTGCAACCTGTTATTTTCTGAGCAAGGGAAACCCCAGAAATCTGCATTAATCGTCTCTACCTAGAGTCTGATGACAATTTGAGGACCATTCCTCCCTCAGGCCTACAAGTACCTGCAGACTTTTCATTTAACAGTGAAAGCGTGAGAAAACACCCCCTGAAGTCTAGGACATGGTCTGAAACAATGGCATATGCCAGAAGTAACTTAATCGTTAAACAAAACAAAAGTTGATAAATTGGACTTCATCAAAATTAAAAGCTTTTGTTCTGCAAAGGATAGAGTTAAGGGAATGAAAAGTCAAGCCCCACGTGGGAGAAAATATTTACAAATGGGGGAAAACTCTGAATATGTAGGGACAGAATGTAGTTGGGTAATCACTATACCTTCCCCTCAATTTTGCTGTGAATCTAAAACTGCTCCCAAAAAATAAAGTCTCCATAAAAGAAAAATAAAAGCCAATCTCAGCATTTCCTTTAGACGTGCACTTCCGTTTCTCACCATAATTCTCGGCTCTCGTGTACTTGGCCCTCAAGCCCTGCTGCTGATGCACGTAGGTCTGCCAGGTCTGGAACATCAGGCTGTACAGGTAATACCTGAGGAGCCAAAAAAAGGAAATGGCGTTTCTTTACAAGAAACAATTCCTCGTTGATAGGCTTAGTCTGTATTCAGGAGAAATCACCATGGACATTTCCGATACTAAAAAAAAAAAGCCTGTCTTCATCCTGAGCTAAACGTTCATGGCCTAGGATCACAGTGAAAACTACTGTCCTTGACAGTATTGCCCTCCACACTTTACAGTGTCACTGAAGACAAAAAGCCCAACTTTTCTGAGAATAACTTCACCGTCAGCATCCACAAAGCACATTAGCACCATGTGCTTGAGTTTAATATAGGATTTGGATCTTGCTGACTTTAAAATAATATGAAGAAAAATAGAAAAAAATTCAGAACTTGTTTCTGTTTGACCATAAACATGCCAAGGAATCTATATATATAAAAGCCTAAGCAACTGTTCAACCATTCAACTGGTAACTATGACACCCACTGACCACCAGGTGGCAGACTCTCAACACACAGGCATGGAAACACGGAATAGACTGATGAATCTCAGAGGGAAGGGGGGAGGAGGAAAGGGGCGGGAAAGATTAACCAAAGATCTTATATGCATATTCGAGGCCCAGTGCACAGATTCATGCACCAGTGGGGTCCCTCAGCCTGGCCTGAAGGGACTGGGCCGAAACCAGCAGACCAACATTCCCCAAGGGGTCCTGGATTGAAAGAGGGCTCAGGCCAGGCCGAGGAACCCCTCCATCAGTGCACGAATCCATGCACTGGCCCTCTAGTTAGGTGATAAAATACATCACTAAACTTGAAGTCACATAAATGAAATCTGACCTGTAGTAACAGTCTGCTCGAACACAGAGCTTCCACTCCCGCTGGGAAACCCACCACTCTCCTTTCCATTCTTCAAAGACCTTCCGGAGCACCCTCTGCTTATAGTAACACCTAGGGCAACGGGAAAATCAGGGGGACATAAGGATTTTAAAGCTGATCTCTAGTACCAAGTCACAGTTTCATTTTACCATTGCTTTTGCACAGTAAAGTGTGGCTCACACCAAACCAGGTTAAAAATAGACATTTAACTTTTTTTCAGATCAAAACCATATACTATAGATCTTATCAACTAAAGGCATTAAAGTAAAATAAAAATCTGACTTTTCAGATACCATATTGAATTGAGAATTATTCTCAATTTTGTTCTCATGCACCAGACTAAAAAATATTTTTGAGCCCAGGACAGTATATCTCAGTTGGTAGGAGCATTGTCCTGTATACCAAAACATGAACACAAGGTTCCATGTTCAATTCCCACTCAGGGCACATACCCAGACAAAAAAGGAGCAATGAGGTGGCATGTGAGAAATGTAATAAAAGTTATGTGGTTGAGCATCAACCTATGAACCCAGAGATCACAGTTCGATTCCCAGTGCCCTAAAAAGAGCTCACTTACTCTGGGCAAATACTTTTTTTCCCCAGAGGCTATTAGCTGTGCTGGTTTACTTTCTGATTCCTTCATACCCTCATTCACTAAACTAACAGGTATTAAATTACCATTTCATTATATGCCTGCTGGAGGCCGAGGAGGGGCGGGGAAGGAATGTTACGTGTGCCATAATAGACGTTATGAGTGGGCTCACTACAAAAACAAAGCCCAGAATGAACACGACAGAGCTCAGCGTTCTGAGCTAATACTACCTACCTGGCTTTAGAGGGAAATACTCTTCCAAAAGTTTTTCGAATCCACAAATACAAGAACTTCCTGGCCACACATCTGGAAGATGAAAAGAAAGATGCACATTTTAAAACTCCTTTTGGCCTATTTCATCTGCTGTCTGGAAAGGAGAGGGAAACTTTAAGGTCCCAGAGGGAGAGATGCTAGTGTGAGTGAGTCAAAAGGTGAATCATAGCTAATCTTGCAACAAACAGAGCATAGGATGGGACAGATTTATAAAGCTAAAATCAGGCATATTTTTTAAAAAAATACTTTTAGTATAAATTATTTTGTCAAAGAAAACTTCAGCCTAGCCGGTGTGACTTAGTGGTTAAGCATCAACCTTTGAACAAGCAGGTCACGGTTTGATTCCCAGGGGGACTCGACCCCAATGTGAGGCGTGCAGGAGGCAGCCGAGCAATGACTCTCTCTTATCACTGATGTTTCTATTTCTCCCTCCTCTTTCCTTTTTGGAATAAACATACATATGTATATTTAAAGATTTCAGGGTTGAGGAAAAGGAAGTACATAACAATGCTTTTGTTTGTATTATTCCTCCTCCCTAAAAAGCCTGGCAAATGCCCACCTACCCATCAAGGCTCACCTTCAATGCCTGTTCCTATGTGAACCCTACTTGGACCTTCCTCAGCCCAAACTGGGTGACAGCTTTGTACTCTCAGCACTCTATCAGGGGCCTCTCTCTCCCTCTACCGTGAGCTCCTGAGAGCAGGGACTGGGCCTTACAGTATCCCCAGTACCTAGCGCGCGCGCACACACACACACACACACACACACACACACACACACACACAGTTTTATGTCTCGGCCAGTTAGCCTCCAGGTCGAGCTGGGAATGTTTTTCTTCCTCCTGCCCTTTATCTGGTGCATTCTCACATCATCCTTCAGGAGCTGGCTTACACTCCGCTTCCTGCAGGAAGTTACTGCTGACTACACTAGCATGGTTGGCCCTGATACACGAACCTGTGTCTGGTACCACATCCTCTCCTTCACTGCACTTACCGCACTCTGCTGTTGTGACTTATTTAACAGTCTACCAAGCATCCCTGCTTTTAAGCTTTCCTGAGGCCAAGGGACCAGGAATGCCTCCTTCACCTTGTACTGCTCAGCATCTAGCATAACACTGGCAAAGTGGGGGCGTGCAGGAGGCACCTGGCCAATTTTATTAATGCATAAATGGATGGATGCTAATCAAGAGTAACAGAAAATATCATTTTTCTTGGACCATGTTTAGACTTTTTTTTTAATAGCTTATACATTGTGGGGTACTAACTAGAGAACGTGAATGAAAACACTCAATGACAGGTTTTATGTCTGCTGAGTCCTAAATATTTCTTTTCCTTCTGAACATTCTGCCATGAAACGCAGGCATGAAGGTGTTCAACTAAATGAAATAGGAGAATAAGAATCGTCCTTCAAATTTTTATTTTTTTTTACTAAAATTTATATTTACAAAGAGGAAGAGGGAGAGATCGAAACATCAACGATAAGAATCATGGATCAGCTGCCTCCTGCATGCCCCCCACTGGGGACTGAGCCCACAACCCAGGCATGTGCCTTTGGACTGGAATCGAACCCAGGACCCTTCAGTCCCCAGGCCAATGCTATATCCACTGAGCCAAACCAGCCAGTGCTCGTCCCTCTATCTTAACCAGGAAGGGAGAACAATGAACATTCACTGCAGGCAGGGGACCACGCGCAGGCTCACCTGATTCGCAGTTCTTTTAATCGACCCCTCTGGGTCCCCGCGTGACCCTGCACTGGATGGCTGGATCGAGGTATCGCACTCCGGATCCCAGGGGAGGCGGAAGACTTCCTGCTGGACAGTATCTTTGGAGAGTAAAGTTTCTTAACTGCACCATCCCTAAAAGACCTTAAATGTGAGGAGCAAGGGGGAACAGAATCAAATTCTCTCTGCATGTGATGCAAATACCTTTACACATATAAGTGAAACTAAATAAACTCTTTGAGACAGACAGATAATAACTATGCTTCAAGGACAGCAAGCAGCCCAATCTGAGACAGAAATGCCTGTAGGCTCTTGACATAAACTGCAGAGCTACAGGGTGTCTTGGAGTCTTGAGTCCTAACATCTCAATGTCATTTTAAGAGTAATCATTTATAAATTAGAAACATTCTTTTATATAGAAAGCAACTAGGAATGATTTTCAGATAATGTGACTTTTACAACAATATGAAACCACATACTTTTACTAAACACTAAATTTCTGACTTTTAATCCTGCTTTAGAAACATTAAGAGTTTACATTATTGGAATGAACTCATGATTTTTAAAAAATGTTTTTAATATATTTTTATTGATTTCAGAGAGGAAGGGAGAGATAGAAACATCAATGATGAGAGAGAATCATGCACGCCCCACACTGGGGATCAAGCCCACAACCCAGGCATGTGCCCTTGACTGGAATCTAACACTGGACCCTTCAGTCCGCAGGCTGATGCTCTATCCACGGAGCCAAACCGACTATGGCTGAACTCATGATTTTTAAGAAATGTGTGGCAGATGCTCTCCTCTCCAGGGAGTATGGCTCTGTGCCATTCCCTTCTCTCTTTTCTCCTCCCCCACTCCCCTGTAGCATAATCCCCTATCTTCTAAGTCTAAGGGACCCCGTGAGGCTTGCAGCCAGAGAGCAATGGGCAGCTGCAACTCGTCCAGGGCTAACTCCTTGAACCTGTCTCTGACTGCCCCGTGAGCTAAAGCAGCCCAGCCTAGGCTTTCCTGTGCTTCTCCTATGCCCTTTCTTGTTTCACTGCGCTAAGTATGTTTCTGCTGCAGTCAATAAATTCTTGCGTCGGGACCGGTTTGGCTCAATGGATAGAGCGTCGGCTTGGGGACTGAAAGGTCCCGGGTTCGATTCCGGTTAAGGGCATGTACCTTGGTTGCGGGCATATCCCCACTGGGGGGTGTGCAAGAGGCAGCTGATCGATGACTCTCTCTCATCGATGTTTCTAGCTCTCTATCTCTCTCCCTTCCTCTCTGCATAAAATCAATAAAATATATATTTTAAAAAATAATAAAATAAATTCTTGCTTGCTTTTCTAAAAAAAAAAGAGAGGGGGGCAGGGGAGAAAGAAATATATGGCAGAACTCTACCTGCAGGAAATACTTGGAAGCAATGATATTCCATTAACAATGAGCCTGCACAGAGCTTAAATACTGTTTATGAAGTGCCATTCCCTACTAAAAGGAACCAGGGCTCCTTGGAGATATGTTTTCAGGTCAAGGGAAATATTAGATGAGCCTGGAATACCTTTTTAAGTCAGAAGACAAAGAAGTGTTCAAACAATGACGGGGGCATGTTAACCACCTGTATGCCACAAGCAGCTACGGACCCAAACGGCGGGCCTTTTTAATTAAATTCCAAATATCCAGGCAGTTAACGGGTTAAAGACACAGGCACCACTTGAAAGAGCTCCCGCTGGCCAAGTCTGGGACAATGTGAACAGTAATAGAAAACACACCGAATGAAAAAGAAATTCATAAATCCATACCGATGTAAATAAATGAATACGTAAATATGTGTGAGAGAATGGAAAGCTTTACTTTGCAGTAGAGTGCTTACTATAATAAACTTAAGAGGAGCCCAGCCAGCGTGACTCAGTGGGTGAGAGTTGACCTATGAAAGCCAGAAGGTCATGGTTCAGGTTCAAGTTCCCGTCATATGCCAACGTGCTGGGCTCGATCCCCAGTGTAGGGTGTGCAGGAAGCAGCCAATCAATGATTCTCTTTCATTATTGATGTTTCTCTCTCTCTCTACCTCTCCCTTCCTCCTCTCTGAAATCAATAAAAACATAAAAATAAACTTAAGGGGAATTAGAAAAGCATCATTTAGGAACCATCGTAGTAATAACTGACTCAGGTAAGAATCATGGATGGATACAAAAACAAGTGGGTGCTAGTTTGATAAGGAACAGGTTGTTAATGTAGTTTCAAAAACTTATCTTCCCAATGCCCTGGCCGGGTGGCTCAGTTAGTTGGAGCAAACACTCTCTCTCTCTCACACACACACACACACACACACACACACACACACACACACGCCCCTTTCAACTGTTATGTATCCAATTCATCAAAGAAAATAGCCACCATTTCTGGATCTGGAAGACGCTCTAACAGCTCTTCCAGATCCACCAACATACTTGTTCATTAATTCGGGTCCCTTGATGCAAGAAAAGTCCAGTCCCCTCTCAATGGCCAGAGCCTTTATAATAATCCAGGTTATAAAGCGTCCAGGCGGCCCCCACAGAACTCCTGCCGGCGGCAGCCGACCACCGTGCCTGAGGGGACAGCCTGCAGGTGACCAGGGCCATCCCACAGCCTGCGTCAATGTCAGTTTGCTACTTCCCAGGCCTCTGTCCGACCAGGATACAAGCAGACATCCACCGCAACCTCCCTCAGGGTGGAGGGCTTGCCAAAAACCAGAGTGACCTTCACCAACCCGCCACCCTGCTGCCAGGAGGTCAGACTTTCTCCAGGACTCCCCGCGAAGGCAGAGGGTCCTGTCCCCCCGCAGCGCTTCCAGGCTGTCTCCTCCTCTGGGGTGGCCCCAGCATCCCGGGCAGGGCCTGGCTCCACAAATGAATCAAAATCAAAACGTTAACGAGAGTATGTCCACTCACTCAAAATTGGTCTAGGCTGTAACATGAGGTCTGAGATGTGCATTATACTCTGCCCGGAGCATGAGAAACCCAAAAAGTGAACAATAACAACAACAAAATCCTTATCCAAACTTCCTATCTCACCATTCATGAATTAAGGACAACACTTTTTTTTTTTTAAATCATTTACTATTTTCACACACAAAATATTTGCACGCTTTCATCGGAGCCATCATTTTTTTAAAAATATATTTTATTGATTTTTGTACAGAGAGGAAGGGAGAGAGATAGAGAGTTAGAAACATCAATGAGAGAGAGTCATCGATCAGCTGCCTCTTGCACACCCCCTCCTGGGGATGTGCCCGAAACCAACCAAGGTGACATGCCCTTGACCGGAATCGAACCGGGGGCCCTTCAGTCCCCAAGCCGATGCTCTATCCATTGAGCCAAACCGGTCCCGGCGGGAGCCATCATTTCGGTTATTTTTGTTTTTTTTTCAAGTCACATCACTCACCTGGACTCAACCTTCCTCTCCATTCTCCGCTTAATCTTTTCTTATTTTACGGGAATTCAACCAGTGGCTTGATACAGATACTATTCTGAGCGAGCAGATTCTTCACGAATCAAATCTCTTCTAACTACAAGAAAGAAAAAGAAAAGAAAAGAAAAAGAGGGGGTGTATTTTTTGAGAGAGGCCGGAAAAGAGAGAGAGAGAAGCATCCTTTGGCTGCTGCCTTCCCGGAGACACCCCCCCCCCAAACTGGGGAGTGACCCCGGTGTGCGCCCAGCCCGGGACCCGAACCCGCAGCCTCCGGGGGCACGGGCCGGCCCCACCCGCGCAGCCCCGCTGGCCCGGGCATCACCATCAGCTTTCCAACCCAACGGCCCCACAGGGGTGGCCATTTCCATGCAGAAACCAAGGGCCCGAGGCCCCAGCTGGGCGGTGCAGCGGGGAGGGGGACAGGGCCCCGGGTCCCCGCTCCCTTCACGCCCCAAACGCCTGCACCGCGGGCGGCGGGGAACCGGGCGGCCCCCGGCGGCCGGAGCGCAGCCTCCGCGTCCCGCTCCTGCCCTGGGAGGGGAGGCTCCATCCCAAAGTCGGCGCCTGGCCTCGGGCTCAGAAAGGGGGTCGGAGTCGGGGTCGGGGGGTGCGCCCTCGCCGGCTGCGCCGCACCCACACCCACGCCCCCCTCGGAGCCACGCGAGGGGCGCCCCGCGCGGGGGGAAGCGGCGCCAGGGCCAAGCTCCGCGCCCCTGACGAGCAGCAGCCGCCAGAAGGACGCGAGTGCCGCGCCGGGCGAGGACGGGCGACTCGGGGAGCCTCTCCCCGCGGCCCCTCACTCCCCTCCCGGCCCCGGGGGCGGGCGGCGGCGGCGGCGCTACCTGCACCTCAGGACCCGGCGGACGAGGCGGAGGAAGCCGAGGCTGCCCCGGGACCCACGCGGCCCGGTGCTGAGAGGCGTGTATGTGCTGACTGACCCCCGAGAGGCTGAGCCTCAGGAAAGGTGGGGACCCTCGGACCCGGACTCGTACCTGAGGAAAGTGCAGCCCTCGGGAGCAGCGCCTCAGGAAAGCCCGGGCGGGAGCCGGCGGACGCCATCCAATTTCCGGTCTCGCGCAGGTTGAGCGCTTCCCGCGCCTCTCGCGCCGGCCCCGCCCACGTCTCCTAGGCGACGCGGCGTGCGTGAGGGACGCGGCGCCTGGGAGTTTCGCGCAGCCGCAGTGCGTCAGGTGACACGCCCCCTTCTAGCAGCATTGCACCGTCTGGGCGGGTGATTGTCCGTCTGGGCTCGGTGGGGGGCGCGTTGTTCTGCAGCCCCCTAATTAAAACGGCCTCAGGCTGATAGCTTCTCAACCCTCCCCTTAAAGTGTGGTTAACATGCACTCGTTACCATGTTAAATTTGGGGTCCACTCTGGGATCATCTTTTAAAAGCAGGAGAGGGTGAGAGTTGGTGAGACATTTTTACGTGCTTTTCTCCTGTGCTTTGTAAAATATCGCTGGAAAGCACATGAGATGTCTGGTGGAAAGAGCAAAACCTAGCTAGTATCAATACATGTAAATGCTTGGAAGGTTTTACGTTAAAAACATAAGGAAAAAAATTGTTGAGTGTCTCGGGATTAGAATACCAGGTAATTTGCATTTTTGCCCTATTTTCTACATGTTAATTTTTAAAAATATATTTGTATTGATATCAGAGAGGAAGGGAGCGACAAACATCAATGAGGAGAAAGAATCATCCATCAGCTGCCTCTTGCGCGCGCGCACGCGCGCGCACGCGCACACACACACACACACACACACACACACACACACACACCCTCAACTGGCGATCTAGGCAGCAACCCAGGCATGTGCCCTTGATCACAACTGAACTCAGGACCCCTTCAGTCCTCAGGCTGACACTCTATCCACTGAG
The DNA here is from genome assembly GCA_963693515.1 of Pipistrellus nathusii. NCBI lineage: Eukaryota > Metazoa > Chordata > Mammalia > Chiroptera > Vespertilionidae > Pipistrellus > Pipistrellus nathusii. The sequence continues at coordinate 2,460,579 of OY882876.1, forward strand.
CCAAACCAGTTAGGCCTGAGCAGAGCTTCTTGAATTCCACCCCCCCCCCCCCCCCCCCGCCTCGATCGAGGTTGTGGTTGCATGAGTGAGTTTGCCTTGTGAAAATGTAGAGATGAGCCCTTAGAATTTGTATACTCTTCTGTATGTATATACGTACTTCTTCAATAAGTACATATATTTTTTATAAAATGCTACAATGAAACAAGTTTTTGCAAGCACAGGTGCATGTGGTTTACAGATGCCCCCCCTTTAGTCAATTATTACCTTTATTTCTATTATAGGTGATACGGTAATTGTCTTCTTTCACAAGCACAAATTGAGACTCAGAGGTAACAAGGTTCCACAACACATTCAAGAGCCTAGTGGAAGAGTACCTCCTAACTAGGGTACGCCAGAGGGCCTAAGAAATTAGCTCCAGGCCAGGCCAATATCACGATAATAAATCGCCTTGAGATTTAACGTGTGACTTGTGGCAACTTTAAAATAGGCTCACACCTTCTTTTAGTGCTCCTCCCATATAAAGGTGGGGTCTAAGTCCCCTCCTCTTGAACCTAGGCCAGTCCTGGTGACTCCTAGCTGAAGAACACAATGTGGCACCAAAGACACTGCGTGATCGTTTTTAAAAAATATATATGTATTTTATTGATTTTTTACAGAGAGGAAGAGAGAGGGATAGAGAGTTAGAAACATCGATGAGAGAAAATCATCAATCAGCTGCCTCTTGCACACTCCCTACTGGGGATGTGCCTGCATCCAAGGTACATGCCCTTGACCGGAATCGAACCCAGGACCTTTCAGCCCGCAGGCCGACGCTCTATCTACTGAGCCAAACCGGTTTCGGCGACACTGCGTGATCTTGAGGTGAGGTTCGAAAAGAAAACTCAGCAACTGTCTGATGCTTTCGTTCTCTCTGGATACTTACCCTCGGAATCCAGCCACCATCTTGCCACAGAGAAAGGCCATGTGGCAGTGTTTCAGCCATTCCGAAGGTCCCAGCTGACAGCCACCGTCAACCATCAAACGTGAGAGCCACTAGGTCAGTGGTCGGCAAACTCATTAGTCGACAGAGCCAAATATCAACAGGACGATCGAAATTTCTATTGAGAGCCAAATTTTTTAAACTTAAACTAAATAGATAGGTACATCATTATTAACTCAATTAGGGTCCTCCTAAGCTGGCCTTTGCTAAAAACTCAAGAGGCCAAAGAGCCACATGTGGCTCGCGTGCCGCAGTTTGCCGACCACTGCTCTAGGTGATCCTAGCCCCCCGCCTTCCACCACCACAGCCGATTCCCTGGCGCAGAGACCAGCTGTCCCAGACAAAACCGCCCAAAAAGCAGATTGGAGTGCAAAATACATGTGCAGTGAAGCCACTGGTTTGGGGTAGTTCATTACACAGTAATAGATAACAGCCACCGTGTTTTTAATATGCCTAATTCCCACTACCAGCTTAAAAAGGAGCTACTACTCGGCCAGTGTGGCTCAGTGGTTGAGCACTGGCCCAAGAGGGAGAGAGGGAGGGGAAGAGAGAAAAACATCTATGTGAGACACATTGATTGGTTGCCTGGCACATGCACCCCAACATCGGCAGGGATCTAACCTGCAACTTAGGTACCTGCTCTGGACCCCTTCTGACTGGTACGAACCTAGATCCTTGGTTCGTTGCCAATGCGCAAACCAATGTACAACACCCGTGGATAGAGAGTGTTGGCCTGCAGACTGAAGGGTCCCAGGTTCAATTCCCGTCAGGGGCATGTACCTTGGTTGGGGGCACATCCCCAATGGGGGCTGTGCAGGAGGCAGCTGGTCAATGTTTCTTTCTCATCAATGTTTCTCTCTCTCTCCCTTCTTCTCTGTAAAAAAATCAACAAAATACATATTTTTTTTAAAAGACCACTGATTAAAAAAAAAATTTTTTTAATAATTAAAACGACCATTGTTTGAGCACCTATAATGTGTCTCTGCATAGGCTTAAAAAACACACAGCAGCTTTATGGGGATTGTACAAGGCCTTTTGCCCACCTTATCCTATTTAATCTGGACAACAGCGAGTGAGTTATCATCATCCCAATTTGACAGACGAGAAAAACCAAGGCTAAGAATGAATGAATGAATGAATGAATGAATAAATAAATAAATAAATATCCTAATTCTCCGCAGTCTATAGGGAGGCAAATTCGGCCCATTTGCAAATGCTCCCCTCTGCCTCTTGCTTGCAGAGAAAATATAATTTGTAAGAAACACATGGTTGTTTCGTTATTATTAAAAACGTTTGCATCACAATTTTCTCTGTTGCCAAGATTCATGAGAAGAAAACTTAGTGATCAGTGTCCATGCCCTTGATGTCTCAGGAAAGTTAAGCTCCAAGAAAGTAGGTCCCTTAAAAAACCATCCACACCCATGTGTCATTTCACACAAATCCTGGGCGGTGCGCCGGGACAGAAACAGGAGCTGCCGAGCAGGCTCCCCGGTGACCGCTCCTCCCCGCACAGCCGCTCCCCTCGCGGCCCACACGGTGGGGAAACGGTTATTTGCATCTCGGTGTCCCCTTCAGAGTGTCCGCACTCGGTGCTGAGCGCTTGACGCTCATTTTCACCCAAACACACTCGGACTTCCCCTTCCTGGGCAGACTTCAGTTACGGGCGGGAAGAAGAAAAAAAAAAAACAAACACGTTTCAATGAATTTGTCAGTCGCCTTCAGCTCCATCAAAAGCAAGCGTGGCCCGCCTGCCTAGTCAAACAGCAACGACAAGTAATCTCGCTTATTCCTCCGGAATGTTTATAGAGAAACCATTTTTAAAAAGAACGGGACTCAGAGAAGGCAGCTTCGCGCCCCGGATCACAGCACTAGAAAGAGCTGGGGTTCGAGCCCACACCCCGAAAAGGCTCAAACCCCCCAGCCAGGCAGGCTCGCCTGACTCGGATGAGCCCCACCGCCTAAGCCCCACGGTTCTCCGCGGGCGACCACAGCGCAAACAAACGCAGCGACCCAGGCCGCGGGCCCCGGCCCCCCGCCCCCCGAGGAGAGCACCCCAGCGGGGGTCGCGGGCTCCCCACACCGCCCGTCCCGCTCCTCCCCGCCCCGAAGCGCGCGAGGGAACCCGGCGTTCCCCCAGGGGCTGCCCACGACGGCCGCCTGCGCGCACCGGGGCGGGCGGATGGCCCCTCCGGCCGGGCCTCCTCGCACCCACCGCCACCTCCATCCCCCGCCTCCACTCCTCGCCTCCGAGCGCTCGCGGGAGCCCGCACCCCGGAAGCGCGCCCCGAAGGCCCCCCTTTTCGGCCCGGCACCGCCGCGGCCACCTCACATCCGGGCTCGCGGCGGCGGGGCGGCGCCGGCGCCCGGTGCGTGGAGGGAGTTATTAAGAGGGCGGGGGCCGGCGGAGGGCGGAGGGCTGGGCCGCGGTTACGGCGGCTGAAGGGAGACAGCCCGGACGGGTGGGGGGGGCGAGAGCGAAGGCCGCGTTGAGAAGCGCTGGGACCCGCGCGGGCGGCGGACAGGGGAGCGGCGGCCGAGGGGAAGGGCCTCCGGGCGGCGGAGGCGCCGAGTAAGAGCCGGGCGGCGGCGGGGACGGGCGCCGGGGCCCGCGGAGAAGGGGCGCGGGCGCGCTGCTCCCGGGGTCGCGTGCGGTAGCGCGAACGCCGGGGCGCGCGCGGGGGGCGGGCGGGCGGGGACTCGGAGGGAGCCAGCGGGGCGGCCCCGCGGGCGGGCGGGCTGGTTGGGCCGGAGCCGCCGGGCCGGACGGCGGCGGGCCTGTGCCGGCTCCAGCTCGGGGCGCCCCGGCTGGGGGTTCGGTGTCCCCCGTTCCCTCCGGCCCGCCTCCTCTCGTGAGTACAGTCCCCGCCTTTCCTCGGAAGGAGGCCGCTGGCCGGGGCCTGCGCGAGAGGCCGGGGGTTGGGGTCGCGGCGGCAGGGAAGCCGAGTTTGGGAGCCGAAGCCGGCGCTCGCCTGACATGGCCACAGGTGCGGCTGGCGGCGGGGCGAGGGGCGCTCGGGCCCCGGCCCCGGCCCCCGGAGAACGAGGGGCAGCTGGCGCCGTCCATTGGCAAGTGACAGGCACTTGACTACACACCCGACTTCCCGTATCTCCCGGCCCCAGCCCCTGTCTGTCCTACCTGCCCCCGCTCCGGGAAACTTCCCCGCGGTTCGGTGTCCGGTCTCCACGAGTAGCAGCTACGAATCTTGGTTCCTGTTTGTCGTGAAGCAGCTGAAAGGCTGTCCCCACGACATGGGCACCTTCCCCTACTGGGTTCCTCACCCTTTTGATGGTCTTAGGGCACTTGATTCAACTGGAAGAGACCACCAAGGACCAAGGGTGCCGTTTACAACGGGATTCTTGTTTATAGCACAATGGTTGGGTGAAGGTTTGTTTCTTAGTGGTAGTCATGTTGAGAGGGGGGAAAAAAAGTTTCCGTTTCTGAAAGAGTCAAGACTTCTGGAACTGTATTGTTCTCAGAGACAGTTTTGTGCTCATTTCTCTTCCAGGTGCAAAGAATCGTAGACCCAGGAGCCATGGATAGGAGTGTGGGTGACATAGAAAACGGAGATGCTTTCCTTGACTTGAAGAAGCAACTGGCCTCCAAATCCCCCCATCGCTATACAAAAGTAGGCTCTGTTACCAATGAAAGAGTGTTTCTCTGTAAAGGTGGGGAGGTTGGTAACATTGTGTAGGTATCTCATTGCCTTATCTCAAGTGGTGGTGTCCTTCTGATTGACTATATGGACTAAACGAATGTTAACTAAAAAGCGTAGCTTTGAACTTTTTTTCTGAAAGTGTGAATACCCAGAGTTTAAACTAGAAGGCGCTTCTAAGTAGCTTTCAGGTGAAAGGAATGTTGGCTCAGATCCCATATGAAGTTGTGGACCAGTCCGTATATGGTGGCGCACACACATTCTGTAACTGCTGGTATGTTGTTGACTTAGAGGAAGAACTGCATCTCTGAGATGCCTCACAAAACCAGTGTCCTGTGTTTTCATGCTTTCTTAAGAGGCTAACACCCCAAAGGAATGCATTCTAGGTGCTTGGCTAGAGTAACCAGATTTTCGGTTATTTTTTGGTTCCTGTCACAAATGAATATGGACTCGCAGAAGGAAGACTTCAGTGACATTTCCCCTCGCTGAGAAATCCTGATTTTAAACTGCTTTTGCCAGGGGTGGGAATGGGGGGTGCAAAACACCCCAATGTCGCATTCTTTTTGAAGCTATTGTTTCCCTCAGGATCAGTGTTGGTTATTGAATGTTTCTGAAGAGGTTGACAGGACTGGATGCGCTGTGAATTCATTCCTGGTTCCCTTCCCTGTGTTGGGCTGGAGGGTATAAAACGTGCTTGGGACTGCTGACAGAACGGGTTATGTCCTAGTTGGGTCCATATCTATGCTTTCTTACTATGGACCCAGTCGAGGACTCTGAGGTGGTTATTGTCCCTGGCTTGCTAGGGTACCGATTGGTTAATATTTTAAAGTGCAGCCTTGTTTGTGTACTTTTGTCGCTACTCTTACCTGCTTGATAAGTATCGAATGCTGTCAAGTAATATTCATTTTTAGCATTTAGAAAACCTCTCTAGAGGGAGAAAAAATGTCTTCAAGTGTGAAAGAGTTCTTGGTTAATTGCTGTCTTACTGCAGTCTGTTTAGCATAACCGAGTTGATAGAAAGCATTTTACTTCATCCAGGTTTGGTCCTCCCTAATGTAGTTCCTCTCAAACCTGAGGGTGCTTGTTGAATAGTGTTCACAACTTAAATTCATTACCTAAAATGTTGACAGGTGAATTTTGGGTAGAGAAAAGCTTATTAATTGAAGGGAAACTTTTATAAGCTTCTGTGATTTCAATTCTGCCAGAACTTTTTGAATAAAGTTCTGACCAGTAGTCTACTTGTAGAGTACTGACACTTTCATAGGCTGACCTGAGGCTGGCGTATGTATTTCATTTTTAGAAAGTTATTTGTTTCTCTTGGGGTAGAGCGTATATATGTCTAGAGTAAATAAAAAGCTCATTAGAGCCCATTTTTTTATAGTCCAACCTCGATATTCTGTACCTAAAATGGTTAAGAAAAGCATTTAAGTGAACGATAGTGGAGCTTAGATTTAATAGTCTCTTCTACCAAATTTAATTGAAAATAGGCTTACTTTCCATTCCATTCAAGAGGATTTAGTTAATGGCATCTTCAGGATTGTGTTTAGGCAAAGTTAGGGTAGTGTTTTCTTATATATGTTACTCAACACTAGCAATTAACTAAACTTTTCTTCTTTTGAAGAAAGCTTAAAGCAATCCTGAGTTCTGAGTACCATAATAAATGGTCTGTTAGTTCCACAACTGGAATCGTATTTGAGCTCGCCTATTCTTTATCGACATACAGAGATCAAACCATTGGAATAAGTAAAGCATTTAGTAGTACTTCTGCCATGTGCTGGAAAGTTTAGCAGCAGAAGGAAACTGTCCTCAGTGATTTTCATAAGGGATGTATTTTGTGAACACTTTTGTAAACGTGGGAATTTTACTACAAGGTCAAAAAAATATAAAACGCATTGGCCAGATGAGAGGCTTCTTAACCTTTGACCCTTCGTAGTTTAGCATTCAGTTGTTTTTATGGGATAATATGAATAGTCTGTTCAGAATTTGAGGGCTTTTTTTTTTTTTTTTTCTCATGAAGGTAAGTGGTCCAGATGTTTGGCTAAGTGCTTTTAAGTGTAACATAGCAGAGTTTCCTTATGTCCCAAAATCACTTGTGAACTTTGTGAAGTGTGAATTCTGATGTTAGGTCAGAGGTGAGCTAAATTCAGTTTTTAACCAGCTCCCAGGTTAAACACTGCTGGTCCACTGACCTTACTTTGAGTGGGTAGGCTCTAGTGTTCTTGAACAACCCGAGGCCTGATGTGGATGTTGTCAGGCAACTCAGATGCGTTGTTGCTCCTGTTTCAGTTGGTGTCCATTGTGCTTCCATGAATATCTCAGGAACTGAAGTTAGACTCACACTGGGTACTTTCGGACCTACCCCTAAGTCTCAGGGATGATTAATGGGGACGGTTATAAGTGGATTTTTCAGATGCACCTGTTGTCCTGAGGGATTTGAGCCCTTAATTTATAAACAATAGCGGTCCATTTTGCCAGGTCAGGTTACTAAGATCAAAAGCTGTGTTTCCGTAGTATTTAAATGTGCGTTTATAAATTGGTTGGGTTACGTTGAGAGACTTTTGGAGGTTATAGAGTGGGTCTCACCTCAAAGTCATGGATTAAAGTGGTTTAGACCAGCGGTCGCCAACTGGTGGTCCATGAGGTCCGAAAGGTTGGTGACCACTGGTTTAGACAGTGGTTCTCACAGCGTGGTATTTGAACTAACACTTTGCGTCATCTGGTAATGTGTTAGGAATATAAAATCTCAAGTCCCATCCCAAAGGTATTGAATCAAACTCTAGGGCTAAGGCCTAGTCACTAGCATTTAACAAGTCTTTCAGGGAATTCTGACTCTTATGCTAATTTGAGAACCATTGGTTTAGGGCAGTGGGCAAACTCATTAGTCAACAGAGCCAAATATCAACAGTGCAATGATTGAAATTTCTTTTGAGAGCCAAATTTTTTAAACTTAAGCTTCTTCTAACACCACTTCTTCAAAATAGACTCGCCCAGGCCGTGGTATTTTGTGGAAGAGCCACACTCAAGGGGCCAAGAGCCGCATGTGGCTCGAGAGCTGCAGTTTGCCAATTATGGGTTTAGAAAACAGAGGAGATAGTGATGTGTATTAGGGAAGAAACTTTGGGACCCATTCAGTTTTTCTTACCTTCATCAGAGGTCCTTATTTACCAGTTCTTAAGGTCTAGTGCTTGCTATTCTATTACCATCTTCTGCTTGAAATATAAACTAGAAATGCTTTGGACTGTCCCATTACTCAGATCCATGTGTTTTTTCTTCAAGTGAACAGACTGATCTTAGACCATAGAGTGCATACTTAGTGCTTTCCTCCTTTGCTCTTTATCTTCCCACTGACTCCTGCCAGGGGACAGGAAATAAAAACAGAGAACACTCAGAAAATTCATCTTGATAGTGACTAGTGTTAAGCATGTTAAATATAAAAGGTAGGTGTTGGATTATCTGAGCTTAATTCCGCACCATTTTAGCCATCAGTGTCTATAAGGGATCTTTAAAGGATCCCTCATTTATGGCTGATGGGTAATGGGTCCCAGTGGTGCAGCCATGTTTATGTCTTCACTTTAAATTGTTAAGAAAGTAAACAAGTGAAGTGGACTGATTTGAGTAATCCTTCTAGCCTTCTTGGAGAAAATTAGTTGCAAGACTTGAAGTCAGCAAGCTTCTGAGAAGAAAATAGTAACTGTGATTTAAACCCTAAGTTGAAATCAATAGTCAGGTGGTTGGTTTTTCTTGTACAAAGGTCTCATTTGATAACGACAGGGTTGTTCACGGAATACTAAAGCCTAGCTACTCAAAGTATGGCCATAGGTTTCTCTCATAAACTGGATTGAATGGTAATCTTTAACAGGTGGCATTTCAGTGGCACACTTAGTTGCAAACTCCTTAAGCTCGTGTAAAAATAGGGATGGCTGTTTATATAGAAGAAAGCAGAATTGTGGTATGAAAGTCATGATAGCCCTGGCCAGGTAGCTCAGTGGATTAGTGTTGTCCTGATACACCAACGTTGCAGATTCAATCCCTGGTCAGGACACATAAAAGAATCAACCAACCGTATATAATTTGTAATTTTTCCCCTTATTTTGGGGGTCTTTTTGCTTTTTTTTTTTTTTAAATATATTTTATTGATTTTGTACAGAGAGGGAAGGAGAGAGATAGAGAGTTAGAAACATCTATGAGAAAGAGTCATCGATCAGCTGCCTCTTGCACACCCCCTACTGGGGATTTGCCCGCAACCAAGGTACATGCCCTTGACAGGAATCAAACCCGGGACCCTTCAGTCCCCAAGCTCTATCCATTGAGCCAAACCGGCCTCGACTCTTTTTGCTTTCTTAATAGTAATTTGAAACACAAAAGTTTCTAAATTTGAAGTCCATTTAAACATCTGTCTCCTTATAAATTGGCACCTGATGCATTTAGGAGTGGTCACATCAGCAAGAGGTTTCAGGTTGGCCCTGATGCGGCCAGGCCTTGAGGAGCATTCAGTGTGTGGGATATATGATTGAACAATGATTATGATGAGAGAATGTGTCTTAGCTAGAAACTGATCACTGTTAGATTATTTGCCGGTTTTGCTTGAACTTCTTGTAAGAACCTTGAACTGACTCCAGTCCTTTGGAGAATAAGTCGGGTATAAATAAAATGCTTAAGGTAAACAAAAATAGGCAAAAGTGTGTGAAATATTCAAAATCACCTTTTGATTTCTCTTTGTAGGAGGAGCTCTTGGATATAAAAGAACGCCCTCATTCCAAACAAAGGCCTTCGTGCCTCTCTGAAAAATATGACAGGTGTGTGGAGGGGCGCAGCTGTCTGTCTGGGGGAGGGGAGGTCCTTTCTGCAGAAGATGGAAGGGCAGAGCTCAGGCACTCGCCTAAGGTGTCCCTGGTGGTGATGGCAGAGCTAGAATTCGGTCCCAGATCATTGGGCTCCAAAGCTGCTGTGCACACTGTACCACCTTGTCACCCTATCGTTAGAGGGGGAACAAAATAAAAACCATACCACATGTTTTAGGCTCTTACTAGGAAGAGCTTATAGGGAAAACAGACTATGAATAGAAATTCTGGGAAAAGACCTACTCAGCATTCTAGAAACTACTTCTAGGGAGAGGATTAGGGGTTTTCCCTCGTAATAATCTTTTATAAGCTGAGAAATCATATTTATGGAGCCAAATTCTTTGTGTAGAACAGGCATAGTTAGTATAGTCCATATGCACCCCAACATTTGTGATCTGAATATTTCATTTATGCACAGACCACGCTATTGGTGTTACATGAACAACAACAAAGTATTACTGAATTAATAGTTGCTTTTGTTTTAAAATAGATAACCATTTTAAACCATTTTTATGGCAATCATGATGTTTTATATTGGAAAGGGATGTGCTAACTGTCAGTGCCCTTTGACTTGTAGTGATGGTGTCTGGGACCCTGAGAAGTGGCATGCCTCTCTGTACCCAGCTTCCGGGAGGAGCTCCCCAGTGGAAAGTGTGAAAAAAGAGTTGGATACAGACCGGCCTTCCCTGGTGCGCAGGATAGTAGGTGAGCACGCAGACACTCGGAAGCGGGGGCAGCAATTTTGGAGACAGTGCTGTTTGCTGCTGGCTTCATTCGTAGCTGTGAGAGCTTTGTACAATGAGGTATTGAAAGTGCCATTACCAGGAAATGATTTCTAATTGAACTTTTCCTGATTAGCAGAGTAAAATCATAGCCTTCCTTGTAGCAGCAGTGGCAAGCAGACATATTAGGCTATGTTCTTTTGAATGAAAAATACCAATGTCATTCATTGACATACATAACTGAGTTAGGTATGGCAGGGAGCATAAAGCTGTGCTGAAAATATGATCTTTATATTTAGATCTATTACCCATTTTGAATTAATTTTTGTATGTGAGACCAGGTATGGATTCGAGTTCACTAGTTTGTGTGTGGGTATTCAACTGTTAATACTATTTGCTGAAAAGATACTTAACTTTTTAAGTAATTTTTTCAAATGCTGACGCCTATAACTTATTAGTTGACAAAACATCTGCTGGTCATTGCATAGATATGGACATAATCAAAGGGATTATGGAAACTGATCTGGGGAAATCATTTATAATGAAATACATTTATTGCTACTAAAGATAAAAAAGCAAACGGCTGCCTTACATAAATGTGTCATGTACATGTTCTTAGGTAACTGTGGGAGTGGTGACCCTTCTCCAGCAGCCCACCACCACTGTCATGAGCATCCCATAGAGGAGGGGACGGCCCGTGCTGGTTAGCTTACCTGTTTGTTTCTGACATCTCTCCAGATCCACGAGAGCGCCTGAAAGAAGATGACTTAGATGTTGTTCTCAGCCCCCAGAGGCGAAGCTTTGGAGGGGGTTGCCACGTCACAGCCGCTGTTAGCTCTCGGCGCTCAGGGAGCCCATTGGAGAAGGACAGTGATGGCCTTCGCCTGATTGGAGGACGAAGAATTGGCAGTGGGAGGATCATCTCTGCCAGGAACTTCGAGAAGGACCACCGTCTTAGCGACAAGGACCTGCGGGACTTGAGAGACAGAGACCGAGAGAGGGACTACAAGGACAAGCGTTTCCGGGTTTGTCTTCTAGGTTACTTGGCACCTTGTGTACTGAGGGACACAGTGGTCGCCTCATTTGTACCAGGTTACTTTGAGATCCTGTATGAACACGGCTCATTCTTAAACCAGATAGGGAGGAATGGATGGGGCAAAGAGGGGCTTCAGGTCTACATCATAGTATCTTCATCGCACTGTCAAGTATTACTTAATTTATCAAGGCCTTGATTGAGATAGAAATGCCTTAACAAGAATTTTCTTTTTTTTTATCTGCATTATGTACATTTCCAGAGGGAGTTTGGGGATAGTAAGCGTGTCTTTGGTGAGCGTAGAAGAAACGATTCCTACACAGAAGAAGAACCAGAATGGTTCTCAGCTGGACCCACAAGTCAGTCTGAAACCATTGAGCTGATTGGCTTTGATGATAAGATACTGGAAGAAGACCACAAGGGGAGAAAAAGAACAAGGCGACGGACAGCCTCTGTGAAGGAAGGTCAGCAAAAACGGGGAGGGGAGCTCACTGTTATAAATGCGATGTGCTTATAATTGGCTTAATTATGCACTTAGGAATGCATTTAATAAGAGTTAGCAAGTTCTTAAAATTTACTGTCTCCTCAACTTGCTCTGCCTCCAGTGCTAAACAGAAAGTCCTCACCTTATCCTAGCACAGTGCACACAAAAGGATTCCCAGAGATAAGACACATGTGGTAGATATAATTGGGGTCTCATTTATTGAGCACACTATATATATCACACAGAGTAATAAGCATTTGTTTATATAATCCTGCTTCCAACAGTCCTGTGAGGTAGGTGCCTTTATGCCCATCTTGTAAGCGAGCAATTGATGGCAAAGGGGGCCTCAGAGACTTGTCTGAGGACCCTGAGGAAGAAAGGAGCGAAACTGGGAGTTGAACAGGATGGTTGCTGTTACACTTTGTTCCCCAGGGCGATGCAGGAAACTGATAGATAACTTAGGAGACTTTGTCCTTAGTTACTTTTCCTAGGTCCCTGGAGGTCCCTGACTTTTGAGTTGATCATAAATGGCCAGTTGTGTTTGTCTGCTAGTGCATATTCCTCCTCATACAGACTCTCAGTAGTCAGGCCCAGTTTGCTTTCCTCAGAGCTTAAAGCTGTACACAGTCTGGCTGGTTTGGCTCAGTGGATAGAGCGTTGGCCTCCGGACTGAAAGGTCCCGGGTTCGATTCCAGTCAAGGGCATGTACCTTGGTTGCGGGCACATCCCTGGTGAGGGTGGTGCAAGAGGCAGCTGATTGATGATTCTCATCGATATTTCTAACTCTCTAGCCCTCTCTCTTCCTCTCTAAAAAAATCAATAAAATATATATTTTTTTTTAAAAAGCATCAGCCCACATACTGAGGTGTCATGGGTTCAATTCCTGGTCAAGGACATGTACCTGATTTGCAGGTTTGACTCCCCCACCCTACCAGAACATCTAAGAGAGGCAACTAATCGATGTGTCTCTCTCATCCATTTCTCTCTGTGTGTCTCCCTCTCCCTCTCCCTCCCTGCCACTCTCCCTTAAAAAAAAAAAAATTTCTGGGACCAACAATTACCTGATCATATGCTACCTTATTATGTGACCTGACCAGTAAGATGCAACTCTGTTATGTGACCTATATATAGGGTGTCCCAAAGAAATGTGTACACCACTTTGAATAATTATTAAGGGAGTATTTGTTATTTCATTTTCAAAATTGAGCTATCGGCTGTCTACATTTTTTTGAGACACCCTGTATTTATGGTTCAAGACAGCGCATTCATACTAGAGGACTGTTGTGTTGGCTGTGGTCATTTTTTTAAATTTGGCAACCTGAGGGGGAGGTCGGTGCCCCTGACTAAGCGGTCAGGTATTAAAAATTCTTGCGGCACACTGTGGGAAACGTGAAGAATGGGCAGGAGGAACCACAGTTCTTCCACAAGAAGAGAACTGTTTTTCTACTGAAAATGCTGTCCTGTAACAAGTCACCTGTGGCTCTTCTGCACGTGTGATGATGGCTGAGGCCACAGACTAAGTCTCCAGCGATTAGCTTGATCAGACTGCTTTTGTCCTGGTTTTGCTTTTAGGCATAGTCGAATGCAATGGAGGAGTGGCCGAAGAAGACGAGGTGGAGGTCATCCTTGCACAGGAGCCTGCTGCAGATCAGGAAGTGCCGAGGGATGCCGTCTTGCCTGAGCAGTCCCCAGGAGAATTTGACTTTAACGAGTTCTTTAACCTTGATAAGGTGCCGTGCTTAGCTTCGGTGAGTGTAGCAGCACACTTATGAAATGGAGGGAGCAACTATATGGTTAAATTTGATCTATGTCTTTAACATATGTCCTTTTGAGATATTGTTTTTGTTAGAGGCCCTGGGGGGTTTTAGGCTTTTATTTATTTTTTGTTTACCTAAATCTTCATGCAAGGGTATGTTTCTGATGAAAAATCAGGTATCAGCCTTATGGGAGCTCCTTTGTAGGTAACAGTATACTTTTCTCTTGCTGCCTTTAAGATTCTCTCTTGGTTGTTAATTTTTGCTGTTTTAATTATGATGTGTCTGGGCATGTGCTTGTTTGGATTCTTCTTGCTTAGGATTCTCTGTGCCTCCTAAATTTGTGTGACTTTTTCCTTTACTGGGCTAGGGAAGTTTTCTGCCATATCTTCAAACACGTTCTCTAACCCTCCCTCACTTTTTGCCTTTTCTGGCACACTTAGCGGGAGGCACTATCCTTAGTGCATCCCAGCTTGCTCTGTGGTAAAAATGACAGACCAAATAAACTCTCAAGGATTCTTCTCAGGTTTAAAATGCTTTTAGTTTCTTGTAATTGGCATTTCCAGTAAATGTGTATAAAAGTAACTTTGTTTTATGTTTTAGCTGTAATAAAATTTAGCTTTTCTAAGTGAAACAAAGTTGGTAGATGGTCAAAATATACAAATGACTTTCTCAACACTTACTGTCATATCTTTAGAAAATGTCCAGAAGCTTTATATTCAGGTCCTTTGCTTTTCATATTCCTTCTGTATATATTCTGACTTTTTTCCTATACAGTATGATCAAGGAAATAAAAGGATTAAAATGAAAAGCCATTTTTGCTATTTATAATATAGCAAAACTCTTTTCAACATAAAACTGTTTTTAATAGCTGTAGCTTTTAGTTACTTTTAAAATAATTCCTATTATATTTATCACTAAGGTGATTGTATCTTGGGTAAGATTCTCTATTTTTTACAGTGCCACATCACTCACAATGCTTCTCTTATGCTGTAATTATTGAAGTGCACGTAAAAGTCAGCATTATTTAAATGAGTCTACAAGTGGTATGTGATTGAAACTATGAATATCTCAGAAAATAGAAGTACCACAGATAATGATCAAATTAGTGTCTTGAATTAAAATCCCTTTTCTTAGGTGAAAGAAGTGTTTTGTGGCTTAGTTTGGGTATGTGTTATGAGAAAATTCTTCCAGATAAGAATAAAAGAATAGCCGAAACCGGTTTGGCTCAGTGGTAGAGCTTCGGTCTGCGGACTGAAAGATCCCAGGTTCAATTCTGGTCAAGGGCATGTACCTTGGTTGCGGGCACATCCCCAGTAGGGGGTGTGCAAAAGGCAGCTGGTCGATGTTTCTCTCTCATCGACGTTTCTATCTCTCTATCCCTCTCTCCTCCTCTCTGTAAAAAGTCAATAAAATATATTTTTTTTAAATAATAATAAATCTTAACTTCCACTGCTGAACTTTGGAAACTAGGGGTTCTAGACTTTAGATAAAAGAGTCACTAACTCTGTTATCCATGTACCAGTTTGGGGGGAAATGTGTTTTTTGTTTATTGGTATAGAAGTAAAAGTTTATGCCTACTTTCAAGGATCAACTTTGGTATTTAACTGGATTTATTTATAAGGTACAGTTGAAAATTTTATTTTTTAAAAATGTTTAAATCTGTGTTTCAAGAAGGGTTGGTAATAGAAATTACTATTATGAAATAGTGTTGAAAAAAATATTTCTGATCATAGTGCATCATTTAGTTGGCCTTATTATTAAGCCAGAAACCAGGGAAGTCGGATTTAAAATAAAACAAATACCTGAAAACTCCTTGTTAAATTCAAAAGATGTTAGAGATGCATTAAAAGTTCATCTTTCACATTCTGATATTTTCTAAACTTTGACTTGGAATTGTGATCTATGAGCTCTACTTTTTAGCTTTTGGCTTGTGAAATTACCAGCATTGAACTTTATGATGTTCATTACATCCATGGGACTGTTTGCAGCAAGGATTTTCTTTCATCGGCTGTTCATACATGATATTTAGTTGAAGGCCACTCCTCAGCTTGGCAATGGAATGCTTTACTCTTGGTGCTGATTTTTATTTTGAGACTGTCCTCCAAAAACATGCAGTAGTTCATGGATTTGTCTAATGAGGCAAAGGATAAAAAACGCCATGTCTATGGCACAGTGGTTTTGCTTTAAATGCTTAGAAAATACATGGTTGGTTATGCTCAAGTTTGGGTTACTCAGAATGACCCAGGAGGGAAAGAAAAATGAAAGATGTTCAGAATCCTAAGTTCTGAAGGTGTTTACCTTCAGGTCAGCCACTTCAAAGGAAGTATCAAAGTAAGTGACCCTTTCTTAAAATTTGAAACTTCTTGTCCCTTTCACCTAGAAACTATTATCTTAATTCCTTTGTCTTTCCTTTTAGATGATAGAAGACGTTTTGGGAGAAGGGTCAGTCTCTGCCAGTCGATTCAGTAGGTGGTTCTCTAACCCAAGCCGATCAGGAAGCAGATCCAGCAGTCTTGGTTCAACACCACATGAAGAACTGGAGAGACTTGCAGGTAAAATGGCTTCAGATTCTGGCCCTGGATATACACTTAAGCTCTCTCTAATACTGTTTATTGTCTTCATTAGTCAGGGGTTCATTAGGGTTAAAGAGTCTCTGGATACTGAAAAAGCCTTCAATCTGTGTCCTTTTAACACTACTTGAAGCTGTGTTTCTGTGCTTTATTTGGGTTAATTATGAATATATTTACTTGCATTATTAGGTCTGGAGCAAGCCATCCTCTCTCCTGGACAGAATTCGGGGAATTATTTTGCTCCTATACCATTGGAAGACCATGCTGAAAATAAAGTGGATATTTTAGAAATGCTACAGAAAGCCAAAGTGGATTTAAAACCTCTTCTTTCCAGCCTTTCTGCAAACAAAGAAAAACTTAAAGAGAGCTGTAAGTGTTTATTAGATTCTGCTTTAGGCATCTGAGAAAGCTTGAATGCTCAGTCTTAAGGCAGTTAATGCTATTTCATCAAAAGTCAAATATATGGTGGGTTTTGAATATTCTTCAAAAGAAAAATTAATTTATTATTTTTTTAATAAAACAATACCACCTCTTTGAGAACCTGGTAGTCAGTGGGTCCTGGGACCTCTATTAACTCTTCTCCCAGGAACCCATTTATAACACCAGCGAATGCTGACCTGAGCAGCATGTGGCAGCTCCTCACATCTTTGCCCCCAACTGCCATATCCTTGTGAGGTTATAAGCCTTCCACAGGAAGCCTTAGAGATACAAGAACCATAGTGCTGCTGATGTTGGGCTAGCGGGGGTTCCTGCCCCTGGTGACAAGTCTCCAGAAGACATTACAGAGGTCCTCCGACAGGATGCACAACAGATCTGGTCAAGTCTTACGCTTATGGCCCCCCGTTTCTAGCACAGAAGCATTTTAGGGCTAGTTTATGCCATCTCTTGCTCAGTACACAATTATGGCCTATTTCACCTGAGCAACAATGATTTTAAGTGTCTTCAGTCTATTTTTGGTGTCATTCTTTTTTACTTTCACCTTAACCATGATGGTAAAGAGAATTCCTACCACATATTCCTTTGCTTGATTTAACCTGGACTTTCTCAACTTTTCAGCACATTCAGGGGTTGTACTTTCAGTGGAAGAAGTAGAAGCAGGGCTCAAGGGCTTGAAGGTGGACCAGCAACTGAAGAATTCAACTCCTTTCATGGCAGAACACTTAGAGGAGACTCTGAGTGCTGTTACCAGCAATCGGCAGCTCAAAAAAGATGGCGATATGACTGCGTTCAACAAGCTAGTGAGCACCATGAAGGCAAGTGGGACTTTGCCTTCTCAGCCCAAAGTCAGCGTAAGTATTTTACACAAACTCCAGCCTTTCCTCCTTTTCCCTCTTTCTGTTCCACTTCCCACAATAAATGGATTTTTTAAAAGGTATTCTGAGTAAGTTGGAAATTTTTTTAGTTGTCATTTGGTCCTTCCTGCTTTTGTGTGTGCTTTAATTACTGCTGTGCTATTTGTTACTAGAAAAAGCAGGTTTGTGGTTAATCTACATGTATTGTGGGTGACAGTATAAAAATTGAAAGAGCCATATAACTTAAGTCATTGCTTAAAAAAAAAAAAATGGTGATGCATATCTTTTTGAACTCCAAAGGAAGTTTTTTGTTTATTCAGCTACTTGTCAGATCTTTTCCACACCTTCTCATTACTTCCAAATATCCGGGCTTACCTGCGTTCTTGATTAGGCCGTTGGCCGTTGTACGAAACATTTGTCAAACAGGAAGGATTTTTTTTAAGACAGTTGTATTTTGTTAATTTACTAATAGAAAAAGTTGTGACTCTAAACTTGTAAAACACCTTGAGGCATGAAGTTGGGTTACAAGGTGACTGAATATCAGTAAATGCTGGTGTATAGCACATACTGGAAGCTTATCCTAACACCTTAGAGGGTGGCTCGCAGCCATGGCCTGTGTGTCAGTATTGTTCTCCTTGATGAAAGTGATGAAGGAAGCAGGATAAATCTGAAGAATAAAAATCCATTTGCTGTACTAGCAAATTTACCAAATTGAGTGTTGCCTCTTGTTTTCTCCTTGTACATTCTTATCTGGGAACTACAAGTTAGCCTGGCAGCAGTAACTGATTCATTGTGCCTTGATCATGGGAAGGGAACTGATTTTTGGTGTTTCGCATATGACCAGCAGTTAGCAATAGAAATTGCCACAGAAATGCCATTGTTTTGGCCTTACTGCTAGGACTGTAAGGTGGCATCTCAGGGAGGTAGACTTCTTCCTGAGTATCTGACCACACCATGCCAGTATAGGGGAATACTTCTTGTAAACTGCTTTAGAATTATTTCCGCTCAAAGAATTATTAGATACAAGGGCCAGATTAAAAGATTGCAAACTCTTTTGTTCTCCTTCCTTGTTACCTTTGTGTCTTGGTGAATGGGTCACATCTTGTACCTTTTTTAGTGTGAGTAAAGAAATGGGAACAGAAAATTCAACAGTTCACCTGATGCTTTTGAGCATTTTGTTCAGATATGGATACAATTCTAGGGTTTGATAGTAGCACAAGTGACCCTAAATTGTTAGAGGAACTATTTCAATGTTCTGAAATATATCTGGTTTCACCCAAGGGAAGGAGACTCAAACACCTACTTAATAGATGATACAATTCAAGTTGCTAGGCAAAGAGTAACAGAAATTCAACATAACCTAGGAAAGAAAACAACAAGAAAAATAATGTAATAAGCACACCAGGCATTATCCCAAAATATTGCTTAATTTGCTAAAATCAAGTTTTTAATTACTGTGGCTGTGTGTGATGTATGGTATTTCTGATCTGCCTATGTCTGTTTAGCTTCAATAATGTTCTTTCCTCCTCCAAACATGTTGCTTCAATCTAAACTCCATTTCAAATTCAATTGTAGGCTCTGTATAGGAAACCATATAGTATAAAGTTGCCTATTTGTTTTTTTGTTAGAAGGAATTAAATGACTTTTTAGTGTATTTCTTATTAAAATCATCTGCAGTGAGTCCAATTCCAAAACCGACAATAAAACATCTGGATACCTTTGGGCTACATGTCATGCCCAAGGACACTGCTGTGGGCTTGGCATCTCCACCTAGCGGGAGGGAAACGACCAGAGAGAACACTTAGGCGTGGGGATGTACTGAAATGCAGGGAGGCAATGCAAGTTGGATGCAAAACATAACCGCAGCTGCACTAGAAGAGCAAAAAGTATAGGAATTGACTTTCCCCCTGTATGTGAGACCCATTTGAAACAGCGTGCTTATAAATAATAAAGTTGAAATTTCCTGAAATAGACAATTCTGGCCTGCATGTTGTTTACTAGATTTTTAGTATCACCTGGTCTAGAAATCTTGTTACAGTGTAGCAAAGCTGCCTCAAAAACTAAAATCTGTAAATTATCCAAACTTCCTGCGTGTGGCTTCTTACTCAAGTACTCCCCCTTTCACCATTTCTTCTTTGTCTGGTCAGTGTTAGAGACCATAAATGCACTAGAGCTCTTATAGGGAGGAAAGGACCTTGCCTGAGCAGGTCTCTGAGGGGACTCTGCATGTACATGGGAAGATTCTTTCTGGTCCCAGATATTTGGGATCTATGTGATGAGAAGGTGGAATAGGTTGATTTAAGTTCGTTTTCTGTGACTTTGACGTTATTCTGCTGTTACATGCTGACTCCTGAAGAGTTTTTAAAGCTCTCTTGTCCCCAAATAATCTTTAAGTGTGTAAGAAGGTTAAAACCAGTTTTCCTTTGATTTTTTTAGCGAAACCTTGATAGCCATTTGATGTCCCCTGCTGAGATTCCAGGCCAGCCCGTCTCCAAGAACATCCTGCAGGTACTTCCCAAACTTACTCCAAGGCCTCGGCATCCAAACAGAACTCTGAGTTGGTTTTTGTAGTGGTCCAGCTTCAGGCCTTAGAGAATGATCCATGCTGCTCTAACACAGTTGTCACTGTTAGTCTCAATGTGGAATGGGGAGGTAGCTAAAAAAAATGACAAAGCAAGCCCTTGATTTCCAGTTTGCAGATTACAATTTCTATGAAAATTTAAAGTATCTAACCTGTATTGATAGCCCTAACTTACAGCAATGTTGCTAACTGAACTTTCAGAGAAATGTGTCACATTTACATGTGACAAGTCCTTCATGGAATATGAAGGAGATTCATCGTTGGCTGCCGAAAATCAGTCCCTAAGTCACAGCCTCTCACCGGGAGGGAGAACAAGCTGTGTTCACGAGGACTTGACTTTCTGCCTTGTAGGAACTTCTGGGTCCACCAGTTCAGAGACCTGCTTCTTCCAACCTTCTGAGCGGCCTTATGGGGAGCCTGGAGCCTTCATCTCTACTGGGCCAAAGAGCGCCATCTCCTCCCTTGTCACAGGTGTTTCAGACACGAGCAGCCTCAGCAGACTACCTTCGTCCTCGAATACCATCACCAATTGGTAAATATTCGTGTGTACATGTCCATCCAAATGTCCATGTCATCGTTTTGTTTTTTTCTCTTGAGATTGATCTAAATTGGATCCAGCTCTTTGGTCTTGGGAATTCAATTCAAAAAAGCTAATTTGACTTCCTGGGTTTTTGCTCTTGATAGAGGATGTCAGAGTACCGGCTCTTTGCCAGCATAATGAAGTTGGACCACAATCATTTGTGAGGTCTATGGCTAATTCAGACTCTGAAGGGAAGCACTTCCAGAAGCTATCTTAGCAGAGCGTTGTGCATCATCTCCAGATGTTCCTACCACCCTGGACTACTTTAGGCCTCCTGCCAGTCATGTCTGTGAGGGAGTTTTTTGTAATCTTCCTCCAATTCCGGTCATTCCGTGCTGAGGTCCACAAAGCCCCCCTGTAAGGGACACAGAAAAGGGACCTCAGCCCAAGAAGTGAGGACTTTTCAAAGAGAAGGTGTTCAGGAGCAGCATGTCCTGGTGATAATGCCTCTTTGGTGGACATGTGCTATCTTGACCCTCACTGACACTGTAACTTTTCCAACAGGTTTCTCCCCAGGACCACAGCAGCTACTCGGAGATCCATTCCAAGGCATGCGCAAGCCCATGAGCCCTGTCACGGCCCAGGTCCAGCTGAGCTCTTTCTCAAATGCAATCTATCGCTTGCTTTTTACCTTTCTTATTATTCACGGGGTGGAGGATTAGATTGCTACAATTCTTGGAGGTGGTTTTTAACTATAATTCAGGCTCAACTATATATTTCAAGTAAAGGCTAAAAAATTGGCGAACCGCTGAATCATATATAAATAGTTAAAATCCTCTTTGGTGGATGGCACGATTTAGGTTGCAGCATTTAATTTCAGCTGTTGCTTACGGAGGGTGAAGAGAGACCTTTGCATAAAGTTCAGTGGCTGTCCTCATTCTTCTGATGCTCTGCCACTTCTGTCCAGCAGATAAGCCAGCTAGAGCTGCAGCAGGCGGCAGCTGTGGAGGGGCTGGCCCTGCCACACGACCTTGCAGTGCAGGCAGCAAACTTCTATCAGCCTGGCTTTGGCAAACCACAGGTGGACAGAACCAGAGATGGATTCAGAAACAGGTACGTTACTAATCCTACCCTTGTGGAGATTTGCAATTTAATTTTCCTCAGATTAGCAAATTAGTTGCCCACAGTGTAGTTGTAAACACCGATACACTGTACAACACATGGTGAGAATGCCATCTCATCCAGATATGCAGTAAAGGGAGTAATGACTGAAATCTACTGCTGGGCATAGGCTTTCGTCCTGTCTAATTCTTTTTATATTCTTGATTTTACATTCTAATTTATGAATTAGCTTCTTATTTGCAGCTATGCTATAAAATGATGGAAAGTAAAACTACCTAGCTTCCTCCACCATGGCTTCCTTGTTGAGTTTATCAAGCCATCTCTCGATGTAGGTTTGTTGATCAGAGCATTTAATGACTACTGACTTTACTCTCTTCCATCCTTTCTACTAGTGGCAACAAGTAGTAAAATGGAAGGAATCCTATGTTGGGGAGTGGGGTAGTAGCAATCTTATTTTTATTAGAAAACAAAAAACTGCATTAAGCAAATGTATAAGGCGAACTTCTTTGTTAGCCATCAGCAGCTCTCTGTGCGCCTTGGCCCTTTTATGCTCCCATATGTGTCTAGCTTTTAAGGACGGTTTAGTCCTGCCCAACAGTGCTTGGAAATTACTGAGTATTTATGTTTTGATGTGATTCTTAAAAATTGCCAATCTGTGTCTCAGTGTCTTGCTTCAGCTAGTTTTATATGCTGACGCTTTCAGAAAACATTGAGACCAGTAAGTACCCTGTACCTTTGCCTAAATGCATTCTATCTTTAGTAGCCCTCAGCCTAAACAGAGCTCAGGACTAGTCTGTTAAGGCTCAGCCATTGGCTCTCTCTCTACAATATAATGTAGATATCTGACATTCATTGACTTAACTTTCACACACCTTTGCTATAAAATAACTGCGCTTTAAAGATACAGAAACTTAGGTTAAGTATAACTTGCTTGAAACTAGTTAGTGTCAGTGGAACGTTCATGTTTTAGATCAAATGTCACCCTCCCGGGCCTTCCCTAAACACCGTGCTACACTGCCTCCCAACAAACATGACTTTCTCCTCTTGCTTTGTTTACTGTACTTACCACCTTCTAGCATACTATTTTTTAAAATATATCTTTATTGATTTCAGAGAAGAAGGGAGAGATGGGAACATCAGTGATGAGAAAATCACTGATTGGCTGCCCTCCTACACATCCCCACACTGGGGATCAAGCCCACATATGCCCTGACATGGAATTCAACCGTGACTTCCTGGTTCATAGGTCAATGCTCAACCACTGAGCCACACTAGCCAGGCTCTAGCATGCTATTTAATTTTTTTTCTGTGTCCCTGCCCATAGTAACCCCTCTGTACTCTGCAGTAAGAATATAATGAGACCAAAGTTTGTTTTGTTTTCTACTGTATCCCTAGCACTTACAATAGTGTCTAGCATATAGTAGGTGCTCAAGTATATTTGTCAGAAGGAATCAATCAGTTATACCTTATACAGAATCACCTGATTTGGGGTTTACAGCTTAATCACTCAGAATACTATTAATCTGTCCCCTCATTGCCATGATCAGAGTCTCAGTATGGCAGCAGTAGGGCTTACCTGGAAGAGACTGGAAAGAGGAAAGAAGTCATGGCTTAGGATTCCCATTTGCTTATGATTTAGAAAACTTCAGAAGCAGGCTGTACATGGGCTTGGGCCTTTGTGACACTGGGTCTGACCAGCCCGAACTGCAGTGGAACTTCCATTAGCCAGTGAGCTCACACATTCATTCCTCTCTCAGCCTATTTTTATCTTCAACTCTTCCCGTTTTTCTTCCAAATTAAGGCAGAATGAATAGAATGTCTACAGATAGAATGCAAGTCTGTTCTTTTAAACTTGACTTGGGAGGCCTGGGATCAGCCTTGTGTAGACCAGGAGTGGTAGGGAATGCTGCATGGAACCAGGTCTTAAAATAGCTGATTTGAGGCAGTGTCTCAGAGCATCAGTTCTATGCCAAGCACTGTGCTAGTCAGTATTGCTCCCTCTCCTCTAGAGCACAGCCTACCCACAAAATGAAACTACTCGCTAGCCTACTTCACCGGTATAGTCCAAAATAAACTATACGTGAGCTGTGGATAACCCTACATTCTCAAGGCCTTACCATGTCCGTTCCTTCTACCTAAATCCTTGTTCTCATCTCATAGCTTCTCATTGGTCACACCCAAGTCACTGGAGCTCCTTAACAGTGCAGCTTGTCCAGTCCCTGCAATAGACATCATTCCTTCCACCCCTCATCCTGCCATGACACCTGTTGGTACCTACTATCTGAACGCCTTGGTGCGTCCGAGGGTAGTAAGCATTTTCCCCACTAGCCGAGAGTTCTTGCAAGGCCTGGGGCCATGTTTCAGTGAGCTTTTGTCTTCCTTCAGAACTTAGCATGTGGTCTTGCATATTAAGACTTCGCAAATGCTTGGGAAGTTGAATTTGATAAGGGAAATGTTGAAGTCCTAGGCTGATCTTTAGTATTTTGTGGGTTTAGGACTCAGAGTTTAAGCAGCTTGGGCTTACACTGAAACTTGGTTTGTTCACAGGCAACAGCGAGTGACCAAGTCACCAGCACCCGTGCACAGAGGGAGTTCCTCTTCCCCTGCCCCTGCTGCCTCCATCACAAGCATGGTCAGTGACCTTTGCCTTTTGTGAATGACTTGTAGGGTTCTCTTTGTTTGGTTGTGCCTGTGTTGTATCACTGTAACACAAATGTCCTTGAGTGCCTTCCACAGGAATCACTGGTTTAATAGTATTTCATACCTGACTATTGGGTTTTCCCCTTTCAGTCTGTTGGGGTTTTAGTTAAAACCCTTACATTAGGGAAAGTATGTTTCAGCAAATAGACAAGTACAGGCTGAGCACATAGATGATATGTAGTATGTTCAAACAAGTGAACAATTGGAGTGGGGAGGACAGTACGAAAGGCAGGGGGTGAGGTGGATGGGCTGGTGACCAGGGTCAGGTCATGGGGAGTCCAGTGGTGAGTTCACAAATTCAGATCCAAATCTCTGAATGAATTAAGACTGGGACTGAGGGGTTTGCTTATTTGTGGAGAGAAGTTTAGTTGCACAGCTGACTCATAGTGCCAGCATTTTATTTTTTTTTAAGTTTCCTTCCCCACAAATTTTTATCACCTAGTTAAAGATGACAGATGTGGGGAAAACTATTACTCTATGTTCAGGATCCCAAGTAGGTCTTTGTACTAAGCACCTTGAAGGCAGGGTCTAGGAGTTTTTCTGTTCATAATTCATTTCCTCTCCTGCCATCATGGATTTGGGTTAAGAAAAGTTGCCTATATGATAAAGTCATCAAAGAAGAAATATGCAGTGAAGAGATAGGAACAAATGACCCCAAATGGTGAGTTCTAGTAGCTGAGGAGAATAGGAAGATAATTTTGAATGTCCTAGAAGTATACCAAGTCCTTGAATTAATTTTGTTCAAGGTCATTTGGTTATAATGTTGATGAGATGCTATAGATATAACCCTTGTTTTTATCAACTCACCTATAGTAAAATTGGCTTCATTATATGTCATTTAGCTCAAAGTCACAGAGCCTGTCAATAATGTTAAGTGAGGATTTGCAGTATAGAAAAATTTAGGCACTGAGGTTGTCTCTGAAATGTCCTTTCCTGGCTGGATGTGGTATACTTCTGGTCATATTCTCCCCCTCTCCCAAGCTAATGCCCTGACTGGAGTAGCTGCATAGGCAGGTCTCCATCATCTAGTTAAAGCTTTTTGCTTTAACTTCCTTTATGTACAAGGTTTTGATGAAAGTGAGTTGAGAGGGAAGATGCACTGGGCCACCGTCTATTTGCCCCATCCTGTGTCTTTACCTCTAGTAGCTAGAGACCACAGCATTGGCTTTCACGTGTGGCCAACAAGGGACTCTTCAGCTTGCTTAGTTTGTCCAGTTAATCTTGGCTTGAGTAGCAAAAGGTATTTAGAGAAGTGCTAATACTAATTGTTCTCTGCAGCTTTCTCCTTCCTTCACCCCTACCTCAGTGATTCGTAAGATGTATGAGAGCAAAGAGAAGAGCAAGGAGGAGCCAGCATCTGGAAAAGCAGTTCTTGGTGACAATAAAGAAGACACTCAGAAGGCCAGTGAAGGTACTGCAGAACTGTTGAGGATGTACTGCCCAAGATAGTATGTGAGAGGGAGCATGAATTTGAGTGCTGACCAGCATGGCCTGATCCCCTGCAAAGCGCTAGACAAGATCCCTGACTGCTCTAGATCCACATTTCTGTGTTTGACATTGAGAAGGTTGGACCAGCTCATAGTCACGTAGCCACTTGAAAAAACTGACCAATCTAAGAATACTAGTATTAGATAGGAAGGGATGAGCTTTAGGTATGGACTCTTATTTAGGTTCAAAGTTGAATTATTAGTACATCTATTTGGCAAATTGATATAGTTCATTCAATCAGTTTTACTTCTGAAAGATTCTCTCCAATCTATAGAGACTGTGCCCAACAAACTGTGCAGTGAATGAAGCATATAGGACGTGTACAAAGCCTTTGTTGAGAGGCTTCTTTTAGGAATTGCACCATTGAGATTGAAAAAGACATGGTGAAACGTTCTCATGTTAGGTTTACACAGGCCTCAAGTGAGTATGAGCTTTTGGCCTGTGAGGAAGTTGGGGGTGGGGGGAGGAATCCTGTCAGTCTTACTTAAAAAGGCGGTTAAGGTTCCTTTACCAGGTTCAACTTTCTGTTATGATAGATTTGCATAATTTTACTTGACTTTTTCCTTAGGCTTTGATAAAGCATGTTACTCCCAAGCAGCCGATTAGGATAGGAGAGCTCCCTCACAGATAAGACCACAGCCTGATGGGCAGAGCAAGGTGGCCAGCTGAGTTACACCAGACATGATAAGCCAGGCTCACCTGCCCAACAGCTACTCCTAGGTTGAGAGGATTTTAAGAATAAAAACAGGGGCTTAAGAGTTGTTTTTAACTTTAGAGCCTTTGGTTTTTTAAAGTGCAGCAAAGATAAACTCTGTTCCAACGAAGTGTTTGTTGAAAAGTGGAAAACTTGGTATCTGTCCCTGACTACCACTATGGCCTCGACTGGGCCTGTTCATAAGACAAATTGATGTTCCTTAATGATGCAATTCTCTAAATTTGTTGAGGGGAGTCAAATAAGGATTCTGAGTTTTCCAAGAAATGAGATTTACTGGATCATTGTGAGGATAAACTGTTTGGGAGTTTGCCAACACCAAAAATATTCTGTCTGGATCCCTACAGAGAACCTCCTGTCATCCAACTCTGTGCCCAATGCTGATCGAGACTATTCTGCCACAAATCCCAAACTGTCAACATTGCAGCGGTCTTCCTGTTCCACCCCACTGTCCCAGACCAACCGTTACACCAAAGAACAAGACTACCGACCTAAAGCAGCTGGGAGGAAAACGCCCACCCTGGCACCCCCAGTCCCAGGAACACCTTTTCTCCGTCCTGTCCACCAAGTTCCCCTTGTCCCCCATGTCCCAATTGTTCGACCTGCTCACCAGCTTCACCCAGGGTTGGTCCAAAGGATGCTGGCTCAGGGGATACATCCACAACATCTTCCAAGTTTGCTACAAGCTGGTGAGTTTCTGACATGGCATGACAACAGTTGCTAGAACTAATGAAGTGCTGTGCTGTGGGAGGTTTTCATCCCTAGAAAGATGTTACTAGATTTTTCCATCTAACTAGTGGCCAGTGGGTCCAATCCAGCCCACCCCTTATTCCATTAAAAAATTAGGAACCTTGCTTAAGCATTCTTCACTCATCAGATCAGTAACACTGTACAATCAAGCCTGAAAACTTCCAGGTAGATTAACTTCTCGCCAATTTCTTCTATCTAACAGGTGTGCTTCCTCCTGGGATGGATCTGGCTCATTTACAGGGAATATCTAGCCCAATCCTGGGTCAACCCTTTTACCCTTTACCTGCTGCTAATCACCCTCTCCTAAACCCTCGTCCTGGGACCCCTCTGCATCTGGCAATGATGCAACAGCAGCTACAGCGTTCAGGTAGGTTCAGGAATGGGCTAGGTGAGCTGCGTGTAGCTAAATAGGCTTTAAAGTTTTGGACCAGTTCCCAGTGATGGGGGGTGAATTGACATAGACAATTCATTCATTAACTTACCCTGCAAGACTGGGTTAAGGGTATAACCAGAGACTAGGATAATGTAAACCAACCTCTACAGGATTTGGAATTCCTGTACCTATAAAACAGAGAGCCAACTGTGCTCTGGTGTTTTTTTTGTCCTTTGCCTCTTATAAGAGGCTGAAAATCCTTCCAGCAGAGGTTCAGCATAGGGACTGCCCAGAGTAGATGCCCTCACCAGCTATGTTAGTGCTTCTGTGATGTGGCTGCTTGCTGTGGGACATAGTAATCATGTCATCTACTAGAGTGTCTTCTGAATAGCTCAGCTTTCCAAGGTCTGTTTTCTGGCATTTTGCAAAGGAATTTCCTAGAATAAATCATCAAGTAAAGAATTCTGTTTGGAGTTTTATGGATAAAGTTGAGGGAGGCAAGACCTGATACAATACTTTCCCCCTCGTGTTCTAACTTTTTTTAAAATGTATTTCTTTTATTGATTTCAGAAAGGAAGGGAGGAGAGATACAAACATTAATGATGAGAGAATCATTGGTCGGCTGCCTCCATGCCTCCTACTGGGGATCGAGCCCACAACCCAGGCATGTGCCCTTGGCCGGAATCAAACCTGGGACCCTTCAGTCCACAGGCTGATGCTCTATCCATTGAGCCAAGCTGGCTAGGGCATAACTCTTCCTTCTTATTCCCGCAGTTCTTCATCCTCCAGGCTCTGGTGCCCAGGCAGCAGCTGTCAGTGTTCAGGCGACCCCACAGAACGTGCCCAGCCGGTCAAGCCTGCCCCACATGCACTCCCCACTGGAGCACCGCCCCAGCCAGAGGAGCAGCTCCCCAGTGGGCCTTGCCAAATGGTTTGGCTCTGATGTGCTACAGCAGCCCCTGCCCTCCATGCCCGCCAAAGTCATCAGTGTGGATGAATTAGAATATCGACAGTGAGCAAGGCAGGCAGGCTCACCTAACCCTGGACCTATGGTGGCACCTGGTCAGGACTCTGCTTGGTTTACAGGCTTTTACTTTGGAGCACTCTGTGCAAAGCTGTTTAGGAGGCCTAGGCGTCTGGTGTGGTCTGCATGATGGAAGCCTACGTGGTCTGAATACAGGATGCACAGTGTTGTCAATGCCGGAAGTAATCTTTCTTTTTTTGTAAGATATGTGAATGAAGTGTTGGTGTCTTCACCAAGAGGTGGCACCTAAGGGTTCTGAGGAAATAAATGTATAGAACCTTATGTACAGACCTGTGTATAAATAATTTTTGTATATACAGATAGGATAGCTTTTTTGAACTTATACAGCTGTACATAAAAGTAGCTGATATTAGTTAAGTCTGTGTCTACAGTTTGTATTTCTTTCACTTGTACATTTGGGACTTTCTCTTTTGGTTGATTAAAGTTGCATATGATGTGAATGAAGTGAATGGCATTATGGTGTTTATTTTCTCCGGAACCCCTTCCTCCTTGTTTCCAACCAGCTGACCTAACAAGGTCAATAGGTACCTCATGGGAAATTAATTTGGTTTTTAGAGCATTAGATGATTCCAGTCAAGGGCAAGTACCTTGGTTGCAGGTTCAATCCCCAATAAGGGATTTGCAGGAGACAGCAGACCAATGATTCTCTCATCATTGATGTTTCTCTCTCTCCCTCTCCCTTCCTCTCTGAAATAAAAATGTATATTTTTAAATAATGGACCAGTGATATCAAGGCTTATATCCTACAAAGGGACTGGGATACCAGGCCTAAGGGGTTTATCTTCTGAGTGGAAAAAACAGTGCTCACTTTTTGTAGGCATTTTACAAGAACCACATCCCTTACTACTAACAATTCCCACTTTAGTAAGTGCTGTTACTATCCCCTTGTTATATGAGGAAACTCCAGGAAGATTTGGAGGAAAACAACTGTCACCAGGAAAACAAAAGAAACAAGTACTAGAGAAGCCTGAATGTGTGTATAATCCACATCTCCGTTCCTCACAAACTGCTTCTCTAGCTCACTTCCTCTATAATCTCTCTTCCTGCAAACCTGTTTGCCTTCCTGATTTTCTTAGGTTACTATCACTCCTTTAACGCATAATGAAGTCATCTTTGAGTTCTCTACCTCTAAAGAGCAAGTCGGTCACCAAGTTTAAATTTCTCCTCTGTACCTATATGCCCATCACCCTCTGTCCATCCATATTCTCCCTAGCCAGTCCACCACACAGAGATTTTTCCCAATTTCCCATTATCCGAGCAATCCCTTCAAAATCCCTATTCCCAGCCCAAAACCTCTGATGATACCTTAATGTAATCTCCAACTGCCATACGTAACACATGATGTATACACACAGCCTGCTCTGCTCTGATCACACTGGCTGCCTCACTTGAATGTTCTGCCTCCATGTCTTCAACCAGGTTATGTGGTTGAGGCCTGGCCTGCCATGGGGGTTCAAGCAGAAAGGCGGGGCTATAGAAAAGGGGACACTTAGTGGGTTCAGCTAAACATTCAGCCCAACACTAACAGACAGCCATGTTCTGACTAGGGCAGGCAGGGAGCCCAGGAAAAGCACAGGAACCAGTGACAAGAGCCAACATTTAGCTGTGCTAGGCATTTTACAAGAACCACATCCCTTACTACTAGCAATTCCCACTTTAGTAAGTGCTGTTACTATCCCCTTGTTATGTGAGGAAACTAAGGTTTATTGAGATTAAGTAATTGGAGCAAGGTTCCACAGCTTTAGCTAATTAGAAGTTAACCTGCAATTCAAACTCCAATGTGCCTGATCAAGAGTATTTTACTCAGTGACCACCCATCATCTCCCAAATGGGCTAGCCTTGCAAAGAATACACAGTTAACTTACATCAAGTCTTTCGACATCATCTAGAAAGACCACTCAAAAGGACTAAAGGCCTCAGCCAGTTGGAAGGGTTTCCCATGATTAAACATCAAATTAAGATGTTGCAGCCCAGCTGGTATGGCTCAGTGGTTGAGCATTAACCTATGAACCAGGTGGTAACAGTTCAGTTCCCAGTCAGGGCACATGCCAAGGTTGCGGCTCAATCCCTGGTGTGGAGCATACAGGAAGCAACCAATTGATGTTTCTCTTTCACACAATATCTGTAACTTTTCCTTTCTGTAAAAATCGATGGGAAAATATCCTCGGGTGAGGAGTTAAAAAAAAAAAAAAAGTTCTGGTGTTCAGTGGTTAGAGCATTGGCCCTGTCAACCAAAAGGTCATGATTCAATTCCCATTCAAAGGTACATTCCTCAGTTGCAGGTTTGATCCCTGGTCTCAGTTATGGCTTGTCCTAGTCAGGGATCATGCAGGAGGCAACCTGTCAAAGTGTCTCTCTCACATCAACGTTGCTCTCACTCGCGCGCGCGCTCTCTCTCTCTGTCCCTTCCCACTCCCTACCACTCTCTAAAGATCAATGGAGAATTTAAAAAAAAAAAAAAAAGGAAAATTGCAGTCACATTTTTATCCAGTTCACACTCAAGACCAAGTTTCCAAGTAACCCCTTATCCAGCTGCCTCCCAGTAGGTACCCATCCATATTTAGTCCATCGCAAAACAAATTCTGACAATGACACACGACCTGCACATAGCCAGCTGGCCGTCAGGTCCTTTATGCAGTTCAACACACAAGGTGACACCAAGTTAAGACAAGTGAAGTTCCAATTTGGGTACCTCCATCTCCCTCCCCTGAATCCTGATCCAGTGGTTGCCAAAGCCAGAAGGGGCTTGAGGTGGGGTGCTTGGTCGTGGGGAAAGCTGCAGTGGTTGGCCCAGCAGATGGGGAAGGGGAAGCTTCACTTCTTCACAATCTGAATGACATCCTCGTCCTCCAACGTATGGTCTTTACCCACTTTTTGAGGATTGTGTTTCACAGAGAGACCCCAGACCAGAGCGCTAGATGGAAGGCAAAAAAAGAACAGTGTAAATAATCACTTAGTTTAACTGCCTCCCAGCCACCTTTCTGCTCAGGTGGAGCATTCAGGCTCTTAAAGAGCTACAGTCCTTTAGCTTTGGCTTCCCCAGCACTGTGACACACTGGAATCTTCACATAAAAGTAGCATAGATTTTTGGAAGTTGTGTAATTCCTTGTGTTCCAAAGCCAATTTTAAAAAGTCAGAGAGAAAAAACACAAATGAGAAGGGTGACGAGATGAGCTTAAAATTAAGAAAGCATGGGTTTATTGTACAGAAATATCCTGAAATAATTCAGATTGGAAATTAATTCTCAGAAATTGTGTCAGTTATCAACTGTTAAAGATTACCAGTTTATAGTGATTTTACTGAAACTATCAGTGGGTAACTGATAAAAAAAATGTAGGACCTCCCTTCCTCAGCCATGCTTGGAAAATTCTCCCTATCAAGAAACCATAACTGAGCCCTGACCAGGTAGCTCAGTTGGTTAGAGCATCGTCCTAACATGCCAACACTGTGGGTTCAATCCCCGGTCAGGGCACATACAAAAATCAACCAATGAACACAAAAATAAGTATAACAAATCAATGTTTCTCTGTCAAATCAATAAATTAAAAAGAAATATATATATATATATATATATATATATATATATATATATTTGAAAATAATTTTTATCCACGGATCTCAAATACTAAAAATATGTAGCACTACTGATGGAATCTGGTAAATAAGACACTGAGACCTGCCTCACAGAGGCTAAGAAATATGTACCAAAGGACAGAAAATGGTGGCCATATTGCTATGAATGCTATGCTAAGAATTTCTAGTTAATGAAATCGGTAGCTCACCGGGGAAAGATGGCACCACATACATGCCCATGATACTTACTATTTAAATTCTTTAATAAGATTTTTGTGAATCTTCATGCAGAAATCCTCCACTGTGGTCCTGGAGTAAGGCAGTACTACTGGGGATGTGTAATCTGGCAACTGGCCTTTGGGTTTGGTGTAACTAG
Source organism: Pipistrellus nathusii (assembly GCA_963693515.1). NCBI lineage: Eukaryota > Metazoa > Chordata > Mammalia > Chiroptera > Vespertilionidae > Pipistrellus > Pipistrellus nathusii. Next base: position 2,493,150 of record OY882876.1, read on the forward strand.
AACAGAGAAGAGTTGAGGTTGCCTACTTCTTGGTATGTTTCATGTGCTGAATGCAAATCAACCCTCCATCACCTCAGAGAACAGAGGCACATTACCCCAACTTGAGGGGAAAAAAGTGCCCTCAATATTGCCTAGCAGATGATAGGAATTAGTTTGTGTCTCCAAAAAGACTTTATGTTAATGAGCTCCAGAAGACACCATTGAGAGACAGTCTGGTTTAATTCCCAGAGCAGTATTACCCAATCCACTAAGACTCACATCCTCACAAGTTTCAGGTAGTCCCAGATCTTTTCCAACAGGTCATCAAAATTCCAGCGGTGATGAGCAGAGATGGGTACACAGTGAGGTACCTTATAGATGATATCCAATTCCTCAATGGAGATCTGATCAATCTTATTTAACACATAGATACAGGGGATATAAACTCTATAAAAGAAAAGCAGGACATTGGTCTGGAGCTGCTGACAAGACTCAGTTTGATTGTCAGTACTCCCTCAGCCAGAATCCTAAATCAGAGACTCTCCAAGGGATCATATGATGCAGATCAACACCACTCCCTCCCCGCCGGCCCCACAAAAATAAACTTCCTACCAAAATAAAATAGAACATCCAAAAGGTGAACTATAGGTAACAAAACCCAGGCGCTAGTTTCAGCCATGCAGCTAACTGAGAGAACATGCTACAAGGGAAAAGAACACAAGCTTTAGAGTCACACAGACTGAATCTATTCACAGCTCTTTCATTTCTACATATGTGCCCCTAGACAAGTCTCAGAGTTGATTTCCTACAAAGTTGTTTTCAGAAATGTAAGAATGTAAATGTATTTCTAATAACATATTTCATGATAATTTTTAAAGAATAAAAAAAAATTGCCCAGCTGGCATGGCTCGGTGATTGAGCATCAACTTATGAACCAGGAAGTCACCGTTCGGGTCCCGGTCAGGGCACATGCCCAAGTGCGGGGCTTGATCCCCTGTGGGGGGCGTGCAGGAGGCATCCAATCCATGATTCTCTCTCATCATTGATGTTTCTCTCTCTCCCCCCCTTCTCCTTTTCTCTCTGAAATCAATAAAAATATATTTTTTAAAAACATTTTAAACACAAATCTGGCAATGTCACAATCCCAATGTCCAATCAATGTGGCAGCTAAGTATTAAATAGGCAAGCCACAAATTATCAGGCTTCAATTGCCTCACTTATTAAATGCCTAAATCAAAGCACTGGTTTTATTTTCAAATGAGGTTCAAATAAATTCATCCAACCAATCATAACAAATGAACAGGAAGACAACTAGAAAATACTATATCCAAATTCCAGAAATAATATTAACAGTAGTTTCAATTATTATTTAATTTCAAACATTAATAGTAGTAATGTTCCATGGATTAGGGTTTGAGCGAAGGAACCCTTAGGTTAGAGAGAACAGACACACCCCGGCCTACTCCGAGTTCTGTAGGATAGCCTCTAGGATTTCTCACATGGATGAATTCTAGGAGCAAAGACTGAGAACTTACTCTCTTCATCCATCATATGACACGGAGCTGAGGGGACAGCCTAGCTCACAGCAAATAACTGAAATGGGGAATCAGACCATCAAGATGAAGTTTCAAAGCAAAGAAGGAAGTTAGAAAGCAAGATCAACCCTTCACTTCACAGTCAAAGAAACCAAGGCCCACTAATATTTCAGATAGTAGCACAGCTAGTTAAAATCAAGGTCTGTCATACACATGAACCAATGTTGTTTCCATTGAGAGGCTTCAAATTCAAACTCAGGCACCAGACTGCAGTCAATCCATACCTGTTTCCCTCCACCACATCAATGAGGTCGTCCGCTGTGGCATCGCTGCGCAGAGTCACATCGGCATTGTGAATTTTGTATTCAGCCAGAATGCTCTTCACAGTTTCAGCATCCAGCTCACTCTGAGGGCACTGAATGGACATGGAAGACAAGGACTGGTCAGAGAGCAAAAAAAAAAAAAAAAACTTCCAAGAGTATCCATTGATGAATCTGGATAACCTTAGCTAAGGTGAGCAAACTCATTTCTAAAGACTGCTATCCTGGATGAGAATAACGGACTTATAGTAGGAAATACTAAAAACTAAGAATCTTTCCAAACTCTAAGGAAAGTGCTATGGCCTGAATTGTGTCCCCACAGCCCCCACCCAAATTCCTATGTTGAAGTTCTAGTGTCTCAGAATATAACTTTTTGGAGATAGTCTTAAAGAGGTAATTAAGTTAAAAGTCATGTGAGTAGGCTCATATAAGAGCAAGAATTTTTGTCTATTTTGCTCCCTCTTCCATCCACTCCCCAGAGCGTAAAGCAATACTTAGCTCGTGCTAAACACTCTATTAATCTGTGTTGAGTGAATAAAAACATGGCATTGGCAACCATCTACTTCATGCAAGCATAAGACTGGTCTAGACTCCCATACCATCTCAAACAGATAACCCAAAAGAGGAAGCGAAATGGAGATGCAAAAGTAAGTCTGAGACAGACTCTTATCCTACCTACTCTTGATTCTTGTAAATCATTACAAGGTAACTGTGTTACTTCAATTAGTGCTAGATGTCAGGTAATTTCCAAATGACACTGTCCCTTAGCTCAATCCTTTCCACCCCCGTGTCTTTAGCAGCCTGCCCCATACCGCCTTATCCACTTACTGTGGCTGTGAGATTAATGCCTCCCTTATCCTTCTTCTTAAAGCCAATGTTGGGAGGTTTGCTGTTCAAGCGAAGGCCAAAGCCTTCCAATTCATTTTCAATGATTTTCTTATGCCCCAAGGGTTTGAGGACATCCAGAACAATCAGGATCAAGTTACACGTTCGAGCCACTGAAGAATTAAAAAATAAAAATTATACCCAATCAAAGTTCATTAAAGATTTAACTGATACAAATACTCAGTAGTATGGGGGTAAGGGAGAGTTCCTGCACGTAACAGACAAAGGGTATTTTTGTAAATACATGGACACACTTGAAGTTCTTAAGATTATGCCATGAAGATAAAGGGGGCAGAAGGCTGGTGTCAGGGATGGGGGGAAGAGAATGAAATCATTAAGACTTCTTTTTTGTTACTGATTGGAGAGAGAGGGGGGAAGGGAAACAGAGAGAGACACTGATGTTGTTCCACTTATTTATGCATTCACTGGCTGCTCCTTGTATGTGCCCTAAGCAGGGATGGAACCTGCAACCTTGGCGTATTGGGATGATGTTTTAATTAACTGAGCTACCCGGCCAGAGCTAATCAGATTATTTTTGGAACTGTAAGAATCTAGAAAAATGTTGACTGATAAGCATTTTATCTATTGGACCATTTGGAAAATATTAGCAAACGCAGAAAAATAAACAAAACTTAACAACAGCTAATTATTTACTCCACAGAAAACAGCATTGAATAAAAGTTGCTTAGACATTATATAATCATGTAAACCATGACTATTAACTTAACTAAAATAGATATCTAAAATTAATTAATCATGAAATAGCAATTAAAGTATAATTTTTAAAAGTATGAAGGTAGCCTGGCCAGTGTGGCTTAGTAGTTGAGTGTCGGCCTATGAACCAGGAGGTCACAGTTTGATTTGAAGTTAGGACACATGCCCAGGTTGCAGGCTTGATCCCCAGTGTGTGGCATGCAGGAAGCAGCCAATCAGTGGTTCTCTCTCATCATTGATGTTTCTTTCTCTCTCTTTCCCTCTCTTTTCCTCTCTGAAATCAATAAAAATATATATATATTTTTTAAATAAGATGATGGTGTGCAGACAATTTTTTCAAAAAAAGCATGAAGGTAAGTAGCAGAAGAAACAGTTGAAGAGTTGACAGTATAGCTGTCAAAGGGGAGTGACAGTGAAGATGAGGAAAGGTGGAGTAGCAGATTGTTGCAATTGATGATTAGCCTTTTATAAGATTTTACTTTAAATAAAAAGAAAAAAAGGAAATGCATGGGTGGGAATAAGGAAACCTCAGTCCTAATTCTAAATCTTCCATGAACACTGCAACACTGGCCCAAAGCACTTCACCTCTCCTTCTTTAGTGTTTCTCCTCAAATGAGGACCTGAGGTCCCTTCAAGTTCTGACATTCTGTTCTGGTAAGAATCAGGTAAAGCTCGCCGAAACCGGTTTGGCTCAGTGGATAGAGTGTCGGCCTGCGGACTGAAAGGTCCTGGGTTCGATTCCGCTCAAGGGCATGTACATTGGTTGCGGGCACACCCCAGTAGGGAGTGTGCAGGAGACAGCTGGTCGATGATTCTCTCTCATCAATGTTTCTCTCTATCCCTCTCTCTTCTTCTCTGTAAAAAATCAATAAAATATATTTTTTTTAATTTTTTTTTTTCTTTAAAGAAACAGGTTAAGCTATGCCCTTCACTATATTCACTATAGTGTCCTCTCCAAGTCCACAGTCCCATCTAAAGAACAGTGTCTGGTAAAGGAATATTCCAGGATGGTGGCCCTGGACCACTCACCTGCAATGACTTGACGGCCTCTACCTTTCCCGTCCTTAGCACCCTCAATGATACCCGGGAGATCCAGGAGCTGCAAGATTGGGGGGAGAAATGGAAAAACTGATAATAAATCTGAGCAGATCAAATAGAATGATTTATTTCTCAAGTATACAAATATAGGAGATAACAAATCTAATGTTCTTATGATTATGTGAATATTATTTTAACTAAGCATCTTCTAAATGTCAGCTACAGGCTTTTTATATATTTTATCTAGTTTAAATTGCCTAACAATCCTATAAGATAAGGATATTAGCTGAGTTTCAAAAGTGTTGATTTACTCAAAGTCACAATCCTAATAACGCAAGTAAAATTATGACTCACATTTTTGGGGCCAAATACATTAGTCTCTATTAATATCTTTCAATATCAACCCACTTTTTTTAGAGAGAAGGGAAGGCAGTAGGGAGAAAGAGAAAAACATCCATGTGAGAGAGTAACATCAATTGATTGCTTTCCACCCATGCCCAGACTAGGGCCAGGATCAACTCTGCAACCAAGATACATGCCCTTGACTGGAACTGAACAAGACCTTCAGTCCATGGGCTGATGCTCTATCCACTGAGCCAAACCGGCTAAGGCTGATCATATTATTTATTAAAAGTTTCTAATGGCTCCGACTTAGGTACAAGATAAAATTCAACTTCCTTAGTAGGCACACAAGTTTCTGCTCCAACCTACCTTTCCAGATTCAGTTACTAACACTCCCTGCCCCACACTAGGCTCACACCACAGTAGGCTGTTCACCATTATGGCGCCCTTTACCTTTACTGGCTGGTGAAATGCCTTTTGAACTTCAAGACCCACTCCAGCCCTAGCAGGTTTGGCACAGGGAATACAGAGTCCGGCTGCAGATTGAAGGGTCATGGGTTCCATTCCAATCAATGCCAGGGAACATGCGGGAGGCAACCAATTAATGTCTCTCTCACATTGATGTTTCTCTCTGTGTGTCTCTCCTCCTCCCTTCCACTCTCTAAAAATCAATGGGAAAATATCCTTGGATGAGGATTAACAACGAAAAGGCCTACCTCCAATGTCACTTTCTACATGAAATGGGTTATTATTATTATTTTTTTTTTGTCTTATCAGATCTCCCCCAGACCCAATTCTCAGATGAAAAAGTAGTCCCTTCTTTCTCTGTGTTTTCACAGATCTATCCCACTGTAATACTAGTTCTTTACTGCTCTATCTCGCTGCTGGACAATGATCAGAAAGCAGTCAGCTGTGGCATATGGAGAGCTCCCAATAAGTGCTCTTTAAATGAAAGGATGGATTTCCTCCCTTCCTTGTCCTGCAGGACTGGCTCACCTGGATCTTGGCACCTTTGTATCTGATGACACCGGGCACGGTGGTCAGAGTGGTGAATTCGTAGGCTGCCACCTCAGAATATACCCCAGCCAGGTTACTGAGCAGCGTTGACTTCCCCACGGATGGAAACCCCACAAACCCAATTCGAGCATCACCTGTCTTGGCCACATCAAAACCTACAACATCAACAAGTATCAAAAAGAGGAAGAAAGTTATCCCTGAGTGTTGAGACTCATGTAATTCCTTTTCCCATTCTGGTTACCTATCTGACTAGGACTTATTTCTACAATTTTGTACAGTTTACATCTAGAGTAGAACATAAGCATACAAAATCCCCACATAGCTATTTGCTATGTTTAATGGACTGTTTAGGTTTTTTGGTTTGTTTTTTTTATAATACAATGGCTGCAAGTAGGTTCAAAGCCACATTTCTGGCCTTTCTCTAGAAAGAATACAGAACATTGACATTATTTTGGTCCTAATCTTCGCTCTCGATTTCTCTGGCTTAAGCTTATTCTTCCTGCCTTCATGTCCCTTGGCATCCATTTCCTTAATTTTTATCTTGATTGTCTACATGTATATGTTTCTGCAAGACGATGTAAATCTATCAGTACAATATACACATCAACAAAAACCCTAATTTATTTAGATAATATCCACTTGCCTTTGAAATCAGCAGAATGAACACAAATCAAGAATTTAGGCTTAGAAAGCAAAAATCTTCTTTGATAGAAACTCAAAAGGTTTTTTTCGAGCCATATGCCTGTATTATTTTGATAAAATTTACACCAGAGGAAAACAATGTTTCAGGACAACACAAACCTTCTCCTGGCCCGCCACCGCCACCTCCCTTCGGAGTAATGAGTTCCCTGCGAAGCTTGGCCAGGCGAGCCTTCAGCAGCCCCAGGTGGTGCGCGGTGGCCTTGTTCTTCTGAGTCCGAGCCATCTACAAGGAGAATCGCAGCCCTAAGTCAGAAGCAGCTCCTACAGGCTCAAAGGTCCCCAGAATAAATGCTCCCCCACCTCAGAGAAAATTATGTTTTGTTTTCCTAGGTCCCTCTTAGGCCGGTATACCCGTACCCATTTTAGTCAAATGTTACAAAGAGTGAAAACCCATTCTCGTGATGGACAAACTGCGGCTCTCGAGCCACACAGGGCCCTCGAGTGTGGCTCTTCCACAAAATACCACGGCCTGGGCAAGTCTATTTTGAAGAAGTGGTGTAGGAAGAAGTTTAAGTTTAAAAAATTTGGCTCTCTTGCCGGGATCGGTTTGGCTCAATGGATAGAGCGTCGGCTTGGGGACTGAAGGGTCCCGGGTTCGATTCCGGTCAAGGGCATGTACCTTGGTTGTGGGCATGTCCCCAGTGGGGGGTGTGCAAGAGGCAGCTGATCGATGACTCTCTCATCAATGTTTCTATCTCTTTCCCTTCCTCTCTGTACAAAATCAATAAAAAATTTAATAAAAATTTTTTTTAAAAATTTGGCTCTCAAAAGAAATTCCAATCGTTGTCCTGAGGATATTTGGCTCTGTGGACTCATGAGTTTGCCGACCACTGAACCAGCCCATTCTCCTCGTGACAGAGCAGACAACGGACGTGTGTAAAGAGAGGTGACATTACAAGCAGCGTGCACAGATGAGACTAAAACTCGTCTGCTGATCCCCTTTCTGCTGCTGGAACCTGGCATGACCCCCAGAACACAAGGTCGCCACTCTCCCCAGTTCGAAGAGCTCTGAGGGCTTCGAGCGACAGAATCCAACAGCTTCCACAGAGGTCCATCTGCACTCCATCCTAGTCCCGGGAAACCAGATCCTCAAAGCAGAGACTGGGGAAGGTGGGGTGTCCAGGGGCGACAAGGAAAGATACTGAGGTACGTGAGCAGCCAGGGCTGGAGTAAGGAAACGGGATTCGGTGCACACGCACGTACACACGCACACGCACACACGTACATACACAAACACACACACACACGCACACACACATACACAAACACATACACACACGCACACACACACAATTAGAGACGGAGAGAAACCAACAGAATAAGGAGATACCAACCGAGGTGCAGGGGTGTGGAACTCGGGCCCGGTCTGAAGGGAGTCGGAGAACCCGGACCTGGACATAGGGGAGTCGGGGGACGGCGGACCAGACTGAGGGGAGTCGGGGGACGCGGGGTCAGTCTGAGGGGAGTCGGGGGACGCGGGTCCAGATTGAAGGGCGTCGGGGGACGCTGGGCCAGAATGAGGGGAGTCGGGGGACGCGGGGTCAGAATGAGGGGAGTCGGGGGACGCGGGGTCAGAATGAGGGGAGTCGGGGGACGCGGGGCCAGAATGAGGGGAGTCGGGGGACGCGGGACCAGACTGAGGGGAGTCGGGGGACGCGGGACCAGACTGAGGCGAGTCGGGGGACGCGGGGTCAGTCTGAGGGGAGTCGGGGGACGCGGGATCAGACTGAAGGGCGTCGGGGGACGCGGGACCAGACTGAGGGGAATCGGGGGACGCGGGGTCAGTCTGAGGGGAGTCGGGGGACGCGGGGCCAGAATGAGGGGAGTCGGGGGACGCCGGCCCGGTCCTGACGCGGCTGAAGGGAGTTAGGCAGGAGCCACAACCACAGAAACCAGCAAGCTCGGACGGACAGCGAAGCGCCAGCTGCGCCCCTTACCTCGGCTTCGATCTCCGCAATCTTGGCTAAGGTGCTGCTCATCGTGGCGAGTCGCGGGGGGGCGCAGCCGCCTCCACACGGGACTGCCTCCGCTCACACACGCCCGCCGGCGGAGCTGCCACAGCCACCAGGCACGGCTGCGCGCAAGCGCGGGATTTCCTAGTTCTCGCGAGAGAACCCCGCGCGAGGTTTCCCCGCGAGATCTACGGCGCCTCGCAGTCTCCTCCCCCTCGGCCAGCCCCGCCCCGTCCCGCCAGCCAGCGCGGTGTCATAGAGCCCGCGGGAGACGGGGCCAGAGAGGCCGCCCCAGCCCGGGCCTCCCTCCCGGAGCGCGCGGAGGGTCGCGCGCCGCTCGGCCCCGCCCCGCCGGACCTGCGCCCGGGCCCCGCGCGCGGTGTGCGGGAGCTGCTCCTCGCTGCGGCCCGCAGGCCCTGGGCGCCGGCGGGGCGTGCGCTCAAGCCTCCCGCCCCTCTTCCTCGCCCGCGCTGTACGGGTCCTGGAGCCCCTTTTCATGCCGGGGAGACGCCCGGGCGGACTCAGCGGACCCTTAGGCTGACGGAGAGACCGGTCTTCAACCTGTCTCGTTCTCTTGGAAAAAAGAAAATGCCCTTTTTTCATCACTCATAACTATATTTAGGTGTCTGTTTTGTTTAACAACCCCCCACACACACACTCCCCTTAACCCCGAGTAGAATGCAGGGCACAGGGTGAGCCCACAAGAAAGGCAAGATTAAATGGATAATCCCCAGAGAAGCGGTACTGAAAATTTGGAAACTATGTGAACGCCCATCAGTGGCAAAACCGGTAAATAAACAACGGTCCGTCTATGCTGTGAAATACTATTTCAGTCATTAAAATGGACATTCGTGTGGTCTGACAATAGATGTCCAGGCTATATATATATATATATATATATATATATATATATGTAAATTTTTAAAAAGAACACCTATGTTTAAAAATTTTTTAAAAGAACACCTATGTTTAAAAAAAACACAAACCTATGTTATGATCCCATTTATGTTTTTTTAATTAGACATTTATGTAGGAGTTCATGTAAAAAAGTGCATTGTTCAAAGGCCTGAATAAAAGGATACACTCTCAACTTCTTCCACTGGGATGGGACGCGAGGGAAGGGAAAGCCTTGCACTTGTTATTCCACACAGCATGTCGTTGGAATTGTTTGAAAGCTGACTTGTATCCATGTGATATTTGTGTAATATAATAAAATTAAAAATTTCACAACACTCCTCTTTCCCAAGTGTCTTGTGAAGAGGAAGCCAAGACGTCCAGGAGCCGTGTGCTGGTTTTGAAATCTGCTTCCTGTGGGATCAATGAATTCTTGTTGATAGATTGATTGATCCACGGGGAGTGGCGGGCCAGGCTTAACCCACATGGCTGGCCTCCACTCCGCCCCGGGAGGGAAGTTTTATTTACTTAAATTTGTAAGTAAGAACATTTCCAACTTGCCGGAGACAGAAACGGAGGTTTTATGGGGCGTAAAGGAAGGAACAGAGAAAGGAAAGCTTTTGCACAAGGTTCCCCAAAAGGGTCCAGGAGTTGTGTTCTTCTTTTCTTTAACCTCAGCCCTTTCATAAATAAATTAAGGGGTGAGGAGGTAATTAGATCCCGCACCATCAGTAATGGAGGAGGGAAGAAGAGGAGAGGAAGTCCAGCTGGAAGGGGATATGATCAAAGATCCCTCTTAAAAGACAGATAACATCAAATCAGCAGGCCTTCCCTAACGTGGAGTGCTTAAGGAATTAATTGGCTGACAAGATCGAGGGCATCACTGCTCGGTGAGTAGGTTCTCCTAGCAAATCTGTGGTAGGAGACCTGCAGCTGAGTTAACTACCTCATTGCTCAGAGACACCCTGAGACTCACCTTGGAAGCCCCACGCCATCCAGGATGTGCCCGAGGGTGATAATCCTGTCCGCCAGGGTCCTGGGTGGCCAACTTATTCCTCCAATCGATACTGAGCTCTGACTGCCGCCTGGCACTGTCCCAGGGCTGGGGACAGAGCAGAGAGTGAATCAGACCCTGTCCTTGAACTTAAGAAATGCCTGGCCATCAATTGATGTTTCATTCTTCCTTACTATCTCTCTAAAAATGAATTTTAAAAAAAAAAGAAGGGTGGGGAGTGGGAGCTGCCAGGGAGAGGTCAATGGGGGGGGGGGGGAATAGAGACTCATAATATTTTTTTAAAAATATATTTTATTGATTTTGTACAGAGAGGAAGGGAGAGAGATAGAAAGCTAGAAACATCGATGAGAGAGAGTCATCGATCAGCTGCCTCTTGCACACCCCCTACGGGGGATATGCCCGCAACCAAGGTACATGCCCTTGACGGGAATCAAACCCGGGTCCCGTCAGTCCCCAAGCCGGCGCTCTATCCATTGAGCCAAACCGGTCTCGGCAGAGACTCATAATATTTTTAACAATAATTAAAATTTTTAAAAAGAAGAAGGGAAATTCAGCCTTAATACTACCACCTATAAAATTGTGAACACTTGGGTTTAATATCCTCTGACCCATTATTTCTGCATATATACATGTACATATAGATATATTTTTTGGTTACAATGATTAATAAATCATCTCTATCTTTGGAAAAAAGAAAAAAGAATTGTCTGGCCCTAACTGGTTTGGCTCAATGGATAGAGCGTCGGTCTGCAGACTGAAAGGTCCCAAATTCGATTCCGGTCAAGGGCATGTACCTTGGTTTCGGGCACATTCTCAGTAGGGGGTGTGCAGGAGACAGCTGATCGATGTTTCTCTCCCATGGATGTTTCTGACTATCCCTCTCCCTTCCTCTCTGTAAAAAAATCAATAAAATATATTTTTTAAAAAGAAAGAAAGAAAGGTCTGGCTTAGGAGGCTATGGCCAGACCTTCCAGCTTTAGGCTCCTGAGAGCCTTAGGTAGCCCAGGTCTGCTCCATACCAACCACAACAGAGGGCCTGTTCTGCATGATGGCTAAACCACCAAAGCCTGGCACTGTGTTTCTAACAAACAAACAAACAAACAAAGTAATTAAAAATAAAATGGAGGAAAGACAAAAGCTTCGTGGGTTGCCAGGACACTCCAACCACTAGGAAGTAATTATAGTTCTCCAGATGTGGAAGGGTTCTCTGGAACTTGTTTTTTCTGCCTGGCATACTAGGGTCCCCACCCTTTCTCTCCACCACTCATATCTAGCCTAAGTCTTCCTCATCTTCATAGTTTTCTTTTTTTTTTTCATTTCTTTTAATATATTTTTATTGATTTCAGGGAAAAAGAAAGAGGGAGAGATAGAAACAACGATAACACAGAACCAATGATTGGCTGCCTCCTGCATGCCCCCTACTGGGGATCGAGCCCACAACCTGACATATGCCTTTGATCAGAATTGAACCCGGGACCCTTCAGTCCACAGGCTGGCGCTCTAACCACTGAACAAAACTGACCAGGGCTATCTTCATAGTTTTCTGATTGGTATAACCTGAGAAGCATTCCTTGGCTTAGGAGGGCCCGCCTCTGGCTTCCCCACTCACAGGTTCTCGGCCCAACCAGAGTGCAATCACTCTGCTTCTTGACTTGTCTGACTCACCATGAACCCCTGAGCCCACGAGGGAGGAGCAGGATGTATTTCCAGCAAAAGTGCAGCTACAGCAAACTCTTGAAACATATTTCTAAACAAATGGAAATGAAAAGAAGGCAGAAAAAAAATTATAGAAGCAGAAGAGGTTTTAATATTTTTTCCCTCTAAATGAGCATTTATACCTTGTTTCAGACACCATATATGTGAGAAGTATAATGATACATGAAAAAAAAATCCATGATCTCATTTTTTTTCAAGTTTAGCTTCCAAACAGGTCAAAATTCCCCGGATACTGCAGCGGTAAAGACTGGGAAGCCCTAGATGAAGGGGAGTTATTAATATCATCCGTGAGTGGTAAATGCTTTGCTTTTAGAAAGGAAATTCTCAAGAATGTGCAGATAGGGCATCATGAAGGCAGTTCTTCTCTATAAAAACCTTAGCTCATAGATGGAAAAAAATCAAAGTGCACAAAAGCCTTCACTAAGTTAACGTCTGATTTTTTTAAATTTTTATTTATTTTTTCATTTATGTGGGTAATTCCTTGACCCATATAGTAAGTACTTCTGATCCTTTCATCTCGGTATGCATTGTGTGTCAGGGGCTGTGCGAGGCATTGGGAATACAAAGCCAAGATACCTGCCCGATCCCCAAGAAAAGAGGAGAGGGATAAGGATATGCAAATACCCAAACTTGTTATACAAAGCCCAATGAGGTGTCAGGAGAGAGAGAAACGAGGTAGGGTTCAAAGGAAGGTGCTCTCACATCTGTTTTGGGAAGAGATGGGCCTGGGAAGACCGAGATGGGAGAGAGAACCAGTTCAGGCAGGTAAGCAGAGGCAGAGCAGAGGGAAGCCCAGCACACACCTGTGGCTCCACAAGTGATGGTGAGATGGAGTGAGAGTGTACATTTAAGAACGTCCCAAAACAGAATGTTATTCGTGATTATCACCACACCTCCTGCTTGCTGAGATTGTGAGTATGGTCCACATGACCAGTCATTTTTTTGGATAAAAACCAATATAGTACCGTACTTTACTAAAAGTTAATTCACTTCCCTTCATTAGCCTTCTTCTGAAAAGGTGGTAAAAATGTCCAAGAACTTGTATTGTTTGTCCTAAGTATGCTCAAAACAGAAGAAATAAGCCAAAAAGAAGTCTGAATGAAAATCCTGGTCTAGAAATGTCAATCCAGCTCGGTAAAAGGGAGGCATTGAGAGTTGGAGAGACTAGAGAAATAAATGTGCTCTAAAGGCTTAGTCATGATTTTGCCCTGGTTGATTTGGCTCAGCAGATAGAGCATCAGCCTGCAAATTGAAGGGTTCCAGGTTCAATTCTGGTCAAGGGCACAATGCCCGGGTTGCGGGCTCAGTATCCAGTAGGGAGCATGCAGGAGGCTGCCTATCGATGATTCTCTGTCATCATTGATGTTTTTCTCTCTCTCTCACTCTCCCTCTCCCTTCCTCTCTGGAATCAATAAAAAATTTTTTTTTAAATAAAGGCTTAGTCATAATTTAATTGTGTTATGCTAATAAAAAATATACCTTTGGTTATCATATTAGCAAGGGGAAGGGAGGTAACCATGGTAGCATTGAAAAGCACAGTCGAGGTTCTGAAATAACAGGAGAATAAGGAAATGTGATTAAAGCAGCAAAAGTAGAGAAAAGGAGAAAGAGGAAATAATTAAGAAAACCATGATGAAAGGAATAATATCCAATATATCTGTTATTATACAATAAATGCTAAATTCCACTCTAAGAAACAGAGATTGTCAAATTGGATATTTTTAAAAATCTAGCTGGATCTTAAATATGAAAAAAAAAAAAAAAAAAAAGCCAGTTTGACTCAGTGGATAGAGAGTTGGCCTGCAAACTGAAAGGTCCCAGGTTCGATTCTGGTAAAGGGCATGTACATTGGTTGCGGGCACATCTCTGGTAGGGGGTGTGCAGGAGGTAGCTGGTCGATGTTTCTCTCTCATCGATGTTTCTGGCTCTCTATCCATTTCCCTTCCTCTCTGTAAAAAAATCAATAAAATATATATTTTTAATAAAAAATTAAGTTAAAAAAAAAAACCAACGGAACAAAATCAGAAGCCATTGTTCTCAGGCATTGGAAAAATAGGCAGCAGAGGCTCTGATCCTCGAGAAAAGGGAAACAGACAAGATGAGCCCCCTGTTTGTCCTGGCCTTCTGCCTGCGTGCAACTGCCCAGCTGCCTCGGAGAGAGGTGGGTCCCAAGCAAACGAGCAGCCTTCCTGCGCTGAGGAGGCAGAACTGCCGCTGGAGGCTGCTGAAGCGGCAGGAATTTGCAGGTCAGGGTTCAGAGGAGGGGGAGCAGCTCAATGGGAGATGGAAGGAGGCAGAAGTCCCTGCAGAGGCGTTTCTCTGAGTCTTCGGTCAGAGAAAACCGGGCTGTGGGCTGTGTGTGTCCAGAGTGAGACTGTGAGGCTTAGCACAGAGCAAGGGCTGGAGGCGGAGAGCCGGGGGGACAGAAGTAGCAGAGTGCGCGCAGGGTTGGAGCATGCTGGAGCTCAAGCCCAGCCGTGGTGGACACGCGAGACATTCTGGGCATTCGGCTGAGACTCCCAAAGGATGAAGGACTAAGTCCTCGCATACGGGCCATCCCCTAGGACTGAAGGACGAAACCAAACAAAACCTAAAACCAAACCTGATAGGAACAGGCGTTACTAATAATTTAACTACCTTCTAGGAAGAAAATCACAGCAAAAAAACAAAAAACAACTAAAAACAACCACACCCTAACTGGTTTGGCTCAGTGGATAGAGAGTCGTCCTGCAGACTGAAAGGTCCCAGGTTCGATTCCGGTCAAGGGCATGTACCTTGGTTGTGGGCACATCCCCAGTAGGAGAGTGTGCAGAAGGCAGCTGATCATTGTTTCTCTCTTATCGATGTTTCTAGCTCTCTATCCCTCTCCCTTCTGCCCTGTAAAAAACAAAAAAAAAACAAAAAAAAAACAAAAAAAAAACAAAATAAATAAATAAATAAATAAATAAACAAACAAAGAATAAACATGTGAAAAACTGCTTCCCAAGTCCACTGACCAGGGAAATGACACGGAGAGACACAATGAGGTAGCATTTGTCCCTGTCACACGGACTAAAATAGAGAAGTGACATCAAGTGCTAATAAGGATGTGGAAAAAGAGGCACTCTTGTTCCTTGCTCCCGAGAAGGGCAATTGTGGCATTCCCTTTTGGGGAATAGGGTGGTAATCTTTACTAAAATTGAAGACATACATGCCCTTTGACCCCGCATTCCCACTTTGGGGAATCCATGCCATAATCGCTATATAAGTACAAGAATGTTTATGGCAATACTGTCTGTGGATTAAAAATTGAAGCCTTCAAACAACCCAATGTTTATCAGTAGGGGAACAGTAGAACTCATCATGTACATGAAATAATGTTAATGAAACAATATGAAACATTACATAGCTACTAAAAAAAACTATGCGTAGCGTTACCTGGTTTGGCTCAGTGGATAAGAGCGTCGGCCTGCTGATTGAAGGGTCCCAGGATCGATTCCAGTCAAGGGCACATGCCCAGGGTGTGGGCTCCATTCCTAGTAGGGGGCATGAAGGAGGCAGCCAATGAATGATTCTCTGTCATCATCAATGTTTCTCTCCCTCTCCCTTCCTCTCTGAAATCAATAAAAATATTTTTAAATAAATAAATAAATAAAAGGACCTAGCCTTCTCTTCAGAAAAACAAAACAAAACAAAAAAACCAACAATACAGCTGAAACTGGTTTGGCTCAGTGGATAGAGTGTTGGCCTGTGGACTGAAGGGTCCCAGGTTCAATTCCGGTCTAGGCACATCCTCAGTGAGGGGTGTGCAGGAGGCAGCTGATCGATGTTTCTCACCTATGTTTCTAGCTCTCTATCCCTCTCCCTTCCTCTATGTAAAAAATCAATAAAATATATATTTTTTAAAAATACATAAGATTTTTTTTTCTAGGAAGGATAAATGTAATACTTTATTTTTAGGTGAAAATGATTAATGGAATAATATGTACCCATTTACCTAATTTTTGTAAAAATACAAACAAAAACAAAAACAAAAAAACCCTCAAATAAAATACAAGCTTTCATTAGCCAAAGCTGAAACGATTTGAGCAACAAGATTGAGTAGAGAAGTATTGAATGCCCTAACCAGTTTGGCTCAGTGGATAGAGTGTCAGCCTGGGGACTGAAAGGTCCCAGGTTTGATTCCGGTTAAGGGCATGGTACCTTGGTTGCGGGCCCATCCCCAGTAGGGGGTGTGCAAGAGGCAGCTGATCAGTGTTTCTCATCAATGTTTCTAACTCTCTATCTCTCTCTCTTCTTTTCTGTAAGAAATCAATAAAATATAATTTTTAAAATTTTGACTACAAACCTAGATTTAAAAAAACACACCATGACAACTCTATAGGAAGAGACCACAGGACAAAGCCAACATGTCACTGCTTTCAACAGCATCTCCCCTGCTTTTTTGCACAGGGGCCCCACATACTCATTTTGCATGGGACCCCACAAATTGTACCCCTGGCCCCGGGGGCAGCCAACAGACAAATGCCAGGATCTCTGCTTCGGAATGAAGGGCTCGAGGCTAAAGAAGAGGAAGAAAGCCCAGGCGAGGCAGCAGCACCTTTTATTTAGCTTTGGTACAAGTGACATTAGCAGCAGCACACGCCTGGACATGCCAAAGGCTGCTACCCACTGTTTTTCTTCATTTGCCTTTGTCTGTTCTACTCTGCATCTTTTATTGACTTTAGAGAGTGAGGGGGGGGGGAGAGACAGAAACATGGATTTGTTGCTACACATTCATTCATGCATTCATAGGTTGATTCTTGGAAGAGAGAGAGAGAGAGAGAGAGAGAGAGAGAGAGAGAGAGAGAGAGAGAGAGAGAGAGAGAGAGAGAGAGAAACATAGATTTGTTGCTCCAGTTACTCATGCATTCATTGGCCGACTCTTGTATGTGCCCTGACCGGAGATCAAACCCAAAAACTTGCCCCTTGGCCTGTGGGGAAAACGATCCAACCAACTGAGCTACCAGCTTAGGGCTGCTCTAAGTTTTTCCATCGTGGTTTAAAAATCCAGAGAAACACAAGCTCTTATAGTTCATTCTCTAATGAATTCATAGAATGATCTCTATTCTCTGATGAAAGAAAGCGTGAAACCTTTTCCTTTGCTCCTCCCTGAAGCCCCTCTCCCACAAGTAAGAGCAGTCATGGGCGGGTCTGTGCCCACCCCATAAGGACAGGCCTTGGAAAGGGTTAGGAAATCCTAACCTGGTACCAACGTCACCACTGCCCATGGCCTTCCATATTATTTGTGTCTTAAAAAAAAAAAAAAAGAAAGAAACCGGTCTGGCTCAGTGGATAGAGCATTGGCCTACGGACTGGAAGGTCCCGGGTTCGATTCCGGTCAAGGGCATGTACCTTGGTTGCAGGCACATCCCCGTGGGGGCTGTGCAGGAGGCTCGATGTTTCTAGCTCTCTATCCCTCTCCCTTCCTCTCTATAAAAAATCAATAAAATATATATTAAAAAAAAATTTTTTTTTTTAAAAGGATGACTCGGAGTAAGGAGCTCAAGCATACCCTGCGTTTCTGTGATCTCAACACGCAGATGCATTCCTGCGATGTAGTGCCTCCTAACACAGTCAGCTGGGCGTTCCCAGGCAGGCTGTGTTCGGAAATGACAGATTTCTAAATGAACCTGACGGACAGAAATACAATATCGGGGGCAGGGGTGGCTGGGAATCTCCTGAGCAGTGATGATATCTGATCGTCTCCGGACGGTGAGGCCTGGCACAGCTCAAGGTAATTGCTCAATAGGCCGGCCAAATTGAATTCGTCTGTGCGCACAAAGGTTTGTACATCCTGATGTCCTTGCAAGAGAAAAACGACACCCCGGTTTTTCTGGGGCTTCAGTGGGAGAGAGGAAAGCTAGCCCCTTTGTTTATAAGCTGAGCAGTCGTGGCATGGAGCTGCCTCAGGAAGAGCCCTCATCGTGTGCGTAACAATCCATTTTCTGAGAACTGCTCGCTCCCCACATGTGGTAAGACAGAGGGTGAACTCTCTCCCTTTGCCCCAGACACGGGGGATAATTCTCTCATCATTTTAAAAAATATATTTTATTGCCGGGACCGGTTTGGCTCAATGGATAGAGCATCGGCTTAGGGACTGAAGGGCCCCGGGTTCGATTCCGGTCAAGGGCATGTACCTTGGTTGCGGGCATATCCCCAGTAGGGGGTGTGCAAGAGGCAGCTGATCGATGATTCTCATCGATGTTTCTGACTCTCTATCTCTTCCCTTCCTTTCTGTACAAAATCAATAAAAAAATTAAAAAATATATATATTTTTTATTAATTTTTTACAGAGAGGAAGGGAGAAAGAGAGTTAGAAACATCAATGAGAGAGAAACATCTATCAGCTGCCTCCTACACACCTCCCACTGGGGATGTGCCCGCAACCAAGGTACATGCCCCTTGACTGGAATCGAACCCAGGACCCTTTGGTGGGCAGGCCGACACTCTCCATCCTTTGAGCCACACCGACTAGGGTTCAAATAAAGTTCTTGTATTTACAGAGCTTGAGTTGCCTCTGTTATTTCCAACCAAAAGAGCTCTAACCGCGATTCTCAGGATTCTTTCCCCTGGCCTCAGGAGGCCCCATTACTTTTGGGTTCAGTGAGACGGGGCAGCGCCCTCCCGGTAAATTCCTGTTCTCTTCACGTGAGCTGGTTTGAATAGATCTTTGCAAAGAGCTTTGACTAAGACAACACACACTTGTATGCATGTGGCATTGACATTGGACGCAGCTCCCCCGGCCCTATTCAAAGTGTCCCCCCTGTCTGTTGTCACTGGCTCCTCCGCGCCTCGCCCCATCTTCAGATGCCACAGGTGCCCGGCCAGGAGGATGCAGGGAGCCACGGGGGTTTCCCCTCAGGAGGCAAAGAACAAGCCTTGGGAGGACCTGCGTTTCAGGCTTGGCTCCATGCGTTAGCTCCAGACTTTGGGGAGAGCCCTAAACCAGTGGTCGGCAAACTGCGGCTCTCCAGCCACGTGCGGCTCTTTGGCCCTTTGAGTTTTTAGCAAAGGCCAGCTTAGGAGTATCCTAATTAAATTAATAACATCGTACCTACCTATATAGTTTAAGTTTTTTTTTTAAAAAAAAATTGGCTCTCAAAAGAAATGTCGGCCGAAACCGGTTTGGCTCAGCGGTAGAGCGTCGGTCTGCGGACTGAAAGGTCTCAGGTTCGATTCCGGTCAAGGGCATGTACACTGGTTGCGGGCACATCCCCGGTGGGGCGTGTGCAAGAGGCAGCGGGTCGATGTTTCTCTCTCATCGACGTTTCTAGCTCTCTATCTCTCTCCCTTCCTCTCTGTAAATCAATAAAATCTATTTTTAAAAAAAGAAAAAGAAATGTCAATCATTGTCCTGTTGATATTTGGCTCTGTGGACTAATGAGTTTGCCCACCGCTGTCCTAAACCCTCCTTGAACCTCAGTCTGCGTATCTCTAAAATGGGGGGAATAGCCCTCGCTTTTCTGACCACCCAGACCTGTGGGGTGGTCCAAGAGAATAAGAAGTCCCACAGCCCAAAAAACTTACTTGATAATGACTACAGAGGGAACAGACAGCTACAGAGAAAACCAAGAAAATGAAGAATAACGCAAAAAAGAGAAGCAGAAAAAAAAATTCACGTAAAAATTACTAATGCCGCTGGTAAAATTTTACTATAATTCCTCAAATATTTTTTTCTATGTGTACTTTCCTTTTTCCTGATAAAATTGGGATCCCACTGTTTTGTACGGAGTAGGATCTCTACTCTTTGAACTCAACAATTTTGTGAATATTTTTCAAAATTATTCCACATCATTTTAAATGGCTGCATAGTGTTTCATCCCAAACATGAATTATTTTTATTTACTGATGGGGGAGGGGGAAGAGAGAGAGAAGCATTATTGGTTGATTCTTTTTTTTTTTTTTTTTTCCATTCATTGGTTGATTCTTGTATGTGCCCTGATCAGGGATCAAACCCACAACCTTGGCGTATGGAGATGATCCTCTACCGGGCCAGGGCCCAGAAATGAATCTTACAACCATTCCCCCATTCATTTCAAGACCCCGTGCTGGACACTGAGTCAGGTTAATGGAGGGAGAGGTCAAAGATACGGGGGGGGGGGGGGGGGGGAGGGGGGGGAGGGGGGAGTAAAGACCAGCTAAAGATCAAGAAAGACTTCACTTCACTTGAACTTTAAATGTGTTTGTGACTGTATTAACCTATTCAAATGATTAGAGGGACGGAAGTCTTCTGAAGAGCTGAAATCTGAGCTGGCTATTGAAAATGAGCAGGATGTTTTTTCAGAAGAGAAAAATGCAGGGAGAGGGGAATTCCTAACGAAGGAAGTGAAGCAAAGGTGCAGAGGCACGAACCACAGTGGATTATGGGACAGATTTCTTTACCCAGAAAAGGGGCTAACCTCAGGAGCTGGCAAGTGGGCAGGCAGGATTAGAACCCAGGCCTGCCCGGTTCCTCAGTGCTCACTAGTAACCACTACCCCTTTAGCAGGGATTGGGGTTCCCCTGGATTTGGGGCAGATTGCTCCAGTCTGGGTCTGTGAAATAAAGGCACTGAATTAGCTGATACTCAAAGCTCGGACAAAGACCCTGATTTTTGGGATGTTTATTTTTTAATATCTTTAAGAATTCTTTTTCTGCTGAAACTGGTTTGGCTCAGTGGATAGAGCATCGGCTTGCGGACTGAAAGGTCCCAGGTTCGATTCCGGTCAAGGGCATGTGCCTTGGTTGTGGGCAGGTCCCCAGTGAGGGGTGTGCAGGAGGCGGCTGATCAATGATTCTCTCTCATTTTGTTTCTAACTCTCTATCCCTCTATCTTCCTCTCTGTAAAAAAATCAATAAAAATACATTTTTTAAAAATAATTCTTTTTCTATTAAGGATGTTGACTTTCACTGTCAAAGGTGGCCACTTTGTGTGTGTGTGTGTGTATGTGGTTGGCCATTTGCCTTTTGTGTGTGTGTGTGTGTGTGTGTGTGGTTGGCCATTTGCCGTGTGTGTGTGTGTGTGTGTGTGTGTGTGTGTGTGTGTGTATGAGAGAGAGAGAGAGAGAGAGAGAGAGAGAGAGAGAGAGAGAGAGAGAGATGATTTATCATCTGCCGTGTTTCCTGCCCCCATGCCACCAGTGGGACCTTCACTTTCCTTCAGTTAACTGGGAACAAAAAAAAGAACACCCTCACCGACTGGCAGGTAGAAAATATAAAACCATCGCCTATGAGGATTTTTTTTCTTTTTTGTTGCTGATTAACTGAGAGAGTTGAGGTCCTGCTGGTGACAGAGAAGCAGGAAGCGTGGCCCGTGATAAAGCGTGGCCCGCAGCGGCCCTGGCAGCTCTGGGAGACCGCAGCCCGGGCCACGGAGATAACCGGGCCGGGGCCGGGGGATAAGCCTGGGCCTCCGCTCCTGCGGGGCCTCGATGACACCCCGAGAGCTGGGCCTCCAGAGCAGGCCGACGGCGTGCACCGCCTGCCCTGCCACAAAGGAAGCGCGATTTCAGGAAACAAAGGAGGCTCCGGGGTCCGTGGACAGAGCCTGGCGGTTGGGGTCGGGGAGGACTGGGGATGTGCCTCAGTAAGTTCACCGCCAAGGGACCTGACCTGTAAAAAGGGGGCGATGATCCTACCTCTCAGGAAGGTTGTGGGGGGGACACGACACTAAATAAACCCGTGGCACAGCTTGTCCAGAGCGCCGCTGTCAGCAAGGGGCAGAGCTGGGCCCCGAACGCGTGCCTGGCTCCAAAGCCTCCGCTGCGCCTCTGCAGGAGGAGCCAGCACTGCTCAGCGAGTGATCTTGTCACTCCTGCGGTTAAGGAGCCTGGCACTGAGGAGGGTCAGGAGCAAGCCTGATAGAGGCAAGTGGGGTGTTGGTTGTTGTCTGGCAGAAATGAGGGGGCCCCTCTCCCATGCTTCCCTCCATCACCACCTCCAGCTGGGGCCCTGGCTCCTGGCCAATCACTGGACAGAGCCTGGCAGCCTGGGTGTGTGGGAAGGCCGGGAGCAGGCTGCCATCCAGGTGTCGCTCTGTCTTTGTCAGGCTTGGGGCCGTGCCTTTTCTCTCCCAGCCTGGCGATGCTGTGGTTTCCTCGCCTGTAAAATGAGGACCCCTGCCCTCGACCGGTTTGGCTCGGTGGATAGAGCGTCGGCCTGTGGACTGAAGGGTCTCGGGTTCGATTCCGGTCAAGGGCATATGACTTGGTTGCAGGCACATCCCCAGCAGGGAGTGTGCAAGAGGCAGCTGATCGATGATTTTCTCTCATCGATGTTTCTAACTCTCTATCCCTCTGTCTTCCTCTCTATAAAAAATCAATAAAATATATATATTAAAAAAATGAGGACCCCAGATTGGGCATTTCTAGGGTGACAGAGGGTAAACCAAGGACGCTTTTAGGACCATGGCTGGCGCAGAGTTTAAAAAAAAAAAATGTCCGTTTACTATCAGCGCTCTTGAGGAACTTCGAGCTGTGTGAGAAGGAAAAGCGTTGTTAGAGGAGACAAGATCATAAAGCAGTATGGAAAACAGGAGCCGATTCTGTTAAAAACGAGGAGATTATAAATACGTAGAGAGGGGAAAGGACCAGACGGACATGTTGGTGGTGCTTGACTATTGGGGTTGAACTTACAGAGCAATCTTTTGTGTTTTCATGTATTTCCTACTTTTTCTTCAATGCACTTTTACAATCAAGAAAAGTAAATTAATATTGAATTATGTTGTATACCTGAAACTAAAATAGTGCTGTATGTCAATTGCTCCTTAATAAAAAAGAGGAAAAAAAAGAGAAAGGAAAAGAAAAGGCAAACAAATAGAATCTCTGAGAGCTGAGAGGAGCAATCACTTGGATCAGGGTTCCTGGAGAGGACGCCCCAGAAATGAGATTTGAGGGGGGCCCTCAGTGACGGCCGAATTTGAAGAACTGGGGAGGGGAGTCAGGAGAAGCTTTTTCTTCCTTTGTTTTTCTTTTTAATTTTATTTATTTTTAAATTATAAACCTATTTTAAAAAATATGTTTATTGATTTCAGAGAGGAAGGAAGAGGGAGAGAGAGAGAAACATCAATGATGAGAGAGAATCATGGTTCGGCTGCCTCCTGCACGCACCATAATGAGGATGGAGCCTGCAACCCAGGCATATGGCCTGACCAGGAATCGAACTGAGACACTCAACCACTGAGCCACACCAGCCTGGCCTCTGTTTTGGTTTTTGTCGGTCTCCTCCCCTAGACTGTGGACTCCTTGAGGGCATGACCCATGGCCTAGCTTGTTCGCTGATGCATTCCCAACACCTGAAACAAAACAAATCAAAAACCTCAAAAAACTGTTGCCTTCCCGAAACCGGTTTGGCTCAGTGGATAGAGCGTCGGCTTGCGGACCGAAAGGTCCCGAGTTCGATTCCGGTAATGGGGCATGTACCTTGGTTGCGGGCACATCCCCAGTGGGGGGTATGCAGGAGGCGGCAGATGGATGTTTCTCTTTCATTGATGTTTCTGACTATCCCTCTCTCTTCCTCTGTAAAAAAAATAATAAAATATACATTTTTTTTTTAAAAAAACTATTGCCTAGTATGTGCTCAATAAATATGGATCTAGCAACTGAGTAACCAGCTCCTCTTAGCCTGGGAGGAGATAAGGATGCTCTCAGTTCCTTGTCCAGCTGGTGCACTGCCAAAACGGAGGTGCGTGGTTTCCATGACAACAGAAGAGGGCCAGCCAGGCCGGCAGCAGGAGACAGACACAGGGGTTGTGAGCTCTGCATCTTTTCAAGGTGCAGCCCGGAAATTGAGAACATTGTAGTGGGCTTTTCCACAGATGTCGAGGGGGGAAAGGAACTTCATAAATGTGGTTAACTCAGCTGATCGCTGGTCAGGTTGGTCAAACAACTCGGGCAGGTAGTTGGATCTCTGATGGAGGGTCAAAGGCTCTTAGTGGACGGAAAGCCAGAAACTCAGGTAAGTTTGGTTCTAGTCTGGACCCTGCTGTGTGACCTTCGACAAGGTACTTAATCCCTCTGGGCCCCAGCATGTTCATTCATAAAATGGGAGGTTTAACAAGCTCTAAAACTACTTGCAAAAACACCTGTGTGGTAGGAATGTGAAATGGTTGCAGCTGCTGTTTTCAACAGTTTGAGGACTTCTCAAAAAGTTAAACCTGCCCTAACCGGTTTGGCTCAGTGGATAAGAGCGTTGGCCTTCAGACTTAAGGGTCCCGGGTTCAATTCCGGACAAGGGCATGTACCTTGGTTGCGTGCACATCCCCGGTGGGAGGTGTGCAGAAGGCAGCTGATCGATGTTTCTCTCTCATTAATGTTTCCAACTCTCTGTCCCTCTCCTTTCTTCTCTGTAAAAAAATCAATAAAATGTATTTAAAAAAATAAGTTAAACCTAGTATTGTCATACAACTCAGCAATTCCTCTTGTAGGTATATACCCAAGAGAATTGAAAACAGGTACATAAACAAATACTTGTACTCGAATATTGATAGCAGCACTATTCACAACAGCCTACAGGCCATGAATGGATGAATAAAGAGAAGGTGTGCCCACACAATGGAATTCAGCCATAGAAAGAAATGAAGTACTGATACAAACTATGGGAAGTAAAAGAAGCCAGACTCAAAAGTCCAAATATTGCTGAAACCGGTTTGGCTCAGTGGATAGAGCGTCGGCCTGCGGACCGGGGGGGGGGGTCCTGGGTTCGATTCCGGTTGAGGGCATGTGCCTTGGTTGCGGGCACATCCCCAGTGAGGGGTGTGCAGGAGGCAGCTGATGGATGTTTCTCTCTCATTGATGTTTCTAGCTCTCTTATCCCTCTCTCTTCCTCTCTGTAAAAAAAAATCAATAAAATATCTTTATTAAAAAAGTCCCAATATGTTTTGATTCCATTTATATTAAATATCCAGAGCAGATAAACCCTTAGAGACAGAATGCAGACTGCTGGTTGCCAGGGGCTGGAGGGGGGACTGGGGAGTGTGGCAATTTTCGTTGGGGTTAACACAATGGTCGGCAAACTCATCCGTCCAGAGCCAAATATCAACAGGACAATGATGGAAATTTCTTTTGAGAGCCAAATTTTTAAAACTTAAACTACATAGGTAGGTACATTGTTATTCACTTAATTAGGGTACGTGACATTTTGTGGAAGAGCCACACTCAAGGGGCCAAAGAGCCGCATGTGGCTCGTGAGCCGCAGTTTGCCGACCACCAACAAAAATGTTGTGGAACTTGATAGAGGTCGTGTTTGCACCTATTGTGAATGTAATATGTGCTACTGGATTACACCTTAAAATGGTTATATTTAGTGTGAATATCACTTTAGTTACAAAAAAAAAAAAAAAAAAAAAAAGTCCTTTAAGAATGCCTGGAAGCCTGACGTTACAGAATGGAGTTCTGGGAGCCTAAGAGATGGGCAGGACTGAAGGTGGGGTCATGGAGGAAGGTGAGAGGTCACTGCAGTCCTCCTGTGCAGGCATGCTGCCAAGGTGACATGCAGGGAGAATACCATGTGCAGAGCTGGAGTATGGGTTTGCCTCTGGCTGTACCGCATTCAGATTCCCTCAGCCTCAGGCCTCCCGTCTGCAAAATGGGCTGATGCATCGCCCTCTCCCTCAGAGCAACGGGCACCTATCGTCATAGGGTGGACCCTCTGGGATGAAGCCTGTCACAGCCCCCCCCCCTTTTCCCCCCCAGGGATTGAGCCTGCAACCTGGGCATGTGCCCTGACCAGGAAGGAACCACACTGGCTAGGGCCCGCACCCTTTTCCAAGCGCAGCAGACGGAGAGCCAGTCCTTCCTTTCCGGAGGAGCCAAGCCAGTAAGCAGGGTCAGAAGCCACGGGTGAGGCAGGGGCGTACTCAGGTTAACCGGGTGGGGTACTGTCTGGCCTTGGGCAGGTCACCCATTTCCGTGGGTAGAATGGACATGGCTGTGTCCACCTCGCAGGGAGGATGTGCGTTCGGCAAAAGGCCCTCAATACTTCAATCCCTTTCATCTCTCTCTGTGGCTGCTCCCTGCAGCACTCTGGAACACACACACACACACACACACACACACACACACACACACGAAAAACTGCGGTTCTAGAATCCACCCAAGAGTCTCTGAGCTCTGGCTCAGGAAGGTTAAGGCAGTAGCCTGAGGCGACACAGCACGTTGTGGCTTAGAACAAACACAAATAGCCTGGCTCCGGGTCCAGTTTCTAAGCTTCATTTTTCTCTCTCTCCAACAGGCTTTTAGCACCCACTACGCCCGGGGAAGGGAGAGGTGTGCAAGGAGAGGCATCCAGCCCAGAATTGGGTGCCACGCAAAGACCCTCGGATCCTGCCTTCCTGAGACAGGTGCTGCCATCGCCAGCGTACACATCGGGGGGGGGGGGGGGGGGAACTGTTTAACCCAGAGGCTCAGAGAGGCCCTCTGGCCGGAGCCAGACCACAGTAACCCGGAGGCGGGGTTCTCGAACTCGGGTCCTCCCTCGGCGGCACCCGTGGAAGCCCCCGAGGCGCGCGTGGCCCGGCGCGGAGCGGGCAGGCGGCGGCGGCGGGAATCCCGAGTGGAGCTGGGAGCCGGGCCGGATCCTTTGCACGCGGATCCCCAGAATGCCCCCCTCCCCTCCCCTCCCCTCCCTCCCCGCCCCCTCCTCCGCGGCTCCTAATGGAAGCGCTCGGTTTGGAGTTGGGAACCGTGGAAAGTTTGGAACCCACACTCGCTCCTTCTTTGCGACTGTGGGAACTTCCCGCCCGCACACGCGGCGCCCGCAGCTCGGAGCTCCGAGCCCCGGTGCCCAACGGCGGCGGCGTCTCCCCGGCGGCAGCCGGACCTCAGGGTCCCGCCCGCACGCGGCGCCCTCCCGGGCGGAGCCGGGACAAAGCGCCCAGGCCTGCCCGCGGGGCCTGTGGCCCGGGCGCTCCGGGGCCGCCGGGGATGCTGCGGCCTCAGCGGGCCGGAGGGAGCTCCCCAGGCCCCCCGGCACCCTCACTTCTCCAGGGCCCGGTGCTGGGGTGCGCGCCGACCCCTGCCCCTGCCCATCGCCCCTGCGCCTGTGCTGCTGCCTGTCCGCTCCCCGGGCACCGGGCTCGGCGCGGGGTCGGGGGGGGGGGGGGAGCCGGGACGATGGCCTCTCCTCCCCAGCCCCCTCGGATCTGTGGGTGCGCGGGGTGCAGGGGCAGCTCCGGAGGTTCGGCCTGCCCCCCAGCCAGGCCCCCGGGCTCTCTAGGGCTGGGAGCGGGAAGGCGACTTGTGGGTGGGTATTCCGCGCATCAAAGGTGGGCTCTGAGCGGCGGCCGAAGCCCGTTTCCCTTACGGGTGCACATCGAAAGCCGGGACCGGGGGCCCACATCTGCGCCCCTCGGTCCCCCTTCCCCCACCGGCCCGCACACATGGCCACTTTTCGGCGGGGAGGGAGGGAGGGAGGGGCAGTGGGACCTGGTTTGCTGGCTCGGCGCTTCGTTTGCATTGGTCCGGGGGGGCCGAGGCTGCAGCCCCTGGCCCCGCGGGTGGGGTGGGGAGGCGGGGGCCGGACGGGGGCTCAGCCGCGCTAGCATTGGCGGAGCTGGAGAATGGGGAGGGGGGGCAGGAAGCGGGGGGAGCGGCGGCGGGGGGGGGGTGTATAAATAGGGAAGGGGGGACGTGCATCCTCGCTCGCTGAGGGGGGGGCGCTCGGCACAAAGAAAGTGGAAAGTTTGCAGCGCGGGGCGGCCGGTGCCGGGGATCCGGGTGCGCACGTGCAGGGCCGGGGGCACCGGGGGCCCCCACACCGAGCTCGCCTTTTCTTTTCTTTTTTTTTTTTTTTTTCCTGCAAGCGAGAAGGGGGGGTGTTGTTGGTATCGCCCCCTCCTTCTCCTCCCCCCAGGGGTGAAAGTGCAAGAGGAAGTGCAGCCGCTGCCATCTTTCCTCCGCTCCGAACACACGGAGCCCGGGGCCGCAGCTCGCCGCCGCCTCCGCCCGGCCCGGGGAAGGGCCCACCCAGCCGCCGCCGCCGCCGCCGCCCGCCCGCTGCAGCCTTCGCCGCCGCCGCCGCCCGCCAGGCTTCGGGACCCAGCCGGGGCCGCCGCCGCTGCGCGCCCCGCCGCCGCCGCCTTCGCCTTTTGTTTCCTCCGCTCCGGCGCCCCCGCCCCGGCTCGCGCTTTGCAGGGGACGCAGCGCGCGCCCCCAGCGGCCCGGGGAAAGCCGCGGCGGCGCGCCTGCGCGGCGGACCCCTCCTCCTCCCCGCGCGCGCGCGCGCCCCTGTTGGCTGCGCGCCGGCGCCGCCTGGCGGGCGGGAGGGGAGGCGGCAGGCGAGTTGGCAGGAGGGGCGCACCTCTGTGCGCTGTTCCCCCCCCCCCGGAGGTAGACCGAGAAGGGGAGGCGGGCGGGCGGGCGGGCGGAGAGGAGAGGAGAGGAGAGGAGAGGAGGAGCGCGCGATCCGGCGGGGGTAGGGGCCGCTATGTGGGGGGTGGTGCGCCCTGCAGTCTAGACGGTACGATCCGGGCAGGGGGCGTGTGCGCTCGGCGCACCTGCGAGACTACAGAGCCCCGGGGCCGGCACGTGTGGGGAGTGTAGACACGTCCGCTGCGCCCCTCTTGTTCCTGCCTAGGGGAAGGGGAAGGGAAAGGGGCGGGCGAGAGCCGCGCGGCCGGGTGTGCGGGGAGGGGGCGGCGGACATGGAGCGGGTGAACGACGCGTCCTGCGGCCCGTCGGGCTGCTACACCTACCAGGTGAGCAGGCACAGCACCGAGATGTTGCACAACCTGAACCAGCAGCGCAAAAACGGCGGGCGCTTCTGCGACGTGCTCCTGCGGGTGGGAGACGAGAGCTTCCCGGCGCACCGCGCCGTGCTGGCCGCCTGCAGCGAGTACTTCGAGTCGGTGTTCAGCGCCCAGTTGGGCGATGGCGGCACTGCGGACGGGGGTCCCGCCGACGTGGGGGGCGCGGCGGCGGCCGCGGGCGGCGGCGCCGGGGGCAGCCGGGAGCTGGAGATGCACACCATCAGCTCCAAGGTGTTCGGGGACATTCTGGACTTCGCCTACACTTCTCGCATCGTGGTTCGCCTGGAGAGCTTCCCCGAGCTCATGACGGCTGCCAAGTTCCTGCTGATGAGGTCGGTCATCGAGATCTGCCAGGAAGTCATCAAACAGTCCAATGTGCAGATCCTGGTGCCCCCTGCCCGCGCTGACATCATGCTCTTTCGTCCCCCCGGGACCTCAGACTTGGGCTTCCCTTTGGACATGACCAACGGGGCAGCCCTGGCGGCCAACAGCAATGGCATTGCAGGCAGCATGCAGCCCGAGGAGGAGGCGGCTCGGGCAGCTGGTGCGGCCATTGCCGGCCAGGCCTCCTTGCCTGTGTTACCTGGGGTGGACCGCTTGCCCATGGTGGCCGGACCCCTGTCCCCCCAACTGCTGACTTCCCCATTCCCCAACGTGGCATCCAGTGCCCCTGCCCTGACTGGCAAACGAGGCCGGGGCCGCCCAAGGAAGGCCAACCTGCTGGACTCCATGTTCGGGTCTCCGGGGGGCCTGCGGGAGGCAGGCATCCTTCCGTGTGGCCTGTGCGGGAAGGTGTTCACCGATGCCAACCGGCTCCGGCAGCACGAGGCCCAGCATGGTGTCACCAGCCTCCAGCTGGGCTACATCGACCTCCCTCCTCCCAGGCTGGGTGAGAACGGGCTGCCCATCTCCGAGGACCCCGATGGACCCAGAAAGAGGAGCCGGACCAGGAAGCAGGTGGCGTGTGAGATCTGCGGCAAGATCTTCCGCGACGTGTACCATCTCAACCGGCACAAGCTTTCCCACTCGGGGGAGAAGCCCTACTCCTGCCCCGTGTGCGGGCTGAGGTTCAAGAGAAAAGACCGTATGTCCTACCACGTGCGGTCCCACGACGGGTCCGTGGGCAAGCCCTACATCTGCCAGAGCTGTGGGAAAGGCTTCTCCAGGTGAGCATGGTGCCCGCCCCCCTCCCCCCCGTGACCTGCCCTATTTCTGACCCCAGGGGTTAGCTCCTTGCCAGGATCTGGGAGTGTGGGGGGGATCACTGGACCTCAGTCTGGGGTGGGGAGTGCTTTATAACGGGCCTGCTTTTGAGATGGTGCTGGCCAAAAGCTGCTTTCTCGTCCCCAGGGAAGTTCTCTGGCACGAGGCCTGCCCTACTGTCTCCTGGTGGGAAGGGCCCCGGATTCCTCAGGCCACAGCCACCGGGCCTCACCATTCTTCTCCCTGGGCTCCTTTGTGTTTCCGGCACCAGGCGTGGGGCCCCCCCTCTGGGGGCGGGAGGCTGGGCTCCTCCAGCGACTTTCCCCGCTTGAATGGCTGCCTGCCTGCCGAGGGAGGGAGACGCTGAAACAGAAACAAGTGTGTCTCAGACTCCTTACGCTCCTGGGCCACCACGTCCCCCAGCCCACACAGCTCGGCACCGGCCATCAGAGGTCGGTGGGCTCCAGCTCTGCCCCTCGCGGGCACGCAGCTGGGCTCCCAGAGTCTTAACTTCCTAACACATCTTTGATCAGCTCGGATCTGGTGGCTCCCGAGCCTACCTGGCCCCACAGGACACAGAGGAAGGGGGCAGGGTTTTTTTTTTTGAGATGCACTTTTTAGGGATCCCCGACTTGTCCGGGAGTGGGGGGTGGTTTTGTTTCTCCTCTGAAGGGAATATCCAGGATAAAAAGGCTGGTTTTAACTTGCCTGGATACTAAGGACCTTGTGTGTGTGGAACTCGGGGATGGAGAACACTCCCTCAGAGGGCCCCCCCCTCCCCCCCGCTCTGGAACCGGTCTTACCGGTCAGGCAACCCCTGCCCACCTGCTCTGGCGGGCATCTGGCTTACCAGCCCAGCTGGGGACTTAAAGCTCCATCCCTTGGCCTCTGGGGACTGAATTCCATCTGGGTGGCATTCATTGGCTGCCACGGCGGCGGGAGGGAGAGGCTGGGGGAGGGGAACGCTGAGTTTCTAAGGGGCTTTAGTCTGGACAATGAATCACCCACACACCCCCTCCCCGGAAAGGCTGCAGCGAGGCAGCTTGTCTCATTCTGAAGCCACCTCCTCAGGGTCCTGGAAATCATTGAGTTTCTGGTGGGGGGAGGGAGGTGGGCAGGCAAGGTCAGACACAAACACTCACTTCCCTTCCCTCCAGAGAGGCCTGGGCCTGGGCGCCAGCGCGGGGGAGTGAGGCTGTCTTTGTCACGCTGGGGGGTGGGGGAGAGGGAGTGCTCTCCATCAGGGTGGGGATGGGGGGTTTGGGGGGGCCTGGCCAAGAGCGTGGCCCCGTTGTTTTTTTTTTTTTTTTTTTTAGGTCTGATTTTAAAGTCTGTCTCGGTTCTCTCCCTTCCAGGCCCGATCACTTGAATGGACACATCAAGCAGGTGCACACCTCCGAGCGGCCTCACAAGTGCCAGGTAGGGGTCGGCCAGGGCAGCGCGGGGCTGGAGGAGATCGCTGCTGTCCTCACGGCCCAGCCACCAGCCAGCTGCTGCGCGTGCGGGGCGTGCGGGGCCGCTGGCTGACCACCCGCTTGGCACACCTCCTCTGTCCCTCCCAGCTCCGTCCGCTCTTCTTTGTTCTTCCCCCGGCCCCCTCTCGCCACTGCCGACGTCCCCTCCTTCCTGGTTTTCGGGTCCTGGTTCCCACCCTGTCTCCTGTGTTGCTTAGCTTAGCTCTCCTTTCCTGGTGTTGGTCAGCTCTGTGGACGGTGGGCCACGTGGCTCACGTGTTGTCCTGGGGGCACTGGCCTCCCGCTGGGCCCGGCTTCTGGTTCTCAGCAGTGTCCAGAGGCCAGTGGGGAGGGAGGGGCTGCAGAGGGCTCCTGGTCCCCTTGTCTGTCAGGCAGCCTGACCCGAGTTGGAGTCCCCTGAGGTCGGCAGGAGGTGGGGAGGGTGGGCGGTCTTCCCTCGGAGCACTGGCACCTGTGTCACCCTCCTGAGGCCTGGAGGGCAAGATGGTTTCCTCTCGTGAGCTCTTTGCGTAGCAGGCGGTCGGGAAGGCTGGGCACGGTCCTCACCCTCGGTCTGTCTGCTTGAGTAATACCTGGGGGCCCTGTGGCACCCAGAAACTTGAGTTTCCTCTCTTGGCCCCTGAGCATTCCTGTGCAGATGGAGAACACGCCTCTCTCTTCTCCTTGGTTACCTCCCCTCTCTGGTGCCCAGAGTTGTGGGGTAGTAGCTTACTGCAGCCTCTGGCGGGTAACCTGCTTCTCTTCACCCTGTTGGTGGCAAGGAGGGAGGGTTTGGGGAGACCTGCAGTGAGGGGGTGGACGTGTGGTAGGCAGGCCAAGGAGCCAGCGCGGATGGTGATCACGTGAGCGAGGCGAGGTGGCCTCCAGAGGACGCTAACCCGGGGCGGGGCCGTGGGGTCCATCCGTGCCTCGTTGCCTTCTCTCCGTCTCCGATCTTCTCGTCACAGAGCACAATGTGGACTCTCCCGGGTAGCGCGCTGAGAGCCTGGCAGAGTAGGAGGAGACCAGAGGGCAGTGGGGCCGAGCCCGGTGGCCTGGGGGGGTAACCTGCACTCTCTGCCCTTTTTCCAGGTGTGGGTTGGGAGCAGCAGCGGCCTGCCGCCCCTGGAATCTCTTCCTAGCGACCTGCCATCATGGGACTTTGCCCAGCCTGCTTTGTGGAGGTCGTCCCATTCGGTTCCTGACACCGCCTTTTCCCTTTCTCTAAAAAAACCCTTCCCGGCCCTCGAAAACCTGGGCCCAGCACACTCTGGCAATACGCTCTTCTGCCCGGGCCCTCCGGGGTACCTGAGGCAGGGCTGGGCTGCCCCCGAGGGCAGCCGGCCCTTTCCCCAGTGGCCTGTGGGCTAGCCTGGCTCCCGGACAGGGCTTTCTGTGGAGGGGGGACCGGGAGCGGCGGTTGCTCTGAGACCCTTGCTTTTGGGAGAGGCCAGCAGAGCGGTTCCCACCCGCCATGCCTGGCTCCTCCCAGGGCGACCCGGAGCTTTCCCAGCTCAGGGGCCCCAGATGGGAGAGCAAGAAGCTCCTTGGTCCCCACCCACGCAGGCTTCAGGTGCCCCTGGGTGTCTGTCCTGGCCGGGGCCACTTTGGAGGTTGGTGCATTCCTGGGAGCTAAGCCACTGGCTCCGGTGCTTCCCCTCGCCCTGGCATCACCTCCCCTAAGGCAGGGGGTTTTCTAGAATGGGGCCTGGCCACCCCCGCCCTCCCACCCTGGCAGTGATGCCCCTCCAGAGGTCTCCACCTGGGTCCTCCCCGTGTCCTGCTCCTCCCTCCCCCTCGGACAGGTCCTGCTCTCACTTCTGGCTAGTGAATTAGACTTTGGTGTTTTTGAGGTTTATTAGCAGGTCTGCTCAGGAACTAGACTAACCAGTAGCTTTGTATCGGGTCACCCCATCGTGCGAATGGCTTTGGGGGCTGATAAAGCAGATGTATGTAGATCCCCACCCCCCCTTCGGATCCTGTTGGTGTGCCCTTTAGCCCCCCGCGGGCTCCGTGGGGTAACAAGTGATGATAAAAGTTTTAATTCTAACATTTGAGGCTTTGTGTGTTTTGTCCTTGGTTTGTGTCATAACACTGACATCATTGTCCCTGGGTATCCCAGCCCTCTCCCAGGCCTGCCGGGCCCTGCCTGCAGCCCCTAGCCAGACTCCTTTACTCCGGGGACCCAGCAGGTAAAGACGTGCTGGCTCTCATGTGCGGGGCTGGCCAGCCAGGTGTGCCTGGGCTTGGTTAACCAGCAGGGGCATCTGTTTTGCATTCGTCCCTGGTACCACGTGGGCTCTGTTTCTGAGCTGCTGCACCCGTGGGAAGAAGAGCATCAGGAGGTGGGCTGGGGAAGTGGGCATATCGGGCTCCGTGTGGAGTGGTGATGCGCAGAGGTGACCCCAGCTCAGGCTGGCTGGGCTGGGACCTGGCCTTTAGCAGCTGCCTAAGCACAGGGCTGTGGGCAGGGCAGCCGTGCCAAGCGCCACCGGCAATCAGATCACACCCTGCGGGCTCGCTCTTATCCCATCAGGCCCTCTCTCTTCTCCCTGTCTCCTGGAATGCCTTTCCCTCGAGTTGTCCCGCATGGAGGTTCTGGGTGCCCCCCTTCTTTGATATGTCTCCCCTCTGTCCTCTGTGCCTTCTCTCCTGGGTCATGTGACCAGCCTCTCTATGTCCTGTGTTCTCTGGACTTCTGGCAGGTCTAGACTCAGACTCACACACTTTCAAGATCCCCCCCAAGAAAACTTGGGGGACTAAGCCAGGAAGGGTCAGTGTTGGCACAGCAAAGCCTGCCATCGCTCCAGTGGGCTTTGCCATACAGTGACTGAGTTGCTGTTGTGCTTGTGTGTCTTCTTCTCAGCAGCAGATTCACATTCCTCACGCTGTTTGCCCAGGCTGAGGTGAGCTCTCATTCCTGGAGAGGCCATCCATGGGGGATGGGCAGGGGGAGTCGGCCTGGTCTGAGATTTTAGTTTTGCTTAGCGAATCCTCCAGTTGGATAATCCACTTGTGGATAACTGAGGTTTGGCGGTCCGTTATCTTGAGCCGGCAAGTCTGACAGGCCCCCCTTCCAAGTACATAGCCGCAAAGAAGGCTGGCGAGAGAAACAGGCGTCCCTTTCATACCCGTCCGGGGGCATCCTCTCCCGGGGAACGCGGGAGGCACAGTCCTGAATGCCCGCTTTCAGCTGCGTGTCCTCACACCTGGGCCGGGTGTGGTTCCTTTGAGTTCCGAGGCTCAGGCCACCCAGCCTCTCACCATTGCAGGGGCGGCTGGTAGGTGACGGGCTGGCCAAGCTGGCTCCTGATTGTGGATCAGTCGACAGGTGCACCCTCCAGAGGGTGTTTACAGCAGCCCTCGCTCTGGTTCACAGGCTGGGGGGGCTAGGTGGAGACTCAGTCTCCCCCCTGCCCCCACTCGCTCTGGCCCATAATTGGGTCTTGTGGTCCCAGACTGAGGTGGGTCCCAGACTGAGGTGGCCATGAGACCAAGCACCCGTGATGCTTTCTGAGGCACCTAAGTGTTCGAGTTCCCCTGCACAGTCCTGTCACCTCTTCCCGTCGGGAGTCCTGGCCACCACATACACTGTTAAAAGAGTCCCGGCACCTTTCACTGACCAGAAGCGACCTCTACTGAGCCAGAGATGGTGAGAGCACAGGCTCAGGGGGTTCGCGGGCCGGCTGTCCGTGTCCTCTCAGGGCTTCCGTCTGCCCAGCAGGACATGAGGGAAGACAGGGACCCCGCGGTAGCCGGCAGGATCGGTAGGGTCCTGGTCTGGCGTGGCAGGGTGTTCAGACCGCTGCTTTCTCTGGTAGCTGAATGTGCTTTGGGCACATCACTTTCTAAACTCAGCTTCCTCATTTGTCAAACGAATAAACGCGATATATAAAGCAAATAAAAGCGGTGCTTTATTAGTATAAAGTGTTCTGTTCAAACTTGTAAGGCGTCCTTAAAAGATAGTGACAGAACAGCAAGGCCTGTCCTGATGCACACAGCCATTTGGGATTAGGGTAGCCACCGTGGCATCTTCGGCCTGCAGAGTATCACGTGGGTTTGTTTCTTGCTTTTGACTGTACAGTAAGGAGACAGATAACTGTACTTGTACAGTAAGGAAGTAGATAAGTGTCCGTGAGGACTGTTCACGTACCGTAAGGATCCCAGGATAGGCTACTGTTAAACAGACTCAGCAGGAGCGAGTGAACAGGGTAGCAGGTTTTCAGCGGGTTAACCTTCCATCTGGAATGCACGTAGAGGGGCCAGGTTGCTTTCTCTTGCAGTTCTACAACAGTAAACATACACAGAGAAAGGAGTCAGACTCAACTAGAATCCCTGAAACACTTCCGTAGACTCCAAATAGCCCGAGAGTCACCAGCCCGAACGCTCCTGAGGACTTTCCCGACATTCCGTGGCCCCAGCGGAGGGAGGGGTGCTGGGGGAGATCGGGGACTGAGGCTGAGTCAGGTTCCAGACACAGGAAATGCCCGGGGCTTGGGCCTTCCTTTCAGGGTGCAGGTGTGGGTGCAAACCTTGATCACCCGAGTCACCTGGCCCTGGGACCTGGCCATGAGCTGGTGGTCACAGCACAGCTCTGTGACCGCGCTCTGGGAAGGTGATAACACAGCCTGCCCCGGAAGGCTGCCGTAAGGATGGACCGAGTGAGATAAGCGCCTCTGAAAGGCTAAGCATGGTGCCCGCCTGGCACGGAGTGAGTGCCCCATCAGTGTAGGGTGGCATCGCCTTCCTTGTTATTGCCAGCACTTACCCAACTTAACATTTCACAAATGCTCCCGAAACCTCTGGCTCTTTCTCTGCTCTTTCTCGTGTCAGCAGCACTGACACGAGCGAAATTTATGGGTGAAATTTTTCAATATTGATTCACGAGAACACGGGAGTAACCTATGGGCTTGGTCTTGCCTTTCTTTCTCATTTCCCTGTGGCCAAGACAAACAGTCGCTTTTGAATAAAGTGAATAAATTGAATTCTTTGTATAAAGCAGCGATGGAGAATAGGAAGACTGGTCTGTTTATATGCCAGTAACTCTTGTGCAGACTCCCGTGTAGTCAGTGTAACTGATGTCAATCTGAATGTTTACAAATGAACAAATGCCTCATCTTCATTCTGTAGGGGAGCATAGTGTGCCGTGCTGGGGTAGTCATGGGAACCAGGAATTCCAACTCCAGGGTCCCGTGTGGGAAATCAGAGCGGCGAGCTGGCCCGCTGGGGAGAACGCCTGGGCTGTGTTCTAAAGCTCTCTGTGCGAGGAGTCGGATGTGTCGGCCAGAAACGGCTTAGTCCCACAGCGCGCTGGGTGTGGAGTCGGGGGGAATGCCAGCTCGCCCCTCATCCTGTTTTCCTCTCTGCCCTCAGACCTGCAACGCTTCCTTTGCCACCCGAGACCGGCTGCGCTCCCACCTGGCCTGTCATGAGGACAAAGTGCCCTGCCAGGTGTGCGGCAAGTACTTGCGGGCAGCGTACATGGCGGACCACCTGAAGAAGCACAGCGAGGGGCCCAGCAACTTCTGCAGCATCTGTAACCGAGGTAATCTCCCTGCGGTCCCCTCACTTCCGGAGGGGGGGCCTGAGCCCGCGTGGGCGGCTGGGGGCTCCGGACCACCCTGCCTCAGGCTCCATTCTGCACACGGCCCCCGCCTTCCCTTCCCTCTGAATGATAAACGCGGTCCTCGCCCAGCTAGCTGCTTGCCACCCCTTCCGTCCCAGGAGACTTAGGGTGTTTCGAATGGGGGTTCCCAAGAGATCAGCAGTGGGAACAGGCAGGGGATTGTTTCCAGCTGGGCCCGGAACATCTGCTCAGGTGGGTGCAGTTGGAGAGCCCACGGAGGCATTGATGTTGGTGAGAGAGACATTAGACCCCACGGGGGGAGAAAAGGGCACCTCCTGGAGAGCTTTGCTGGCTGGTTCCCTGGCAGGTGGAATTCAGCAGCCAGGGAAGGAGGCTGAGCCTAGCGATGGACAAGGGTCAGGAAAGAAACTCTGCGTGTAGCACCAATGATCAGGAGCAAGCCCAAACCCAGGCAGATTGTGGCCTTGACGAGGAAGGAGAGTGGAGGTGTTCTGAGCAGGAGCGCGTGCTTGCTGCTGACGTTGGCCGAGGTGGCTCTGGCTCCGGCCTGAGTGTTGTGTTGGGTGAAGTCAGGCCTGTCCTGGATCCGAGCTTTCGCCAGGACCTGTCAGCTGTTGGCAGGGCTGAGGTTTGTGTTTGCACGCGCAGTGTCAGTGGAGGAGCCGGCGCCGCGTCTCTGCTGGAGGAGGCTGGGCAGCTGTCGGCAGTGGGTGCGAGGATGCTTCTGCACGGTGTGCTCGCTTTGGCCCGGTGTGGATGCTGGGAAGTCCTGTGTCCTGGGACGCCTGGTCCCAGTGCTTCTGGAAGTGTTGGCTGTGGCTTAGTGGACTGAGTACTGAACCAGGAATCGGGGGTCTCGGGCTTAATTCCCCCTCAGCCGCTCCCACCTCACCCTACTACTGCGTGACCTCGAGCTTTCCTTTCTCTCTGAACGTCAGCTTCTTCATCTCTTAAATGGGGTTAAGAACACCCTCCCCCCCTTTGCCCACCTCACAGGGTCGTTGTGAGGATCCCGGCACACAAAGTAGATGGAGGTTAAGGGAGAGGCCTGTTCTTACACTTCGTAACTAATAGGAAACACACCCCAACACCCTGGCTGGGACAGAGAGAACTAAACATTCCTGCAGTCCTTGGCTGGAATGCGGGTGCCTGTGGGCCTCCGTGCGCCCTGAGGCCGCTGTGGGGGAGACTGCTGAGCAGCGAGGTGTTCTCCCTACCCCTCCCTGAGACTGCACGCTTGGGGTTTGCCTGAAGGCCACTGGGTGTCACTCTCTGCATCCCCAAGAACCCTGCTGGGGAAGCAGGGAGGCAAAAGCCGCTTAAGCACCTGTCCTACCTTCTGACACGTCCATAGGGCCCTTCCGGCAGGAATTTCCCCGGCTAGCAGGTGGCGGGGTTGTGCACACAGGGAATTATCGGGGTGTAGCTGACCATCTTGACCGTGGCTGCCCCCTCTCTAGAAAAAGTTTCCTGTCTTATTTCATCCGAACCTGGCTTGCTAACAGCACCCCCCAAATACCTCTAATCCTGCCACAACGTGCCATCCTCTGGCCTTTGGTCAAGCTTTCAGGGTTGCCGTTCTCAGCTTGAGAACCG
Organism: Pipistrellus nathusii; assembly: GCA_963693515.1. NCBI lineage: Eukaryota > Metazoa > Chordata > Mammalia > Chiroptera > Vespertilionidae > Pipistrellus > Pipistrellus nathusii. The sequence continues at coordinate 2,531,843 of OY882876.1, forward strand.
GTCAGAGCCCAGGAGCAGGAACCAGTGAGAGTGGAGAAAGATGCTCATGAGGAAACCCAGAAAGCCTAGAGTTGCAGAGGGGAGTGAGGACTGGTGGGAGGTACAGAGCTGTGCACAGCCTCTTGGGGCTCAGTTCCCCGGGAAAGAAGAGCTGAGAGCAGCAGGGAACAGCAGGGCAAGTTGGCCCAGTTACAAGACCCGCTGATGTGGCAATGCCAACAACTATTGTACAGTCAGGAGTTGTTTTTCCTGGGGCTGGCGAAGGCCTTGGGCCACAGCCCGCAGGCGACATGACTGGGATGGAGACAACGGAAGAGTAAAAGCAGAGGCCACCTTATCTCCGAGAAGACAAGACTGCATCTGGATCATAAGCTAAACAGCTTTGGGTCTGAGTCAGAGCAGGAAGTCCCATTCTTTTAAGGAGATAAGAGAGGGCTCTGGGCCAACCTACTCTGGGTATTCAGAAGGAAGAGAAGACCATTTAACTTTTTATTGGAAGAGAAGGAACAGGATTCTACCTCCGGACTAATTTCTTTGGCATAAAGAGAACCAACTGGAAGGGGGGAAAAAAAAAAAGGAAAGAACATCAAGGAGGAAGGCACTTTTTCAAGGAAGAAAATGACACCAAAGACATCAAGGCACTGGAACCAGAACGCAGATAGCTCTGGATCATTCATACCTGCCACCAACGTTGAGAATTCAGGGAGAAGCTGAACCAATAAATGGATGTTCTTAACTCTAGAAGGGTTTGAACAAAGGCTAATGCCAGCCAGCTGGTCAGATGGTTGAGATTGGATAAAATGAATTTCCAAATGCCCTCTGACATCCTTCAATTCCAAGTCTTTTGATTCCAGAGAGAGGAAGAGGGAGAGGGGAGAAACATCAGTTGGTTGCCTTCCACATGCATCCTGACCAGGGATCGAACCCACAACCCTTGGTGCATGGGATAGTGCTCCCACTAACTGCACCACACCTGCCAGGGCCCAACAAGTCTTAAGCCAGTGGTCGGCAAACTCATTAGTCAGCAAAGCCAAATATCAGTAGTACAACGATTCAAAATTTTTTGGAGAGCCAAATTTTTTAAATTTAAACTTTTAATGCCACTTCTTGAAAATAGTCTTGTCCAAGGCCGTGGAAGAGCCACACTCAAGGGGCCAAAGAGCCGCATGTGGCTCAAGAGCCGCAATTTGCCAACCACGGGTCTTAAGCAGTCAACTACTTATGCACCTGCCATTTTCAGTCTTTGCCTGTGAAGGATGGGAAAGATTAGAGGCAGCTTGGCTGCTTAGTCCCACACTTGAGACAGATGACCTTGTCTTTGTCCTAGAGACATACCAAGATGTGGGTCAGACCTTCTGGAGAGGAAGATAATTTGTAGTGGGAAGATGGTGAGAAAAGTTTGTTCTTTCATTTTCAAGTTGAGGATATCAGTTAAGTTGATCAGCGGGAGGGAGAAAAGGATCCAGTAGGTCACCATAGTTTTCTACCATTCTTTTAAAATTTCTGTAGCAGGGTCTTAGTGTGTATGCATAAGTACTGATGTGAGGAAGAGGGGTTGCTCATTGAGAACGTGCCTCTGACAGAGACAACATCGGGTCCCCGACATCACTGCTTAAAAGGTAGAGGAAGTCTTCTTTCCAGAGGTGGGCATACAAGTTGTTAACAATGCCAGTCTTGGGCGCAGACGGCCTGCCACCCTCTGGTTCTCTGAGCTGACACAAACCAACTAGTGCCCCCATCTGGCACCAAGATGTGGACAAGGAGAAAGCAGTCCCCGGCCCCTGCGTGGACGTGAAACTTGCAAAGAAGGGATTTGCTTCTGGAGTGTGAAATGCAGCGCAGCAGACGAGATGCAGTGGAGGGAGCACAATAGCCCTTTGGCAATGACGTCTTCATCTCTAGAACGCGAGGGAGGGCGGCTTGCTGGTTCTAGCGGAGTCACGTGTGTGCTCAGTATCTCCCATCATTCTGTGCCTGGATCCAGCCGCCTTGTTGGTTCTTGGTTAATCAGTGGTGAATGGGCAGGTGAGTTCAGAATTCCAACGGAATGTTTCTGACTTAAAAGATGTTTTCTTCTCAGAAACTCGGCTTCTGTTTTAGCCCAACAGTTGGCTGCTAGGAGTTGCTCTGTGTTTAAATTCTGGGCTTCATGCGGCAGCTGTAGATCCACTCCTCCCACCCTGCCATGTGGTTCTGCTATAGATAGTACCGGCTGCAGCTGGGGAGAGGACCCAGCCATGTGTTACTCAGCCTGATTTTCAGGAAAAAGAAGCAAGTTTTCATTGAGCATCTGCTGGGTTCCCCTGGTACATAGCTCTTCCCAGAAAGAGTAACTACACTAATTCCTGGTGCCCTTTCCCTCCATGGACCAGCCTGGGGGACACCACACCACTGCAGAGGCCTCAGCAGGGATTAAAAAAAAAAACAAAGAAAAAAAATTCCCTTCTAAAGTGGAATCATCAGAAAGTCCCTGATGTCTGTGCTGGTTGTTGGGGCCACAGCACCCAGGAGGAGGGAGCTGAGATCCTCTTTCCCAGGAGCCTCAGCGACTCATTCCTGACTACATCCTTCCTCTTAGGAATGTTTGTAAGATAAGCCAGGCTGCTCTGTAACTGGCCCCAGGCAGACCCCCTCATCATAGCACTGGACAGCTCGCTCTGCCAGGCAGGGCAGGACACTGGCCTCTGGCCCAAGTGGGTCTGTGAAGGAGCTGTGTCAGGAAAGGAGGAATATTCACTCATTCCCCCATTCCCTCCAGAACCACCAAGCACCGTTGTCAGGGGAGTGTTTGTTTAGCGGCTTCCATTCTAATGGAAGAGAGATACATGATTGTAAACGGTGACCACAAAACCTATTGCAAAAGTCCATGGGCTGTTTCTAGGGCCAGGGCCAATACACATTAAAAAGCAGTCTGTCCCACGCAGCCCGTGTGGCTCAGTGGTTGAGCACTGACCTATGAACCAGGAGGTCATGGTTCGATTCCCGGGTTGCGGGCTTGATCCCCAGTGTGAGGTGTGCAGGAGGCAGCTAATCAATAATTCTCTCATCATTGATGTTTCTCTCTCTCCCTCTCCCTTCCTCTCTGAAATCAATAATAATAATTAAAAAAAAAAGTCTGTCTAGTGGTTAAAGACTACGTGGCCTTGGGGTTGGAGTCCAGGCTCTGCCATACAGTCCAGTCTGTACCTGGACTGCAAGTTGCTTAACCTCACCAAGCCTCTTATTTTTTAATCTATAAAACAGGTATAATTCTCAGCTCAGAAGGTAGTTGGGGGAATACTACAGAATAATGCATGCAACGTGCTGGCTGGCACACCATCACCACCTGCTGAAGGTGAACTTTTTCTTTTTTGGCAAGAGAACATTTACCGGGTAAATTAGGTAGAAAACGTACTTCTTAGGAGAAATGGGCTGAGGAAACAAGTTCTAGAAGTAAAGGAAGGACCCTTGGAGCTTGGAAATGAGGAAGCTCAATGGTAACTTTTACTGTCGTTCCAAAGGCCATGCCAAGTCAGACTTCTTAAAGTGAGTCTTGTGCAGACATCATGCAGCGCTCTCCAGCCTCTGACCCGTTAGCCATGGATCCCATTGTTACCCTGTAATTTTAAAGGGGATGACAGTACCTGAGAATATGTCAGCCAGGTCTGAGTGAATGAAAGGACATCATCAAGGCACTGGCACCCCACGTGGGCCTCACGCTCCAAAGCTTCGCTTCCGGCCGAAGGCACTTGCTGATCCTTGGCCATGAATGGGGTTTGATGACACAGCTTCTTCCTGTGAAACCCAAGCCGAAACCCTCTGACCTGCCTACCTGGTTCCATATCTGCAGGCTTGTGGGTGGTGCAGAAGTTGGCCCAAGATCTCCTCTTCCCAGCCTGAGAGATGACACAGCTCAAACTGACCGGAGCGTCTGGGTTGGGCTGGAGTGGCCCCAAGATGGCTGGACTGTCCCCCCCCAAATAGAGGCAAAGATCATCCCTGCTTTTTCCTTAAATGAATCCGATGGATGCTCCAAAACTGAACCAAAAGGCCACCATCAATAAGAGATGGCTACACTCTTAAATGTGACGTCCTCTTTTTCATCAAAACGTCTAAGCAGTTACTAAGTCCAGTTATTCTGAAGGTGAAGTTGTAGCAACTTAGAACATGTCCTAAGAAATAAAAGCAGGGCTGCTCTGGAGGCATTCCTTTGGGAGTTCATCTCGCCTCCATCTGATCGGTGGTACCATTCACGAGTGTTAGCGAGCGTTCTGCTGGCCGGTGGCCCGGGAGCCCGGATGCTTTTCTGACTCCGTTTCTAGCTGTGGTCCTTGCAGCTGAACCGGGGCTGTGGGACCACGCAAACCACTCCTTACTGAGGTGCCAAGCAAGCCTAGAGGCGTCTGGCCTTTAACCTGACAGCTGTCCGTCAGGCAGCTGGCCTGGGAACCTCCATCGCAGCCTGGCAGAGTGGGCTCTGCAGAGGAAGCAATTCGAGGACAGTGCCATCCTTGCTCCCGAGCCAGAGGGCTCCTGTGGTTGCAGCTGTGTTTGAGCCAAGGAGGGCCCCTTCTAGGTGCAGCTGGCCTGGGAATGCTAGCCAGAGCGGCCGGAGGAGAGGCGCGGGGGAAGCAGAGAGGTGTCTCGGTGCTGGCCGCGGGATCTCATCTCCTTTTGTCTTGTTTAGGTTTCTCCTCTGCCTCCTACTTAAAGGTCCATGTTAAAACCCACCACGGTGTTCCCCTTCCCCAGGTCTCCAGGCACCAGGAGCCCATACCGAATGGGGGAGCAGCGTTCCACTGCGCCAGGACCTATGGCAACAAAGGCAAGCGACCCCTTGCTCTGCACTTTGCTTCTCTGCGCAGACTGTGTTGTGGGGGCGCTGGGCCGGGTGCGGGGAGGAGGGAAGGCTGCCGGCTTGCTGGCCGCCTCGAGGAGGCTCAGTGATCCGAGTGGCAGTGGCCTCCAGGACAGAGTCACAGTGGGTATCTCACTCCAGGGCAGTGAGTGAGGCTTGAGGGCCCTGCCATGATCCAGCCCCCGCCTCCTGGCCAGCCCCTGCTGTCTGGAGCCCTGCCACGTGCCCCGGCCCAGGGCAGGAGGAGGAGCCCTGCATGATGAGTTACTTCGGGCTTGTCTGGCGCCTGTGGCCCTGGAAGGGTGGTGTGGAGCTGTAGCTGAATGCTTTCTCCTTTGGTCCTGCTTTGGCAGGGGGAGCCCAGGGCTGGCTTCCCCCTTCGTAGGTGTGGCTGGTTGCTGGGAGCGCCCTTTCCAGAGGGCCTCTGGCTGTGTCTGTGAGGTGCATGGCGAGCATTGACCTACCTGACGGCCTCCGACTCCGAGTTGGTTTGCTTGGTTTGCGTAGAGCTCCCTACACCCCACCTTCACTCGTTGGTTCGGGTTGTTTTGTGGTATTGTTAAGCTGTGGTTGCTTTGGGGATGATGCCAGAGGCTTGGCGGATGGCAGAGATGGCATGCTCCACGCTCCCATCACAGACCTCCCTTCCCGGCATGGCTCTCTGACCCCAGGCAGGAGGCTGCTGATCTGTGGAGGACTCCATTGTGGGCCGGGCAGGGCAGAGCAGTGAGGGGTGTTTGGCGGTCTGGCTTGTCCTGGGCTCTGTGCGGGCCCAGCCTGCCAACTGAGTTGTTCCAAGGTGCTTTTAATCTGTGTGCTCTGGCCACTCGGCCCAGGAAAGGTTTTGGCAGAAGGCAGGTGGCGAGGGCAGGCTTGTGTTTGCAGCACTGGGAAAAGGACTGGCTTCTGTCTCCACCATCTTGGTGTCTGCTGACTTGGGGATCCCCGGCTCTGGTTCCGCCTTGCTAGGGTGCAGCTAGTCTGGTGCAGAGGTGAGGCCACACTGACACCCCTGTTTGGGCATCATCAGAACAGACGTTTCCTTCAGAGGCACCCAAGTTAGGGCCTGGGAGTTGGGGGTCTTGGTGTTGTTCTGGGGAGAAGCAGTGGAGGTCCCCTCTCGAAACCACCTTCCTTGGAGCAGGCTGAGATGGTGATGCGCGATACGTACGCACCTGCATGAAGAGTCCTCAGCCCCAGGGCCCTGCTGTCTCGCCCCGTAGGTGGTCAGACCCCCAGGCTGACCAGCCAGACCTCGGCGGGTTCTGCCAGCACCGTGGCTGGCTGCCGACCGCCCTCCACAGGCCTGTGGCTGGTCCCTCCCAGCCCCTCCAGGCGGGGCCCTCTCTGGAGCCCGGCCTCATCCCGCCTCTGTGTTTTGTTTTCTCCTAGAAGGCCAGAAATGCTCACATCAGGATCCGATTGAGAGCTCCGACTCCTACGGTGACCTCTCGGATGCCAGCGACCTGAAGACTCCGGAGAAGCAGAACACCAACGGCTCTTTCTCCTGCGACATGGCGGTCCCCAAAAACAAGATGGAGTCCGACGGGGAGAAGAAGTATCCCTGCCCCGAGTGCGGGAGCTTCTTCCGTTCCAAGTCCTACTTGAACAAACACATCCAGAAGGTGCATGTCCGGGCTCTCGGGGGCCCCCTGGGGGACCTGGGCCCCGCCCTCGGCTCACCTTTCTCTCCCCAGCAGAACATGTCTCTCCTCGAGTCCTTCGGGTTTCAGATTGTGCAGTCGGCGTTCGCATCGTCTCTAGTAGATCCCGAGGTTGACCAGCAGCCCATGGGGCCAGAGGGGAAGTGAGGCAGAGGCCACGTCCCTGTGGAGGCGGCCGTCCGTTCGGGGACTGCTGAGAAATGCTGTGAATGCGGAGGGAAGTGATGTCTTTGGGTTCTGTAGCGGAGAGATTTTTATTCGTTTTTTTAAACCCCGCCCTCCCACCTTATCGTCCCATCCCCTCTCCACCCCCCCCCCCCACCCCCGTGGTCTTTAGATAGATCCCCGTCCGATACTCTGCAGACATGTCTGTGAGGCCCAGGATGGGGCAAGGGCAGGAAACACTACATGGGCCATCAAGGGCCTTCAAGGCAACAAGGGTTCCAGTTTCTCCAGTGAGCAGAAGCTGGAATTTCTGGTGCTCTCAGTTCTTAGTGACCCCCATCCCAGACCCACAGCTGATGGCATTCTGGGACCTCGGTGATTCTGGTCCCCTCCCACTTCTCTAACCCCTCACTCCCCCATCTCCTATCCCTTAAGAGAGAACACAGTAGGGTCTCCACCCACGTATACAACTCTTGACGCCCCACTGTCTTTAAGGAAGCTGGAAGCCTACAGCATCCCATGGACCAGAGGGCGAGTGTCCTCCAAGAGCCCCCCCCTGAGCTTGACCCTTGACCCGGAGGGCCCCAGAATGTTCGGAGCCCTGCTTGGAGTCTAGCGTTTTGCTTCTAGGACAAGCTTAGCTGTTGAGGACACTCCCACCCCAAAATTCTAGTTCTTAACGTGATTTTAACCATTCAACTTGCTGTTGGGTTTTAATTCTCTAATTATTATTATTATTATTGTTGTTATTTTTTAGGACCAGTTGTAGTGAATTGCTACTGAAAGCTATCCCAGGTGATACAGAGCTCTTTGTAAACCGCAGTCACAGGTTAGGGTTAGTATTAAACTTTGTTTAGATGTACCATAATTAACTTGGCTAGTTGATTGTTTGGAGTCTATGGAAGAAATAGTTTTATGCAAAATTTAAAAAAAAAAATGCCAGTCTGGTCAGGGAGGTAGGGGGTTTAGTGCTATTGGGGAGCCGGGGAGATAGGAGAGCTGGCAGGCGGGGACATTATGTACCTCAGTTGTGTCACGTGTGAGCAAGCCCAGGTGGACCTCGTGATGTGAATTGATCTGATCAGACTGTATTAAAAACCTTAGTACGTTACTCTCCCTGCTCCCCGAGTCTGGTTTTTCAGCTGTGAGGGTCTTTGGGACCCAGAGGGTGGGCAGTGCACGCCCCTGCACCTCGGGGTGGGGAGGGGAAATCCCAAGAGAACTGTCTTCCTCTTATTGCGCCGGTCGCACTGGGACTGACAGGTAACGGTTCCCACTGAGGTAACGGTTGCCAGCGTTCACCCATTAGTTCAGCAAACCCTCGCCCCTGTTGTCCTCACTGCTGTGTGCCAGGCCCAGCCACAGGCCCTAGGGTGCGGAGGTGAAAGGAGACCCTGGTGGAGCTCAGTGGGAGACAGTGAACAAGCAAGCAGACTGAATTTAGGTCGGATGACAAGAAGTCCAGGGGGGAAACCTGGGCGAAGTAGGAAGATGTGAGGCAGCAGGTGGGACTCCGGGAGAGAAGATCTGGGGTTAGCTCTAACTGGTTCGGCTCAGTGGATAGAGCGTTAGCCTGTAGACTGAAGGGTCCTGGGTTCGATTCTGGTCAAGGGCATGTACTTAGGTTGCAGGCTCCATGGTTGGCCCTCATTGGGGCATATGCAGGAGGCAACCAATTAATGTCTCTGTCTCCCATGATGATGTTTCTCTCTGTCTCTCCCCTGACACTTTCACTCTCTCCAAAAATCAATGGGAAAATACCCTGGGATAAGGATTAAAAACAGCAACAGATTGTGAAAAAAACCAAACACCTAGAGTTAGAGGGCACTGGCTAGGACCTAAGGAGGGACAATGTGCAGGATGAATATCCTCTTGGCCAAGGGGCTCTAAGAAGCTTAGCAACGTGAATGTCCCCTCCCCCCACCCCAACCCTGTGCCATCAGTGGGGTGAGTAAAAGGTGATTGCAGCCTCAGTAGTGACTGCATGAAGAGAAGGGGGAAGAACAGCAAACAAGAGGCAAGAAGTGAGCACAGGGGGGAGTTAATGGGAGCAGGAATCAGTGGGAACAGGCTGACTTCATGGCAGTCAGGTATCTTGAGAAACCCCAGGCAAGAGGGAAACACCTAAATGAACAGAAACAGCATTTCACCTCCAAACAAGCACAAAAAGTGATAAAGGAGAAAAACAGACCAGGAGGGACAAACAAAGCCCACGATGACTTTAGATTCACATGAATATCAGTAATCACACTGTTCTGGTTAAAGGCACACTCGGAACTGGATTTTTTTTAAAACCCTCTAAACCACCTACGTGAAATCTTGGGTAAATTGCAGGGCTATGGACTGTGTGGGATGGAGGCCTGGGCTGTTTGGTGTGAGCATCGGAGAAAAGAGCCACTCCGGAGTGCTGAGCCGCTGTGGACAGGGAGCTTTGTGGCCACCACAGACTCTGCCAGCGGGTCACACTGCAGAGAACCTGGCCTTGAACCAGCGGCCTGAGACATGTAGGTCCTGCTCCCCACCTGAGACCCCGGGTTGTGTCTGGACAGCGGCAGGAGTGGAACAACAAAGCAAGCAGCTGCTGCTTCCAAAGCACTCACCTGGAGGCCTGAGCAGCAAGTAGAGGTGCCCCCGCTGGCCCCCAATATCCCCAGCTTCCACACCTCCATATGCCATGCCCGTCAGACCGTGGGGGGAAAAGCCGGGCAGGACATGGGTACACTAAGGTGGAATGCCTTCTCTTGCCATGGTCAAGGGCAGAGAACCTGAGCTTTGACTGTCCAGCTCCTCCATTGGTCACTGCCAATCCTGAGCAAATTTCCGAGCCTGTCACCTCATCAGTGAAATGGGCTGTGAAGACTAAGGGGGACATCATACGAGCTGCCATTCTCTGAGCCTGATGCTCAGCATGACCTGCGAGGGTGGTTCTCTTACTGTCCCCCTCCTACAGACGGCAAACAGAAAACAGGCTCACAGAGGTGAGAGGCACCCTCCCACCCCAGGTCACAGAGCAACTGACAGCCAGCATTTAAACTCAGGTTGTTCTCTGACCTTGATTCCCAAGCCCTCAGCCACAGATCGTGCCTTTAGTCACACATAAATGCCCAGTTCAATACTTGGCACAGAGGCGGCTCTGGTTGCCCTGCCAGGCCCCCAGGATGAAGGCCTGACAGTGTAGCTGAAAATGACCACTGAGGAGGCCAGGCTCAGTGCCAGAGGGAGCGTCCAGAGACCGAGTGTGAGTAAGCAAGCTCTTCATACTTGGACTGACCGGGATGATCTGCACCCCACCCCAAGCCAGCCTCACTGGACCCCACTGCATGAAGGTGTGCTGGGCACCAGCAGCACCCTGTTTTCTTTAAAAAAAAAAAAAAAAAATATATATATATATATATATATATATATATATATATATATATATATATATGTGTGTGTGTGTGTGTGTGTGTGTGTGCAGGATTTGCCTGCAACCAAGGTACATGCCCTTGACTGGAATCAAACCTGAGACCCTTCAGTCTGTAGGCCGATGCTCTATCCACTGAGCCACACCCGTTAGGGCAGCAGCCTGTTTTCTAGGCACTGCCAGTCAGAGCTGTCACACCAAGGAGCCAGTCCAACTGTAGTTTCTGGGCTCAGCTCCTCCCATTCTCAGTGCATACCAACCGTTCCCAGCTCCCTCCCTTTCCCCACAGAACACCCTCCACCCGGAGGCTCCTCCTTTTTTTTTTTTTTTTTTTTTTTAATCCTCACCCGAGGATATTTTTCCAGTTTTAGAGGAGGAGGGAGGGACAGCTAGAGAAACATGGATGTGAGAGAGACATCGATGGGTTGCCTCCTGCATGCACTCCGACCAGGGCCAGGAGTCTGCAACCAAGGTACATGCCCTTGACCAGAATCACACCCGAGACGCTTCAGTCCCCAGGTCGATGCTCTATCCACGAGCCACACTGGCTAGAGGCTCTTTCTTAACAGCCCTGTGCTTCTGAGTCTTATTCTGTTCATGACCTTTCCCTGCCTCGGTGCTGCTTCTGCCCCGCCCTGTCATCCTCACTGCGCCCTGGTTCCTGGCGGTCTTTGGAGACGGTGCCCGGGGCAGATCCCAGCACTGCTCCCTTCTGACCGGGTGCTTCTCCCTTAGCTCATGTGGAAAACAAGGATAACAGTTCTCAGTCACATGGCTGCTGTGAGGATCACGTGGACTCATACATGTAAAAGCACATTAGGGAACACTCAGAAAGCTCCCTTTTCATTCACCTCCTCCCCCAGACTACACTCATAAAAATGAATGGCAGCAGGGAAAAGCGAACTTCGTCTGCAAAGAGCCAGAAGGTAGACAACGTTCAGCTCGGGGAGCCATATGGTCTCTGTCACAGCTCCTCGGCTCTGCCGCTGAGCAGCCAGGCAAAGACAATAAGTTCATAAACGGATGGGCATGGCGGCTGTGGTCCCATAAACCTTCATTGATGGGCCCTGCAACTGAATCTCATTTAATTTTTACAAGTTAGGAAATTCTCTTCTTCGGATGTTTCCAACCACTGGAAAGCGTAAGAACCATTCTTAGCTCGTAGGCTGTGCAAACACAGGGGGCAGGCCGGGCCTGACCCTCGGGCCACCATTTGCCGGCCACTGCACGAGACCCGCTTCTCTTCCTGCTTCCCCAGTCCCCCCCCTGACTGCAGATCTTGGATGTCACCCAGACTCAAATCCCAGCCAAGCGTGGGCTCACGGTTCATGTGAGTTAAATTAATCCGACACCCAGAGCTTGGTGATTTCTTGGTCTGCCAATCAATCCATGGATCCACGTGGAATGCGATGCCACACACCCCCAACCAAGATTGCTCCAAGGAACTCCAGAGTCCACACAAAGATGGGCCTAATGTGCTCAGAATAAGAATTGCCTAACCTGCCGAAACCAGTTTGGCTCAGGGGATAGAGCGTCGGCCTGCGGACTGAAAGGTTCCCAGGTTCAATTCCGGTCATGGGCATGTACTTTGGTTGTGGGCACATCCCCAGTAGGGGGTGTGCAGGAGGCAGCTGATCTGATGGATGTTTCTAACTCTCTATCCCTCTCTCTTCCTCTCTGTAAAAAAAAAATCGATAAAATATATTTTTTTAAAAATTGCCTACCCACTCGCCCTTCTTTTGAGGGTAGGGGCAGGGCAGAGGGCAGAAGGTTAGCAGGGAGCTGGCAGAAGACAGACCTGGAGGGAATGGTGAATGAGGTCAGTCACTGACCATGCGGTTATTGTCCATGCAGTTGTCTCTGGCTGCTTAGCTACCTCTGCTCTCTGGCTTTCGTGAAAGGTTGTTCTTGGAGGCACCAGGGATAAGGAGAGGGTGACGTTTTTGGCAGTGAATGCAGAATTTCACGGGTCTCTCGCAGGAGTAAATAGTCATGTCCTCTTACATTGAGTGACAGTGTTCCCAAGTCTTGCAGATCCCTCTAAGCCCTCGGAGGAGGCGGCTGGTGACTCCCCAGTTTACATAATCCAGACCTGGCAGCACATCTCCGCAGCCACCTGCCCCACCCTCCTCTGGACCTCCAAGAGTGGAGGGCGCCTCTTACACGCTGTGGAGCAGCTCTCACTGGGGAGGAAGAGACCGAGGGGGGCAGAATAATTAATGTCTGGATCTGTTTATCTCTTGATAAACTGCTGTGAAAGGAAGTGCCAAATGTTTATCTAAGAGACGAATCCATCCTAACCAAACAAGTTTCTGCTGAGAACAAGGCCGTGTGGAGGTAGGCGCCTCTGAATACAGTGCTTTGTACCCTGTGGATGGCACCTCAGGAGACAGCTCACTTCTCCTCAGGGAAACCCGCTGCCCCCCTAACTGCTGCTCTAGCGGCGGCCAGGCCTCACCAGGCTGAGACCAGAGCCCGTGGCGGCACTGGGAAGAAACTGCATGACTACTGACATCGGCTTCCCTCCTTCTAGGGCAGTGGTCGGCAAACTAGATAATTAGTCAACAGACCAAACATCAATAGTACGACGATTGAAATTTCTTTTGAGAGCTAATTTTTTAAAACTTAAACGTAAGTGAACAGCTGTAAGTACGTGAACGGGGGGGGGGGGGGGGGGGGGGGGCCCGCGAACAAACGGAAGTGAGCCCTGAACAAGGGGTAGGGCTACGAGATCACGCGAGAGGGCACTGAGGACGGAGGAGGGGCCATGTAAAGACTGAAATGATACGGCCAGGAGCCCCCAGGAGCTGAAAAGGCAGATGAGACCCTCTTCAGACTCTTGGAGAGAGCACAGGAGGCAGAGGGGCCAGGCAGCGGGTTCTGGGACACCCCCCCCCCCCGCCTCACCCAGCAGGGTTCCTGGGCCTGGGCTCCAGCGCCTCCCACAGTTCCCAATCCTGGCGGGCTTCTCCTGCCTCCCCGCCTTTGCACCTGCAGTTCCCTCCTCCTGGAATGCCCTTCCTCATCCTCCCAGTCCCAGCGGGGCTTTCCCTCCACTGGGACCTTCCTGAGTCACTGGGGCTCCCCCTGCACCCAGCACCCGCTTCCTAAGGAGCTGGTGTGTGAGGGAGAAAGGCTCCATCACAAAACCGGACTTGGAAGCTCGCAGGGGCCTGAGGGCTGACCTTAAGCAGGTTTTCAATGGTTTTCACACTGAGTACTTTCCCCCAACAGAGCCTCACCTGAGGCCGTGATTTAAAACAGATGGAAGCTCAGCTGCCTGGGGCCAAGTGGTGGGTGTTGAAGAGCCTGGGAGATGGGACCAGAGTCCCCTTCCCCCTGTGGCTCCGGTCCGGGGAGATGGGGGTTGGGTTGGTCCTTCCCCCTGTGGCTCCGGTCCGGGGAGATGGGGGTTGGTGCTGGTCCTGGCGGTGGGATGGGGAGCCAGGAGAGGCGGGAGCCCTGGGCCAGTCCAGGGCTGACAGTGACTGACTGGTACAGATGGGCTTCCATGTTTTCTGAGCTGCAGTTCATGCCCGTGTGGCTGGGCCAGCAAACTCATCTCTCACAGCAAAAAGCCAGTCTGTACCACTGGTCTGCCAACTCATTAGTCAACAGAGCCAAACATCAACAGGACAATGATGGTTGAGAGCCACATTTTTTAAACTTAAACTTCTTCTAACACCACTTCTTCAAAATAGACTCACCCAGGCCATGGTATTTTGTGGAAGAGCCACACTCAAGGGGCTAAAGAGCCGCATGTGGCTCGTGAGCCACAGTTTGCCGACCACGGTTCTAGGGCATTTCTTTTGAGTCGATATCTGTGCCCTGGGCCTGCTGAAAGCTTTGGGGTCCATGTTAAGTGCCACAAACTCCATGGGGGGTGGGGGGGAGGCCCTAGGTTAACATTTTTTAAAGCTTTTCTGTGGATAATAAACGATTTGCTTATTATGTAGTTTCCTCTACCTACATAGTACTTGCCTTTTGTTTATCTGAAGAATTCTTCAAAGCCCAGCTCAGATGGCCCCTCAACTGCACAGCTTCCCTTGTCTCCCAGGAGGGAGACAACTTTCATTTGTTACATCACTACTAGGTGTCACACCCATGCCAGGGGCCTTCTGTACCCCAGCAACCCTGTGAGGTAGATATTGCTTTATCTTCCCTGAGGCTCACTGAGGTCAAGGCACTGCCAGTGCCACATAGCTGGGAAGTGGCAGAACCAAGACATGAATCCTGACCTGTCTGACCATGGGGCCCAGGGCTCCATCACTGCCTTCCTCTGTGCCAGCTCCCTGTTCCACCCATATTCCTACTTTTCCACCATCTTTTTATGGATCTCCCCATAGGAGACTATGGGGAGGTAATTCATCTCGTATTCCCAATACCTATTAATAGAATAGTGTTTGACACTGAGCAGCCACTAATTCATTCAACAGGAATTCTGGATGCACACTGTGTGCCGAGAGAGACTTAATTCCTCAAAGAGCTTAAGCATTCAGAGCAGTACAGGACATGGGCCATAGACATACACAGATATCTGCACCACCAGAGAGATAATGACATGACAGGTGAAGGGAAATAAAAGCTCTGATGATCTGGAGAAGGAGGAGATGCCAGCCAGGTCTGAGAAGGTAGTGGCATCAGAGGAGGACCCCGGAGAATGCTTAGGACTTGGACATAGAGGGCTGGGTGCGGGGGAAGCAGGGTGGCTCAGAGGAGGGAAGATATGGGCAAACTTGCCCTTGAAGTCCAAATACCAGCTGATGATCAAAGTGACAAGTCCCTCAGGTCTGAGAAGAAAAGGGCCATTTTAGAGTGTGTAGGAGCCGCTGAGACGAGTCAGCCAGCAATCAGATTGTGAAGAGGAGCTGGTCAGGGCAGACCGGGAGGCTCAGTTGGGCGGGACCAGTTTGGATGAACAAAGGCAATTACCCAAGAGGAATTCCGCAGCCAGCTCTTAAAATAACAAACATCATTCTAATAATAACCATTACCATTTATTGATCGGCTGCTTCCTGCACACCCCACTCTGGGGATTGAGCCCTCAACCAAGATATGTGCCCTGACCAGGAGTCCAGTTGTGACCTCCTGGTATTTAAGATTTGTTTTAAATGTTTACACAAATAAAAACATTCATTTTACAAATGTTCATAACCAACTAAGTAACTCAGTTGGTTAGAGTGCTGTTCTGATACACAAAGGTATCCCGCTCAATCCCCTTCAGGGCATGTACAAGTATCCACCAATGAATGCATAAATAAGTGACCCAACAAACTGATATTTCTCTTCTCTCATCTGTCTCCAAAACCGATAATAAAAAAAAGTTTAAATGTTCATCTCAAGCTTCCCTTCAAAGCTCTTGCTCTGCCCCCTCCCAGGGAAGCTGGACCTGGCCGTGGCCATGAAGGTTTGAGTGGAGAGTGGGAGAACGTGGTATGTCCTCCACCAGGTCCTCACCTCTTCCTCTCTATGGCTGGTCTAGGACAGGGCTCAGAGGTGCCATTCCTCCTACCTGACAGCCTTGGAGATGGGCCGTTTCTCTGTTAACTGGCTGGTACTCTTCCGGATTAACTGGCTGTGTCTTCCTCCGTGTGGCAGCATCTAAAAACCGGCTCTCAAAAATAAATAAATAATAAAATAAAAACCGGCTCTCTTGTGCCAGCTTTCTGAATTTCACCTTCCTTATCTGTAAAATGGGGAGAAAGCAAATTTCTTTTGTGGGTGATGTCAAAACAGAGTAAGGTAAGGTACTAGGTGTACCAGGTAATAATTCGGATTTTTGTCAATAGATGGAGTTACACATATGTTGATACAAATGCGATTTGATATGGATGCTATTTTGTTGTATTGACAACAAGCTTCAAAACTTCATATGTCAAATTTTCTGAAGGTGTTAACTCATGGATATTTTTACACTTAAATTAATTTCAAGAGGAATATCAAAAGTGCTTGAAATTATGTTTTCTTTGATTTCAAAGTCTGCATTTTTTAACTGGTTAAGAGCTAATCCCCATTTTTAACCACTTAATAGCTAATCCTCATTTTTAACCGGTACAACATTAGCTATTAACTGCCAGCCACTTCCCAACACCTACTACAGAAATGAATTCCTTCCGAATATTTCTTTATAATGACCATTTCATATTACACCTGCCCAAGTCCAAAACCCTGGGGTTGTGGAGTGTCCCTCCTTTGTGTACTGAGGAAAGTCACATACTTATCTCTTATGTCCCGAAGGAGAACACAAGCTTATTCTCCATGTTCAACTTCAAGTGGAAAGACACTGGCACTTGGGAGATGGGGTTTGAGAAGGGGAGGGGATCTGCCTTTAGTATCTTGCCAACTTTAACCCCCTTTAAAAAGATGCCTGCAGCTGCCTTGAGCCTGGTAAGATTCATTATGCCCCAGCCCATTTCCTGGAAAGCTGTGTTGTGGAAAAGACAAATACATACGAACAACTGGAAATGGATCTATGGGGTGGGCAGGTATAGGAACTTACTGCATTTACAGGAGGTGGAGGGAGGAGGCCCTACCAGAACATCTGCCCAGCGATCCACAGAGTTGTTACTGGTCTTAGAGCTGGGAGGTGGGATCATGTACATCACATAGGACCGTGAATCCTGGGGACACTCCCATTCACCTTCACCATCCTCCTTGCCTCAACTTGCAGAGAGACCAAAATAAAACTGTACACCCCCCCTCTGTGTGCAGGGCAACCATGTTTGACCCGGGCTGCTTTGTCTTAAGGGAGAAGATGCCCATCTCTGTGATCAACATAAGGTCTGATCCCCACATAATGACTAACTCATGATGGGCCCATGTGGTCACGATACTCACGGTCTTTCAGTGCTGCAGGCCCCAACCCTGCCCTCCTGACGTGAGTTGGCCGTGGGCCACTTCATACCCTGCCCCTTCCACAGAGAGCTGCACTTCCCAGAAATGTTCTCCACAAGCTGTTCTCTTCCTCCTCAGGCCTGCCTGAACTGGCTAGGGTAATCCACAGTAATGTTCTCATTTCCCCTGGCAGTACTTGGCTCTGGCTCCAATCATATGTCCCCAGATGCACCTACCAGAACATGCAACTGCCCAGGAGGGACCAGCAGGGGGAGCCAGAATTTTTCAGACTGTTTAGCTAGACAAAAGAATCAAGGATAAAAGCTACTACTTCTCAAAAGTCTCAGGTAACCTCGTTTAAAATACATTGCCCTATCCGGTTTGGCTCAGGGGATAGCGTGTGCCTGTGGACTGAAAGGTCTCGGGATTGATTCCAGTCAAGGGCATGGACCCAGGTTGCAGACTTAATCCCCAGCTCTGGTTGGGGTCATACAGGAGGCAACCAATCAATGTGTCCCTCTCACGTTGATGTTTCTCTCCCTTCCACTCTCTAAAAATCAATGGAAAAATATCCTCAGGTAAGGATTAAAAAAAAAAAAAAGATATATATACTAAGTACTCATTAAGTTAGCTATGATGTTCATTACTGCCCCATGTTGGACTGTTCGATAGACACTGGAAGCTGGATAAAATGTACATCATTCTATGATGAGATCGCTGGATTATTCATCCTACTGTTAAGTCAGGACTAGACCCCTCAGGAATCCAGAGAAGGGATGTGAAAGCTCTAGAAAGTAAAAATACTAAAGTGACAACACTTTGACCTTTTTAAGGTTCTTTGAGCCGACAATGCTCACAAACTTGAGAAGACACCAAATATTATCAAGCTGATTTTCAGATAATTTGGGTTTGCTTAACCAGAATAACAAGAAAAAAAAAAGTAGAGGCTTATTTAGGCTCTAGCTTCTGATCCTAGATGGAGGCAGAAACAATGATATTAATAACTAGAGGCCCGATGCACAAATTCGTGCAAGAGTAGGCCTTCCTTCTCCCGGCTGCCAGCACTGGCTTCCCTCTGGCACCGGGCACCCGGGCTTCCCTCCAGCCACTGGCAGGCACTCAGGACCCGGGCTTCCCTCACAGCCCTGGCTTTGTCTGGAAGGTCATCCGAAAGGACGTCTGGTCTGAATAGCATATTACGCTTTTATTTTTATAGATTATCATAGATAATAGCAGAGGTTCTTAACATGTGTGAGATACTCTCCCAAATGCTCTAGGTACATGAACAATTTCATGTTTATTGGAGCAGGTTTTTGTACTGTGTCCAAGAGGTTAGAAACTCAGGGCAAAAGCATGCTACCGGCTGATGGCAGAGCCTCTAGGAACAGGAGCCTTTCTCACAGGCCTGGTGACTCTTGGAAGTGATAAAAAGGTTAAGCCTTTCAGCGTGGGAGAGGACAAGATCCTAGAAAGTAGGAATATGTCACCATTGCCTGGGTGGCGGCAGCCTGTCTGCAATAAGGCAGGGATTTCTTGTTTCTAAAAGTCGGGATGATAAGGGTGCTGCTGCCATACCGCATAAAACTCAAGAACACTTAAGCAGAGATGGCGGACTTCCAACTGAGCCATCAAAGCACACGTGGAAGACATCTCCAGGTAGAAAATAGCAACAGGAACTCAGAGGACACACTTAAGTATCTGAAGCTGGTACTTAATCTTCTATTATTGAACCGCGGGTCTGGCCATGCTGGGGCCAATCTGAGCCCATTTATGACACCACCCGTAGCACTGCTCACTTCCGTTATCTGGTCATCACAGAGGGCGAGAAGGGCAGTGACCAGAACTCAGGGCGGGGCCTCACAGTGATGCTGATTCCTCTCGTCCTTACATTTCCTTTCAGCCACAATCACTCCATGATCTCGTTTTGAATCCTTTTTTTCTTCTCTCTCCATTTGACTAGGAGACTGAAGTATATTATAAAATTCATTAGTACCTCCTGACTTACAGATTCTTTAAGGTATCTGTCATTCTCTTTTTGATAATCCTCACCTGAGGATATTTTTCCCTTTTTTTTTTTTTTTTTTTTTTTTTTTTTTTTTTTTTTAAGAGATTATGGAAGAAGAGTGGGGAGACACACAGGGAGAAACATCAATGTGAGAGAGACACATCGCTTGGTTGCCTCCCGCATGCATCCTGACCAGGGCCAGGGATTGAGCCTGCAACCAAGATACATGCTCTTGAATGGACTTGAACCCGGGACCCTTCAGCCTGCAGACTGATACTCTATTCCCTGAGCCGAACCTGGTAGGGGTAAAGTACATCTCTTAAGAGGAAATGAGATGAAACAAGCCATGGGAAAAGATGGGTGAAGAAAGTTTTGGAGAGAGTAATCCACACAACAGTGCAGAATGGGAAAAATGGCCAGCAGGGAGCTGGGATAATGGAAAAAAGGAAAAGCAGTCCCTGACACAGAAGGTAGACAGTACAGAAAGGCTGAGGAACTGCTGGCTGACTGACAGCATAAACTGTAACAGTAGAATGAAACACCATGATTTTTAAAGATGGGCTAGAGGGATTTTCCCAGCTACCTTGTTTTCCCCTCTACAGCATATATTTAATAAACATCTGATTTACATATTGCTTACATACATACACATTAACTATTATACAATTGTGTATGGTAGAAGTAATTCACAGCAAACACCACAATCAGGGCTTGGCATACCTAAAACACACAGGTGAGCGTTGTGTTTTTTGTTTGTTTGTTTATTTTATTTTTATTTTTATTTTTTTTACATTTTGGAGATAGAGCAAATCTTAGGGCAAAAGCATTGCATTCCCTAAAGCTAACCCACAGAGCCCCTCATGCCATGTGACCGCCTAGACTAGGCCTAGCATCTGGCCAAGGTTAATGGCCCCAGCTCCCAACCCAGGACTTTCCTTTCCTGTCCCCTTTTCCTGACAGCCGGCGTTTATTGCAAATGCTCTGATTAAGCTACAAAGTGTGGATCTGAGATCTGGTTTCTCACCTTCACTTTCAAACCCATTTCCCACCCTACCCGCATCAGGCTTTGCGGAGTTCACACACTCATTATATTCATGAATGCTAAGGCTAGACCCAAAGCTCTTTTATGCCTTCTTGCCAGCCTGCCTTTATTCTAGGACCTCCTTAACAACACTGCACTTACTTTGATTTTTCTGTCCAGTTGGTTCACCATGAGTCCCATATCGAACTATTTGCTGGGCGTTTCTACATGCACATCTTGCCTTATGCCCCATTCAAAACCAATGAGCCAAATCCATTGCTTGTCCCCTAATCAGCTCCACTGCTTAACAAGCTTCCAAAGAAGCTTGGTGTCTATGCAAGAGAAAAATAAAGGACAGATGAACTACTGAGGAAGAAATCAACAAGAAATTGTTTTAAAAGATAATAATATGAAATGATATTTTAAACAGAGCAAATAAAGTTTCAAAACATATAATAGAGAACTGAAATGCATCAATATGTCACAATATATATTTATATACTATACATGAGGCCCCCAGAACCATAGGAAATGCAAAAAAAAATTCACTGTTAGTAACTCATTCTCAAATTGCCCCCCTTAAAAATCCAACTGCCCCCCTGAGCGGCATGTGCCTCACTTTGGGGACCGCTGTCCTAACTCCAAAAGGCCTAAGTCATATGGATATGGTGAGGTTTAAGGATGGATATAAATCACTGCAAATGAATTGCCCACAGGGTGGGGAAAGGGGAAGAGAAAATATTCAACTTCCTTTATATGAATTCAGGACTGGAAGAACAGACTATTAAGTATAGCTGCGAAAATGCCTCAATATTTGCATAACATGGAGATGCTATGCAGCTCCATCTTTGCCATTAAGAACAAAGGCAAGGCCCTAGCTGGTTTGACTCAGTGGACAGAGCGTTGGCCTGTGGATTAAAGGGTCCTGGGTTCAATTCTGGTCAAGGGCACATGTCAAGGTTGAGGGCATGATCCCCAGTAAGGAGTGTGCAGGAGACAGTCAATCAACGATTTCCTCTCATCATTGATGTTTCGCTTCCGCTCATTCTGTACCTTCCTCTATTAAATAAATGAACACACACACACCCCAGAGGCCTGGTGCATGAAATTAGTGCACAGGTAGGGTCCCTAGACCTGGCCAGGACTGATTGGGGCCTTCCGGCTGCTGCCTGGGGCATTCCTTCATTCCATGCTGCCCCCTGGTGGTCAGTACACATCACAGCAAGTGGTCAAACTCCCAATGGGACAATTTGCATATTAGCTTTTTATTATATTGATTTTTTTTTTTAAAAAAAAGAACAAAGGCCAGTAACCACTTTCTCTTTCCCTTCCTTGCCTGTGGCTCATGAGTGGATAGAACTGAGGGTTCATCTCCCCTATTCCCTAAGTCTTGTTCTTTTTAGAAGCTTTGCATGTGGCCAGAGCACAGCCCTCCTTCCCTAGCCTCTTCCTTTAGTTTCAACTATAAAGATCCCTTCTGTATTCCTACTATATATGACACCCCAAAATCCAAATATAAGCCAAGGAATATGACTAATCTGAACCTGACAAAGATACTTTTTTTTTTTTTTTTTTTTTTTTTTTAACAAGTCAGTGTTCATAAACATGTGTAACCCATAAAGGCCCTTTTTCAAGGAGTATAGTTCGGCTGGTGTGGCTCAGTGGATTGAGCATTGTCCCATGGACCGAGAAGTCCAGGTTTCAATTCCCAGTCAGGGCACATGCCTGGATTGTGGGGTTGATCCCCAGTAGGAGGTGCGCAGGAGGCAGCTGATCAATGATTCTCTCTCATTACTGATGTTTCTCTCTTCCTCTCTGAAATCAATTTTATCCATATATGCCCTATTTCCCCCAAAATAAGACAGTGTCTTATATTTTTTTTCCTCCCAAAGTTGCGCTAGGTCTTACTTTCAGGGGATGCCTTATCTTTCCGTGCGCTAGGTCTTATTTTCGGAGGATGTCTTATTTTGGGGGAAACACGGTATATATATGAAGGGGTATCAAGAGTTTCCTGGATACTGTTATTTGTGCCATCTCTGTGGTTCTGAGTCCCTCTTGGTTGAAGCTAGCATGTTCTCCCTAAGTTGTACTGCCTGGGAGACTATTATCATTCCAGACCTCCCTCCCTCCAATAATGCCTCCTGACGGAATTACCCTTTCTGCACAAATGGAAACAGGAGAGGCAAAAAGCCCTGCGGATGCAGCCGCTGCAGATCTCACTGCAAACCACAAGCCAGCTGACTTTCTCTGCCTCTCTTCTCTCCGCTGAGCCGCTTCCTCTTTTGGCTCAGGGTTAGTGATCTTGCATGTTAGAGGAGCCAGGGGGCGCCTGTGGCGCCTCTCAGCGAAAAAACAACACCTCCCTGCAGCAAGCTAGCTGGGAAGCTCCCAGTTCTAAAGAGAGGCTGTTTACCACAAGAGCATAACAAGGGCAGGTCTGGCTGCTGGGCTGGGACTGCCACCGAGGGGACCTCAGCTGGTCAAATCACCTGCAAGATGAAGGCGGTGAGGATGCTGGTGGCCTGGGTGCAGACCCTCCTCATCAGCAACACGCTCCTAGCAGAAGCCTATGCCTCTGGAGGTAAGGTGACCACCTCTCCTTTCTGCAGCAACTCGGTGAGGCGGGGAGGGGAGTGGCCCCCTATTTCCCAGGCCTCCCAGATGTCAGGAAAGGATGCTTTTAGCTGGTGTGTCCCACGAAAGCTCCCCCCTCTCTCTCCCCTCCTTCCTTTCCTTGCCAGGGGGCTTTGCAGCTCCATCTTGGCCATTAAGAACAAAGGCCAAGGAGCTACTTTCTCTTTCCCTTCCCTTGCTTGTGGCTCAGGAGGGGATGGAACTGAGGGAGTCCTCTCCCCCCGAACCCCCCGAGTCCTGTTCTTTTCAGAGGCTTTGCAAGGGATGGTGCTGGCCAGAGCACAGCCCTCCCTCCCCGGCCTCTCGGGCTGAGGGGAGTGGGACCTCGGAGTTACCCTCCAGGCGGCGTATGAGGCTCCCCCTGTGGCCGCCCCGGCTGAGCCCAGGCGTCCCCTCAGGAGGGAGGGTCCCTGGGGAAGGGCGGCTGCGGGGAAGGGGACACCGGACTTTATGTAACGCGGGATGACACCACGGGGACGCATTTTCTTCAGGCCCGGCTGCCCCACCGAACCCCAACCCCCCAGGCCTCCTCCTCAGACGGGGCCGCGGGTTCCAGAACAGGAACCCTCCTGGCACGTGTCTAGTAATGCTTTCCGGCTTAAAAAAAATAAACAAAAAGCCCCCACAAACAAACAAACAAAAACAAAAATAAAGGGGGAAAATAAGAAAAAAGCGAGAGCTCAGTCCAGCCCCGGCGCGGTTTCCCCCGGGTCCAGCGGCTGGAGAGCCCGGCTCGCCGGACCGTGTCTGAGGGGGCTCCTCTCCTCACAGGCTGCTGGGAGGACAACGGCCGCCGGTACCGGGCGGACCAGTCGTCCCCGGCGCCGGGCCTCCGCTGCCTCAACTGGCTGGAGGCGCACAGCCGCCTGGCCTCGGCCCCCGCGGCGGGTGAGTGTCCCCCTGAGGCGGGCGGCGGGCGGCGGGCGGGAGGGCGGCGGCCTCCGTCCCGGCCCGCGGCCCCCGCCCATGGCGCCTCCTCTCTCGCCCCTCAGGCGCCGGCAACCACAGCTACTGCCGCAACCCGGACCGGGACCCGCGCGGGCCCTGGTGCTACGTCAGCGGCGAGGCCGGCGCCCCCGAGAAGCGGCGCTGCGAGGACCCGCGCTGCCCAGGTACCCGCCCGGGACCCCCGCGCCGCGACCGCGGAGGAGCGGCCCGTGCCGCCGGCCCCGCGCCCTCTGATTGGTCAGGCCTGTCTCCAGGCCGCGGGGCGCAAAGCCCATTGGCTGGCGCGTGCGCTCAGCTTCCGGGAGCGCCCTGTAAACAACGGAAGGGGGCGAGGCCCGGCCCCGTGGAGTTCCCCGAGGGAGAGCTCCCTGGGACCCGGTCCCACGGCCTGAGCGATCGTTCAGCCTTTGCTGAACGTTTGTGGGTTTCCTGCTGTGTGTTTTCTTCTGCTCACAACCCCCCCCCCCGAATAAGGTATTTGGGGGATCTAAGACTCAGAGAAGTGACTTAGAGAGGCCTTGAATGGCAGCGTTCACATTAAATCCGTTTCTTTTTCTTCTTTTTAAAAAAATATGTTTTATTGATTTCCCACAGAGAGGAAGGGAGAGGGACAGAGAGTCAGAAACATCAATGAGAGAGAAATATCGATCAGCTGCCTCCTGCACACCCCCCACTGGGGATATGCCCGCAACCAAGGTACATGCCCTTGACCAGAATCGAACCTGGGACCCTTCAGTCCGTAGGCCGTGGCTTTAGCCACTGAGCCAAACCGGTCAGGGGTGAATTCCAGTTTCTTAATTTTCCAGGGCACAGGCTAGTTGCTCCCGAGGCAGCAAGACTGTTTTCTAGGGTCCAATGGCTGTGTATAAAGTTGTAACCCGGGGATTGGCACACACAGCGTGGGCACCGTAAATGTGAGCTGCCCAGGGGAGTCATGAGTGAAGCTTGGTGGAGAGGATGGCAATGGAGCTGGGTGTTGGAAGATAGCGAGGATTTGGACAGATGAAGACGTGGGAGGCAGGAGAGACCCTTCCTTAGGGCCTTCCCCTCACGTTGGCTTTGTCCCAGCGATAGTGTTACCCAACGGGGAGTTTGATTTCGGTGTGTGTTGGTCATTCTGAGCTGGATCCCTCATCTCCCCCAACACACACTCTAAGGAAGGTCCGGCTGTGGCATTCACTCAGACCACTCTCTGATGAGAGTTGTTTTCCACTTCCCCTCCAGAAACTATTTCCCAGGACCTGCCAACCTCCGTGACAGAGACAGAGGAGACGTTTGAAGTGCCAAGAGGAGATGCGGTGCAGCTGTTTGCTCCTGCCAATTCCCTGTCCGTCCGGAGCCAGGCAGCGACCGTGCAGCCCGTAGTTGGAATGGTCCAGCGGGTTCAGGGGAACTCCAAGGAGAAAAAGGACTTGGGGATCCTGGGTATGACTGCTCCACCCCTGTCCTTATATGGGATTCATGAAGGAATATTTGCTAATTGTCGGGGGCATGGCTAATGGGGCCTTGTGTCCTGTCCTTGGCAGGCAATGTGCTGGGCATGGGCATGATAGTGATCATAATTGCCATCGGAGTTGGCATCATCTTTGGATACACCTACAAGAGGTAAGTGGCTTCTCTTCTGGATGTCCCTCAAAGGAAGGGACAGATTCAGATTCCTTTATGGCATTCTTACGCCCCCAAAAAAGTGAGGCCCTAGACCAGTGGTCGGCAAACCGAGGCTCGTGAGTCACATGCGGCAATTCGGCCCCTTGAGTGTGGCTCTTCCACGAATTACCGCTGAGCTACCATGTGGAAAGGCTCTCAATGTCAGTGACAGGTGCATGATGATAAGCCTGAGGTGCATTCCTTCTGACAGGGGAAATTATTTGCCATTCTTGGGCAAAATCAAGGACCTCAGCCTCGAGGGTACTGTTTCTCTCCAGGGTGTGATAAGGCTTTCTGTAAGGGAAGTGACGTGGCAGCCTGCTTTTCCTGGTGGCCACGGCCATAGCCCCAGTGGATCGCCCAGCAGTAAATAAATCTCAGGTGTCCTCAGAGGTGATACATAGTCCGTCTCCTCATTCACAGATGAAAAAAGAAAATGTTTGCAATGACAACAGCAAGCATAGGAAACAGTTACCAGGTGCCAGACATTGCTTCAAGCGGTCTGCAGGCTTTACGTCCATTCTCACCATCACCTTTACGAGGCAAATGCTGTTGTTATCCGTCTTTACAGATTAGGAAATTGGGAAGAGAGAGGAGATGCACCTTGCCTGAGATCACACAACTAGCAGTTAGGGAGGCCAACCCTTTATTTATTATTTATTTATTATTGATTTTTCAGAGAGAGGAAGAGAGAGTTAGAAACATCGATGAGAGAGAATCATCGATCAGCTGCCTCTTACGCACTCCCTACTGGAAAGTTGCTTCTATTTCCTGCCCCAGAGCAGTGCTGCTGCTAAGGCATGTGACCGCTTAGCTCTGTGGTCAGAAACTGTCTTTTCTTTTTTGTGAAAGAAAAGCCCCTCTTCCTTCTCTGGTTTTTCTGTGATTCAGGAAGCAGAGGCACAGGTGGGGGCAAGTAAGTCAGGTGAAACGATGCGGAGGCCCTGACCTGCCATTTGCAGTCAGAATCAAACCATATTGGCCGCGCGTCGCCCTCCTTCCTCAGCCACTGGACAGCAGTGGACTCCCTCCTCCAATGTTGTGACAGTGTCCAGGCCTCCAGGTGAGCTGGCTGAACATTTTTCCACGGCACTGGAATCAAACCCACGGCCCTTCAGTCCCCCAGGCTGATGCTTTATCCACTGAGGCAATCCGGCCAGGGCTAAACGTTCTTCATTTTGAGCTCGGCTCTCATGCCAGCGAGGGGGCCAGGCCTTTCTTGTAGGTTCACTCCAGCCTGTCATGTGATTGCCCTGAGGCCTAGAATTTATCTTCCGGTAAGGCACGGTAAACTCGGGGCAAGCCACAAGTCACCAGACTCCCGGTTACTAACCACAAGACCCCCTCCGCCCTTCCCTCTGCAGAAGTACACTAAGTACAGTACAGACTATGGGACAGGAAACCACACTTAGGCTAAAGGCAAGCTCTCCCTAGAATCAGAGAAGAGACTGTTCTGAAAAGAGCTGTTGCGTTTAGATTTTGTTACTCTGCGCCTCGGTTTTTTGACTGTGAAATGGGGATATATCCTTCCTCCACACACACCATACCTACCCACCCCAAGAGTATCATACTGTTTTAAATGTAAATCAGAACACCGATCAGGTTAAACAGTGACAGTAGCAGCCAACATTTATTGCAAGCTTTCTTAGTAAGGAAGACTGGCCCTAGCAGGTTTGGCTCAGTGGATAGAGTGTCGGCCTGCGGACTGAAGGGTCCTAAGCTCGATTCCGGGTCAGGGCACATGCCCGGATTGGGGGCTCGATCCCCAGTAAGGGGTGTGCAGGAGGCAGCCGATTGATGTGATTTTCTCTCATCATTCATTTTTTAATCTCTTTCTACCCTCTCCTTTCCTCTCTTAAGTCAAAAAAAAAAAAAAATATATATATATATATATGAGAAAGCTAGTACATCAGCCACTGGGTTGCTGTGACTGCAGCTAGCCCCTGCCCTGCCTGGGCAAAGCCACGCAAGAGGCACAGCCTGAACGCGTCCCCCTTTCCTCGCCAGGGTGAAGCGCCTGAAAGAACAGTATGACCAGAAGGTGCATGAGCGGGAGATGCAGCCCATCACCCTGCCCTTGTCCGCCTTCACCAACGCCACCTGTGACCTTGTGGATGAGACGACAGTTGTGGTCCACCCCAGCCAGACGCCCGTCGATCTTCAGGACGGTGATGCCCCCCTGATGGGCCAGGCAGGCACTCCTGGGGCCTGAGCCCCCTGCCGTGGGCAGGAGCCCGTGCGGACACTGGTGCAGGATGGCCTACCCTCTCACAGCCGGGAAGATCTACACTTTCTGTTGTGGTTAAAAACCCTCCCTCCACTTTTTTTTTTTTTTTTTTCCTTTTGGTTTTTGGTGAACCTTAAGACAGACGCAGGCTGCCCTGTTGGCTGGGGGCGAAATTGGGGAGGGACCTACCAGTGCTCTGTCTGCAACCCCTGGAGCAGGGGTCTGTCCGTGGATGGAGACGGTGGCCACATTGCCCGAGTCCTGGAGCTGAATCAGGGACGGACAGGGAGCTCCCCGGGCTCCTCTGTGCTTTATGATCTAGCGTGGCCTCAGTCTCCACTTTTCCGTGTGTCCTCCGTGGGCTTGAGTGGCACACGCACGCTGTTATTCGTAGTTCAGGTCCAGCAGTTTGAGAAGGCAACGCTTAAAAAATTATACTGAAACAACCTTTGGGATGGAACGCCCCGCTGACCTCGTGAGAACCGGAAATGAGTTTGTTCAAAAGTCAGCAGTGCGGGCTGAGAATTGGGGCCAGGCCGGGGGGGTGCTCGGTGGGCTCTAGCTTGCTGGCGGTGACACGCCTCGACAGCAGTGGGCTCGGCCAGGCCCAGGCACTTCCTGTTTTGAGAGGAAGGTGCTCACCTCGCAGAACGTCTACTAAAATGGGAACGATACGGAGAAGATGAGCACGGTCCCTGCACAGGCATGACAAGCAGATTCCTGAAGCGTTACATATTTAAGAAAAAAGGAAGAGTTGACTGACATTTCGCTCAGGAAGAGGGTAAAGGCTGCCTCGGGACCCGAGGTGGGCCTGGGGTGCCCCAGAGTCTCTCTCCAAGGTGGACAGCGACCTCTTTCTCTCTTGGTGGGGTTATGACAGCCTACCCGTGGGAATTCCCTGTGGGGCCTTGTGAGTGCCTCTCGGAGGTCAGCCAGGAGACTGCGCTCAGAGGCCAGATAAGAAGGTGATTCAGGGCTTGCCCCTGCAGTGGCCTGAGTTTGCAGGTGGCTCTGTGGGGAGTGGGGGTGGCAATGGAGAGAGGTAGCGAGGTCACGCCCCCTAACTTTAAAACAATCATAAAACCATTGGAAGAGACCCTAGGGTTCCTCAGGCCCAGAGGGGGAAAGGGACACACAAAGTCATAAAGTGACCGGCATGCGTGGCCAAGAGGAGAGGACATTTCCCTACCCACTGTGCTACACTGTGCCAGCAGCGCAGCAGGGCCTCCCGGTCCTGATGTCGCATTCGGAGGCCTTAGCAATGCCACCTATCCACAGAGCTTCCTTCCCCAAGGCCCGTCCGCTGCCCCATGTGGAGAGGGGGGGTTTGTGGGGCCCGTTCTCTCTAGCAGGTGGTTTGCTGGGGGAAAAAGCTCAGGGGGTTCTTTGGGGCTCAGTGATGCTGACAAGAACATCACTGATTTCTACTTTCCTATGAAAGCGTTTCTCTGTGTACGTGTTTTATATACCTCATTCTGACACCTGCATAACTAGGGCAGGAAATGGCTCTGCATTTTACTTGTATAAATAAAAAAAAATTTTTTTTAAAAAGGACTGCACATTACCAAGTCTGTGGGGTGTTGGGAACATTCCTCCCGTGAGCTGAGAAACTGCTGGTTATCTAGTCAACACCGGTGTGGCCCGGGGTCTGTCCCTGCCGGGAAGCCCTTGGCTGGGGCTGGAGTAGCCACAGGCGGGATGGGCGTGCAGAGGGGGAGGAGTCCTTGGGATGCCAGGACAGCTCTGAGCTGAGGAAAGTCCCTGAGGGGGTGACTCCTAAGGTTCCAGAGACAGCCACCAACGGGAGTGTTTGCTGGACTTGCAGCAATAGTTTCTCAGCCTCTGGAACACCCCGGTGATCTCTGCCCACGGCCAGACACTACAGTTCTATCGGCAAAGGGCACGAGGCCTGCGGAGAGGATCTAGCACAGCCAGGCTTTAGGAATGAACGCAGAGGCAGGAGTGTAAGGCCCCAAAGGAGCGTCTCGGCTGGTAGTCCTCAGACCTGCTTAAGGACTGGGCTGCCTCAGGTGGGATGAGCCTGTTCTCTGGAGCAGGCTGGTGTCTACACTAGCGGAGGGGATGACAATTAGGGAGCGTGAGGACTCCCCGCTGTGGGGAGTCACGTGACCTGGACCCAGAAAGGCCAGTAGCATTTAAGGGAACAGGGGAGGCCGTGCACTTCCTGGCAGACAGGCCAGCAGACCCCCGACGTGTGTCCCCGGAGCCAGACCCCAAGTTGCATTTTACTCTCAGTGTCGTCAGTTATGTTAACGGCTTAATTTATTTGGTCTGCTCGACGGCTCCATGGGGGCCACCGCTCCCACGCTGGCAGGGGACAGCTGAGGCCCAGCCAGCCACACAGCGCCCACCCTGCTGCTGCTGGGGGCGCAGGGCTTGCACGCACCACACAGCAGTGCCGCCTGTGTGACGTGGCCAGAGGGGACATCTCATCCCGCAACTCACCGGGTCTATGAGCAGTATTTCACATGTCACCCAACACAGAGAACAGGATAGTATTAACAGCAACCACTCTCCGGAATTGCTCCCACCCCCTCCTCCCTCCCACCCCGACACAACCACCACACATCACAGCGACATCCCGACCCATCCCCAATGTGTTAAATACGGCGCAAGCTTGCTCACGGACACTGAGGAGGAGACAGAGTCTGTTTGTGTTGAGTCCCTGGAGTTCTGGGAGCCAAGGGTAGAGGCTTCCCCAAGGGCTTGGCAGCACCCGTGGCTGCGGCTCAGGAGGCTGCAGCCAGGAGCCAGTGAGGTGGGCTAGCCAGCAGGGGAAGCCCGGGACAGGTGGCCCGGCTCAGGGACTAAGCTCTGGGACTCTGCCACCTCCTTTTCCTGCCCAAGTTGGCGCCTGGACCTAGGCCTGGTGAAGGGTGGGCAGTAGCTGCCGTAAGGCCAAGAGGCTGCTGAGACGCCCACTCCCCCAGCCTCATGCTTGGGCTCGGGATAGGCCCCACTATCCTCCTGAATCCAGCCAGCTCCAGGCAACATGTCTCAGGCTCCAAGGGACAGCAGCCAGGATACAGGCTTTCCAGAGAGCAGCGTCTTTTTCTTTCCTACCCCCAGCCTCTTCCTGCAAGGTGGGCGACTTCCTGCTGCAGGCAGAGAGATGCTCCATGCACAGTGCAGTGTGAGAACATGAGGCGAAAGCTCCCCCTTGTGTTGATGTGGCCTGGCAGGTGAACAGAAACCAGCCCTTCCCACTCCTGGCCACAAACAAAGGGCCTCTTCCAAGCCTGTTCCCTTGACCCCGCCCAGGGGAGGGCGGGGCCTGGGGTGAAAGGAGGGTAGCACCACTGTCAGTTCACATCCTTGGATTGCAGCCTGGCCCCGTCTTGCTCTCATCCACACGACCGACCGACCGACCGACTGGCCGCTTGAAGGACTCCAATCCTCAGCTGGACCCCAGACCTCGGAGCCCAGGGGCTGGCTCTCCCCAGAATCCTGCCTGGCAGGGCCAGAGCGCGCTGATTAGTGTAAGCAAGAGCCTGGAATCCCAGGGAATTCCCGAGAGGCCACGAGTAACAGATTCCTCCTGGCCCAGGGACCAGCCTGTTTTTGTTTTTTTTTCTTCTTCTTCACAGCTTTCAGGCGAGTGCTGGGTGTTCAGACAGTCACCAGGCCCCAACACGCGAGGAGATGCATCTCCCTGGCGCCGCGCCTGGCTCGCCTCCTGGGGAGGTAGTAGGGATGGCTTGTTCTGTGCTTCTAAACAAGCTGCCGATCCACAGGAAGCTGGCATGGCCCTGCCCGCAGCAGGGGGCTGGGCCAGGGCTAGGGGGGCGAGTCCCGGGTCAGGCCGTACTGCATGCTCACAGTGTGGTCCAGCTCCTCCAGCTCGGCGGGCAGCGGGATGCCCAGCTCGCCCAGGTACAGGGACAGGGCCTCGAAGGAGTCCTCCAGTTTGGAGAATGCCGGCCTAGAAAGACAAAGGGGTTGGAGGCAGGCGAAACATGGGTAGGGCCGTGGGCTGGTGTGGAAGGCACCCAGGAGTGCGGCTTAACCATTTTCTAATTGTCTGACCTTGGGCAAGCCTTGGGCCTCCAAGGGAAACAGGATGCTGTAAAGATGGTTAGAGATAACACTGTGAGAAGGCTGGGCTGGCTCTAAGGGATAGCGGAGAAACAAAGTCCAGGAGGGCCTCCTTGGGCCTCCAAGGGAAACAGGATGCTGTAAAGGTGGTTAGAGATAACACTGTGAGAAGGCTGGGCTGGCTCTAAGGGATAGCGGAGAAACAGAAAGTCCAGGAGGAAATAAAGCTCCTCTCAGGACTTGGAGAAAATGCAATCAGTAAAGGTGGGATTGGAGAAAGTGTCTTTTTAAAAATTTTTCTTTTGATTAAAAAAAAAATATTTTTATTGGTTTCAGAGAGGAAGGGAGAGGGAGTGAGAGATAGAAACATCAGTGATGAGAGGGAATCATTGATTAGTTGTCTCCTGCACACCCCACACTGGGGATCGAGCCTACAACCCCAAGCATGTACCCTGACTGGTCAATGCTCTAACTTATTGGAGATTATAGAAGATAGATAATTCCCGTGCTAGGTATTTTGATAGTGTGCAAATCTGCTTTTAAAAGAAACAGATTTTTGATAGCAGAAAAAAAAGCACAAAGATTCTAGGTCTCTAACGCACGAACTTTAAAAGTCCCAGGGTAACTTTGGTAATAATGAAAGTTGTAACTTGAGGAAACGAAGAAAATTTTAAAAAGATTTCTTTCTGCCCTAACAGGTTTGACTCAGTGGATGGAGCGCCGGCCTGTGGACTGAAGGGTCCCAGGTTCCATTCTGGTCAAGGGCATGTACCTTGGTTGTGGGCACATCCCCAGTAGGGGGTGTGCAGGAGGCAGCTAATCAAAGTTTCTCTCTCATTGATGTTTCTAACTCTCTTCCACTCTGTAAAAAATGCAATAAAAATTAAAAAAAAAAATATATATATATATACAAATAAACATTGCTTTATCTGTGAAAGATATGCTTTAAAAAAAGATTTCTTTCAAGAAGGAAATTAGGTAAATGCATGAAGATGCTCACTGTAGTAATAATAATTACTGTAAAGAGAAACTGGAAAAACCTGAACATCTACATCGTGTATATCATATGTTCAGAGAGTTTCCTAGAATAGAATTTCAGGTAGTTAACAAAAATGCTAAACAGAAAGCCTGGGTAGCAACAAGGAAAATACAGGGTAAAATAAAAAATGTTTCTCTATTTGAGATCATCAATTTATAAAAAACGTGTGTGTGGTGTGTGTGAACATGGACAGGGGGGTATGGAGACACGAAGACACTTATTCTGTTAGAAAGGTGTAGGTTTGGGTGGGTCCCGTTAAAATTTCTTTGAACGGCTGTGTCTCTGTGTCACACCCAGGTCACTTGCAACCATGCCCTCATCCCCTCCACCCCCCATCTGGTTTGTCAGTTGTCTGGTGCCTTCAGTGGCTGACAGTCACAACCTTGAGCTCAAGCCTTCCACCACCCCTGTGCCTGGGAAGGGCGAGGGGACAGCCAAAGGCGGGGCAAGCCTCCCAGGACCCTGTGGGCGGGGGCAAAGGGGCAGCTACCAACCTGCTCTCGGGCTCCAGTTTGCAGCAGATGGTGGCCAGGGGGAAGAAGGCCGGGGGGCAGTCTGTGGGGACAAACTTCTCCCAGAAAAGCTTCACGTTGAGGCCGTAGTCCAGTGTGCGGGGCAGGCAATCAGGATCTGCGTACACCTGCCCGATGATCTGCAGGCGAGAAGGCGGCTGGTCAGACAGGGACTATGGAGGGTGCGGCCCCCAGGAGGGGAGAGGGATGCTGGCACGTGCACAGGAAGCACGGGCAGAAGAGGAAGATGAAGACCGAGGCTGGAGAGCCACCCTCCCCAACCCTGCCTCTCGGAGTCTTGTTAATCCGGACATGTCTTTTGACTGAGAGTCTGAATGCTGAGGAGGGTCTAGGAGGTCTTACTGCAGTGGAGCCACCGTGCTCCGAATCTGGAGGGACAGCTCCCACACACCCCTCCATGCCCTGCAGTGTCCCCCGCCAGAGTCCAGGCTCTGTGAAACGAGGGGCTGGGTCTGACGCATGTCTGAGATCTTGTGGCACCAGCCTACAGCTTTATACACAGTAGCTACTCAAGTGATCTCTATTAAAGAAAACGATTTTCGCCCTAGCCAGTCTGGCTCAGTGGATAGAGTGTCGGCCTGCGGACTGAAGGGTCCTGGGTTTGATTCCATTCAAAGGCACATGCCTGGGTTATGGACTCGATCCCCAGTAGGGGGCGTGCAGGAGGCAGCCGATCAATGGTTCTCTCTCATCACTGATGTTTCTTTTTTTTAAATATATATATTTTATTGATTTTGTACAGAGAGGAAGGGAGAGAGATACAGAGTTAGAAACATCGATGAGAGAAAATCGATCAGCTGTCTCTTGCATACCCCCCACCAGGGATGTGCCTGCAACCAAGGTACATGCCCTTGACTGGAATCGAACCCGGGACCTTTCAGTCCCCAAGCCGACGCTCTATCCATTGAGCCAAACCGGTTTCGGCTCATCATTGATGTTTCTATCTCTTCCTCTCCCTTCCTCTCTGAAATTAATTAAAAATTAATAATAATTTTTAAAAGAACTTTTCTTCATATTCCATCATCCGTTGTCTCTCTACCACTCACCACTTTGTAGGAATTACAGAAACCCTTGTATGTGTTCAGCCGACTGCTTCGAGATCGACTGAACTAAGCTCCTAAGGGCAGGACTGTTCCCAGGACTCTGTCTTCCCCACCTCTCCCCGTCTCCTCCTCCCCAGCGCCTAGCGCTGGCACTTCCTGGAGTGGCTGCTTCCACTTCCAGGCGGAGGGCAGGGGGAGACGTTGCCTCGGGCTAGACAGTCGGCCACAGGAACAGCCTGCCTTTCCTAGCGGAGTTCTGAGCCTCGCCCGCCCCTTCCTGACTGTGTGACAAAGAGCAAGCCACTCTCCCTTTCTGAGACTATTTTCCGCACCCGAGAAAAATCCTGCCCCGGCCTTACGGGACCAATGCAATCCGACTGTGCTAAGAGATGCGTGGTGACAGATAACCCTACACTGTGCTGACTTCACGGCAAGTCACTCATCTGCAGGAGGAGGAGCCTCTCTCGGGAGGCAGGACAGAGCTGCTGCCTCGGGCCTGGCCTACGTGCGTGCGGAGCTCACCTCGCAGAGGACGATCCCGAAAGAGAAGACATCCACCGTCTCGTCGTAGCTCTTTCCTTGGGGAACACAGGGGAGCGGGCTGTTAGGGCTGGTCCCTGACCCGCTCTGCACCGAGTCTCGGGCCCAGCCAGGCCACAGCCGAGAACCGGGACGAGAACTGGATCCGTGGGGACCCCACCCCCCCAAAGCCTTCCTGGGCCTGGTACCACCCGGAAGCCCCCTTTCCTCGGCCCTGGGTGCGCTGCCTTGGAAAGATGTTATAAATCAACAACTGCCCGCGATGAGACCGCCCGGGACAGGGAGAGAGCACGGGGCCTGGGATCATCTGGACTCTGCTGTTAGCCAGCTGTGTGCTTCTGGGCAAACCACTGGGCTTCTCTGGGCCTCGGATTCCGAAAAGGGTTGTATCAGACGGTTCATTTCTGAGGCCTCACAGCCCCGTGGGTTTCAAGAACCCCAGCCAGCGGCTCAGGCTGGTGTGAGCGTTATCCACAAGAGGGCACCACACTTCAGCTCTCAGCCCCGAGAGAGGAGGACAGGCTACATCAGGCAGTAGGTGCCTGGGCCCTCACCCACTCAAAAGTCTCAGCCAGACCAAACCCGAAACCTCGGATGGGGCACTGACTAGCTCGTGGGCTGCGCTCAGGGAGGAAGGAGTTTGTGAGGCCCAGTCTGCCTGGGGACAGATAGAAACGCAGCCTTCAGCTCCGGGAACCTGGCCTGACCCTTCACAGGCCTCCCCGGGAGCTCCCGGGGCTCTGCTGTGAGAAGTGTCCCCTCGGGGCACCGGGTACTCACCATTCAGCATCTCGGGGGCCATCCAGTAGGGGTTCCCCACCACCGTGTAGCGCTTCTTGCGGTCGTTTTTGCGCAGGGTCCGCTTCTTGCTGGTGGCCTTCTCCACCGGGGGCTTCTTCCTCTCCTCCACGATGAGCCGAGACAGCCCGAAGTCTGCCACCACCACGGTCTTGTCCTGGCGGGACAAGGGCCAGGTCAGGACTCGGCGGGGGCGTTTCTAAGAGGCGTCATTGAGGAGGAGAGGAAAGATGGGCAGCAAAGGAGGGTGAGTCCCAGCTGAAGTCCTCGGGCAGAGAAGGCTCAGCATGCTGTTTGCTAACAGTTTGGTAGCTCCTCACAGCGGATTCCAGAGATCTGGGGGTGCTCACAGCAGAGCCCCTGGAGCCTGGAGGAGGAGGCTCTGAGAACTGGAGAGTTGGACTCAGAGGCAGGACAGGGAGTTTCTTTCGTTTTGTTTGTCCCCCACAGTATTTTTTTTAAATATGTTTTTTTTTGAGTTTAGGGAGAGAGGAAGGGAGAAGGAGAGAGAGGGAGGGAAGGAGGGGGGGAAGAGAGAGAGAGAGAGAGAGAGAGAGAGAGAGAGAGAGAGAGAGAGAGAAACATTGATTGGTTGCCTCCTGCATGCCCCCTACTGAGGATCAAGCTACAACCCAGTCAGAGCTTGCCTTGTCAGAGCATTTGGTGACATTTGGTGCATGGGACGCCACTCAACCAACTGAATCACACCTGCCAGAGCTTCCCCCCAAAATTTAATGCCATGGCTAGAATCAGGAGAAGACAGAAAAAAGACAAGGTAGAGGCAGTCAGCTGGGCACTTGGGGAGAAAAGCTCTTCCGTTAGCTCTGGGGCCCCGGCTGGTGTGGCTCAGTCGGTTAGAGCTCTGTCCCATGCCCTGGAGAGCCTCGTCTCAGGTTTGGTTCCCAATCAGGGCACAGACCCGGGTTTCGGGTTGGATCCCTGGCGGGGCCACAGATGAGAGGCTGCCGATGCATGTTTCTCTCTCTCTCCTTCTCCTTCCTCTCTTAGTAGAATCAATGACAAACATGTCCTTGGGTGAGGATTAAAAAAATAAATAAATAGCTATGGAACAGTCATGTGGAAAAGGGATTAAGATGGTTTGGGTCCAGAGGTGAAGCCAGGGCAAGTTAGTGGGCACCCAGGAAGCTAGACTGCACGTCCATAGGAGGAATAACGTTGTAACAACTGGAGCTGGCCCACCAGCCGGAGGAATGCAGGCCCCCAACCCGGTCACTGCAAATGCACTAGCCCTGTGGCCCCAGGCGCCAGAGCGGTAAAACGGGGCCCACCGTGAGCTGCTTTTCAGGACCATCAGGGGGCAAAAGCAGGAACGTGACGGGGCTGTGTATGCACAGAAACCCTTCTAACCAAAGGATTGCAAAGGCTGCCACTGGGAGGAGATGGAACTGTATCTGCGAGTGCCTGAGAGCTCAGAAGACAGAGAAGGGCACTGCAGGCGGCAGGAAGGGCAAACAGGAGCCCCAGGCGACATCTCTCCTAAAGCGAGAAGGACAGTCTATTCTTTTGTGACCAGGAAGCCTGGAGGGCTGGCCCCGGGGAGACCCAGGACAGTGAGACATACCAGCTTGATGAGGCAGTTGTGCGAGTTCAGGTCCCGGTGGATGATGCACATGGAGTGCAGATAGGCCTGAAACAGAAGTCCGAGCTGAGGACGATGGCCGAGAGACCAATCGCTCGCGGGCTCCGGATCTGGGCCATCGACCTGGCTCTTCGTCCAGGCCGACCCCACCCGCCTTCAGAACCCAACCTGGACTCCAGAGCCCAGCCCCCCTGCCGTCACTCCCTTGTCCCAACACCAACAGAAAGCCAAAGGCCGCCTGGGCGTCCTCTCTCCCACTGCCGCCTCCTGCCCATCCTCTCCAACCCAGTGGCTGCTCTTAGCTCTCACTGCTGGCTCCCGAAATCTCCAATTGTCCTGTTTGCCCTTGAAGATTTGGATCCTTTGAGAGTAGGGTTGTGAGCTGAGAACAGCCATCTGGGGTCAAGTTCACTGGCTCAGGGAGAAGCTCAGCATGAGCTGCCCAGCCCACATGAGCTGCCTTCCAATGCCTGCTCACAATCCTTGCATCTCTCCCAACTGTTGCCCCCCTCCCCGCCTCACCTCCCTTGCCAACTCGCTGGCAAGGTCAGTGCCGAGACTCACCATTCCAGAGGCGATGCCTTTGGCAAACTGGACCTTCTGCTGCCAGGGCAGCGGGTCCTGCAGGATAGGGGTGGGGATATCATCAGAGGCTGTTGGGTCCCGTCCCCACTCACGGTCCAGATCCCAGCATGGTCTCTGCCTGCGCCCAGCCCCACCCGTCACAGCCTTTGTAGGCAAAGCAGTGAGTCTCTCCGGCTAGCATGGCTTCAGGATAGTGGTGACACAGGTGTCCCACTGCCAGCCCACCAAGCTCCTGGGGACAACGGAGGCGGCACACTCACCACACTGCGCACAAAGTCCTTCAACGTGCCCCCCTCAATGTACTCCGTCAGCAGGTTCAGCTTCTTGTCCTTGTACAGCACCCCGATGAACTTGAGCACGTTGGGGTGGTCCAGGCTGCGCATCACCTTCACCTGGGGGTGGGGAGGCCGAGAAGGGAGGGCGGTTACTCCCCATGGTGTTTTCCTCACCCCTTGTCTCCAGGGGGCCAGCATGTGATGGGGAGGGCCCCACGGGCCTCACCCTCAGGATCCTGCCTTTTTAGGAATTGCATGGGGGATGGGGGGTGTTGGAGTGGGCGGGTCCAAGAGTGAGGCAAAGGCCTGGAGGGCAGCACTTGGACCACAGGTGCACCGGCTGCATGAGGGGAGCACCCCGGACAGACATGACATCGGGTTATTTTCATGCGTGTCACCCCGTTATCTGTGAGCACCTCTGAACCACATCTCATTGTTGACTGCCTCCCTTGTCCCCAGCTCATGCTGTCTTTAGGACGTGTTCACTGAACAAAGAATGCTCTGATTCAGAGGCGTGGGGATGTTCCTCTAGTGCTCTTTCCTGCGCAGCC
Organism: Pipistrellus nathusii; assembly: GCA_963693515.1. Lineage (NCBI taxonomy): Eukaryota > Metazoa > Chordata > Mammalia > Chiroptera > Vespertilionidae > Pipistrellus > Pipistrellus nathusii. The sequence goes on from OY882876.1 coordinate 2,570,248, forward strand.
TTTAAGAGACTGATTCCCAAGAAAGTTTCCTCTTGAAACCATCATTCAGTACGCTCTTCCCTCTTCCGGCAGGGACACCAAACTCCTAACGCCACGCCCTCTTCTTACCTCGGTCAGGAAGGTCTTCTGGGTCTCCTCGTCACACCGGATCAGCTCCTTCATGACCATCACTTTGCCCGTGGCTTTGTGTGTCACCTACAAGGAGGGCGACGGTCACGGGTGCAGAGACCAGAGGCAGCTCTGGAGAGCCGTGTGAAACTCAGCGCAGCTGGCCATCCCCATCCCCGGAGGAGGCGCTGAGCCAGGTCAGGTGGACAGAGTTCATGTGCGGGGACACAGCACGGGGCACCAGGGGACTCGGAGAGGAGCACACCCGGTCCCCGGAGAGCTGGGCATGCACCGGGGAGAAGCCAGGACCCGGAAAAGGGAAGTGTGGGATGAGGCAGGAGGAGGGGCTGACAAGCCAGGCGGGGGCTTTGATCATCTGAGAAGGGAGTGAGTCCCTCAGGTGAACAGGAATCTGGGGCAGGAAGGCCAATGCCACAGACATGCGCTCGGGGGGCTCAAGGGGTTGGGGGTGAGCTCTCCAGCCCCAGTGCTCCCAAAGCTGAGACGCATGGCTTACCTGACCCCCCCTCCCAGCTCTCAGTAGAGGAGGAGGAGGAGGAAAGAGAGAGAGAGAGAGGTTAGTCCCCGAGACTGCGCATCAGGGAGGCAGGAGCCACTCCCCCGTGGGCTGCCTGCAGCAGGCCCAGCACAGGGGCTTCTGGGCGCCTAAAAACACCCCCCTGCCTGTTGACTGCCTCCCTTATCCCCAGCTCATGCTGTCTTTAGGACGTGTTCACTGAACAAAGAATGCTCTGATTCAGAGGCGTGGGGATGTTGGTGGGCCGCAGGCACAGCTCCCCCCAACCCGGGTCACCACGCTCCCTGCAACAGCGACGCTGACCTCGGGGAGCCTGGGAGGACTGGGGTGGCAGGGGCAGCCCTTACGCCACCAGCCACCACCGGCAGCCAGGAAGGAGGCCCGGTGTAACTGCAGGGCGTATGGTGAGACCACGTGGTAAGAACTCCCCGAAAGAAGGCGAGGGAGGGGGGGGGTGGGCGGAGGAACAGAGCGGCTGCTGCCCGTGCTTACCTTGATGGCCTGCCCAAAGAAGCCCTTCCCCAGGACCTCCCCGTGGATCAGGTCGCACGGCCGGAAGATCTGCTGCGAGTAGCTGCTAGAACAGCGGAGGGACTCGGAGCGGCTGATGTCGCGACTGAACAGCAGGGGCTCCTTCGGGGAGCTGGGGCCGGGGGACTTGGAGATGCTGTTGCTGCGCCTGAGGATGAGGAAAGGGGGTGCTAGGGACCGGGTAGCCCCCAGAGACTTGCCAAGGAAACCCTGTGGCTACCCCGACCATCCCAACGTGTGTAGCTCAGGAGCCATGACTGGGGAAGGGGACTCGTATGTCCAAGAGATGTACCATTTGGGGGCTGCAAGCATCGATAGCATATTTAAGTCCATTCAAAGCGGGAACCCTGAGCACTCCTCACCTGGAATGAATGACTACATGCTACTGGCGCAGAGCGCTTAGCACGGGACAGCACGGTAGGTGGTAATCCACCGTCCACGTCTGCTCCATTCGAGGCAGTAATGGGGCCACACAGTCTAGCCCAGTGATTTGGCAAATTCATGAGTCCACAGAGCCAAATATCAACAGGACAACGATTGAAATTACTTTGGAGAGCCACATTTTTAAAACTTAAAACTTCTTCTAACGCCACTTGTTCAAAATAGACTCGCCCGGGGCCGTGGTATTTTGTGGAAGAGCCACACTCAAGGGGCCAACAAGCTGCATGTGGCTCACGAGCCGTGGTTTGCCAACCACTGGTCTAGCCTACTGCCATCCCCCAACATGGCCAAAGGGGATTTGGGATATTCTGCACATCTTTGTATCTGGCTACCTTTCCTACATTTAAGAATAATCGGCACGTATCATTTCTTCAGCAACAAAGCCAGTATGTTTACACTTTTAAGAGCAGCCGGTCATAGTAATGGCCGGTGACTGTGACTTTGACTTCCTGAAGGAAGGATGGGGCGCTGAGTCCACAGCACTGACGGTGGACTGCAATCCCGCAACCTCCTCTCCGGGGACACGCCTGTCTCCCTTGGGCTCCCCAGCAAGGACGGCCCGCAGCTCCCCAGCCCCTGCTCTTCTGCCCGTGCGTGCCCGCGGGGCACACCAGGTGAGCTGGCCTCTCTCTTGCATGACGGCCCTCTAGGTATCTGAGCGGCTCTCCGGCCACCCCCACTCGCATCTTCCCTCGTCCCAGGCCTTCTCGGCCCTCTGGCGCCGTGCCGCCACCAGCTCGCTCCTGCTGGCTGAGGCCAAGAGGGCAGCCAGGAGTGACAGGAGCCACCTGTCGGGAGGGCCCTATTTCCAACAGACGCCAGGCCGGAGGGCCCTGAGCGATCCAGGTAAAGAACCTGACTCCCAGTAACGCCAACAGCGCCTTGCCTCTGCTGCGTGCTGTCTCTGGGCTGCTTTGCATCCTTTCTGACACCGAGTCCTTACGTAACTGGGGAGACAGCCACCTTTATCTCGCAACTCCACCCACAGAGGCAGACAGAGACAGGCGAGTCGGCGCGGTGGGCGGGGGAGGGACTCAGCTAGAAGGTGCCATCGGGGTGTGCCAGCCTGGGAGCCGGCACTCTAGCTCCTACCCCTTCAGCCTCCCCGCACACTTGGTTTTGGTCGCTCAGATCCAAAACAACCTGCATTCCTCTCTTGCTTTATCGTTTTCAACATCCTTATTGATATTTATGAATCCTACCTGTGCCCCAACGCCAGCCCCTAAGCTCCGTGTTTTCCCCACAAGCCACGCTATCCTTCGCAGTCCGGCATCCCTGCCTCCTGTCCCGGTCAGGAGGGCAGTGGACGGTATGACCCCCTGGTTTCTAAGGGAACCTGGCGGACAGCTGGGTCGGATCAGGCACAGGTCCTGATTATGAAACTGTGATCTGCCTGCGGGGCGCTGGCTCAGCACAATCCTCGCAGCCCGTCCCTGGCCAGCTGGTTCCCTTCCTGACTCTGCTGGTCTCCGAGAGCCAGCTCTGCCTCATCCGAGGGACGGGCCCGGGGCGACACAGAAGCAGGGTGACGGGTGTGGGCACCTGAGGGAGCGTCTCCTCAGGGTCCCATCCAGGTTCTCCTTGACGTCCAGAGTGCTGAGGGTGTGCGAGTGCCCGGCGTTCTGCAGGTGGGGGGAGAGCCGTGCGTCCAGCCGCAGCTGGTCCAGGCGCTGGGAGACGGGGTCGTGTTCAATCAGGAGCTGGAGCGTCTGGCTCGTCTGGCTGATTGCATCCTCTACCTGTGGCCAAGGAGCAGCGTGAGGCTGGATCCCGCACCCGGCTCCCCCCAGGCCACCCTGCACCAGCCCGGAGGACCCAAGCACAGTGTGGCCCGTGGTCAAGTTGGCTAACAGTGGCCTCCAGATGCCAGTACCCCACAGTGCCCTCTGCCTGGCACTCTGTCAGCTTCCCCATCTGTCAGGCCATTCCTGCAGCCCTGGGGACATGCCAGGCTGGCACAGGAGGTCACCAGTGGTCACAGGCTCAGCGGCAAGACAAAGAGACAGACGAGGGGAAGAGAAGGGCAAAGGTCACAGGGTGGTCTCCCAGAGGGTCTGTCTGTTCCATGCCCCGCACCCACAGGCAGACTGGACACCCGCTCTACCTCCTCTACGCGCAGTGTGCGGACGGGGGTCCCGTTGATCTCCAGGATGCGGTCCCCAGGGTGGATGGCATTGCGGTTGTTGGGACTGATGTGCATCCGGTTGACCCTAGGACCAGACGGGAGAGTTGAGGCAGGTGAAGGAACCCTAAAAACAGGCCTGGCCAATTTCCCTTGTGCAGGGAAGAGTCACCCGGCCCCAAGGCCCAGGCTACCCACAGAGAACGGGCACTCACCCAAGCCAGAAACTTGGGCGCCAGCCTTCCCTTCGGGGTTTCCTCCCTGCCCCTTTGAGGCCCCCAACCCTCACCGTCTTGGAGAACCCTGCCTGCTCTCCATCGCCATAGCTACCAACATCTCTCCCCTGGACCATGCACCAGCCTCCTAGCTGGTCTCTGTATCTCCGGGCCTGCTCCCCTCCCACCCAGCTTCCACACCCTCCATCTTTCTAAAATGCTAACCTGATTGCATCACTTTGCTGCTTTAATCCCTTAATAGACCTGCTGAGTCTTCATAATCCAGGCCCTCCGTGACTTAACAACTCCCTCTCTGGCTACTCCCAACCACCCAGCCTCTGCCAGACACAACCACAGCGTCCTACCTCTGTGCCAAACACAGTCCCCACCGCCCTTCATCTCATGAGGCTTTAGAGACCTCAGCTCCTCCTGACTCCCTCCTAACTCTCACCTACTGCCAGCACCCCGTGTGCAGCACAATCACGATTTCACAGAGTTAGCAGCCATAGGCGCCTCATTACTGGTATTGAGGTGCACACAGACTCCTTCCCACCCAGATCTCAGGCCTGGACCTGGGGTGGAGTCTTAATCTCTTTCTCCTCCCTCCGTTCACTCGCTCAACCAATGGGACAATAATCAATGAACGCCTCCCATGCGCCAGGCGCCGTTCCAGGCCCCAGGCATGCAGTCCTGGACAAAGACTAAGCCACATTCCAGAAGGAACGTGTGGAGAGGACAAACGATAAACAAACTAATACAAATAACCAAGCCAGATAATTTCAGAGAGCTAACATGATCTGACACTTGACACGTGAAAGCTGAGCGGTTCTGGCATTAAGTATCCGGTGGGAAGCGGCCTGGGCAGACAGCGTGGTGGGTGCCAAGGCCCAGGTGTGGTTACAGCGCCGGGAGCGCCGGGGGGGTGGGGGTGGGGGGGAAGGCGTAAGATGAGGATGGAGGGAGCTCAGCATCTGACTCCGGAGTTCTGAGCCCCTTGGAGGCCCATCTACGGACCCGGCTCAGGACCCCTCCGCTCCGGGGTCCTCGGAATACTCACTCCTTCACCTGCACGGAGGTGGCGTAGTTGGAACAGGCGCTCTCCACGGACACGGAGAAGCCCCGCCGGCTCTCGGTGGTGGCCGGCATGGAGATGTGAGTGACGGAGTAGGGCAGCTGGTCCTGGACAGACTCCGTGGAGAGCCTCTCGAACATGGGCGCCAGCACCACCTCATTGTGGCACTTCCCACTGGGGAGAGGAACGGGAAGGGGTAAGGTCCCAGAGCGCCCCCCCTCCCCTGGAAGACCCAGTAACCACTGCACCACACGGCTTTAAGAACGGCACCCGCAGCCCCACGGTTACTGTCCCTCCACGGTCCCGAGGGCCGCTCGGAATGAGAAGCCTGGTTCTCTTTGCTCTGCCTCCGACCCTGTGAGGATCCAGCCCCTTCCCCACTCTGGGCCTCAACCTGATTTCTTTTATCAAAGGAGACGGTTGGATGGAGGGAGGTCTAAGGGGCCTTTGCCTTTAATGCTCTCTGGTCCTCTGAGGGCGCCTTCCCAGCCATTGCCCCCTCTGTGGGAGGGCTGCAGGGCAGAATGCCGTAATCTCACAGAGGTAAGGGCAGAGGCCCGGGGGGGATGCTAACGGTCTTGCTCACAGCTTACAGAACAGGCTGAGCACACTGCTGTGAGAGGAAGCCGTCTTTCCGCCCAGCTCATGCTGCCCTGTCCCGCCCTCGACCATTCTCAGAGGGGAAGACAGACCCAGGGCCGATGTCTCACCAGTAGAGGGTGGCGTGCTGCACCAGGGCGTATGCGTCCCCATCCTCGATGATCACCTTGCAGCTCATGCAGGCAAAGCACTCTGGGTGGTACTTGAACTCCCCGGCCACCTGGGAGCGGGTGGGGAGAGAGACGGACAGAGGAAGAAAGTGAGCCCTCGCTGTTGCTAGAGGGAGGGTTAGAGGTGGGTGAGTGACCTCCGATCAAGGAGGTGCGGATCCCGGCAGGAATGTACCTTGGCACTTCCTGCCCTAGAGTTTCCCGAGGAAGTGCCGGACTGGTGCCCATCATTTTTGGGATTGCAAAAAACTGTTCTGGTCTCAGCCATGAGGCCAACAGCAGTTATCACCCCTGTTAGAAAGGCTCCCTGAAACCGGTTTGGCTCAATGGATAGAGCGTCGGCTTGGGGACTCAAGGGACCCGGGTTAGATTCCGGTCAAGGGCATGTGCCTTGGTTGCGGGCATATCCCCAGTAGGGGGTGTGCAGGAGGCAGCTGATTGATGACTCTCCCACATCGATGTTTCTGACTCTCTATCTCTCTCCCTTCCTCTCTGTATAAAATCAATAAAATATATTTTAAAAAAAGTCAGGCTCACGATTTCCCCAACACAGCGCTGGCAAATGGTGACGAGGCTCACAGCCTCTGTCTCAGAGCAGGTAGGGGAGGTGAACTCTCTCTGTTGGCTCCTGCCAGAGTCTCCCTTCCTGATCTCCTGGCCTCCTCTCAGCCCGTAACACTCTCCTTTAAGGCTCTCACCCCGCTGTGTTGTGTCTCCTCCCCGCTTGCCTCTCCACCCTCACCTAACACCAGCTGGTGGAATCTCTGAGGATAGGATCCCACCTGGCTACTTAGTAGCTGCTCCACAAACATCTGTTAAAGGATTAAATGGAGAGAGAGGCCTCGACCGACGGGAAGACCAGAAGGCGAATGGCCACCGGGAACGGCAGGCACAGTCAACGGACTCTGATGGCCACGAGGAGCGGGCACCGAGGGACTCACTCACCATGGCAGGCCCTGTCATCAGCAGGGAGCACCCATGGCAGAACTCCCCGAATTTCCTCCAGTAGTCCTTGTGGCAGTAGAGCTTCCCGTCCTTCTCGTAGTACCAGTTGGTGAGGGACTCCTGGCATTCCGAACACCTGGGAGGGAAGATGAGGAGAGAGACGCTCCTGGATGCTCGAATCCAGATGTTTCTTGGACCCCATGTTTCTCAACCTGTCTGGGTCTTGAGACGCTTTGAGAACCTGACTGGGAGCCAAGAAGCCTCTCCCAGAAAAAAATGCACACCCAAGGAAAACGTGCATTTAATGTATGTGTGGCGTGCGGGTGTACCAAGGACTGACGCCTAATCATGGCCCCGGTTGAGAGCCTCTGGGCTAGACAGGTATCTGGAGTAACCACAGAAGTTCAGTCACCTCCACTTCTCAAAACATGCCCATCACTAACAGCATTACTAATATGATATTCTTTCCCCCCAAATATTAAACATAAAGAAACAAATAGCCCACCCAGTGTGGCTCAGTTGGTGTTTCTCTCTCTTTCCCTCTCGCTTTCTCTCTCTCTCTAAATGAAAATAAAATTTAAAAGCCATATATATTTCTTTAAAAATAGAAATAATCAGACAAACCCAAAATGTGAATCATTTGATAACTCAACTGAGCTTGACTCTTTCAAAAAGTTAATGCCGTCGGGGGGGTAGGGGCCACAGAGATAACAATGCACAGACACATAGCAACTAACCGCAATGCCTAAATAAAGCTTGGATTAAAAAAAAAAAATAAAACAACATAGCTTTGAGTGACATTTTTGGAACAACTGAGGAGATTTGAATTTGGGCTATACATTAGATTCTATTGTGAACTTACTGTCGGTTTTCTTAGATGTAAACAATATTTTGGTTACACAGAAGAATTCTTAGAAAAGCACATTGAATTAACTAACGGTGAAAGTCAAGATAACTACAACTTACTTTTACACAGTTCAGCAAAAACAAATAAATAACTAGGGTGTGTATGGACAGATAAAGTGGCTTCAAGTTAACAAATGATGAATCTAGGTGAAGGGTACTTGGGTATCCTTGAACTACTCTTTCATTTTTTCTTCTTCTTTTTTTTTTTTTTAATCCTCATCCAAGGATATTTTCCCATTGACTTTCTTTTCTTTTAAGAAAGAGTGGGAGAGAGGGGAAAAGTTGGAGAGAAATAGCGATGTGAGAGAAGCACACCAATCGGCTGCCTCCTGCATGTGCCCCAACTGCGGCGGGGGCCGGGGAGGAACCTACAACTAAGTTACGTGCCCTTGACCGGAATCGAAGCTGGGACCCTTTGGCCTGCAGGCTGACACTCTATCCGCTGAGTTAAACCGGCGAGGGCTCTTTCAACCTTTCTATACATTTGAAAATTTTCAAAATAACATATTTTGGGGGGGGGGGCAACAGAACCCCATTAGGACTGTGCACGTTGCATTAGACCTGTATTAGCTCCTTTCTCCTCCAGTCCCTGAAGCTCCCCTCAGTCAGGTCAGGTATGTGCTCTCAGGCCACATCTGCACAGACCAGGTCCTCCTCATGTCTGCGCCTCCCAGCTCAGAGCTCCCTGGCCTCTGAGACCAGCTCTTTCTCTCCAGTGAACAGACACTCACTCTATTCCTGTGAAGGCCTCACACCACCCACACGGACCACACCCTTGCTTCCCAGAGGCGCTGCCGCTCGGTTTGAATCCTGACCCGGGATTAGTTTTAGTTATGTCATCCTGGGCAGGTTATTTCACTTCTCTGACCCGGTTTCTTCATCCGTAAAACGAGTTGCTGTGAAAGTGAAATCCTATGTATTCAAGTGCCTGTTGTGTTCTGCAGCGAAACAGCCTGGGGACCCACAGCCCTCCTGTGGTTCGTATAAAAGACCCAGCACAGCAGGGCCTCAGGGAGGGTTAGCTGTGAAAAAGGACGAGAATGGTGGCTCCCAGTACTGGCCACTGGCTGGATAGTTTCGGACAACACTCGGTAATTTTTCCTTATTGATGACATGGGCCAGCAGCATCCAACGACAAAGAACCACTGTGAAAACTACGGTTAATGTCGAGGAAAGCCTTTTGCGAACTGTGAAGGGCAAGACAGGTGTATTACTAGAGCAATTTGCTAGGCACCGCAGGTCTAGAAGATACAGAGACCAGATCCCATGCCACCTTCCAAGGACGCATAATGAGCTGGGAAAAGAGAATGAATGTCTAAACAAAACTCAGTTTTAACAATGCCAGGTGAGAGTCCACAAAGAGGGCTACCACTTTTAAGCACTGCGGGAGGTCGAGGAGGGGGACAGGTAGAAAGGAAGGAAGGGGAGATGTCTTCGGAGCTAGGGAGGCTTAGAGAAGCAGGATCCTGAGAATCCCTCCTTGTGGAGGATCCAGGTCCCCTAGGTCTGTGGTCGGTAAACTGTGGCTCGAGAGCCACATGTGGCTCTTTGGCCCCTGGAGTGTGGCTCTTCCACAAAATACCACGGCCTGGGTGAGTCTATTTTGAAGTGGCGTTAGAAGAAGTTTAAGTTTAAAAAAATGTGGCTCTCCAAAGAAATTTCAGTCGTTGTACTGTTGATATTTGGCTCTGTGGACTAATAACTTTGCTGACCACTGCCCTAGGTACTCAGCCAACACTGGTGGCTTCTGCCATCAGCTACCCCCATGCTGTAGCATTTCCTGCTCGTCCTAGCATGCTGAGTTTCAGGGTGTTGGGAGCTTAGTATGGCACCAAGAGTGCGGGTATGAAGTGCCTAGAACGGCGCACTGTAAACCAGACCTTAGAGGACGAGGGGAAGACCCTTCTCTGGGCATGCGGCTCCAACTCCTCTCCATAGAAGGCACTCTGGATGAGCTCTGATTGGGAGACCGGGGTTCAAGTTCTTCGGGGCTACATGCTCTTGGACAAGCCCCTTTCCCTCTCTAGGTTAAGTTCCCCACCTGTAAAATGCAGACTATACCACAGATCCCCTCGATTCTGTGCATGTATGTTTTCCCTGGATGACCCAAGCTGTAAATCTCAATACCGCCGCTCACCACCTAACTGACCTTGGGCCAACGGCCTTACTTACTTGTTTGTGACATGGTAACATCACCACCTGCTCTCAGGGAAGCATTAAGTAAGGTTCTGAATGACCATGAGGTGCCCAGCAGAGGGCCTGCATTAGAAGGGGGGCTTCCTTCTTGCCCCCCACCTTCTGGGTACCCTCTTTCTTTACTAGATGGTGAGCTCCCTGAAGAGGGGAGCAGTGTCCCATTTTATGTTGTCAACTCAGCACCCAGCAAAGGGCTTGAGACAGTCAGGAAGCCCTTAGCAGATGTGTTTATGCTGGAAACGGTGGGAGTGGCGAGACCCATCATCGGTCCAGGTGGGGGCACAACGGCTCTGTGGCTCCTGGTCCCCAGGTCCTGCCCATCTCTTGGCTTCCTCGGAGAAAAGCCAGCGCAGACGTATTTGCACCCAACTGCACGCCCAGGCCCTGTGACGTCCCTGTAATGGCATGTGCGCTGCAGGGCACGGGAGCACCAGAACACGTCCTCCTTGCCACTGCCAATATCCTGCTTTTGTTTGCTGCGAGTGCCCGGGCCAGGCCCAGGAGAGGGAGCAGCGAGAGGAGCGAGTGCGGGCACGCCGGGGAGAGACATGCCAGCCTGCAGGGGAGGAACACCTGGTGGGAGAGCGACACCACCGAGGCACACATCTGGGGCAAGGAATGCCTCTGGGAGGCGCCGCCAGCGGCGTGGCCGACGTGGGTGCCACAGGTGTCTCTGGAGAGCAGGGAGGTGACCGGCTGGCAGGGGGGCTGTGGGTCCCCGGGCTGTTTCGCTGCTGAACACAATGGCTCCTTGGCCCCTGGCGGAGCTGCCATCGTAGCCTGGCAGTCCTAGCTGAGATGATTCACAACGGCTCCTGCTACCTGAGAGTGCCAGGCATCTTTCAGGCCCTCTAGGAGGCGCCTTACCCATGTACTCAGATGATCTCTAATCCTGACCGCACCCTGCGAGGAGAGAGGATTATCCCTGTGTCTCAGACGGGAAGACTGGAAAACAACTAGGTCACTTCTGCAGGCCCCCTGATACTTGATGAAGCTGGAGTCTGAACCTCTGTGCTGGCTACGAGGCCGTGTCCACGGGACTGCGTCACCCCCTGAGGCTGCGTGGCTACCGGGCAGGGCCCCCGGCTTGGTGCCCGTGCAAGTAAGAGGCCGCAGCCCTGAGAGCTCAAGTCCCTCCGGTGTTCACACTTCCTGGAGCCCAAGTGCTCATATGGCACAACACTCCTTCCCTCAGTCTGCAGCATTATGCTCTCCAGCAGGCTCTGCCCCTTTAAGAAAAGAACCCAAAACACACTCTGGAAATGTAAGGTGCTCCTCGAAGGAAAAAAAAATCCCACCTCAGATTCTCACAACCCGTGGCCACAATGTGCTCTTCCCAAAGCCAAGGTGTGTGTGTGTGTGTGTGTTTTCTCCCAGCTTTCAATTTTTTGAAAGTTTCAAGAGAAAGTTAAAATCTGCCCTCGCTGCAGGCCCCAGGGCATCCAGCTTGGAGGGGGGAGGGTACCCGCAGCCTGGGCCAAGCCTCGGTCACCGCACGCTTCTGAGCAGCCAGAGTGAAAGGGCGGAAGCCCGCCGGCCGGGGAGGGCACCGAGAGGCCCCCACGCACAGAGGACGACCCCCGGGTGCCTCTTCCGAAGCACCACAGAGGCCTGGGCGGCCACCCAGCGAACCAGACCTGGCAGCCAGCTCGGTGGGCAGCTCAGATCCAAACCGAGGTATTTTGCATCAGCGGGAACTGATGCAAACCTCACAGATTTCAAAAAAAGATAACCAGTTCAGGTTCTCACAGATAGCTCTTAAGTTCCGCGGGTCCATGTTCCCTCTTTGCCACTTACGAGGTGTCACCTAAAGCCGGTTACTTCATGACTGAGCCTCAGTTTCCTCCTCTGTACGCCGGGGACGGTAAATTCTCATGAGAATTATGAGAATTGAAGTACACACATGATGTTTAACATGATGCCTGGCCCACAGCAGATACCCTGTAAGAGTTCATTTCCCTCCCACTCTCCTTTTTTTGGGGGGGTTAATCCTCACCCAAGGATATTTTTTCCCATTGATTTTTTAGAGAGAGTAGAAGGGAGGGAGGGAAAAGGGGAGAGAAACATGGACGTGAAAGAGAGACAGCCATTGGTTGCCTCCTGCACATGTCCCACCCAGGGCCAAGGATCAAACCTGCAACTCAAGTAGGTACCCTTGACCAGGAACTGAATCCATGACCCTTCCATGCATAGGGTGATGCTCTAACCACTTAATCACATGGCCAGGCCTTTCTTTCTTTTTTAAAAAAATTTTTTTTCTTGATTTTAGAGGAAGGGAGAGAAACACTGATCAGCTGCCTCCTGCACTGCCTTACTGGGGATCAAGCCCCCCTGGCCAGGAACGAAACCTTCGCTCAGCCAACTGAGCCGCACCGGCCAGGCTGGGCCCCTCTTTAACTTGAGAACGCCAAGGGTGAACGAGACAGACCCCTTTTCCTCTCATGCCCAAGCAACAGGGACCTGCTTCTTGGCCCCGAACCAGATTTTTGTGAGTTGAGAAGATGCTAACGTGAATTATTTATCCAGTCAATTAGAAAATCGATCGATTCTAATCAGTTCCTATCAATTAGGAAATAGTTACTGCGCATCTTGGATGTGCAAGACCAAACAGGCAAGTGACTGCGCTGGGAGGCGCCAAGAGAAATATGATAGACCCGGTCCTCACTCACAAACAACTTACTCAGGCCAAATGTCTGCAGGTAAATTTTCACCCTCATGTGTTAATGGAACCAAACAGTCATTCTTATGCTGGCTGTGCACAGGCAGAGAACAAGCCCTCCCGTGCCTCACATCCATGTATGTTTCCCTCCTCCCCTCCCTCCCTCCATCTCCTCTCTCTGAAATCAAGGGGGGGGGGGGGAAATATCCTTGGGCCTGGCCAGTGTTGCTCAGTGGTTGAGCATTGACCAGGAGGTTAAGGTTCAATTCAGGTCAGGGTAATGCCTGGGTTGTGGGCTTGACCCCTAGTAGGGGGCATGCAGGAACAGCCAATCAATGATTCTCTCACATCAATGTTTCTCTCTCCCTCACTCTCTCTTCCCCTCTGAAATATATATACACCCTCTAAATATGTTAGACAAAAGTCACCCCTTAATTTACCTCTTTTGTAAATTCCAATTGAGGTGTTTTCTTAGTGGGAGCCCATGTGTCCCCGCACCTCACCCCCGACACGAGTGGCACCGGCAGAGGAAGACGGTGCACTCGGCTGAGCACTACCTGCCCGGGGACAGAAATTACATTCCTTCTTCCCTGCTCCCCCTCCCCCTCCTTGAAGCTGTCACGCCTCATCATGTGTCCGTGGAATCTGGTTTCATCATTTTCCTTGCAAGCACAGCCTCAGAAGTCCTGCGGGCTCTGTACTCCCCCAGAGGCCTGGGGTCAAGGACATTATTTGTTCCACGGAATCTGGCCAGGGTCATGATCAGAAGCCTAGGAAGTGAGGGAGCCCCCCTTAGGCTCTGCAAAGGAGAAGGGACAGGGACCTGGTCGGGGATCAGCCCTTGCGGACACTCTGTAATGAAGGGGGGGTGGGAGGTGGGCTGATGGTGGAAGTGGCTTTCCAGCCGGGCAGTGACTGATAAGATTGATACCTGGGAGAGCGGAGGGTCTGGGTGGTCCCTCCTGTGGGGCACAGGCCCCAAAGTGCCGGCTGTCACTTTGGAAGTGGCTTCAGGAATGTGGCCTCCTCTCATTTGGGGGAGGGGAGAGGGTCTCCAGTGAGCCAGTAAACCAGCCAGCACCCCCACCCCCAGCTGGGCAAACAGAGCTGGGAGAGGTGGGGGTTGTCAGGTTCCCTAGAGGGGCTGGTGCAGGACAGGACAAAGGACAGGGAGACCGGGGCAGCCTGGCCCTCAGAGGTCCAGGTTGGGAGTTCATTACCTGCTCGGAGAAATGTGGTCCTACCCCCCAGAGATGAAAAAGGGCCCACAGCCTGGCTCCTAAGGGGACGACAACCCCTCCCTCAAAGTGCCTCTCCAGGATTCAGAGTAAAAGGGATTAATGAGGTCCCGGCTTAAAACACTTGGCATCTCGAGTCCACCTGGTAAAACCTGCCTCTAAACTCAAGATCAATTCCCACCTGCTTTGGTTCTGATCCTCACCCGAGGTTATTTTTACTCTGGTTTTTAGAAAGAGTGGAAGAGAGAGGGAGAGACACCTCGACTGGTTGCTTCCTGCCAGACCCTTGACCAGGGCCGGAGCGGGGAGAAGCCTGCAACTTAGGTACGTGCCCTTGACCGGAATCAAACCCGGGACCCTTTCATCTGCAGGCCAACGCTCTACCCCCTGAGCCAAACTGGCCAGGGACCCATCATCTGCTCTTAAGAATCTCTGCATCCCTTTGATACGTCAGGCAAGCTCTGTGGCCTCTTTATCCATCCTCTCTGCTGGGAGAGGAAAGCAGACCTAGGGCACCCCTGGGGGAGGTGCCAGCCTTCAGCTGATGGGAAAAACGCAGGCAGGCAAGACGGAAAGGCTGGCCAGAGAGCCTCCACATGTTCACTGTGGACGCTGACTGCCTCATCGGAGAAACGGGGCTGCATCATGTCTTGCTTTGGGGCCATTGAGAGATCAAACAATAAAGTGCATATCAGGATGCCTGGTAGAGTCAGCACTGAGGACCAGTTCCCTGCCTTTCCTCCACCTCCCCCAAATCCAGAGGTTTCCCATCACTTCGCCAGGGTCCAGCAGTTCTGTGAAACCACATGGTGTTCTGCTTTTCTGCCCAGAGCCTGGCCACCTGACTAGTATCCTAGCACCGAGGTCCGGGCATGAGGCTGGCTTGGGGAAGCCAGAAGGGAGAAGTGGCCGGGGACCACTGGTGAGGGGGAGGCAGTCCGGGGGAACAACAGGCTGCTCCCAAAGTGAATGAAAACAAGCCCCACCCCGGCCAGGAATGACTCCATTCAAGGAGGGACCCCGAGGGCCACTAACCCTCCGGGGAGTTTCTGTCGGAGGCGGGGCGGGTGGGAGAGCAGAGAAAGGCGGCTCTGAGGGGGTGAGAAAGTTTCTACTCCTCCCTCCAGGAGCTCCACGGACAGGGGGCCCCGGAGGCGCTCAGGCCCGAGACCCAGGGCGTGCGCGGGGGCTGCCCTTGCAGCCCGGGAACATTCCAGAGCCAATTGTCCCCGTCTGGGAAGAACTTTCCCAGGCCTTTCTCTGGCAACTGCATTCACCTGGGAGCTCAGGAGCCCTTTGGGGCCAGAGGCAAACGTGCTTGCCATTGAGAATGCCTACTGTCTACCAGGCTGCCCACACCCAGATCCTGTCAGCTTCCACGGTTTTGGCAAAACCTGTCCGTCCTGCTTGTTGGGACAAATTCCCGGCAGGCAGCACAGCCTGCAGGTAACATACGCTCCGGGAGGACAGCACCCGCTGGCCGGCCGGGGCTCTTCCCGGAAGCGGTAGCACCGGGTGCAGGCGGGCCGGCCGGCAGCATCTCCCGCGGCCCTTCCAGGTGTGTCTGGGAGGACGGAGGCCCCCGGGAGGGGAGCTGCTTTCTGGGCAGATCCCTCTATCTCGCCGGCCGCCGCCGGGGCCAGCACAGATTTGACTGGCTTTTCTGCCCGACAGAACCGATGGCCGGAGGAGGAGCGAAATCTGAGCAGCAGATCCAGGGAGGACTCTGCCCTCCCTCCAGGACCAGGGGGGCGGGAGGCAGAAAAAGGAGATGGAGGCGGGGGGGGGGGGGGGTGTCGGGGACTCAGAGCCCAACTCACCGGAAGGGGTCCCTGGAGGTAAAGTAAGCCGAGATGGACAAGTAACTCCCCATCTTCTTCCCGCGCCAGACGGACAGACAAGCTCCGCTGCACGCCCGGCCCGGAGCGCCTCAGGCCGGCTGCAGGCGGCCACCATGACAGGCCCGGGGCTCCCGGCACCTCTCGGCTGCGGGCCGGCTGCCCGGCGCTCACCTCTCCCTCCGGAGCCGCTGGGGAGGTGTGAGGACGCCTGCCTCCTGCAGACTCCCCAGGGGGCTCATGGCAGGGACGGTGCCCCCTCCCCCGGTTCTCCGGGCTCCGGCGGCCCCTGGGGGGGCTCGGGGAGGACCGCCGCTCCGCGGAGGCTACACGCACCCAGGCGATCCGGGGCCCTGCCCGGCCGGTGACTAGCTAAGAAAGAGGCGCTGCTGTCAAGTTAGCCTTCCCCCTCGGCCCCACCCCTGCCGAGGGAGGGAGGGAGGAAGAGGAGGGGCTCCTCGCGGAACCGAGGTGTGTGGTTGGAGCAGCTATTAGGAAACAGACCTTGCAGGCAAGGGGTGGAGCCGGGCTGGAGGGAGGCTGCGGGCGCCGCCGCAGACAATAACCAGGGCCGGCGGAGCGTCCATCCCCGCGCTCGGGGGCAGGGCAGGGCAAGACGGAGGGTGCGCACCTCGGCTCCCTGGTTTCCCCGGCCCGAGAAGCCACCCAGAGGATGGCATCAGGGCTGGAAGGTGCAGAAAAAGCCCAGGATGCCAGTGCCAGGCCAAGCCACGCCCCCCCAGAAGGGGGGGGGCAGCTGGGCTCTCTGGCCAGAGAGACAGGTCCCGAGAGATGCCCTCTGGGTTCTGGCATGGCCTGGGTCCTGGCACTAGGCTCCCCATTCATCCCTTCCCTCCGCCTGGCCTGGGGACAGCTCCCAGAATGGCCGGCCGGCGCGGCGGCCGCTCCCCTTCGGGGAAGGGCTGCGCCCAGGATGAGGCAACGAGGCCCAGGGGAACTGGCACCTGACATTGCTCCGTGTGGCAACCCGCAGAAGCTCCCTCCCGTGTCTCTGAGGTGGCAATGACCTCCACTGCAGAAAGAGGGAACGTTCCCCAGGGCCAGAAAAGGCAGGCGGCGGCAGGGCTGGGGTTTACATGTAGGCCCGCGTGACTCCGGAGCCACAGCCCTCTCCCCGCGCCCTTCTGCCAGGAGGAGAGAGCACAGGGACACAGCCTGTCATCTGTCCCCCCCTCATTCATTTGCTCCTTCCCAGAATGCCATCCGTCTTGGGCGGTCGTGGGCACTGGTGCTTCTTGGACTGGGTCCGCGGTGACCAGGCCTCTCAAACTGGGGATGATGGGCCTCGGTGCCTGAAGCCCCTGGAAAAGCCCTTTATCCCCGCCTACAGGCCTGAGAGGAAAGGCCGGCCGCTGGAGGAGACCATGGCGCCGCCAGACCTCACGGTGGAACCTGAGGGAGCGACACCGGCTCTCTCCCACCGGCGCGGACTCCTCTCCCCCGGAGCCACCCTGTCACCGGGGCGGGAACGTCTGTGGCAGAGGTGGCGACTGGATTACAAAGGAGCTGTTTCCCATTCCCTCTACTGATTGGGCCCAGGGGCAACAATGAATGTGATCAGGTAGTGTTTGCACCTGTTGTAAGCTACCGCTTACTGAGCACTTCCTATGTCTCAGGTCCTGTGTCCTAGTCTCTGCATCTATTTCTTAAAATATTTTTTATGGTGGTAAATACACACACACACACACAAACACATATGATGTCACATTTGGCATTATAACCATTTTTCATGTACAACCTAGTGGCATCAGTGACGTTCATAATATGGTGCAACCATCACCACTATTGCCAAACCATTTCCACCACAATAATCTGTTATTTTTTAAAGCGCACCTGTCCTTTGACCCTCCTGGGCAACTCCTCTGCCCTCTCCCAGCCCAGCCCCTCGCCTATCAGTTCTCTTGTCCATCACCGTTGTTTTTGTCTGAACTCTGGCTGAGGCAGCCGGTTCCCAGAGGGTTCGCAGGACTCGGGGCCAGTGGCTTCAGGGTCCACAGTCTCCCTTGAGTCTGGCCCACTTTAGTTCTGCAGGGCCCTGGGGGTCACGCTGGTGGCAGTCACAGGGCTGTGTGTGAGGTATGGGTAGGTGGGTGGCAGGCACAGCCTGAGGGGAACAGGCTCGAATAGGGCACAGTCCCAAGAGGGAGGAAAAAACAACAACAAAACAGAAAAAACAGGCCTAGGAGCAACTATGAAGGGACTTGAAACCTCAATCTTCTGATTCGGCATCAGACACCTCATCTATTAGGCCCTGAGGACCCTTCCCCGCCAAAGACAATTGCATAAGCTTGTCCAGGACTGCATCTGCTAATAGGTAAGTTGTCAATAATGGGGCAGGTGTTATTATTATCCCCATTTAAGAGATGGGGAAACTGAGGTTCTGAAGGCTATGTCACTGGCCTGAAGACAAACTCCTGGTAAGCGGTGAAGCTGGGCTTCACACCTAGTAAGTGAGATTTCCAGAACAGGGGTCAGGACACTTTTCCTCTCTAACAGGCCAGAGGGCAGATATTTTGGGCTTTGCAGGCCTACACCAATACAGACCCTGGCACGGCTACTCAATGGTCCCTGCGGCACAAAAGTGGCCATACAGAAAGCATAAACAGGTGAATGTGTCCCAATAAAACTTTATTTGTGGACACTGACATCTGAACTTCATGTGCTATGATGTATTCTTTTGCAAGCCTTCCCCCCAACCCCAACCATTTAAAAATGTGAAAATCACAGGATGTACAAAAAAGGCAGCTAGCCAGTTTTGCCGATCTCTGCTCCAGAGCCAAGGCACTCAGCCACTCTGTTTCCTGTCTCTGATAGCAAGGACCAGTTTGGGCTTCTGTGCCGGACTCAGCCCCCTCCACCTGCTTTAACACAGACATCGCCCTGCAGCTGCAGAGGCAGCGGGAAGTGCTCCCCCTAAGCCCCCCACTGTTCGCAGTGCTCACACACACACACACACACACACACACACACACACACACATGGATGGTAACCTGCCCTGTCAGCAGGGCGGAGGCTCCCCTTCTCAGAGGAAGGCGTGGAGCTCGGAGAGTTGAAACCGCTTGCCTGAGACCACCCAGCTGTGTGCGTGAGAGGGGAAGCCGGGATTCGAACCC
Organism: Pipistrellus nathusii; assembly: GCA_963693515.1. Classification (NCBI taxonomy): domain Eukaryota; kingdom Metazoa; phylum Chordata; class Mammalia; order Chiroptera; family Vespertilionidae; genus Pipistrellus; species Pipistrellus nathusii. Next base: position 2,588,961 of record OY882876.1, read on the forward strand.
GGGCTATCATATTGAACTCGACCGTTGCTAGGCTGGAGCCCAGCCTGGGCCCAGAGCCAGACTGTCTGGGTTTGAGTACGACAATGCACCGCACGTAAGCCCTTGGCACACAGTCTGGAACGCATTAAGGGCTGATAAATGCTCGCTGCTAATATCATTAAGACCATTGTTACCGCCGCTATGGGCTAGCCGCGTGGCCTTCAGCAAGCCGCTGCCTCTGTCTGGGCCGGGGCTGGGTCTCTAAATAGCTTCCAGCCTCAGCGTTCCTCTGCCCTCTGGGGTTACGGGGGGCTCCCGTTTTCCTCGAGTCTGAAGTTGAGTTCAGACTCCTCCAGCTGGCCCTGAGGGGTTCAAGATCCTGGCCCGGGGGCCACGCACGGGAAGAGGTGGGGCAGCGTGCAGGACACACACACACACACACACAACACACACACACACACACACAGGACGACACAGAGCCCAGGATGCTGAGAGGGCTGCACAGCTGGAGAGCTGAGAGCTGTCTTTCTCCTGGCCGCAGAGCTATTTCTCACCGAAAACCCCGTTGCGTTCCCCTGTAATTCTATCAGGCAAGACGGGGGGCCCCCAAATTAAGTCTGGAACTAGCAAATTGTCTTCTGATTGCACCCTCTGATTTCCCATCTGATGAACAGAATGCGGATGGGAGAAAACGCAAGCCACAGAGAGGCAGGGGCCGGGGAGCCCGTGAGCATAACTCCTCCTGACATTTCACACGGCTCTGCGCTCCAGCGGTGGCGGGCGCAGTGAGTCGGTGTCTAGGAATGCGAGCGGGAGGCTGCAGGCGCTCCTGCTCCCCCCGCGCCCCTCACAAAGGACTCGGTGGGTGGGTGGGTAACTAGTGAGAGGTCGTCTCAAGGCCACAGAAACTGCCTCCCCCTAAAGAGGGGCAGCCCCGTCTCTTATGTTTGGAGCTGAATCAGAAGCCCCTCCTAAGGGGGACCCGTTTGCCCCCCGGAAATCCAGGCTTCAGAAGGAACCCCGGAAGGACGAGTCACCAGACGTGACAAGCGGCTGGCCATTCAGACCCCAGTGTGTTATGGTTCCTCGGGGCCAACCTCACAGGGCCCTGGGCCACCCTAAACTGGAAGGTAGAAGGTTGCCCTGGAAGATACGCTTCCCCCTGTTGCCCTTGGATACGGGTCCTGCATGGAAGGCTGCTCTTCTAGGTCCCCCCGCACAGCTGGCAGAGGATTCGGCAGTTACAGCTGCCAGAGGCATCGCAGGGATGCCTGGCCAGGCAGTGAAGGCCAGGTAAGATGGCAGGGAAGGTGTCAATCTCCCCATTTCACAAGTTGGGGACCTGGCTGGAAGCCAAGCAAACTGACTCCTTGGAACGAGCTAAGTCGCAGGGCGGAACCAGCTAAGATGCAGGGCTTGAAGGCATCTGTGAGAGGCCGGAGACAGCGCCGTCAAGGCCAGCAGCCCGGAACGAGCACCCTGGGGAGGGGTGGTCAGTGAAGATCCCCAACCTCTCCTCCGAAGAAGGCTCTGGGCAGGTGAGGTGCCACCCGAGGATCGATGTGCACACGGGGCCCGCTATTGGCCGGGAGGACTCCGACCCGGGGAGGGAGCTCCCGGAGACACTGTAGCTTCTGGATCTTGAAAGGTGAGCATTGCCACCTCCATTTACCGACCATTTTCCTCTTCTTCTAAATGTATTTTTATTGATTTCAGAGAGGGAGAGGGAGAGAGAGATAGAAACATCGATGGTGAGAGAGCATCATGCCCCCTCACTGGGGATGGAGCCTGCAATTCGGGCATGTGCCCTTGACCGGAATTGAAGCCGGGACCCTTCAGTCCACAGGCTGACACTGCATCCACTGAGCCAAACCGGCGAGGGCAAGGCTTTCGACTTGGCTGATTTTAGACTTCAGAATGACATTTACAGACAGAAGTCTTATTCCATGCTTCCCCGCTTCAAACGAAAAACTCTTGCCTGGGAGAAGACTACAGAGCAAAGCGATGTGATGATGCACACTGGAAGGGCTTGACCCAAGTGTCCAGAGAGAAAGGTCACTCGCCAGCAAACACTGAGTACCACCTGTTCTAGGTACTCCGCTAATGTCACTCACCAGCAAACACTGAGTACCACCTGTTCTAGGTACTCCGCTAAGCCCTGGGATACAAAGACCAACCAGATATGGGGCTCCAGACTTAAAAGAATGTCATACTCTAAGAGTGACAGGGCTGTCACTGAGGTCTGAGGGAAATGACAAAAATGAAGGAAAAGGTCTCCTCTGATTGGCTGGGGAGAGGTGGGGGGGGTTGGGGGAGGCTCCTCCCTATGAGGAGGTAGTGTATCACTCTAAATGATGATCACCAGGGAGACAAAAGCATTTCAACCTGAAGGCACCACATGTACAAACGCAACAAGGCATAACCTAGGATGGCCCGTAAGCTCCAGTGCAGGAGTAACCAGAGAGGAGTCTGGGATGGCGGAGGAGAGCAGGGGCCGAGCACCCAGGCTAAGGTCGGACGGGCCAAAGAGCTGCCTAGGAGCAGTGAAAAGTCATCAGAGGTGATTACATGAGCAGAGGTTCCCAACGAGCAGGAGGTTAAACCCGAAACACCAGAGAGCGCTGGTCTTTAGTTGCTGGTTTGATTCTCTCGAGTCTACCTTCGGCCGTGTAGATGGCCACGTGACCGGTCTGCTGGCCAACGAGTGATCCTACCAGCAGACGATGGCTTCATCCTCAGGCCACATCTCTACCGAGTTGGTCATTTTAATGGCTGAGATGTTTCTGCCCGGGATGTAAGCTCATAAGAATGAGATGGTAATCTCTTGTAGATAACCATCCGCTGTTGCTCTGTGATACTAACTTTAGAAAATGGAACAGCCAGCATTCAATGTCAAAGGCAGTGTTTACACCGATGGTCTCCTGGCTGGCCCGGGGGGTGAATGCCTTGGACACCTGAGCAAATTTCCACGCAAGGCCCGGAGGGGTGCTTAACAATCACCAACTCACACATTGTTCAGCCCGGGGAGCCATTTGGCTCCACTAATAAAAGATGGCTAACACTCATGGTGCCACTCTGTACGTTCACCCCTCACAATAACACTAGGAACTAGGCGGTAGGTCAGAGAAGACCGGAGAATGCAACCTGTCTTAAAACAGGTTGTCCTCTGTTTAATGAGGCATGCCATTAAACCTTGTCTGGGCTCCCACAGATTCCTCTGTAAAGGGAAGGAGTTAGGTGAGCAAAAACATTCCACGCCGGTATGTCCATGCCGAAGGTAGCCATGAGGAAGGGGCTGTGGTTGGAGAAAGGCTGACTGGCTGACCACCCAGAGGTTAGCATCATCTTGGACAATGACCCTCATCCAGGCCTCATTTTTGGCCCAACTGGTCCAGAAACAGGCCTTCGCAATACCCAGAGAGGTGCAGGCATTCTAGATGCTTCTATGTAACCATCCATCCATCCAACTGTCCACTTACAAACGGTCACTTGAAATAAGAATACCCACATACCGTACGCAGGTCCTACCTCTGGACCTTTCCCGTCATCAAGAGCCCCAGGAAGCTGAGCTAAGCATGAGAAGGTCCCTCTGTGCGCATGGACTTGAAGGGAAACCAGAAGCCATGGAGAGACATTTCACGCGGGCAGGAGGGAGCCGGCCAAGCCAGCCCTGCCCATAACAAAGAACCCCTTTCTGGTAACCAAATCCAGACTCAGTCTCTGGACACACTACTAGTTTTGCCTCATGGACTTTTCACTTTCTCTTTCCTGCTGGCCACTCAGTATTCTATTGTATTTTTTAAAGACTAATTTTTAATGGGGAAAAAAAAAATCATTACTTCTTTAGATGCATAACAATCATCAATTTGCATATTGTTCAGCCCAGGGAGCCATTTGGCTCCACTAATAAAGGATGGCTAACACTCCTGAGTGTCACTCTGTACATTTACCCCTCACGATAACGCTAGGAACCAGCAGTAGGTCAGTATCTCCATTTCACAGATGATAAATTAAGCACAGAGAGGGTGAGTAACTTGCCCAAAGTGCACAGCTAGTAAGTGGCAGAGCCAGGATTTGAACCAACATAGAGTCTGAGCTCTCAACTACCACACATGACACACGCTCTCCTAATGTGGGTATCTAACTAGTTCAGCCCCAGAGGACAAACTTCCATTTCCAATTTCTTGTGGAATCACCAACCTCCCCACCCCTCTCCACAGTAAAGCACACACAGGTAAAAGACACTTTGTAAGAATCCCATTCCTTCCACTCTCTACCTAATGGGCATCTTTAGCTAATGCCATCCTTCAAAGATTTCTAAAATAAAAAATAAAAATAAAAACACTTACTCTTAGCAATGAGATTTGTCACGTTTCAGAGCAATTCACAATTAGATTGGGCTACAGTAGCTGACCTCATTCTTCCTTCTACTGCCTCCTCTCTCTCTCTCTGTCCGGGGTTGATTCTTGTCTGGATTGTACCTGTAGGGAAGTGCCGCTGGCCAGGACTCCTGGGTCAGACTTTCTGACTCCTCTGGGGACAGGAGACACATCTTTATAACTTCCCACCTCAACGCTCACAGGCAATTTTCCAAAACAGCCCAATGCCGGGAACCGATTTCTCCCCACCGTTTACAGTAACTGGCCCCGTGGTGAGGGCCGTGGGGGAGGGCGAGGGCCAGGGCAGGGAAAGGCCTCTCTTACATCATAGCCCTTGGCCACCCTGGCAACTCTCCGACCACGTGCTCAGCGGTGGCACAATGAGGGGCAGAAATCCCCTGGTCCCTGACCTCGGTGCACCTACAGAATCTTCTAAGTCTCAGGATGGCATTAAGAAGATGATCAAATAAACGTGAAACTGAAACAGTAAAAAGCAGCTTCAAAGGGAGGCTTCTTACGAAGGCGTAGGACAGGGACCGTGACTTAGTCTGTGACTATTTCCCGGAGATATCCCGGTAAGGATCTGGAGAACGGGCAGGAGTTCATTAGGCCGGAGAGGGGAGGGAGCATTCCTAGCGGAGGGAACGCAGGAACAAAGGTCATGTCCGAAGGGAGAAGGGTGCGTGCTGGACCCTGTGAAGAAGAGCAGTGAGGCTGACGCAGGGAGAGCAGGAGGCGGTGGGGAGAGGCCAGACCATGGCGGGGGTGGGGTGGGGGTGGGGATTAGGTTGGAGGAGGGGTTGGGGGCTCTGGAGGTCACATGAAGAACTTTGGTCTTTACCCAAGAACGCTGAAAAGTTATGGAAGTGTGGTGTGCTCAGATATTTCCTTTAAATATCTGGCCGATACCGCTTTGGCTCAGTGGATAGAACATCGGCCTACAGACTGAAAGGTCCCAGGTTCGATTCCGGTCAAGGGCATGTACCTTGGCTGGGGGCACATCCCAGGAGGCAGCTGATCAGTGTTTCTCTCTCATCAATGTTTCTAGCTCTCTCTCTCTCTCTATCCCTCTCCCTTCCTCTCTGTAAAAAATCAATAAAATATATTATAAAAAAAAAAAAAAAGATCACTCACTCTAGCTGCCTCTCTGTGGGGAATGGATTGGGGGTGCAGAATGACTGTGGACGGTTACAAGGCTATTTTGGTCCTATACGTAAGAGGATTGTAGCCTTATCAAGGGGTGGAAGGAGAAATGGAAAGAAGTGGACACACTCAAAAATATAATCTGGAGACAAAACGGACAGGCTTGGATGTGGAGAATGAGAGAAGAGGGACCAGAGAGACTCCCAGGACCTGGCTCGGGTGGTGAGTGGATGGTGGTACATCCATTCAATGGGACAGGTGGCAGGGAGAGGAGCCGCTGTGCGGGGAAGACGGGAAGTCTAGCTGGGTCTGAGATGCCTGCAAGACACTCACCTGGGCATGTGGAGAATGACAGGAAAAACAGGCCTAGAGATCAGTGGAAAGGTTTGGACAGAAGAGACTAATTTTGGGCTTTATCAGTGTGCGGAGGACAACAGAAGCCTGGAGAAATGGCAGCATTTCACGGCTAGATAGAGGAGGATAAGCAAACTGGAATGACCAGAGAAGCCGGGGGAAACCAGGAGAGAGTGGAATGACATGAAAGCCAAGAAAAGAGACTGCGTCAAGAGTGACAAAGAGCCCTGGCCGGTAGCTCGGTGGTTAGAGCCTCGGCCTGAGTACGGAGGGTTCGTGGGTTTGATTACCATTCAAGGGCATGTACCTGGGTTGTAGATTCAATCCACAGTCCCTGGCCTGGTCGGGGACACAGGGGGAAGACAACCAATCAATGTCTCTCTCTCACATCAATGTTCCCCCACATACACTTTCTCCCTCCCTTCCAGTCTCTCTAAAAATCAGTGGTAAAACCTGGCCAGTGTGGGTCATTAGTTGAGCATCAACCCATGAACCTGGAGTTCACCAGTTCGATTCCCAGTCAGGGCACATGCCTGGATTGCGACTCAACCCCCAGTAGGGGGCGTGCAGGAGGCAGCTGATCGGTTTCTATCTCTCTGTCAATGAAACAAATATCCTTGGACGAGGATTAACAAAACAAGCAAAAAAAAAAAAAAAAAAAAAAAAGAGCAACAGAGACACTAATAACAACTGCTAACATCTATTCAATCCTAACTATGGCCAGGCACTGATCAAATTCAATCCACATAACAATCTTAAATATATATATATATATATATATATATATATATATATATATATTGATTTCAGGGAGGGAGAGGGAAAGAGAGATGGAAACATCAATGATAAGAGAGAATCACTGACTGGCTGCCTCCTGCATGCCCCCCACTGGGATTGAGCCCGCAACCCAGGCATGTGCCCCTGACCGGAATCGAACCTGGGACCTTTCAGTGCACAGGCCAACAACGCTCTATCCACTGAGCCAAACCAGCTAGGGCATAACAACCTTTTAAGGTGAGAATTATTTGCCCTTTATAGATGAGGACACTGGCAAAGAAAGATTAACCAGCTGAGCTGACTCAAGGTCAGGTGGCTAAACGAAGCTGGATGGAAACTCAAGCAGCCCGAGTCCAAAGGCAGATCACTCAGAACCTCCAGTGCGGAGCGGGAGGTCTGAGGAGATGAACACTGAGAGTGGCCGGTGGATGGGCCCAGGACTCTGTCTCCGGAATGTGACTGAGAGCACGTTGCTTTAGGGAGGGACAGAAGGGGAGCCAGACTAGAGCCCGCTCTCAGGAACGCTTCCCGTTATTACCCGGGTTTCTGTTTCTGTAAACTACGTTTTGATTTGAGAGAGAGAGAGGAAGGGAGAGGGAGAGCACCTGTGGGCTGCCTCCTGCATGCCCCTGCTGGGGATCAAGCCCGCAACCTGGGCATGTGCTCTGCCTGGGAGTCGGACCGGTGACCTCTTGGTACATGGGATGACGCCCAAATAGCTGAGCCGCACTGGCCAGGGCTGTTGCCTGCTTTTCAGCGGTCTGAGGGCGCCAGTTAGGAGACCAGGCCAGTATGTCACCTCTGCATCCCCAGCGGCATTTGGTTGGTGCCTCTGATACAGCAGACGGTGCTCAGACTTGTATGTGAGCGGCCGGTCGGCTTAAGGAGCACAGTGTTGCCATGTGTGCTGCTAGCCCGTCTCATCGTGCCATTCTTCTGCCTTCAGAGTGCTTTCCGCGCCGTTACCTCCTTAGGCCCCACGCCTTCTCCCCGAGGGGGCATTTACCGGCACCGGAGCTGGCTCATGGTTACACAACCAGCCTGGCTCAGCCAAGACTGAAATCCGGGTCTTGTGATTCTTTCCCGGGAGCCTCAGTGTCAAGAGGACCCTCTTGGGAGTTAGGGGGACCCGAGTTCAAATGTCAGTTCTGTGTGACCAGGGCAAGTTATACCACCTTCCTGGGGCTTCCCGATTTACTCTAAATGGGATTGCAGGGTCATTGTGAGGACTGAATCGGATAATGTAAGTGAAACTCTCAATACGATACTTAATAAATAGCCATCATCCATCCCTGGCCCCGCCCTTACCCCCCTCCACCTCTGCCCTGAATAGCAGCTGTGGGGCTTCTAGAAGGTCTTAGTTCTCTCTTCCCCAAGAACAGAGCGGGGTTAAGGCCCACGGAAGGTTACGTGCTGCTGCTGCACACTCGGAGTCCCACACTATGTTAACGCCGCCGGAGTCCCCTGTGGGGGCAGGGAAAGGTCCAGGTGTCTGTCCTTCCCTTCCTCTGTCAGGAAGCCCAGCCCCCTGTCGGACAGCTAGCCCTATTGACCGGCTGGCTGGCTGTTTCCTTAGCGATAAACTGGACAAATGAGCAAATTAGAAACAAGGGCTGTGCGTCCATAAACGCAGCAGCAGCAGCATCAACAGTACAACAGCAGGTGGCAGGGTTGTTCCACTGACTCCCAATCCAGGAGTCCCGGCAGGAGACATGTAAGAGCACTTTTACTGAAAATTCATGAACCCTTCAATGTTATCTGATACCCGGTGTGTGGCAGGCAGGGCGAGTGTTCTTACCCTGAAGTCACAGAAGAGGGAGCCTTGGAGAGGTTAAACGAAATACAAATGACATACCCATCCTCAAGAAGGCAGAGACTCTTACAAGCATGGATTCAGAACGCCCGGGTGCAAATCCCATCTATGCTACTTACTAGCTCTGTGACTGTAAGCAAGGGACCTTCATTTCCCTATTTTGTAAAACAGGGTAAGGCCAGATCTGCAGGTATCAGGTTGTTGCAAGAATTAAATAAGATAATGCATGTGACATGCTTAGGACAGTGTCTGGAGCAGAGGAAACGTTTAATCAATGTGACCTATTACTGTAATTGGGGGGTGTGGGTGAGAAAACGAGTATGATTTTCAGCATCACAAAAAAAAAACACTGTCATCAACCTATTACAACACCGTCACCACCTGTTACACCACAGCTTCTGGTCGAGACGCAGCTACGCGTTCCGTTTCTTCACTGGACTTTCCTGGAGTCACAAACGGAGCGGAAATGGCTTGTCGTGTCTGATGAAGTGACAACGGCTTTCTGTCTGCATTACCTCTTTTCTAGAGGACGGCCATGAGAAATCACTTCTCAAAAGAGAAAGTTCATGATCCTGAGAAAGGAGGCCCCGGGCCGTTCCCAGGAGCCACGAGAATGCTGGCTTTCCCCCTCTGATGATGCTGCTAGGAACCGGGGCACGGGACAGAGTGGCAGGTAGCGGCCGCAGAGACCAAGACAGGCAGCTTTTCCTTCCTCCCTACGCCCCTCCTCCGGGCCAAACACCTCTGCTGAGGGTGAAAGAACAATAGTCAGAAAACTTCCCAAACATGCCAAGAGGCCAGGTCCCCGTCCACGGCTCTCCCCTTTGACTTCGGCTACAGAACATCATCCAGTCCGGCTGCTTTCCGGGCCTCTCCTCCCCTCGCCCCAGCGAGAGAGCTTCAGAGAGCATGGATGGCCCCAGTGGCTGCTCAAGGAAAGGGAAGGCCAGGGAAGTGTTAGAACCCCAGCAGGCCCGTTGTAAAGGCCGAGAGGAAGCGAGAGGCCTGGTCAGCCAGGTGTCCCGAGATCAGAGGGGTCCTGGCCAGGTGCCCGGCTGCACCGGCACAGTTACTGGCTGGGCTGCTTCCAGGATATCTGTCAGCTGGCCTCCACCGGATGGTTCCGGGTTCCAGCAGTCAGTGGGCTTCCTATTGTGCCCGGGGGGACCTGACAAACTGGCGGAAGGCTGTGAGAGGCGGGTTAGGGATGTGGCTGCAGGTGGAGGATAGGGTAGTGCAAACAGAAGGGGAGGGGAGGAGTTGGGAGCCAAACCCCAGCAGTTTCTCCATTCAATAGCCAGCCCCACCCTGTGATTAGGAAAACAAAGGTGTGGGGGTGGGGAGAAGTCATTTCCTTTATTGTAACTATAGCCCTGCTGGGTTAGAGCGAGGCTGAGGGGGAGTCTGAAAGAATGAGTATCTTTGGGAGGATGAAGGGAGAGGGTCCTGCTTCTAACAGAGAATCCCAGGAGAGCTGGGGTGGAAGACGTGTTAAAAGTCCATTCAGGGTGATGCTTCACGCTCCTCGTAACCCAGGTTCCTTCTGGAGGCAGACAACACGGTCCTCCCTCCCATTTGGGCAGAAGTCAAGTGGGCTCCAAAGCAGCCTTTGTCCCCTGTGCGAATGGCCAGGCTCTGAAGTCATTCCGTTTGTGGGAGGAAAGGCTCAGGAGCGGGGAAGACAGGCTCCTTCAGTAGGGCTGGGTTAGGGGGAGTCTGTTCTGGAGGCAACGCTGTCAATCTGACCTGGATGCTCTACTTCCAGACTGAGACCTGAGCTCCGCTTTAATTATGCAAGGGAAGCTCAAAGCTAACCTTAATCCCGGAGGTACCGCATCGGATGACAAATGAGTGTGTATGTAATAAGAAAAATAAATACATGAATGTTAAGTGGATACACACTCACGATATGTAACAGCTTCTGATTAAGAGTTTTTTATGTATCAGGTGCTATGCTAAGCACTTTATATAGGGTTATCACATCTAACCTTCCCCAACAATTTTGTGGGATGAGTACTATTCTCTCTCTCTCTCTCAATATATTTTTATTTATTTCAGAGAGGAAGAGGGAGAGAGATAAAAACAGCCATGAGAGAGAATTGTTGATTGGCTGCCCCCTGCACTCCCCCTACTGGAGATCAACAATGTGGGCAAGCGCTCTGACCAGGAATCAAACCGTGACCTCCTGTTTCATAGGCCGATGTTCAACACCTGAGCCAGCCACACCAGCTGGGCATGAGTACTAGTCTTAGTCTCATTTTATGGATGAGGTGCCTGAAGCTCAGGGCAGTCACCTGAGGCCAGTTAATGAACTACAAGGCCAGGATTTGAAATCAGACCGTCCCATCCACAGCCTGCTCTCTTATCTATCGTGGTAACGTGCCTTACATGTGTGTGCACATGCATTTGTGTGTGTGTCTCTCCTCACACGGGGTTCTAGCTAACAAGCTAGCATCTGATCAGACCTACAAATAACCCAAGACTTCAGTTCTAAGGCCAGCTCCTGTCATCCATGGCCTGTTGGTAGAACTCCTTTTTTGTCTTTTTGGTTCGAGGCCTCTCATCTCTGATATGAAAGGGTTGGTAGAGCATCATGTAGTAGGTGGTCCCTTTTAGTTCTTAAGTTCTTTAACTATAGGAGAATCCAAAACTCTGAAGATTAGCTTCCCTCATTTTTGGTCTTGCTTATTTTGGATAGGAAATAGTTATATACACAGGAAAACAGCGAGGACAAATACCGACCCTATGGGTTAGATGCAAGGCAAGTCCTGGCCTGGGAACTCAGGCTCGGATGTGGCTCTGTAGCCTCAGGTCTAAAACAAAAGGACCGGACCCAAAGTAAGGTCCTTGGTAGCTCTGACACTGCTCCTATCGCAGAGTAAAGGTACAATCCACCTCCCTGAGAGCAAACGGAGTAGGAACGGAGGCAATTAGATTCCAAGAAGCCTGGGGAGCTCTGAGCTAGAGCTGAAAGGGCAGAAAAATGCTGGTTCCCTCCAACTCTTCCAGAGGCCGGCGCTCTCGGGGCTAAACCCCCACGTAGTTCCCGGTGGCGGCAAGCGCTTAAAGGTCAGTTAGATTACTTGCTATCAGCACGTCCGTGGGTGCTGGAATTCAGAGCGCGTGGTGCCTGTCTAGTCGGTCTCAGTCTGGGGATGTGAGCACTGCCCACGGCTTCAGACCGCGGGGGCCACCCAGCTTCCGAGGAGAAGTGACTGCGGGCCAGGCGCTGCTCTGTGTTCCGGAGGATGCAGAGACCAGCTCCACGCTTGCAGATTCTAACCTCGCAGGGGAGAGGAACGACTGTTCCGTGGGTGCCCTTGCCATATGTTATTTCAGGTCTTAGATAGATTCTTAACATCTGTATTTTCCTGAGGAGGAAATGGAGCCCTGGACAGCAGGAACCAATCAAGAAAATGAGCTGTCTTTGACCAGTAAGAACTACAATGAAGTTAAAAACAAAAAGCAGGAGCAGATAATCAGCAACCCCCAAGGAGCAGAAGACAGTAACCCAGTAGTCAGGACCCGACTAATAGTCACAAGGTCTGGCAGGCTAAAGATAACATCTTTTCAAGAAATATACATTTGTATATATGTTATTATTTTCAGAGAGGAAGAGAGAGAGACATCAATGACGAATCATTGATCAGATGCCGCCTGCATGCCCTCCTTTGGGGCTGAGCCTGAAACCATTCATGTGCCTGAACCAGGAATTGAACCTTGACCTCCTGGTTCATAGGTCTACACTCAAACTACTGAGCTACACTGGCTGGGCTAAAGATAACATCTTAAAAAAAATATATATATATATATATATATATATTTTTTTTTTATTGTTTTTTTTTTCTTTTCTTTTTTTCTGTTTCAGAGAGGGATAGTTAGAGACATCGATGAGAGAGAAACATCCCACTAGGGATGTGCCCGCAACCAAGGTACATGCCCTTGACCAGAATCGAATTTGGGACCCTTTTAGTCTGCAGGCCGATGCTCTATCCACTGAGCCAAACCTGTTAGGGCCCCATTCAATCTTAAAGCTATTTTTTTTCTTTCTATACTGCAAGCTCCTTTTCATTTCTCTGGGACAGTGTTCACAGACAGACACACTAAAAACAAAAAAACATAACAAAACAAAAACAAAAACACACGTGCAACAAAAAACAAAAAGCCCGAAACGAGGTGGGCAGCCTGCTGTGAAGAAGAGCTGGCTTTGCCAACTGCCCTCCAAACAAGCCTGAGGCCCCTGCAAAGTCAGAAGTGTAAGGGGGAGGCCTCAGTTTCCTCACCTGAACCGTGAGGGTGGCCCTGGCCAGGCAGCTCGGTTGATTAGAGCATCACCCTGATACACCAAGGTTTCGGGTTCAATCTCTGGTCAGGGCATTGGTTCATACAAGAGTCAACCAATAAATGCATAAATAAGTAAAACAAATGGGTGTGTGTGTGTCAAATCAATCAATAAAAAACATTTTTATTTAAGTGAGAATGCGGGGACTCCCTGGAAAGACTTCCTCTCATCCCCCCACCACCTCTAGCTGCACCTGGCACATCCCTCCCCACCCCACACCCACTGAAAAGGAGACTTCCAAATCAAAAGCTCGTGCCTGCATATTCCAGAGAATGAAATCGTTCCCGGCCTGTAATGCACCAGCAAGACAGGAGGACAGACCCACTTACCTGAAGCAGGAGCTGTGCCAGGCCTCGTTGACAGTCCTGTACAATCTCTGGCTGGGAGCAGTGTGGTCCCCACAGCCCCGGCACCTCCAGGCATCCTCACCTGCACACAAAACCGAGGGGGAGGGAGGGTCAGAGGCCGGAAGTACCACGAGTGAAGGGGCACTGGCTCCCACGGTGTGGAAGAAGACTCAGGGAGCAGATTCTCAAACTGAAAGGGTTAATCCAGTGTTGGGCCAGATGCACAATTCCCTTTCCTAGACCAACTCCGGAAGCACTGCCTGCCATCTCCCCAGGGAGAGGGAATTCATATATATATATTTTTTAGAAGATTTGTTAACTTTAAAAAAAAAATATTTTATTGATTTTTTACAGAGAGGAAGGGAGAGGAATAGAGAGTCAGAAACATCGATGAGAGAGAATCATCAATCAGCTGCCTCCTGCACACCCCCCGATGGGGATGTGCCTGCAACCAACTTACATGCCCCTGACCGGAATCGAACCCAGGACTCTTCAGTCCACAGGCTGATGCTCCATCCACTGAGCCAAACCGGTTTTGGCGAGAATTCATTTTTAAAAATGGTTCCGATGGTTCCTTTTTTCTACTGAAACAAAACCTGCCTTTTCTGGATGTGTCCGTCCTTGCTTATAGTTCTGAGCAGATGAAATGAACAAGGTCTTTTTCTTTCCGGACCAGCCTTTCCTACAACTGTTCTCCACCAGCACCCAGAAACGTGTCCTTTCTCGGTTCATCGTGGTATTGCCTTTGTCTGCTCCTCCAAAGCTCTGGGTGTGCAGATTTCCCGCCACCTCGTCCAGGAGCTCCCTCATTCAACCAGCCTCATGGGTCCACTCGTTGGACCCATGGGTTCCACCAAGCTCTACGTTGGAGATGGTTGGATAACATCATCCCTGCTCCATTGGGATGCACATCCACCGGGAAAAGAAACATCCTTCCTCATAGTCATTTTCCACTTAGATGCTCTTTCAGAAGCGGAAGCAAAGTGTTATTTTAGCTCGGAGAAAGATGTCGGAGAAAGATATAGAAGGGGAAGAATAAACTTTTAATGAATGCCTCTTATACGCCAAGAATTATGGTAGGCACTGTCTCATTTAATTCCCAAAAGAATCCCGCGAGGCATTGAATGGATGGGAGAATTGAAACTTGGGGCCACGGGTGACAGGCCACGTGGCAGATCTAGCATCCCAACCCAGGTCTGGCTCATCGGAAAGACAACGCTCTTTTCCCTCCACCATGTTAATTCCTACTCGTTCCACTTAGGGAGCCAGGAAAGTCTTTGTAGGGGAAGCGGACACTTGAGCGCTGAGCCTTGAAAGATGGGGAAGATTTACCAAAGGCTGAGAGAGGGTGGGGAAGGGCTGTGCCGGCTGAGGTATTAGTGTGGACAATAGCAGAACTGGTCCATGTCCCTCCAAAAAGGACAGAACACAATACGCCTGGTGTGGCTCGGCTGCCAACTTCTTGAAATAAAGAGGGCAGCTGAGATCGAGCCGTGGTACCTTACTGAGCCCTAGAAAGCGGGACAAGGTTGTTACAAGACTCCCTTGTGCTCTCTGTGTGTGTGGCTTTGTTCTCTCTGGGTAGCTCCAGACTGCCACAGGCACAGGGGCCGTAAATAGACAATGCCCCGCTCCGGCCATTTTAGGATTGGTCAGCAGCAGTGGGGGCAGTCAGAGCCTAGACAGCTGTCCTCATGGCCCAGGGAACTGAACTTGCTGGCGCAAGGCTTTAGAACAGTGGTCGGCAAACTCATTAGTCAACAGAGCCAAATACCAACAGTATAATTGACATTTCTTTGGAGAGCCACATTTTTTAAACTTAAACTTCTTCTAACGTCACTTCTTCAAAATAGACTCGCCCAGGCCATGGTATTTTGTGGAAGAACCACAGAGCACATAAGTGAGCACGTAATCGAGCACGTAATCATGGGGGCTTGGCCACGTGGACAGCCATGAGCACGTGAACAGCCGTAAATGAGCACGTGATCAAGGGGGTGTAACCACATGAAGTCGTAAACGAGCACGTGATCAAGGGGGCGGGGCCACGCGGACAGCCATAAGTGAGCACATGATCAAGGGTGTGGGGCCACGTGTAAATGAGCATGTGAACTGCTGTAAGTACGTGAAGGGGGGGGCGGGCGCGGGGTCACGTGAACAAACAGAAGTGAGCCCTGATCAAGGGTAGGGCCATGTGATCACGCGATAGTGGGCACTGAGGACGGAGGAGGGGCCATGTACAGATTGAAATGATGCGGCCAGAGCCCCCAGGAGCTGAAAAGGCAGGTGAGACCCTCTTCAGACTCTTGGAGAGAGCACAGGAGGCAGATGGGCCAGGCAGCGGGTTCTGCCCCCCCCCCCCCCCCCCCGCCTCACCCAGCAGGGTTCCTGGGCCTGGGCTCCAGCGCCTCCCACAGTTCCCAGTCCGGGGCGGGCTTCTCCTGCCTCCCCACCTTCGCACCTGCAGTTCCCTCCTCCTGGAATGCCCTTCCTCATCCTCCCAATCCCAGGGGGGCTTTCCCTCCACTGGGACCTTCCTGAGTCACTGGGGGCTCCCCCTGCACCCAGCACCCGCTTCCTAAGGAGCTGGTGTGTGAGGGAGAAAGGCTCCATCACTTGCAAGCTCGCAGGGGCCTGAGGGCTGACCTTGAGCAGGGTTTTCACACTGAATACTTTCTGCAAACAGAGCCTTACCTGAGGCAGTGATTTAAAACAGCTGGAAGCTCGGCTGCTTGGGGTGAAGTGGTGAGTGTGGAAGGGCCTGGGAGATGGGGGTTGGGGTTGGGGTTGGTCCTTTCCCCTGTGACTCCGGGGAGACAGGGGATGGTGCTGGTCCTGGCGGTGGGATGGGGAGCCAGGAGACGGGGGAGCCCTGGGCCAGTCCAGGGCTGACAATGACTGACTGGTACAGACGGGCTTCCATGTTTTCTGAGCTGCGGTTCATGCCCATGTGGCTGGGCCAGCAAACTCATCTCTCACAGCAAAAAGCCAGTGTGTACCACTGGTCGGCAAACTCATTAGTCAACAGAGCCAAACATCAAATGATGGACATTTCTTTGGAGACCCACATTTTAAAAAATATATATATTTTATTGATTTTGTACAGAGAGGAAGGGAGAGAGATAGAAACATTGACGAGAGAGAGTCATCGATCAGCTGCCTCTTGCACACCTCCTACTGGGGATATGCCTGCAACTAAGGTACATACCCCTGACCAGAATCGAACCACATTTTTTAAACTTAAACTTCTTCTAACGCCACTTCTTCCAAATAGACTCGCCCAGGCTATGTTATTTTGTGGAGCCAAAGAGCCTCACGTGGCTCGAGAGCCGCAGTTTGCCGACCACGGCTTTAGAACCCTTCCTCACCTGCTCCTTTCCTCCAGTTCCCTGGTGATGGGATACACCCGCCCGTCGCCTCCAGGATCCCAACCTCTCAGACTCTCCCGAGGGGCCTTTTTGGTCTTTGGGTGGAAGAGGCCAGAGAGGGCGCCATCACCCTCCCAGACCCCAAAGCAGAAAGACTGAGACTCATTAAAATGGGCTATGGATGGGGGTGGGGGCGGGGGTGAGAAAGTGAATTGGGTTTTGGATGAACACAGACATCCAATCGAACCCCCCCCCCCCCCAGTCTGGAGATTCGAGCTGGGAACATTTTTTGGAACAATTACATGGAAGGGCTCTGAGAGTCCCTTTGTGAACTGCCGCCCTGCCCCGCCCCAGCAGAGCTCATTCTGTGAAGCCGCACCTTGCTTCTTGTTTTTAATTTTTAACCCAAAAGTAATAGTCTCTAACCTGACCACCCACTGGCTCAACGATTCAGTATCTTGGCTCGGAATGACTTCTGGCTGTTCCCAGAATGCAAAAAGGACCAGAGCTTTGTGTGATGAGGGTATTCGAGAGCTTGGTACTGCTACACGCTCCGGAGCCCGCCCTGTTTTCTCGTCTGGAGGAATTCAAAGCCTTTTCACGCTTAAGTAGCACCAGCTCTGGGCTAGGCACTACGGGCACAAAAGTCAAGATTTCTCTAACAGCCAAAACCGGTTTGGCTCAGTGAATAGAGCGTCGGCCTGTGGACTGAAAGGTCCCAGGTTCGATTCTGGTCAAAGGCATGTACCTTGGTTGGGAGCACATCCCCCGTGGGGGTGTGCAGGAGGCAGCTGATAGATGTTTCTCTCTCATCGATGTTTCTAACTCTCTATCCCTCTCCCTTCCTCTCTGTAAAGACTCAATAAAAAAAATATATATTTTTAAAAAGCTATCTACACAAACCTGCCCTTATTTCCTCACTTCCTACTTACCGGGACAATCTGCCACAATCTGACTTCCACCTCCACCATTTCTCAGAAACTGTCTCACCGAAGTCAACAGTGACTGCTTATTGCTAAACCCAGTGGACACGCTTCAGTCATTCTTTTTCTTTTCTTTCTTTCTTTCTTTTTTTTTTTTTTTTTAAATATATTTTATTGATTTTGTACAGAGAGGAAGGGAGAGAGATAGAGAGTTAGAAACATCGATGGGAGAGAGTCATCGATCAGCTGCCTCTTGCACACCCCCTACTGGGGATATGCCCGCAACCAAGGTACATGCCCTTGACCGGAATCGAACCCGGGACCCTTCAGTCCCCAAGCCGGTGCTCTATCCATTGAGCCAAACCGGTTTCGGCTTCAGTCATTCTTTAAGCAAATATTGACTGCATGCCACCTCTGTGTCTAACACTGTGTTGCAAACAAAGGTGAGATTAAGCAGCAGATATCGAACAATAACATTATTATTCTAATTAGGACTGGGGCAAGTGGTGTGAAGATCATATCAAGTTCTTAACTAGGAAAATGGGGTTAGGGTAGAGCAAACAAATATTTCTCCAGGCAGCCATTTCCAAGCTGAGCTCTAAAGAACGAATATAAACTGTGGAGGCAGTGCACAAGAGGAGGAGGGGAGGGTTCCATTGGAGGCTGGGACATGCAAAGGCCCTGAGGCAGGAACACAGACTCCTCACACAGCATTACAGCCGGCTCTTGCTAGCTCTGAAAGACTGAGGGAACCAAGACCTGTCCCCGGCCTCCCACAGTCCCTCACTAGCATCTTCTTTTCTCGTTAACATTTACGGAGGGAACGAATGGCCCTCCACAGAGTGGCCCCAAAGAAGCTTTACTTCTTATCACCCCTTACAAAGGGATGCTCTAGTCACATCTTGACCTATTTTCTACTCCTGCCACTCACACTCATGTTCTTGCATCCTAACATTCACACCTCAAGGCTTTCTGTGTTCAGAATACTTTACACCAACCTTTCCCCCTTAAATCAAGCTTCTATCTTTCTGGGGTGGTCCCCCAAAGGCAGGTAGCGTTTGTTTCATTTTGCCTGTACCTATTCTATATCGGTTCTGTAATTACAGTGCATTATGTTTGTCTGTCTCCCTCAGCTCCTCCTTCCCTGTCCCCTTCCCTCCAGCTCAAAGGGGCAAAGATCACATTTTGAAGATCTTTAGGTCTGCTGGGCCTCACAGAAAGCCTGGACCAGTACAGACAACCCTCTGAGTAGTAAATCCAACTGAAAAATTGTACCCACCTGTCAACTATAAAAGTGCGTTCTAAAGATAAGCTCCAACGGTCAGCAGAGATTGACTTCACTGGAATAAGGGCTCTGAGCCCTAGCCGGTTTGGCTCACTGGATAGAGAGTTGGCCTGAGGACTGAAGGGTCCCAGGTTCGATTCCAGTCAAGGGCACATGCCTGGGTTTTGGGCTCCATCCCCAGTGCAGGAGGCAGCGGATCAATGATTCTCTCATCATTGATGTTTCTATCTCTCTTTCCCTCTCTCTTCCTCTCTGAAAATCAATAAAAATATATTTTTTAAAAAATAGAAATAAGTGCTCTGACTCCCAGGGTGACTACCTACAGGAGGCCTTATCAGATTGTACTCGAGTAAAGATGTTTACCCAGAGCCTTTGACCTCCCGAGCCCAAACACTCATCAAGAGAATACTCTTGGAATTTTCAGCTCCCATGCAGCCCTGAAAGTCGATGATCCTCTTTTACAACCTTCATTCTAGGAAATGTAAGATAAATATAATAATACAACGTTTATAGACCTGTGAGGTCTAACGGAAGACTGATCCAGATTCCAGTCCAGTCGGCCTGGGACATCCTTCCGTGATCGGCAAACTGCGGATTGCGAGCCCCATGTGGCTCTTTAGCCCCTTGAGTGTGGCTCTTCCACAAAATACCATGGCCTGGGTGAGTCTATTTTGAAAGAGTGGTGTTAAAAGAAGTTTAAGTTTAAAAAACGTGGCTCTCCAAAGAAATTTAAATTGTTGCCCTGTTGATATTTGGCTCTGTTGACTAATGAGTTTGCCGATCACTACTAGGAAATACCTCATTGTACCGGGCTGTTCACCGCTCCTTTTGTTGTGTTTGCCTCTCATATTTGCAGACTTATCAATAGTGGCTACTGATGGTAAGAGTCCAGAAAGGAAGCCTGATTAATAAATGTCCCCAGCAGACTCAAACAATAAGGGGCGGAGGGGGGTTATTAGGTGCTTAATGATCAGAAAACCGCGCCTTGATTATGGGAATTTGTTGCTTTTAGGAAGTGGTAAATGTGCCATGCAAACAAACAAGGTAAAAATGGCAACAAATGGCTCATTACATAGAGGCTTATTTTCCGGACCTTTTGCCTACTGGTATAAAATACATTCAGTTTATATACATCTCTCTCTCCCAGCTTAATAAATAATTGGTGATATGCCCCTCCAACAATCTGTGAATGCATGGGCAGGCACTAGGATGGCAGGATGGTGAAGGTTAGAATGGCCTTTAAAAATCCTCTAATCCAACCCTTTCATTTTTTTCTGAAAGAAAAATGGCCTTAGAGAAGGAGAATCAAGTTTCCTCACCATCAGAAAACTGGTCTGGGAGGGGCTCAAAAGGGTTCTGAGGCTAGTAGATCGGTTGCATTTTTATTACCCTATGCAGCCTCCGACAAGGTGCGACTTGCTTTAGACTACACAGCCACTCAGTGGCGGGGCTCGGCCTGGTACCCCAGCTCAGAGTCAGCGCCGTTTCCCACAAGACACTCCTGTTCACCTTCATCTTGGCCTGAGAGTTGCGCTTCTGCAAACTAGTCCTTCTCAGACTTCAAAGTGGTGAGAAGTCCCCGAGGCCGGAGAGCTCACGAGACCATAAAGCCGAGCCTGAACCAACATGCACAGATCCGAGCCTTTCATTTGAGAAAAAGCTTTGGTGCTTCTCAGATTCCACCAAACAATGGGAACCAGGAACAACACCCAGCCCATTCAGGGCAGCACAAAACAACAAGCAGGGGAACGGCGGTGCCCCCTGGGAACTGGCAGGTCAGGTGCACAAACCCCACTTGTTCCCGGATACAGCGGGAAAGCAGAGGGGCAGGGGAACAGCCGAGAGAGAAAAGACCACATTTTCCTGCTACCAACGAGAGAAAGTCTAACAGTAACGATTAACGCTTCTCTAGATACTCTCCCTTATCCCAAAGGGTTTTCCTCCTCCCTGCCTTACCAAATATTGCCCGAGGGAGTATCTAAGGGAAAAAAGATTAGATTTTTAAAAAAAAAATTTTTTTTAAGGAGCTTCTGCACTTCTCTGGACCTTAGAGACTTCCCTCATAAAAGGAGAGATCAAAGGATTCCTCCAGCTCTGAGAGCCTGTGGCACCAAACCAGGGGCCCCTCGTTGCTCAGGTGAAGGCACAGAGGCATCTCAGGTGGTTTCGTTCTTGCTGCTGCTCCGTTGGCCCTTTTGCTTAGTAGGGAACACTGTAAGGGGGTAAGCGGAACTGGACTTAGACCCAGGTGTGAAACTTGTCCATAAGCAAACCATTGAACCTCTCTTAATCCCTAAAAGGAGGGTAACAAGAGGATTACGAGAAAGAATCCCCCGTCTGTGAAAATAACTCCCACACTTGCAGGCACTTAGCTGGCAACTGAATTGTGAGCAGCTTTTCTCCCGTCTTCCATGTGTATTTAGGGGCTTGGCTGGGGAGGAAAGGGTGAGCTGACAACACTAACCGCCCAACTCTGAAGGGAATGTTTTCAAAACAAATTCAGAAAGTGTTTTCTGTGTGCCCATGTGCAAGACACCGACTAGGCACACACTGCAGGGGGGGGGGGGCATGGTGAGCACTCCAGGGATGTGAGGGACAAAGGTATGCAGAAATAACCCATGTCAGAGAGGGACTAGCCGGGTGCTGGGGGGCAGGGCAAGCTTGGCAGAGTAATAAGATACTGGGTGGAGCCCTAATCTGTTTGACTCAGTGGATAGAAAGAGCGTCAGCCTGCGGACTGAAGGGTTCCAGTTTCGATTCTGGTCAAGAGCACGTACATTGGTTGCAGGCACATTCCCAGTGTGCAGGAGACAGCTGATAAATACTTTTCTCTTGTTGATGTTTATAACTCTCTATCCCTCTCCCTTGCTCTCTGAAAAAAAAAAAATCAATAAAATATATTTTAAAAAGAAAAAAAAAGATACTAGGTAGAGAAACAAACAAGACAAATGTTTCTTGTGGCTTTTGGGCCATTCAGCTTCTTCCTTCCAACCACGTGTTTACGTATGAGTGAGTCGGCAATTTCTCATCTGGAGGAACACCTACAAAGAATCTCCATCAGAGAACCGATCAACCAATGCATCTATTTGCAGACAGCAGTTCTCTACCCATTATCAATGATGGGGGTGTGGGTGGGTGGGGAAAAACCCTACTTTGAATGTTTATTATGTGCCAGGCAGTGTCCTAAGCACTATGCAAGCATGCATCAATCGAATATAAAGGTCCCCTGAGGTAAGGACTAGTATTGAAGAACTATATTATTCCCATTCTAAGAGGAAACAAAAATGCCCAATTAACAAGTGTTAGAGCTTGGATGAGACCACAGGCCTGCTAACATCAAAGTCTATGTATTTGACTACATTTTAGACTTTCTTTCCCAAAAAATAAATTATAAGGAGGAGCTGCCGAAACAGAATCCCAGGGTGGATGCTCAAGGTACACATGAATAAGAACCAAGCAATGGTTTCATGTGCTAGCTACCGTTGGATATAAATTAATAAGTAAAAAAAAAAAAAAAGAAAAAAAATCTAATTCTTGCTACTGTATAAAGAAGGTCAAGAGTAAGAAAAAGGATAGACTTGTAAGAGACGGCTACAGCTGCAGGTCTTCTCATTGAAATGCTAAAGCGATGCCCCACCGCTCACTAATTTGTTCCTGAAACTCAGCCCCCTCCAGGCTGTCCTGGTCAGAAGCTGGGAATCAACCCAACCTCCCAAAGATGCATCCATGTGGAGTTTAATGCAGCCTCTTGAGCATGATGAGTTTCTATGCAGCTTTAAAACCGTATAGTCTTGTCCAATTCATTCTGCCTATCCATGCCAGATGGATAGTTTAAAAACCAATGCCCTAATCATGACTCTTCCTACCTCTAACCCTATGGTCTCCACTGCAGACTGGAAAATTCCACAAGCCTGGCATTAAAACACTCATCTGGCTTCCTCCACCGTCCCAGCCTTTCCTTCCACTTCCAATGTCTCCCCCACCGCCCCATCCTTGCCTCTGCCACATGGATCAACTTCACATCCTTTGTGAAGCCCTTGAAACTTGCCCTGCTTTGACTCCTACTCCAGTTTCTTCCCCACCAGGATACTACCCCCCCTTTAAAAAAAAAAAAAAAAAAATATATATATATATATATATATATTTTTTTTTTATTGATTTCAGAGAGGAAGGAAGAGGGAGAGAGAGATGGAAACATCAATGATGAGAATCACTGATTGGCTGCCTCCTCCATGCTCTGGATCAAGCCCACAATCCGGGCATGTGCCCTTGACCGGACTCAAACCTGGGACCCTTCAGTCCACAGGCTGATGCTCTATCCACTGAGCCAAACCAGCTAGGCCCCCCCAACCCCACCTCTTTTTTAAGATTTCTCAATCTTACCTCCTTAAAGAAGCATTCCCCAACCAGATCTGGTAGCCATCCTGGAGACCTTGCTGGTCTTCAAATACCAGTATGCCAAGCACACTCCTGGCTTAAGGCCTTTAGTCATTCTCTTATTGTGTCTAACATGTTCTTCCCCCGGATGTTCAAATGGTCCAAGTCCTTGCTTCCTTTGCTCAGACGGCACAGACCAGAGAAGCTTCCTGACCTCCCACCGCTCCTATGTCCTTGTCTTACTTGATTTCTCTCTGGAGCATTTATCCCTGACCTGCGATAGCCATGTAGCTCATTACTGTCCATCTCTCTCCACCAGAACACGGGGAAGGGATTCCGTCTATTTCGTCCCCTCAGTGCCCCAGGGCCTAGACGTGCTTGGCAGACAGTAGGAATTCAATATATATTTATAGGATGAATAACGAACAGTTCTCCCTCACCTCTGAAACGCCGCACTGGGATCACACACAGGCTTTATATAGCTTGTCTCTTCTTTTCCCCCAGAGAAAAGGGGGCCTGGGGACAAGTTCAGGGGTTTGCCAGGGATGAACTGCCTGTGGCTGCCCTGGTTGCAAGCCTCCTGGGGTCCCCGAAAGGTGAGGAGATGATGCCTGTGGGGGAGGGGAAAGCCATGCTCCTGGGAAGGTGCGTGCACTATACAGCTTGTTCGCATTTGTGTATTTTTTCTTTCCCTTCATTACGCTAAGCAGACAAGGAATTTCTCCAAGGCCCCAATCATATTATTTCTACAAATCTTTGTTAAGGGCTCATGGCGTGTCAGACTCTGCGTTCTCAAGCAGCCTGGAACATTACAAAGGGAACAGGTAAGTCCTAGGTCAGCCTTGGCTCTCCCGCTAGCTGAGTGACCCTGGACAAAGGCATATTCGTCCCAGAGCCTCAGTTTCCTCCTCTGTAAAACGAGGAGAGTTACACGATCCCTAGCTCTCCCTAGCCCCAGCAGCTGTTAGAATGTAGGAGAGGTAACCCTTGTCCCGGCCCAGTGCCTCAGACATCACAGGCACTCCGTAAATATTGGATTTCGTCATTGCTGCTTCTCCTGTTACACAACGATCGGAGTTGTCTTGAGACAGCTTAGCCAGAAGCAAGGAAAGGTGAGGTCCCACTTCCTTCTCTGCCTCCCCGAGCAAGCTCATTCTGGTGTTTGTGAAGCAGAGAGGATGAAGCGCTCAATTTTGAGTTGGAAAATGTGAACTCCGGCCACCGCCACTCAGCTGGAGGTGGTTTCTGCCCCGCAGTCTCCTCGCCCATAAAAAAGCCAGGCTGGCTTTCTCTCAGCTCTTCAAAGGTCCTCCACGCCTTCCTGCCTCGGGGCCATTTTACGCTGTCCCTTCTGCCCCGAATGTCCTTCGCCCTTTCTTTGCAGGACCAATTTCTGCGGAGTCTTGGGGGAAGCATACACTTGCTTTTTAAAGAGAAGCATTCCCCAGCCACTCTCCCCAGCCCAGGTGCATGCTGATTTCCGTTACTGTAGCACTCCTCCCCATTGCTACCTCGATGACTTACTGTCCACCTCTAGGACTGCCAGCACCACGAAGGCCAGGCCCGTGTCTGTGAACTTCATCCCTCTGCTCCTCCGCGCTTGGCTAAGCGCATGCATGGCACAGAAACAGCCAACAAGCATCCTGACGGCGGGACACGTAAACGAACGCACCAGAGGCTTGGATGCCTCGGGACAGCTTTTTCGTTCACTCAGAGGAAACCTAACCGACACGTGCACGCCAAGATCTTACACGTTTCCAAGAATCGAGGTGCAAGACGGGGGACCTACGTGACACAGAGGTTAGAAAGAGTCATAGAAAACCATGTGAGCCCTAGCTAGCTGGCTTAGCTCAGAGGACAGAGCACTGGCCTGCAGACGGGAGGGTCCCAGGTTCCATTCCGGTCCAGGGCAAGCAGCTCAGTTGCAGGTTTGATCCCCAACCCGGGTCATGGGTGCATGCAGGTCAGGGGTGCATGCGGGAGGCAACATATGGACGTGTCTTTCTCATATGGATGTTACTCTATCTGTCCCTCCCCCTCCCTTCCACTCTCTCTAAAAATCAATGGAAAAGTATCCTCCAGCGAGGATCAATAAAATAAAATATCTTTTTTAAAAAAAAAATAAATAAAATCATTTGAGTTGAACTCTGAAATCTAAAAAAAGAAAAATGAAACGGACATAGTGCACTTCCCCCTAGCCCTCTCTCTCCAGAAGCCAATGATCCCGAAGGAGGAGAAAAACCAGGCTCCCACGGCGAGGAAGTGACCCACCGGTGGCCCGGTCCCTGCATTCAGGATGGAGGAAGTGACTGTCCGCGGCTGAAAGCCAGGAAGTGGGGGGCAGACATCCAGGACCAGCTCCCGCCTCCACTGTTCCCTCCTGCCGCCTGACCCTGGGCGACCCGGGGGCCGCGCCACACAAGCCCCTGGTGCAGGGGGACGGAGGGGGGGCAGGAAGCCGCAGGGTGGTGTGTGCGGGGACCGAGGGAGGGGGGGCAGGCGGCGCTGCAGGCCCAGCTACCCCTTCACCCTTCACCCCTGCAAACTCTTCCCTCCAGGAGGCGCTTGGCCACATGTCTTCGGCTAAGGGAGAACCCCGAGCCTCAGGGGGACCCCTTCCCGCCAATCTGCGCCTTAAGCCCCAAGGGGAGCCCCACTCCCCTGTTTCCTGCCAGGAGCCCAGCCTCAGTTTGGAGCTCCTCCATTTCCCACAGAAAACCCAGACCCCGGGGTAACTTCCCACCCCCTCTTAACTGCCCCGAACCCCCAGATTCCCGTGCTCCCCACACCCCAAACCCCACACCCCACAACACCTCCCTCCTCGGGACCCAGGCCCCGCGGCTTCCTCTGAAAGGTGTGAACTTGGGGATCTGCGGGCGCGAAGTGCAGCTAAAAGCTGGCCCCCCGCGGAGCCAGCACCCCCCCTCCCTCTCCTCCCGGGGTCCCCCACGCGCCCGCCCGCCCGCCCCGGGGCGCCCTCCGCCTCCAGCGCCCCAAGTCCCGGTCCCTCCACCTCCGGGTTTTCGGGGAGCGCTGCGCTCGCTCCCCCAATCCTCCCGCTCGCATGGGGGTCCCCTCAGCCCGAACCCCCGAGAGGCCGCCGGCACCCCTCAGGCGCCCGGGCCCGGCCTCCGCGGGGAGAGAGGCGGGCCGGATGGCGCGGCCCTGCTTACCCGCCGGCGCGGCCATGGTCCCGGGGCGGAAGCGCGGAGGAAGGGGCGGGGGCCGCGGCGGCTCCTCGGGCGCCCGCTGTCGCCTCAGGCGCGGGAGGACCTTGGCCCCGGGCGCGAGCAGGATGCACCGCCTACGGCGCCCCGGGAGGACCAAACCGCACCTGGCCCCCGGGCCCGCCCGCCGACGCCCCGCCCCTCGTTGACCCCGCCCACTCTGACCCCGCCCCGTAAAGGCCCCGCCTCACACTGGCCCCGCCCCTCGCTGGCCCTGGCCCCTGGCTCAGAGGCGGTCCTAGCGCCCCCTAGTGCGAGTGGGTCCCTCCGTGGCTGCCGGAGCTGGTAAAGATGATGCAGCGCGGGAGGACTCAAAAGAGAACGCGGCCCATTTCACAGATGGGGACTGCTGAGGGCCAGAGGATACCATCGTTTTCCGATTACCTCGAAATGGCACAGCTGGGTTGGGAACCCAGGTCTCCTGGCTATCAAGCACTCCTGGAATCAAGAATAGGAATATGGAGAAAACATAGGGCTACCCCATAAACTAGCTTTGGGGGAGAGGGGTGAAGCGTGGAGGCTTCCTTTAGAAGCTTCCAGCTCAAAGAAGCCACTTCTCTGCGCCACTGTGGATAAACAGACGCCCAGTAGATATTGGGGGTCAGGTCCTTAGCCAGGGTCAGGTCCTTAGCCAGACCAAAGAGGGATGTAAATGAACTCAGCACATCCCAGCTTCCCATTTTTTTTTTCCAAGATAAACTAAAAATCCAGATGTTTCGGTGACGTTTTCCACTTTTTTAAGACGTTGGGAACATGAAGTTCTAACAATGCCATGTAGGCCAAAGGAAACACACCTGTCTCCTGGGTCTGTCCTGCAGGTTCCTCTTTATGGAGGAGAGAGCACTGGACCAGGAGTTAGGACAGCAGGCCAGCTTCTGGCAGCTGCTAGCTGGCTGAGGGCCCCTGAGAGCCACTGAGCCACGCCACTGATCAACTTGAGAACGATGAGGTCAAAGTGTGAGAGGGAGAAAAGAGCTCCATGCTGAGGGATGACCGGTAGCTCTAGTGTGCTGGGAAGCCTGAGGCTGGGCTGAGTTTGTGACCTTACCATCTTCCCTCTCCCGTTCTGCTGAGGAGCGGTACCCCCTGCTGGGCAGGCAGACCACCTGCCCTGTCCCAGAGCACGCAGAAAGCTGCTGACAGTGGGCCATGTCTGTCCTCCAGCTCTGCTGGGCCACAAGCTATGCTGTGTGTGGCAACCTGCGAGCTTAGGGACTCCACATACTTGTCAGGACCAGTGCTGCCTGTCAGACAGGCCACCCCTGGGGCAGGACTACAGAGGAGGCCAGGCCTCCTGCCTACATGGCCGTTTGAAGACTTCTGTCTTCAGTGTGATGCTCCCAAAGACACGCAGGTGCTTTCCGGGGGCCAGACCAGTGTGACCACTCCCTAACCCACCCCCCTGACCCCAGGTCCCAGATAAGCAGCCCACAGCTCGCAGTAATGTAAAACCATTTAATTCTAAATCAAATCACTTTCACAACAGTGAAAATTAGCAGCTGGTCAGGGTGTGCCGCTGTACATGGTATCATTTTCTGTCTGTGGTTGGGACCTGGTCCTGATCCACAAAGGCGGCAGGAGCAGTAGAGGCTAAGAACATAAAAACACACACACAAAAGAAAGGAAGACGGCCTTAGGGGGGGGAGGGGGAGCCTGCAGGGGGTTGTGGGAAGGGGGCTCCCTATCAGGGCTGGGCCAGCAGTCCCAAATGGGCTCTCCTGCCCCAGCTCCTGGCAGAGGCTGAGTGGGGACCTATAAGACTAAAAGCCAAAGGGCAGGTAGCCAACTGGCTTTGCTAACAGGTTCCTGGGATACCTTTGCTGGGAGAGCTTTTCTCGGCTCACTTCCTTTAAGAGTCCGAGTGATTATAGCTTTGCCGGGAGTGCTTTCCTGACTCGCTCCGTTTCCTCAAAGAGTCCAAGTGATTCACCTTCCTTCCCACATCCCTTCCTGAACCTTGCTTCTGGAAACCCACTTCGGTTGGGGCCAACAGATTGGCGTCCTCTCCCCGACCACTAGGTGGAGACACTACCCTGAGGAATCCCGCCGGCCCTCTCCAGCTGAGAAACTCTCTCGGGGCACCTTCCACTTTGGGGATTTCTAGGTGACAAAAAAGAGCACTATTGAGCGAGTGCCACCCAAGGTATTGAAAATCCACGAGGCACACGGGAAAGCTGGTGGCTTCTTCTTATCAAATGGATTCAGCAAATGAATCACTTGTTCAATACTTGTATTTTGACTTTTAACACTGAACTCTGGCATTGACGGGTTACGAGGAGAAAGGGGGGGGGGGGCTGTGGCTCCCCATCCTGGATAAGGTCCTGGTTTCCGTATGCTATGCAGCGCCAGACCCGGGGGGGAAACATCAGGTGGGGCTATTGCTGGAGGGAAGCCGGGAGCACGGTGGCCCCTGAGGAGGCCATCTCCTCCCTGCCTCAGGGATCTCTGGAATAGACTAGATTTCTAGGGAGAGGCCCGACAGACTATTCCACCAAGTGAACCGTCTTCTTGCCCGGCACCACGCTCCCTCCATCGGATGCGGAGAAAGCAGCGTGTGAAGCTGAAGGACAAACCAAGGGCTTGGGCAGCATGACCGCCACAGAGGCCACACCGCGGACCGCTGCGCTGAGGCTCCCCAGGCCCCTGCCCGGCTTTAACCCATCACCGGCTGCCTGTCCTGGAGCCACGGCTTCCCTGGCTTTAGCACATATCCAAGGTGTCCCCCGATCCACTCCTGCCTCTTCACGAAGGACAACGTGGCGGATGGTCTTCACCGTGCAGCGGGGCTGACGTGACAAACCCATGTCCTTCGGGCAGGTCTGGGAGGGGGTGCCGGGGAGCTTCTGTGGCCGTGGGGACAGGGCTGCCGCGCGGCTGTCCCTGCATCCGAGTCTGAATCCCGCTGCGGTCCCGACTGCAGGTCCTTCCTCCGCCAGCAGCAGAGGAGCAGGTGTGTGGTTTGGGGGGAAAGGTGACGAGACATCTGTGAGTGAAGACACGTCTCCCAGGATGATCTGTGCCAAACGACGACGAGGTCATTCAAGCCGCTCTCTGGAGCCAAAGACGCCGAGGGTGGCCAGAGCCAATAAAAGATCTCTGGGTCTCTGGTGAGTTCATGATGCGCCTCCGGCTTCGGCTGCTGCAATTAGGATCTTTATAGGACAGCGATTTCTGCATCTCTGCTGAGGAGGGAGAGGGAGGAGGAAATGGGGCAGAGCAGCACTGAGGTCTGAAAGGGGAGCCTCTCTCCTGAGGACCCCCACTGACTGCAGAGGCCGTTTACTGGAAACAAGGGGTATTTAATGAGACGGAAGGAGGTTTCCACGATTAACATGGGGTTCATCCCTTTGTTCTTATAAGATTAAGCTCAGGTGAGGTTGTACCCCCAGTTTCTCTCTTCTGCTTCTTCCCTGTGCAGACAGGAGCTACTGAGCTGGCTGGAACAGGATTTCATGTTGTAACCCAGGAGAGACGGGGAGGTGCCCAGGCCTGAGGTTATGGCAGAGTGTTTATGGCCGTGGCCACACTCCAAGGTTCTCGACAACAGTCTTGAGTCCTAAAGCTCCGATGGAGAAGCAAGATGCCTTGATGTGTTACTGAGTCCACTGAGTCCAGGGCTCGCGTTTCTCCAGGAAGCCGAACATCCAGAGTGGGGGCGGTGTGGCACCAGTCCAGAGGCCCTGCCATGGACGGAGGCCGGGAGCCCAGCATTAGGCAATGAGGAGCCAGAACATGATCACCAGGGCCACAAACAGGAAGAGGCGGGACAGGAACTGCTCATCCACGTACTGGGGCGTCCCGGGGACAGCTGGAGGGAGACAGGAGGGAGAGGAGGCTGTTAGCGCTGCAGCTGTGCACACGGCCCATTTGGGACAGAAGTCGAGAAGCATCAACCTTCATCTCTTTACAACAAAACCCAACAAGACTTGCACACCAACAAGACTTGCACACCAACAAGACTTCCAAACCCCAAATAATGTCAGGCAGAACAAAACTGGAATTGTGAAAGTAGGTGGAATAACAATAGGGACCAGATCTCCACTGTACCCTAAAGGGTTTGGCCTACAGGCACAATAAGTGGGGAAACTCTTGGAGGGAATAACAGAAGGAGAGCTATGTTTGTTAGGCACCTTCTGTGCGCTCAGTGCTTGTACACACATTATTACTTGGGGAGTACTATTCCCATTTTCTGTAGGAAGAAATCAAAGTTGGTGGTGAGCACATAATACAACATACAGATGCTGTATTATACAATTGCATACCTGAAACCTATATAATGTTATTGACCAATGTCACCCCAATAAATTCAATTAAAAAAGGAAGAAACCGAAGCACTGCCTCCCGAGTCACCGAGTCTCTAGGTTCTGGCCCCGCTGAACCGGGAGGGTCCAGAGAGCCCCGCGTGAGGGCCTTCCTTTCCCGAGGAGAGCGAGGGCCCAGCAGGCAAATGACCCATTTCCCTCACCGCCTGGCGACCTAGGGGAGCAGCGGGCTGAGGGCTTGGGCTTCCCTCCTCGCTGTTTTGAGAAAAGCTGCTTTGTACAGCTCCCGGTCCTGACTATCAGGAAGAGAGCTAAGAGCACCTCACCCCAATGGGCAAGTGTATCAGGATCAGAGAAAACTGTCTGCTTATGGCAGGAGGATCCAGAGTCCAGCCTGTCTTCCTCGGGAACCCGAGGCGAACCTTGGACCAGGCTGGAAGGAAGCAAGCTACCAGGCAGGCACCTGCCGCCATCACCGGGCCCTGCCCTTCAGGGTCTCCTTCCTCATGGTCTCTCGGTGCTGTCCTCTTCTCCAATGAGGTGCTCTGATGGACTCGTGCAGTCAGCAAAGACTCGGTGACTGCCTGGTACGCACCAGGGTGAGGGCAGGGGACAACGGGGATGGCCCAGGAGTGGGTTACTGCCCCTAGAGCATAAGCTCCTGGCAGGAAGTATGCTCTCGTCCCCACAGTGCCTAGCACACCTGAGGCTCCTGGGCTTGAAGCAGGGCTCCGCTGACCTTGGCAGCTGTGCAGGTGCCATGGCAAGGATCCTGGCCTGGGTATGTCATGTTGTGACAGAGTACAGAGCACCCGCCTCGTCGCCCTGCTCTACGCCGACTGCAGCTGGCATTCTCAGGCTGACTGGAGGCAGCAAACAGCAGCAGGTGGCAGACAGAGGCACAGTTCTCAAAGGGCTGGGGTTTGGGGGAAACCGGACAGAGATGCCAGGGAACGGAGAGGCCCCGACTCCTGGTGAGGCACACACTGCCCTTTCCAGCCCCCGAAGGTCAAAGTGAGCATGGGGTTCACGTGCAGAACTGGGCTTTCTACAGCTGGGCATGGTTTATACCTTTCCCTTTTACGGGCACGGGGGACATCTTGTGAAACATTTCTAAGTATTTCCTGATTTGTAAAATGGAGCTAACTGCCCATCTGTCCCAAGGGTTCTCATGAGGATTCTGAATGTATGGCAGAAAGCACTTTGAACATGCCTGATGCTTGCTAAGTACGCATTATCATTGGCGTCTACCAGTAATCCGGGGAGAGCTTCGCACATTCTGAAGGCTGATTATAGTAACAATGATCTATCGCCTATATGCCGCTGGATTCTGGAGAGCCTTCGAGCAGGATTGCCGAGGGAACAGGGTCTTACCTGGAGGAGGCCGCCCGTCATTGATGTTAAAAGCCGTGGCAAATATCCCGAAGGGAAATGCCCCGATTCCAAAGGACATCTGGAAGCCGCCATCTCCAAAGCCAAATCCCTGAAATCCCTGAGCAGAAGAAATGCAATGAAGAAGTAGGACAAGCAGGTCTCTCTTGCACCTGTTAACACACGTCACCTTACATGGCGGCATCCACCTCTCCTCCCCACCCTCTGCCACCTGGTTCCGGGTCGGGGTGGGGGTGACGGACATCTTTTCCTATCTAGATTCCAAGGCAGAGGAACCTGGTGGCCCATCTAGCCTACCAGGAATCCCAGTGAAGGTCTGAATGCCAGAAAGATCTGGTTCTACCCAACGTAGAACTCTCTGCTGAAGCAAGCCAGGGTTCTTAGAGCTCCAGCTTCTTTCCCAGAGTCCCACGCACGCCTGTAGCATTTTCTCCAGAATTGGCGATAACCCTTATGCCCAATAACAAGGACACATCAGCACAAGCTACCCATACATATAATAGCCATTCCACAAGTGTTCGTTGCTGTTACTATTGAGGGTCATCTGGAGAAGAGACCCTCAATTTCTATCAAGATCCCTGACTCAATAGTCACACTCCTGGGAATCCTAAGAAAATGCCATAGTTCAAATGTTCTATAAATAAAACACATAGACATAAAAAGATCTATAAAATGTATGTGTGTGTATATATATAAAAAATAGACCAAAATGTTCCCAGTGGTTATCTCTGGATGGTGGGATTGTAAGTGATTTTTTTCTTCCTTTCCCTTTTTGTATTCTACAAAATTTCCTTTACTTTTAATCAAGGAGGAAAAAGTATAGGGCCAACAGAGAAACTTCTAGAGCCATGCACTCATTTCTAAAAGCTTCCCCTAGACTTTTCCTCACCCCTCTGTTCTCCGGCTCGGGCCTCTGGCCTTGAGGACGGGGCGGGGTCTTCTCTCTGAAACAGAAACGGTGTGGATAGGTTTATTACATAACGCTTTGAGCTGCTCCCAGGTGAAGTGGGAGTTCACCAGGCCCCGCCCCCTTCCTGCCCGGCATGTACCTATGCCAAGATAAACCAAACACTAAATCACTCTTTGTTCTACCTGCAGTTGTTCTCTGCCTATGGAAAACAGAGAAGAAAATCAGCTTGTTTAGAAGATGCTCAGCAAACTGCACTGAGCCTACTCCCCTCACAGACAGCATGACCCAGAACACCGGCCAGACACCGAGCACTGGCTGGTATGATAGAGGGGTCATGGAAATAAAAAATCCCAAATCCACACGGAAACAGAGTGGCCTGTCAGCAGAGAGGGCTGAGCTTCCTGGTCTCTCTGACCTGCCTGTTAACTGCAGCTTCACCACCCACTCCGCTTGCGCATGTCCTCTACTCTCTTTGCCTCTGGGTCCCAGCCTCTGCCATCACGCGTCCCACCAATACCGGACTGAGGACTGGTTCCCCATTAAGCACAAGGTAGGTTGTTATCGATGCTAAGACTGAAGACAGACCTTACTCTTGAGGACAGACCCGTACTCTTAAAGGGGGCTCCCACCAATCACCGTGCAGGGTGGGAAGGGACTTCTTTATAGAGGTCTGAACCAAATGGGGTGGGAGCATGGGTGGGAGCAACTAATGTGGGGATAAGTGCCATTTCCAGGAGGTAACTTTAGGGCTGCTCATTCCAGATGGGCAGAAGTTTACATGAAGAAGAGGAAGAGGAAGGGGAAGAGGAAGAGAAGAGGAGGAGGAGGAGGAGGAGTTGTTGAACTGGGGGGGGGGGCAGAAGAGGCAAAGGGACAACAAATACAAAGGCTCATGAACGTGAAAGGGTAAGCCCCTTTAAGAGAAGCCCAATGTGTCTGGCCACTGGGTGTGCTGCGGAGTTAAGGGGCGCGCGCGCGTGTGTGTGTGTGTGTGTGTGTGTGTGTGTGTGTGTTTGTGTACATGCCACATCACAAAGGGCTCTCAGTACTTGTGTCTGGAGAATGCCAGACCCACCCACACCTTCATTTCCAGAAATTTCAACTCCATAAGATTCCCAGGCCCTGTCCCTTCCTCCCCCATATTCTATGCATCATGGCTACAGCAAGTCATCTCCTTGCAGACTCCTGCTAGGACCTGACTTCCTTTATAGCAGTTTGCACAACTGCACTTGTGATGTCTTGTGCACCGAGTACACTGCCTGCCCCGGTCAGATGCTCAGTGGTTGTCTGCTCTGTAGCTCAGCAAGTGGCAACCTGGCTCCCTCCCCACTCCCCGCAGCTAACTCCCATCTGCACTCCGGCTGCCTCAGAACTGAGGGTGGCAAGCACTAAGTAAAGAGGCGTGAGTCAGTGCTGAGTGGAAGTGAATTCATGTCCAAAGGGGAAGAGGGGGTGTGAGAGGCGCTCCAGGCCTCACCTGGGGTCCTGCTGCCCAGTGCTGCCCCGGCCGTAGAGGGGGATGACCTTGTCCCGGCTGATTCCAGCTTTGCAAACTGGACACACCTGTCTGTTAGGTCTGGTCTCCAACCACTGCAAGCAGGAAAGAACAATGCGTCACATAAATGTGAATCTAGGACTTCAGTGCCAAGGAAAAGGCAGTGTTCAACGATTTTATATCTTATTTCCTTGATCTTACTGTCAAAAGCCCCAAAATTAATGAATATTGTGCTCTTTGTAGATTTACAGCGGACACGTTTCACCAGGTCCCACTGGGACCAGAATGTTTCCCCTACCTTCCCCCATCCGGATTCTGAGGCTCGAACGGTCTGGAACCTCTGTTCTCCCCCACATCCCTAAGCCCCCTCCCAGTTCGGGGCTCCAGACACAACCGTGGAGGCAGCCAGCTCGCAATGCTTCCTCAGAGCCCGCTGTGAATGCCAGGCCTGGGTCCCAGTGAATACTCATTACCTGGTTTCCATAATAATAGGCTTCCTTCCTGTCACCATAGCCCTCTATTGAGAACAAAGTGTTCTCCCCTTTATAACGTTCTCAAGACCTTTAAGGGCAGGGAGAAGGTTGATATGACAGGAGACACTTTCTAGAGGCAAAATCTCAAAAATAAGAAAAAATAAGCATCCTCTCAAGTCCAATCCAGTCTTCAGGTGAGGAATTGAGAGGCAGTGGCCTGCGAAGGACCCCCTGGGGGCCGCGCTGATCCCTGTTTCATCAAGTGCCCGTCAGCGGCAGGTGCCTAATGGGGGCTGCGGGAAGGCGAGCACATGAGCCCACAGGCAGCGGAGGTTGCGTTTCTGACACAGTCTCCCGAGACCGGGGGTGTCTTGTGCAACCACAGCTGATGAAAGACAGAGTAAAATGAATGCGCCTTACCTGATGTAAACACGGCCAACTGTCAGAGTCCCCAGGGCGACAGCCATCGAGGAGGAGAGGGGGGGGGGGGAGGAAGGAGAAAAGAAAATGTCATTAGCGGAAAATCGAGGCGGGAGCAGA
This sequence comes from Pipistrellus nathusii, assembly GCA_963693515.1. NCBI lineage: Eukaryota > Metazoa > Chordata > Mammalia > Chiroptera > Vespertilionidae > Pipistrellus > Pipistrellus nathusii. Next base: position 2,624,344 of record OY882876.1, read on the forward strand.
AAATGGGGAAAGTGGGTAGAAGTGTGGGCACGGCCAACCCCTGAGCAGGGGACTCACGGGCCAGAGATGAGAAAGGCCTGGCCACAAACACGGGAAATGAAGCGATGCAGTCAACACGCCCATCTCCACACTGGGACCCTTCTCCTCGTGAAAGCCTCACTGTCGGACCACCCGAGACCCAGCTTCCCTACAAGAAAAACTCTGAGGGGCTTCGGCCTTTAAAAGAATCCAATAAAAGCGGAGGAACCTAGCCCTGAGCAGTGTGGCTCAGTGGGTGGGAGCATCACCCCATATACTAAATGTCTGCGGGTTTGATTCCTGGTTAGGGCACACGCCCAGGTTGCAAGTTCAAAACCTGGTCAGGGCAGACAGGAGGCAACCGCTCCGTTTCTCTCTCACACTGATGTTTCTCTCTCTGTCTCTTTCCCTTCCCCTCTCTCTAAAATTAATTTAAAAATATACCTTTGGGTGAGGATTAAAAAAAAAAAAAAAAAAAAAGCTAGGTCCCTCTGTGTAGAAAAATTCACGGGAACATTCTCATGCTCTCATTCACACATGCATGTACACACTTTATAAACAGGAGTAATCATCATCGTTGATTTTGAGTTCAATGTCAGTGGATTCACAGCCTCCTCAGACTCAAAAGGAACGTATGGCTCTAGATCCAGTTTAACAACATTGTCAGGCTGTCCTCGGCCTTGAAAGATTGGCCAGCAGTACAAAGCTTCAAGTTCAGATCCGCTGTTAAAAACATCTTTAAGGAAGAGAAGGGTGGGGCTACCTTCAGCTTAGTGAGCTACGCTACAGAGGTTCCTGCCCAGCCTCTAATTTTCCAAGTGAGGAAACCAAGCTCAGAAGTATTAAATCATATTAAATGACCTGCCTAGAGCAAAGGGCGACAAAATAAGTTCCTGACTTCCAGTTTACTGTCCCTCTATCACCCATTTTTTGGGGGTATAAAAAAAATGACATTTATAGAATTGAAGGAAAAGTCCATCTAACTCCAGATTTTTAACTTTTCCTTCTCTCTTGATTCACTCATTCAAGTAACAAATGTCAACTGCACACCTACTACATGTCAGTACAGTGGAAAATACGGATATGACTTCTGCTTCTCAAATACCACGTTTCTTCTACCCGAGTAACATTCAGACTCACAGGATGATTCCTTTCCCGATTCCTGAAACACAGCTGAGCCTCGCAATCCTGATACGCGATCTCCTTGGGCATAACGGACACTGACATCTGTCTCCAGCATTAATCTTGCACTGTCACTCCAAACTGGGCCCTGGGCACCCTAAATCAGGACAGAACTCCACTGGCAACTCCCCACAAAGGCTGTGGGGGAGAAGTGGAGGTAAGTTCTCCTCTTCTCCTCAGGGGAAAATGAGAGTATAACAACGATGATGATTACTCCTGTTTATAAAGCAGCTACTGTGTGCCAGCCTGCGGCTGGATAGCTTTGCATTTGTTAAAAACACTATATGGTCACACCAACCTTTGAGGAAGTGTGATTATCTCCATTTTACAGATAAGGAAACTGAGGCACAGAGAGGGTAGCAGATCTGTCCAGAGATAAACCACTCCGATAAGAAGCACCAGTTTCATTTTAGAGTCTGTGCTTTTGCCAATGATACCCTGGCTTAATTCTTAAGATCTGAACATTGACCCAGATTCTCAGAGCCACGAGGAGCTTCTGGAACCATCGAGGCTGGAATGGACACTGACTCTGCCGCTTCATTTTGATGGCTCCACAGTCCTTGCTCAAAACCACTGTACTATCCTGCCTCTTAGCTAACAAGCAAGTAGCAAGCAGTAAGTGCTCGCTAAATGGGAGTGTTGTTACTTTAGAGACGGGGATATGGAGCCCAGGGTGGGGACTGGACCGGCCCTGGAGCTGGGATGAGATCCCAGGGTGTCTGACTTTAGACCTGAGTGTGTCAGAACCCAAGTTCGTGGGAAACCTTCTCCATCTTCGTCAGGGCTAAGAGGGTCCCCAAGCCGGCAGTGTGCGCGCTGGGGTGGCACTGACCAGAAGAGGTGGCCGCACAGGCTGATGACGGCGTCCTTAGCTGTGTCCAAGCAGATGTTGCACTCGAAGGTGCTGTCCTGGCCCCCGCTCTCACCAGCGCCATTGCTGCTGCCGCTGGGTCCCCCTGCACTGGAGTTCTCAGGGGACGCCGAGGCTGAGGGCCCCTTGCTTGCCATCCTTGAATCTCAGCAAACTCTTGAGTGAAGAAGCTCCCCAGGAAAATCCTGAAAGGCAGAGAGCCCTTGATTGTCCATTTCTGCAGCTCACCCCTTCACCTCCATGCCAACCCACCCCCCAATCTCTCAGTTCCAGATGTTCAGATCAGGACTGAACCCCGAGTCGAATTCCCAGGAGCTACAGAGGAGGACAGTCATGGGACACTACCCAGACAGCAAGGACTCAGGAACTTTCAATGAACACGGCCCGGAATTTACCGCACCAACAGAGCGGCTCCCGATGCCTCTCCGGGAACTGTCTCCCTGTCCCACCTTCTCCAGGATAACCAGCCAGCCGTACACACGCTCAGTCACACTGAACACCCGCAGGCTGTCCCCTAACTCTGGATAATGGCAGGGCGTCAGCTCAGGTCAGAAGGATGGTGACTGGCTTATGCCAGAATATACAGAAAGCCCTGAACTCTGAAAGATGTGGAAACTAGGAAGGACTCGGAAGATCACCTAGTCCAATGCCTTCCACACTGCCATCTTTGCAGTCCGCCTTCCGCCAGGTTAGACTGTCACCTGCCTTATTTCATCTAAATCCACCAACTCAATGCCTTCAAGGAGGAGGCTTATGGCACGGCTGAAAATAGAAAACCAGTACTGCTTGCCATGAGTGATAAGTAACTGTAAGTATAAAACCATCTGGCACACTCACACCAGGCTTTGGGCAAACCTGGGCCAATCTTTTGAGGACATTGAGGCTTGAGAACTCTCCGCAAACTGATGGCTGTGGAGCTGAGACTGGGGCTCGTGACACCCAGTTTGTACGCAAACCACTGTGCCAGCCCAGCCCACGCTGGCCACCGAATGCTGGGAGAGAGCCCATGCTTAGCAGCTCTTCCAAATCCAAGACCCCCCCAGGAACTGAACAAGAAGGACGAGAAGACCGACACCAAAGACACTCAGACATTCTGGCTGCAGACTGTAAAGACCCTGACCTGGCCACCTCACACCTCAGAAAGGCCAAGGAGGAGACGCTGGCGGGCTGGCACAGTCAGAGAACCGGGTGCTGGGTGCTGGTTCCAGGGGATGGGTGGCCTGGGGACCCCCTTTTCTCTGGGCCACAGTTTTCTCATCTGTACATGGAGGCACCCTTTCCAGCCCTGAGACTGTGCTGCCGAGGGTCCTCTTACCCACTCTGTCCAGGTAGAAACCGCCGCAGCCTGAGACTCACCGCTGGAGAGCCAGAGGCCACCGGATTCCCGCTTCCAAAGGATGAGAAGGTGAGGACCAATGAGCCAGTGCCCTCGGACCACGCAGCTCCGCACACCACCAGCAGACTGCACTCACCGGCGTCCTCCCCACGACAGCAGCTCAGTGACTGGGGCGCGGAGAGGAAGCCGGCTCAGCGCCACTTTTTCACTCCGTTTCATCATTTTACGTGAGGTCCCAGAAGGCAGCTCGCTGGCTGCCGGCAGCACCAGTGCCCTGCTGGCTCCGAGGCCTTCCCCAGACCTGGTGCTGCCTCCTCTCTTCCCACAGAAGGAAGCCTGCTTGTGAGGACCCCGTTATGGCCTTGCTTTGTCATTCTAGCTTAACTACCCAACACATGTGTTTCTTTAAACACACACACACACACACACACACACACACACACACATACACACACAACACACATACACACTTTTAAAATAAAAGATTTTTTTGTCCTAACTGGTTTGGCTCAGTGGATAGAGCCTCAGCCTGCCGACTAAGGGGTCCTGGGTTCGATTCCAGTTAAGGGCACATGCCAGGGTTGCGGGCTCAACCCCCAGTAGGGGGCGTGCAGGAGGCAGCCGATCCCAATCCATAATTCTCCTCATCATTGATGTTTCTCTCTCCTCCTCTCCCTTCCTTTCTGAAAGCAATAAAAATATATTTAAATAAAAAAAATGCAAAGGATTTTGTGTGTACATATGCAGAAAGACAACCATAAAGTCAGGCTCATGGATCCATCTTAAATGACAATCTTCTTAAGTGATGCAACAAGAAGCACACAGCTCCAACAATGACGCATTCTTGTCTTCCAAAAGGAAACAGACTTTAATCGAATCTTTAAATGAATCACCCGTTTACAGAAAACGTGGGGCAGAGATGCATGTGTTAAACAAATCCAGGAGGATGCAATCAGCAAGTCCAGAATGTGGGACTTTTTACAGAGCAAATAATCTAAGTTCTCCAGAAAATAAACAGCATGGGAGGGTGTGAAGAGATATAAAGACACTTGAAATATACCTCACTAGCAATGTGAGGTGCTCACTGGGATCAAATCAAACAAACCACTGTAAAAAGACATTTGTGCCCTAACCGATTTGGCTCAGTGGACAGAGCGTCGACCTGGAGACTAAAGGGTCCCAAGTTTGATTCTGGTCAAGGGCATGTATAATACCTTGGTGGCAGGCACATCCCCAGTAGGGAGTGTGCAGGAGGCAGCTGATCGATGTTTCTCTCTCATTGATGTTTCTAACCCTCTATTCCTCTTCCTTCCTCTCTGTAAAAATCAATAAAATATATATTAAAAACAAAGAGACATTTGTGAGATGACTGACAAAAAATAGATTTAACCTAGTTATTAGTTGATATTAGGAATTGTTGAATTTTGTTTAGTATGATAACGGTATTATATAATATTTTTTGAAAATTCTCACCTCTGGAAACATACTTTATTGATGAAGAAATGATAAGATGTTTGAGATTTGCTTTAATCCAGGGGGAAAAGTGAAAGTGGAGAGAAAATATTAAATAAGAACAGGAACATTGATGGTTGTTGGAGCTTGATAATGAATGGGGATTCACTTTTTAAAATGTATTTTATTTATTTTTAAATATATTTGTATTTATTTCAAAATATATACAAATGGTATCCCTGGCTGGGTGGCTCAGTTGGCTGGAGCACTGTCCCGTGAACCAAAAGGTTGCAAGTTCAATTCCTGGTCAGGGCACATACCTAGGTGTGGGTGTGATCCCCGGTCAGACGTGTACGGGAGGCAACTGATCAAAGCTCTCTCTCACACTGATGTTTCTCCCTCTCTCCCTTCCTCTCTCTCTCTCTCTCAAAACAAAAAACATATCCTCCAGTGAGGATAAACAAATAAAAAGAAATTGTAAAATATGTGTATAATATTACACTTGCTACGAGAATGAATATAAATATTAGTAAATGTCTATTTTTTCATGAATTCTCTCTCTTCAGTCCCTCCACACACACTCCGCAGCTGGCAGCCTGCTCTCTATGAGTCTGTCTCTATTTTGCTTGTTAGTTCAGTTTGTTCATTAGATTCCAAATATGAGCGAAATGAAAGTGAATGTCTATATATATATATAAAGAATTGCTTTTTTACAGAGAGGAAGGGAGAGGGATAGAGTTAGAAACATCAATCAGCTGCCTCCTGCACACCCCCTACCGAGGATGTGCCCGCAACCAAGATACATGCCCTTGACCGGAATCGAACCTGGGACCCTTCAGACCGGCAGGCCTGATGCTCTATCCACTGAACCAAACCCGTTTTGGCATTCTCATTCTAATTCTTAGGAGACTGATCACATGGATGAGGTTCCAGAGTCTCATCCTGGTAGGCACTCAAATATTTGCTGAGTGGGTACAGGCATGCATGACTGGTATTGGTCAACTCCGAGCCAGCTGCTCACCCTTCCCTGGAGCTTCCTCCCCTCACCTCCCCCTGCCCTAAAGCACAGGATCCTCACCACACCAGAGGAGCAGGGGAGAAATGAGCAGCCTTCCCTGGGGACTGTCCATGGAGCACCTGTGAAACCACAAAATGTGGCCGCAGCCTCGTGGGCCCAACAGGACTAGGCCAGTGGCTCAGAGGATGCGGGCCCTGGTTGGCTCAGGAACCACACAGAATGAAAGGGAAGCAGGCCCTGAGCACGCCTGAGCTGCCATCCTACTCAATTCCTTCCTGGTCCCTGCAGAGCCTACGGGCTTGGACCTGACCATAGCAATCTTGTTATGGCCGGTTCTGTGCCCTTGGCCCACACATGACTAGTCTTCACTCCTGATTTGAATCCACTTTTTAGTTTTAAAAACACAGTCCCATCTATTATCATTTCCGACTATCACTGTCTTATAATATTACTTTTTACTTGGGGCTTTTGTCCTTGAAAACCAGCGTGCCACAGAAGAATGCGATGGCTCTGCTCTCAGATCTCAGCTCGGCCACTCTGCGACTTCGGACAGTATTCTCTCCCGGAGCCTCTGTCTAACTCACACCCCCCTCCACAGCGAGGTCTCTCCAGGGGTACACCAGAGGGTAGTGTTTCTTTATATTCCCCACAGGGCTATGCCATCAGCGGGCACTTGGTTAATTTGCTGAGCGGATGAGTCACAACTTCCCTTTTTGACTGAGTATCGTTCCTGGAAGGCATAGTAGGTGAGACATCAGAACTGTGAATGAGGAAACCCAGAATGGGACATACTTGGTTTGAGCTGGGCAAAGTCAGATTGCCCCCAAAGTGTTAAAAGTCAGGAGGCACCCATTATATTTATTACACTATGAATAACACAAACTAGCACTGCTCAGTTCATTACACGGATTGTTTCATTTCATCTCTACAGCCCGCCTCTGAGGGAAACACCACCATACCACCGTCAGCATCCCTGGCTCAGAGGAGTTAGGTCACTGGCCCATGGTCACAGAGCCAGTCAGAGGCAAAGCTTCCCAGCTCCCAAGCCAGCGCACTGAACAGACAGTGCCTGAGTGATCTGTCCACGTGTCTCTCCTCCAACTGGACCCACCTTCCAAGCGCTTTGCTCAACACAGGGCCACACACCTCCGGAGCATCTCATACATGTGTGTGGGTGGACGGATCTGATGCCCAGACGTACTCAGAACCACACAACTCGACATGAATCAACTTAGCCAACTACGTTGTGGAAAATCAGTATCCTAAAAGAACAGACATTCTTCAGTGATGTTTTTTCAGAACTGGAAATGTTACATAACTACTTTAGAAAAAAAACAAAAACACAAAAAAAAATCTTCTTAAAGTATTGCCCCAAACTCTTTAATATATATACATAATTTTATTGATTTTTTACAGAGAGGAAGGGAGAGAGATAAAGTTAGAAAAGTCAATGAGAGAGAAACATCGACCAGCTGCCTCTTGCACACCCCCCACCAGGGATGTGCCCGCAACCAACCTACATGCCTCTGACCAGAATCGAACCCGGGACCTTTCAGTCCGCAGACCGACGCTCTACCACTGAGCCAAGCTGGTTTGGGCGCCCCAAACTCTTAAACAAAGGAAAAGATTGGGGAAATCTGACAACCAGAAAAAGATTTGCGTTTTCCCAAACTGGTACCTACCTCTATTAGAAATGACATTAATACAGCGTATTAATTATTCACTAAATTCACTTAGTCTAGTTAGAAATCTCCCAGAGCCACAAACACAAAGCCTGACAAAGTAAATGTTTGACATATGTGTGCCAATGAATGATGATTTGCCAATTTCAATTCAAACCAATATAACTGGTAAAATATTGTGTCAAAGAAAAGATCTCAGGACTGAGAGATCCCAGTTAAGGAGTCTCTAGTATCACACACTGAAAGGAACAATCTGGAACTAGAGGACCTAGCCTGACATTCGGCTCTGCTGCTGGCTAAGCCGGGATCTTCACCTGCAAACGGGTAACTGTGATCGCCCTTGGTATGAGAACAGTTTCAAAACGAGAGGTTTGCTTTTGTTTCCATTGTCAGTAAACCCTTATTAATTCAGACTCTGTAAATCTCTTTCGTTCAGATTTTATCTGAGATTGAGCTAAAGACCTCGGATATACTTCGACAGTAAAGTATAAAAAGAAAATGAATAAGGTCAACAAGATTTAACCAAGTAAGGAGAAAACTTCCTACGAGTTTAATAATGCAGCCGAAGCCGGTGTGGCTCCGTGGTAGAGCGTCGGTCTGCGGACTGGAAGGTCCCAGGTTTGATTCCGGTCAAGGGCATGTACATTGGTTTTGGGCACATCCCCGATAGGGGGTGTGCAGGAGGCAGCTGGTCGATGTTTCTCTCTCATCGACATTTCTAGCTCTCTATCCCTCTCCCTTCCTCTCCATAAAAAAATCAATAAAATATATTTTTTTAAAAAAAGAGTTTAATAATGCAGCATATCCTTAACAAAACAATGACCTCACTTCTCCTTTAATAGGGGATCCTGAGGAGAACCATCAGAGGAGCATATACCATAAGGCAGACCAATCACGGTTAAAAATGATAAAACCAAAATGACACCATTTTGAATAATCTTCTATATTGAATTTTATAAATGAAAATCAGGCTTGTGTCCGGAGCCACCTGATATTAATTAGTAGTGCAGTCTGGAAAATATTTAAAGAATGCCAATGGTGAAAATAAATCAGACAGGCTTCCCTGCCCCCAAGAATTCTAGTCAGAATTTAACTGCTATTTTTAAAAAAAGCACCTCACACTGAGAAATGGCCCTGCAGGGATATTAAGAAAAAACAAGCAATTTTCCTGGGCTTGTTTCCAGGAAATTTCCCAGGATCCACTCCCATATTCAGAGAGCTGTCCATCTTTAAAACCTCCCGCCATGTCTACACCACAAGATACTTTTGACAAACAATAATATACTGAAGAGTCAGAGGCTACACAGGAGTCAGCGTGGTGACTGGTTCCAGGGTGGAATGGCCAGCTGGTCCCCTCGGCCATTTCCAAAGGAACAGGCATGGCTGTGGCTTCTGATCTCTGTGGGTCCTCAGGCCAGCTGAGGTTCAAGGGCATCACCGCTCATGGTGCTTTGCTCCCTCTGCTCAATGAAGTGAAGAGAAGACCCACATCATCCTGTTGGCATGAGGAGTACAAAAGCAGGGCGATGACAGCCACAGAGCGGTCAGGGCCACCTGAGAATTTTAAGTCAGAGCCACTTGGTCGCTTTTTCCCTACTTTCAAAACTACACTCCTGGCAATGATTTCTTTTTATGACACCAAAGGCACAGGCAACAAAAGATAAAAGGGACAAATGAGACTATGAAAATTAAACATTTTGTGCATCAGAAGACACAATCAGCAGCAAAGTAAAAGGAAACTCACGGAATGGAAGAAAAGATTTGTAAATCATATATCTGATGGGTTAATAGCCAGACTATATGAAGAATTTCTAGAATTCAACAACAAAAAATAAGATTTAAAAATGGGCGAAGGACTTAAGATATTTCTCCAAAAACATATGAATGGCCAAAACAACACGAAAAGATGCTGCTCGACATCACTATTAATCAGGGAAACACTCATCAAAACTATAAGATACCACTTCCCATCCATGAGGATGGCTCCGGAGAGGGCTCCTGGAGCTAATTTCAATGTCGGGGAAGGGTCCCCCCACAGCAACAATGTTTGGACACCACTAGGGGTCCCACAAATTCAACTCACTTCTGATCCTACCTGGAGACAATGTCAGCCTGCCCTCCCACCCTCATGCTTCAAACACCTGCCACAGCCTGGAATCTCACACGTGTTTCTGACTAACAGGCTACAGACAGGAGCTTCCAATGATTGCCTCCAACTCTGAATGCCAAATGCAAGTCCAGGTTGTTACCCGTATTTCTAAACAATTTGCTACAAGCCAAAGGTTCCAATGTCCACTTTCCTGGGTTCAATTAAGTTGCTAGACACACTCAAAAGAACTCAGGAAAACCACTTACTCACTAGATTACCACTTACTACAAAGACTAGTAGATACAAGTCAGATGAAGACATGCACAGGGCGAGGTCTCAAACAAAGGAGTTTCTGTCCTCCTGACGTGGGGCCTGGCTCGGGGCCCAGCACGGTGGCACATGGAGGCATTCTGGTTCCAAAATGTGCCAGCTCTCCCAAAGAAGGAGGACCAGTAAGCTGTCCTCCTGGGTTCGAATGGAGACTTCATTGGTCATTGGCCATTAGCAAATGAGCTGTCTTCAGCCCCTCTCCCTTTCCCGGAGGTGGTAGGACAGCAGGTGGGACTGAAAGCTCCAACCAGTAACCACCTGGTTGGCTCCATGGGCAATCAGCTCACAGGCGCCTTCCAAAAGTCACCTCGTTAACAGAACAAGAAACACTCACTCCATGCACCCCACCCAACCTCCTAAGGGTTTGGGGGAGTAGTGAGCCAGAAACTGTGGCAAAGACAAAATGTCTTATAAATCACAGTATCAACGCTACTATTAAAACAAAGCAAAACAGAAAATACCAAGTGTTGGTAAGGAGGTGGAGAAATTGGTGCCCTTGTGTGCTTTCGGTGGGAACGTGAAATGGTACTGCTGCCGTGAAAAACAGTATGGTGGTTCCTCAAAAAGTTAAATATTGAATGATCATAGGATCCAGCAATTCCGCTTTTGGACATAGACATACCACAAAATGAACTGAAAGTGGGGCCTCTAAGAGAGACTTGTGCACCCATGTTAATATCTGCATTATTCACAATAGCTAAAATGCGGAAGCAACCCAAGTGTCCATCAATGAAAGAATGGGTAAGCAAAATGTGGTTTAAACATGTATTAAAAAATATATTTTAAAAGTATTAACAACATAAAAATAAAAATGCAAAAAATCATTCCCAGCTCCCAGGCTATATAAAAATAAACAGTTGGAGCCAAATTTGGACCATAGTCCATAGACTGCAAACTCCTGCTCTAGGTCAGAATTTGCCAATGTATACTTCAATTAAAAACAAAACAAAACTGCTTCACATCAATTAGGTTTGGCAACACTAGATTAAACAAGGTTAAGCACATTTCTTTTTTTTTTAAATTTTTTGTATTGATTTCAGAGAGGAAGGGAGAAGGAGAGATAGAAACATCAATGATGAGAGAGAATCCTTGATCAATTGCCTCCTGCACACCTCATAATGCTGATCAAGCCCACAACCCGGGCATGTGCCCGGACCAGGAATCGAACTGTGATCTCCTGATTCACAGGTCGATGTTCAACCACTGAGCTACGCCGCCTGAGTATCACTGGAGGATGTGTCAGTGCCTTTAATGTGGTACTACAGAATGAGAAACTACCAAAAGGGGTGATATGAAACTTTCCCCAAACTTATTATTACCATAAATCACTTTTTTCAGAGGCATCTCTTCAGACTAGTGGCTTGAAAAAACACACTATGTAAATGCCAACTTGACACTTAAAAAAAAAAAAAAAGAAATTTTCAGACTGAGAAATTTTAGTAACACCATCACCAAGTTACAATCATTTTACCCAGGAAACACACACAAGGCAGGAAGACAAACACAGGAGTCTTGGCTGAAACCCAACCTTCTGGGGGTGGGAATCGTGTCAGCAGAATTGGGTCATAATATGGAATCTTTGTTGCATAGGACAATGTAAGCATTCTATCAGCTTTTGACAAAGCAATCTGCTTGGGGTTTTATAAGTCCCCAAATAAGGCGCTTTGATGTTTGGCTAGAAAACTAAAACTAGCTAGAAGAACTATCTGCAGATTACCCACACGTGAAGATGAACTGGCAAATCAAGTCCATAAAAGGACTGCTTTATATGTTACGTGGAATGTTAGCTGACAGACTGCGAAAATCCTCTTAGTAGACACACCATCTATACAACCCAGCGCTGGGAAGAAAGGCTTAAGGAGGGATTTATGTCCCAGGAAGAAAGATTGGCCTGAACAACCCCAAGGGACCCTTCTGGCTGAGACGCCTCAATTCTGTGATTCAAAGAGTTGACTGGCTTCTCCTGATCAAATACAAATTCTTCAGAGGCATTTCCAAGGTGTTCTGAGAAAAGCAGCTACAAATTGGGTGGGGACCCTGCTCGGTAATTCATTCAACAAAGGTTTTGAAGGAGCCCTTATCAGATGAGCCATTCTGAGTCCTTGAAATGCACGGTTCCCAGGAAAAGATTACATAAGATGCACTACATTCAGACTCCCCGGCCTCAGTTGCACAAGATGTAGGCTGGAAGTGTCAAGAAGAGGGCAGACGAAAAGTCAGCCAGCACCAGAGAGATTCCAAATAACTATCAGAGTCACACACTTTAGAGTTGGAAGGGAGCTACAGTGGCGAGAGCTCAGTGGATAGAGCATCGGCCTGCGGACTGAAGGGTCTCAGGTTCAGTTCCCAGCAAGGGCACTTGCCTGAGTTTCGGGCTTGAGGCAGCAGGTCAATGATTCTCTCTCTCTCTCCCTCTCTCCTCTTCTCTAAAACCAATTAAAATATTATTTTAAAAATAATAATAAAATAAAGTTGGAAAGGGCTGCCATTTGACACTTGTATACACCTCCTTCAACAGGGAGTTCACTACCTTTGGAGGCAATTCCATTATTCCATTCCTGGTCACCTTTGACCAGCATTAAGTTCTTCTATGACATCGAAATCTTGGCTTCCTGGAGAATCCACCTACTGGTCCTAGCTCTGCCCCTTCCAAATCCGAACAAGATATGGAGACCCTCTTTATTGGAACAACTTTGTCAGTTACTAAAGACAGTTCCCCTCCACTGCTTTCTTTTCGGGGACAAACACCCCAATTCTTTCCAAGAGCCTGAACCGGCTCTAACTGCCTAAAAGCAAATCCAGTGCTTTCACAGCTGGAAAGCACCTGGGGTCCGCGAGCTTCAACATCAGTAGGCAGAGGACTCCCTGGGCATGCGTTCAAAGCGCGGCTCCCCAGATTCCCAGCCAGGCTGTACATACGAGGTCTTAGTTCGAGTCCCCCCTGGTTAGAGCCTGCACCCCCCAAGGCATTTCAAAGCAGACGGTGTGAGAACGGTATAGGCAGGAACACTGCCCAGTTTTGCAAACGAGGAAACTGAGACCCGGCGCAGGGAAGGGATTTGGCCCAGAGCACACAGGTGGCTGTAGGCGGTGAGGTCTCGAACCCGGGTCCCTCCCTCCCAAGCCCAACGCTGTTCACCAAGCTTCCCGGCCTCGGCTTTTGCACTCGGGCCAAACTCATGAAAAGTACTAGGATCGGCCTAGGGGGGTGTGGGGAAGGGGTTACAGAAAGAGTTGGGGTGAGGCCTTGCCAGAAAGGGGGAGCTCCCAGGGAACCTTTTCCCTTTCGGGGCCTCCGTTTCCCCAAGTTGTAATTCCGGGCCGGGAGATGACAATGCTAGCCCGACCTCTCTCCGGAAGCAAAGGGCCCCGGCAGAACCAGGCGCGCTGTCTCCGTGACCCCTGGACTCCGGGGTCGCAGCCGGTGGGCCCCGTGAAGGGGGAACCCGGCCCCCCGCCTCTCAACCTCGGCCGCCCCTACCTGCCCCCCTCCCCCAGCTCCCCACCGGCCCCTCCGGGACGTACCGGCCGCTGCTCAGCTACAGCCGCCGAGGCCGACCCAGCCTCTCCGTCCGTCCGCCGCTCCGCCCAGTCAATCTCTACGAGGAGACCTCGGAACCCTCCTACGCGGACTCGGGTCACCTGACCTGGACCCGCCCCTTTCGAGGTACTTCCGGCCACAACCGGAAATGGTTGGTCCCCCGCGCTGTGGTCCGTGCCCAGTGCCGCGCTGATAGGTTCCGCCTGCGGGCAGGATGCGGAGGAACAACCTAGGGGCTCTGGAAAATTTGACAAAGACCTTGGGTCAGAGCAGGGGAGCAACTTGTAGCAGCAGAATGTAAGGATGATGGGAATCCGAGGGGCGGGAAAATGTCAGAAGACACAGGAGCTAACTTGAAGGAGACCCCACTGGTCAAATCTGAGCAATTTGAGCATTAAAATTGGCAATGATGGTAATAGAGTTTATGGAGCAAAATGGTAACCCATGAGTCTTTACTGATATAAAGAAGTAGAGCCGTAGCCCTGGCCAGTTTGGCTCAGTGGATAGAGCATTAGCGTGCAGACTGAGGGGCCCCAGGTTCGATTCCAGTCAAAGGCATGTGCCTTGATTGTGGGCACATCCCCAGTGCAGAGTGTGCAGGAGGAAGCTAATTGATGTTTCTCTCCCTCTCTGTTCTTTTCTGTAAAAAATAAATAAAATCAAAATATATTTAAAGCAAAACAAACAAACAAAAACCCATCACAGAACATTAGACAAGGCCACTCTGTGATGGTGATGAATCAAAACAATATAAGACCTTTCCCATAATCTTCCATAATCGTGTCTGAACCAGACAAAACATGAAAATTGTCCAAACCACAAAAATGATCAAACAATTCCCTAGCCTGGCTCATATAGAGGCTGCTACTTATTCACCAATACAGCTTTAGACTCAGTCTAATCTTCCCACATTCTAAGTAGAATTTATCAAGGGACCCAATCATACTATCCAATCTAGATCAAAACCTGCTTCCTTGGGGGGGTGGTGTTTAGAAAGCAACCAAAGGACTTGTATGAATGCGTATTAGCATGACCAATGGGGCTTGCCCTGGGTGGGAATGGCTGGGGGGAGGGGTAATCAGGGGGGAAAAGAAACAAATGTAAAACTTTAGACAATAAATAAATAAAATATTATTTTTTAAAAAAAACCTTGCTTCCTCAACCCTCTTCTAAATTAAATCATAAATGTTCATTCTAACACTCTGCTACTTAGATGCCTCATAATTCACATTACCACTCCCCACCCCCTTGCTACTGTAAGGAGTAATAAGCCCAACCTGTAAACCAAGGGTGTGTCCTAGAGGTCTTTAACTGGAGAACATTGAAAACTCCCCTGCTCACTGGCTATGTGACTCTAGGCAGACATTTCACTGAGAAGCCTCTGTTTCCTCATTTGGTAAGACGAAGAGATTTCTTCCAGCCTCAGAAGGTGGTTGCAAGGGCACAGAACAGGCTTAGCACTGAGTTAGCTCAGTATACTTTTAGAAACTTCTTCCTGAGCTGTTACCTTCTTCAAAAAAGTCACGGAGTACAATCATTAAGGACAGACTTGCAGCCATCAGCTTCAATTAAGACAAACTTGCTACTCAGCCAGCATGGCTCGGTGGTTGAGCATCGACCTATGAACCAGGAGGTCACAGTTTGATTCCGGCTTGCGGGCTTGATCACCAGTGTGGGACCTGCAGGAGGCAGCCCATCAGTGATTCTCATCGTTGATATTTCTATCTCTCTCACCCTCTCCTTTCCTCTATGAAATAAAATTTTAAAGACAAATTTGCTGATTATATTCCCTTTTGCTCCTTGGGTTTATAAGACAGATTAAAGGTGAGAGTTGAACTTTTCCTTTGTCAGAAATGAGATCATTCTCGTGTTTTCTTCTGGAAAGTGATAACCACATTTACGAAACGTTCATGTAGGGGAATCAGCACTGCTTATTTCTGCATGTTCTTGTTGTTATAAACGTTCCCAAGAAATAACAAAATTGGAACTGACACATTTGGGAGAACTTCAGCTTCAAACACATATTAAATATCTTCTCTGCTTCAGTACACTAAGGTAATTTCAGGCCCCAGCAACCCTGTTGGTGAGGTTTGCATCTAGTCCTCTAGAACCCAGCATGGATTTCATATTATTTGATGCCTACAACAAATTGTGCTGAATAAAAATATATTTATTCCAGTGGGGAAAAAATAAAGTAAGTAGCAATGTTCTGATTCTTTTCCCTGCTTGCTCTGAGCATCTGAACGTTCTCATTGGCATAGCCCTAAACTCCCCCCTGCCTTCATCCCCACTTACTCCTTTAATACTAATACTAATACTAGCAGCTGATATTTATTGAATGTTCATTAATGTGCCACAGGGATTTATGCAATTTAACCCTCACCCCAAATTGTGAAGCAAGTATTATTACTTATGAGGAGCAAGAGGCCTAGTGAAATTAAGCAACATCCCCAACATCCACATGGCTGGTAACAGTCTCAAGATTGGAATCTGCCTACAAAATCTGCTCCTGTGGAAATGCCACCTCCCCACCTTGGGCCAGGGGTCTGCAAAGAGATGGGCAAAGGGTTGGGACTGGAAAGGAAGGAAAGGCTCTAGCTGTTGTGGCTCAGTGGGTACGAGTGTCGGCCTATGGACTGAAGGACCCCGGGTTCGATTCCGGTCAAGAGCACATGCCCAGGTTGCAGGCTGGATCCCCAATGAAGGGAGGGTGAAAGCAGGAAACAGCCAATCAATGATTCTCTCTCATCATTGATGTTTCTCTCTCTCTCTCTCTCTCTCTCCCCCTTCCTCTCTGAAATCAATAAAAATATATTTAAAAAGAAAAGAATAGAAAGAAAAGAAAGGAAGGGTCTGGGGTAGGGAGATATGGAAGTCCATGCTGAGGCATTCAGATCTCCAAATCTGGCCTACCCCCACCCCCATCCCACCCCACTCTGGGGTTAGTCTGTCCTTTTCCATACAAGAAGCTCAAAGAGAAAAAGACCACGTGTGCAGACAGGAGGGAGAATAAATGGAAGGAAGCACCATCTAATCCTCCTCAGCCCCAACCCTTCCATGGAGGAGCATGACCTCATTGGTTACCCAACCTGGGGCAAATGTGCAAATCCTTGCTGTGTGCCTTCAAGCGCGTTACCTAACCCTGGGCCTCAGGTTCCTCTCATTCTTTGTGTGTGGGTCCTAAGGTTAGGCCACAGGCCACTGGTGTCAAGCTTTCTGACCCAGGATAGCTCAGGGTCCATTAAATTCTGCCCCCCGCCCCACGGGGGACCTACCCCAGGGCACTGTCCACAGGGTGGCGCTGCTGACCAAGGGCAGGTGCTCACTTGGGTCAGGAGCAGAGTGAACCAGCCTGACTTCCAGGCCACCGCTCTATCCACTGAGCCAAACCGGTTTCGGCACATTAGAGTTCTTTTGTTTAGTGCTCCGGCAGACAGGATCTGATTTATTCGCATGTAAAATAGGCACTCAGAGAGGTGGAGTCATTGGCTGAGTTGGGCGGGAAATCGGGTATTTGAACCCTGAGCCCAGGGCTCCCCACTGTGTTTCCCTTCTCCATTCCCCTCACCTAAATGGGCTGCTATTTGACTTCTTGCAGGGCCATATCCCATTTGAGAATTCAGTCAGTCCTCAGGGGGACCTAAAGGACACTTGCCCACCCTAGGTTGGGGGTGTCAGGGAAGAGGGCTTCCTGTAAGGGGTGGTCAAACCGATACAAGCCTTGTGAAGGGGAGAGATGAGTGTTTTAGGGAAACAGCATAACATGTGCAAAGGGCCTGGGAAGGCCTGGTGGTGGAAGAAAGAGGAGTAAGTAGCTCTGTGTGGCTGCAGCAGAGGCGAGGGGAGCTGGGGAGGTCAGCCAAGCTCAGATCCTGCAGGGCATGACCGGCTTTAACCAGGTGGCCAGGAGAGGGGCAGGGGACAGACCTGGCCGGGCTTGTGTTCTTTGGAACCATCAGGACAGCGGCTCTTTGGAGAACCCTTATCCTAAGACAGAAAACTGAGAGCCAGAGAGGCAGAGGGCTTGTCCGGATCAGACAGTGAGTCGGAGGGCAGACAAGAAAGACCAGGCAGGTGCAAGAAGGGACCAGGAAAGGAGCCAAGAGCATTCCTCACGCAGGAGTTTCTCTAGATGGTGCCGGCTCTGGGTGCCCACTAGGTGGCAGCAGAGACTGGACCGAATTCTGAGAGCTCAGGTAGGGCCCTGCTTTCATCTCCCAGTGGGGGCATTCGGGCTGCTGTCTGGGTCTCTATTCTAAACCCCAGAGCAGCAAGGAGAATCCTGGGTGTCAAGAGGCTCAAGGCCTGGTCCTAGCTCCAGTCCCCTCTGCCATTAGCCTTGGGCAACTTCACAGATATAACTGTGCTTCCGAAACTTGAGTCCTTGGCTATACTAGCAGATATGGGGGAGTTATTATTTAGTCTAGCAGGGGCCACATTCTGCAGTCAGATCTCCCTCTGAGCCCTTTAAAAAAAAAAAAAATATATATATATATATATATATATATATATATATATTTAATTGATTTCAGAAAGAAAGGGGGAGAGAGAGAGAGAGAGAGAGAGAGAGAGAGAGAGAGAGAGAGAAACATCAATGATGAGAGAGAATCACTGATTGGCTGCCTCTTGCATGCCCCCTAGTGGGGATCAAGCCAGCATCCCAGGCAAGTGCCCCAACGATAGTTGCACAACTATGAACATACTAAAACTATTAAATTGGGGCTTGGCCAGTGCTGGTCGGTGGGTTGAGTGTTGACCTATGAGCTAAGAGATTGCCGTTCAATTCCCGGTCAGGGCACATGCCTGGGTACCAACTCTCCTTCCCTTTTCCTCTCTCCCCATAGATGTCAGACCTGCAGCAGTTTTAAAGGCTTTTCCTATGCACTCCTGCTTTCTCCCTCTTTAATATATATATATATATATATATATATATATATATATATATATATATATATTGATTTGAGAGAGATAGAGAGAGAGAAGCATCAATCGGCTGCTTCCTACAAGCCCCCTACTGGGAATTGAGCCCACAACCCCGGGCATGGACCCTGACCAGGAATGGAACCATGACCTCCTGGTTCATAGGTTGACGCTCAACCCCTGGGCCTCGCTGGCCGGGCCATACCAGCTTTTTTAGATGGTGGGATGCTGAATGATACATTGGCTTTGGGACATAGAAACATGTGCAGGATATAGCTCTTTCCTGATGGATGAACCACCCCTGTCCCCTGGGGGACACGATGCCTGCTACATCCCCAAGGTGGCCACAGTCCAGGGACAGAGGTGGCTGCAGCCTCAGGTTCCTGGGCCACTGCTGCTCCTCTGGGGACCCTAGTCTCTTCAAGTTCAGAGCATCAGCCCTGCCCCATGTAGCTCTCATGTCCTGCTCTGGCTGTCTCTCTTTCCACTGTCTATTAGACCAGGAGAGTGAAATATATTTTATTGATTTTTTTTAACAGAGAGGAAGGGAGAGGAATAGAGAGTTAGAAACATCGATGGGAGAGAAACATCGATCAGCTGCCTCTTGCACACTCCCCACTGGGTATACGCCAGCAACCAAGATACATGCCCTTCACCAGACTCGAACCTGGGACCCTTCAGTCCGCAGGTCCACGCTCTATCCACTGAGCCAAACCGGTTAGGGCGAGAGTGACTTCTGAACTAGGCCTATGCCTGGACTGGAGCCCACAGCCCAGGCATGGGCCTTGACCAGGAATTGAACCGTGACCTCCTGGTTCATAGGTTGACATCAGGTGGCAGGAATCCCGGGGACGCTGACCCCTGGCTATGCCAAGCGCCTTTCTAAGAACTGGGATTTGGAGGGAGCGCCCTAGGCGGCCAGGCCAGGGCACACCTGCCTTTTTCCCAGAAGCATCCCTTTCCCAGAATTTGGGGGCGGGGGGAGGTCAGGGGAGGAGATGGTGGAGGGGAGGGTGAGTTTGTGAACACAGAGCCTCAGGCCTCACCTCTTTCACCCAATCATGGCCCTGCGGCTTCATGGAGGCGGGGCAGGTGTATGGCAGCACCGCTGGGGGAGAGAGATAAGGATGAGTTTCAGGAGCCTCCTCGGACCCTTCCCTCCCCAGGGAGGAGGTGTAGACCTCTCCCGGCCCCGCCCCCGGGGCTCTGGCTCCGCAGTCCCGGTCCAGGCTGCCAGCAGGTGACTGGATGGCACTGAGAAAGCCGGGCGCGTGGGGGCGTGGGCCTCGGAGCCCGCACTCTCAGCCAATCAGCGGCCTGTCCAGCGGGTGGATTCAGTTACAAGCTTGAGATCACCCCATACGCCACCCTCCTTCCTCCCCCTCCCAAAGCTCCATTCATTGGCCCCGCAGCTCCCGGTCTGCGGGGCACCGTTCCCATTCGCTCCTGGGCTCCTGGGCTGCTGCTGCCGAGACCGCCAGGGACGGGCATCCCATTCCCAGGGGCTTTGTCTAACGGGGCGGGATGAGGAGGCTTCTGGGGGGACTGTTGGGGGTGCTGAGCTTCGCGGGGGCTGCCCTGGAGGGCTCTTGTGCCCTGCCCTGGCACAGCACCTCCTGCCACCTGGCCAGGCCCAGCCCCCGCGGCCCCCGGGGGTCCCTCAGCTTCCTGGGCAGGGATGCGCGGGGCCTGGCCGTGGTCCATGCCCGCTGGGATGGGCGCGGGAGGCTGCGGGCTTGTCGCCGGCAGGAGGAGCCGGAGCCCACGGCAGCCTTCAGCGCCCTCTGCGCCAGCGAGACCTCCTCGGGCTTCTTCGTGCACAGCCCGGGCCCCGAGCTGCGGAGGGCCCTGGCCGCCCTGCAGCGGCGGCGGGGGGCCTGCCCGCCGGTGGCCGCCCGGAGCCCGGCAGGAGTGAGGAGGGAGAAGCGAGCGGCAGGGCAGCCGCGGGAGAAGAGAGGCTGGACCATCCCCGGCACCCTGTGGTGTGGCTTCGGGGACTCTGCGGGGAACTCCACGGAGCTGGGTGAGCCACACGGGGGCGTGGGGGGCTGTGGGTTGGGGGGAATTCAGGGTTTCACCCCGGCCTCCACTCTTCCAGGCTGTGCATCCCCAAGGGAGTGACTTAACCACTCTGAGCCCCAGCGACCTTCTCTGTAAAATGAGGGCGACCCCACGTCCCATCAGGGGAGGCTTCAGTGGGGTCATAGATGGGAGAGGTCCCACTCACACCGGGGAGTCCCCGATCATCACCATCGGGGAGGGGCCAGGCCGGGCTGGAGCCGGGGTCAGCCGGACCAAAGCGCCACGTCCTAAGAGGAGGTTTTATAAGCCACAGAGTGGCCAGGGGGCGGACGCTGAGACCCACGGGCCCTGGGGTCACAGGCCAGCTTAGCAGGTCCGCGCGCTGCGAGCCCGTTCCCTCGCCAGGATCCTGAAGGGACACCTGGCCGGCCGGGCTGCGGCCAGCGTGGGTGTGGGAAGCCGGGCTCTTGCGAAACGCTCAGCAGGAGGCATGATGGCCCAGATGGCTTTTCTGCACCCTCAGCACCGCTGCCCGTGGCGTGTGCGGAGGGTGGGGGAGGTCCTGGCGTCCGAGCTGGGGCAGGCTGGCCTCCTGGCAATGCTTCGCCGTGTCAGCACCCAAGGCTGCACCCTGCCTGTTTGTCATTCCATTCCGCACACAGTCACGGCCTCACCGTGGTATTTAGGTGGGTCTGCCCCCACAGTTCCTCCCAGGCGGACCTTTCCGAGGGCCTGGGCTCCCGGGCAGGCTGTCCTGCATTTGAGGTTGCACAGCCCATGCGGTGCCTGGGTGCTCTCGTTAAGCTTTGGAATCGTGAGTCCTGTCCTGGCCGGTGTGGTTCCGTGGATAGAGCACTGGCCTGTGGACGGAGGGGCCTGGGTTCCATTCCAGTCAAGGTCACATGCCCGGTTGTGGGCTTGATCTACTGAAGGAGGCATGCAGGAGGCAGCCAATCAGTGATTTTTTTCTCTTATCATGGATGTTTCTATCTCCCTCTCCCTTCCTCTCTGAAATCAGTAAAAAATCTTATATCATAAAAGGCTAATGTGCACATCAACCAAATGGCAGACCGACCAGTCGCTAGGATGTGCACTGACCACTATGGGGCAGATGCTAAAAGCCGGGCTCACCACTGGCGAGAGCAGCAGCACTAAGAATGTTCAACTGCCATCAGTCGGACATCTCCCAAGGGCTCCCTTTTTTAATATATTTTATTGATTTTTCACAGAGAGGAAGGGAGAGGGAGAGAGAGTTAGAAACATCGACGAGAAAGAATCATCTATCAGCTGCCTCCTGCACACCCCCTACTGGGGATGTGCCCGCAACCAAGGTACATGCCCTTGACCGGAATCGAACCTGGGACCTTTCAGTCTGCAGGCCTACGTTTTATCCCTTGAGCCAAACCTGTTAGGGCTCAAGGGCTCCCTTTTATTATGTAGGGCTCCCAAGGCCTGGCTGAGTGACCCTGTGAATGCACGAATTTCATTCACCGGCCTTTAGTATATTAAATAAATTAAAAAGAAAAAAAAAAGAAAAAAAGAAACTGTGAATCCCACGGAGGGAGACTAACTCGCCTGAGGCCACCGGGTCTCTGGTCCCAACATCCTGGGACCCTGCTGAGCTGGCGCCCCCTCCGCGCCCCACAGGTGTCTTCCGAGGCCCCGACCTCTGCTGCCGGGAGCATGACCACTGCCCACAGGCCATCGCGCCTTTCCAGTACAACTACGGCATGCAGAACTACCGTTTCCACACCATCTCCCACTGCGACTGCGACGCCAGGTAGGCGGTGGGCAGGGGGCAGGGGCGGCGCTCCTCAGCTCCTGGGATTCCAGAGCCCGGGACCCCCCCTGCAAGTGGGAAAGCTGAGGGCTGAGGGGAGAAGGATCTCTTTGTCTGTTTTTTAGATATGCTTTTATTGGTCTCAGAGAGGAGGGGAGAAGGAGAGAGAGAGAGAGAGAAACATCAAGGATGAGAATCATGGATCGGCTGCCTCCTCCACACCCCACCCTGGGGATGGAGCCTGCAACCTGGGCAAGTGCTCTGCCTGGGAATCGAACCCTGACCTCCTGGCTCCTAGGTTGATGCTCAAACGCTGAGCCCACACTGCCCGGGCTGGGGAAGGAACTCTTGGATGCACGCCACCTGCCGGTAGTGTCCGGTGGGCTTGGGGAGGAGCCCGGGGACCTGAGTGCCGGCTCTGGCTCTGTGGCAGGTTCCGGCAGTGCCTGCAGAGCCAGCGGGACTCCGTCTCCGACCTCGTGGGCGTGGCTTTCTTCAATGTGCTGGAGACCCCCTGCTTTGTGCTGGAGGAGCAGGAGGCGTGCGTGGCCTGGTACTGGTGGGGCGGGTACGTGTCAGCCCCCTCGGAGTCCTTTCCCGGGGAGGGAGGCTGTCTGTCTGTCCAGGGGGCGATGCCTGGTTCTCTCTGTCCTCTCCTCTGGGCGGGCCCAGGAGGCAAACATCCCCCACCCTCCCTCCTGTGCCCCACACAACCCAGTGGGATGAGGGGTGGGGCTGACCGAGCCTTGGTCTCCATGGAGATGAAGGGGGGAGGCCTTCTAGAAGCGGGGATTCTGGGTTACCAATTGCCATCCATCACCACCTCCTAGGTGTAGGGCCTACGGCTCCATCCCCCTCGCCCGCCTCCAGCCCAATACCCCCTACAACGCCTCCTGGAGCTCCCCAGCTGTGGCCCTGCCTCCCAGTGCCCCCAGCCCCGCCCCCAGCAAGCCAGGACAGAAGCAGCGCCCTCGGAAGTGGCCACCGCAGCGGGAAGGACCCCGGCTCCCCAGCAAAGGCAATGCCGCCGCCCTCCAGGCTCCCGAGGTCACCCATCCGGACCCTCGGGGGCCTCTGGGTGGCCTAAAGCCTCAGGGTGAGCTCAGAACCTAACCTGGGGGGCGGTTCCTGAAGGGAGGAGGTGCCCCTGCCTCTGTGCCTGGGGGGGGGGGGGCCTGTGTTACTTCCTCTCCTGCTCCACTCTCTTCCCGGGATCTCTCTCCTTCCCTCACCGCAGCCGAAGGGATTCCCATAAGCTTCCAACTGGACAGTGTCACTGCCCTCTGAGCCCCCACCCTGCCTCCTGTCCCCTGAACCGACCATGTCTCAACACCCTCGGGCCCTCGGGCACGGGTTCGGTGAAACCTGCTCCTCTGTCGAAACTTGAGTTTCACAAGCTTCCCGTGGACCCTCAAAAGCAACGTGCTCTCTGCGACCTCTGGGCCTTTGCACATGCTGTTCCTTCTGCTTCCTGGAGCGCTGTCCCTTCCTGCCCCTCCTCTCTCCCAGCCGAGCTCAGCAGCCTCTGCCTGCGGGTTAGGGTTAGGGTTAGGGTTTTTTAATTGATTTCAGAGAGGAAGGGAGAGGGCGAGATAGAAACATCAAGGATGAGAGAGGGTCATGGGTCAGCTGCCTCCTGCTGAGGATCAAGCCCGCATCCCAGGCTTGTGCCCCGGCTGGGAATCGAAACGTGGCCTCCTGGCTTAACCACTGAGCCACGCCTGCCTTTTCTGATCACCATGGGCGCTCTGGACACCCCCACACTATGTGTGTGCGCGTGCCCGTGTGTGTGTGTGTGTGTGTGTGTGTGTGTGTGTGCGTGAGACTGTGTGTGTGTGTGCGACTGTATGTGCGTGTGCGTGCACGTGTGCGCGCACATATGTGTGCATGTGCGTGCGTGTGCGACTGTGTGTGCGTGTGCGTGTGTGTGACATGTGTGTGTGTGACTGTGTGACTGAGCCCATGTGCTGGTGTTTCTCCTGGATGGCAGTGGGCATGGTGGGGCGCCCCCTGGGGGACTGGGCTCCCCTCACCACCTCGCCGCCCCCAGCGGCCCGCCAGGCCTGCCGCAGCTTCCGCCACCTGGACGAGTGTGAGCACCGGATCGGGCCCGGGGAGACCAAGTTCCGGCTGCTCAACGGGGCCCCGGAGCCCCTCTTCCACTGCAACTGCACCCGCCGGTGAGGCCGGCTCCGGCCCGGGGGCGGGCTGCCTGCTGCCTGCTGCCTGCCAGGCGCTGGGAGGGGGCCCCTGGCGGGCGAGGCCGTTCCCCAGCCTAAGCCCGTCTCTGCCCTCAGACTGGCACGGTCCCTGAGGCGCCACAGCCCACCCTTGGGTGCCAACGTGCTCTGGGAGCTGCTGGGCACCACCTGCTTCAAGCTGGCCCCGCCCCCGGACTGTGCCGAGAGCCCAGAGTAAGTGGGAGCAGAGCCAGGAGGGAGGGGAGGAAGGGTGGGTGGCCTATGCCCGCCGTGGGCACCTGGGGCAGAGGTCAGGGCCCTCTGAGCGCCACTGTCCTCCCCTGCCCCCTGGTGCCCGGGTTCAGCTCTGCAGTTGGCCCAGATGGGCTGCATCTTTTTTTTTTTTTTTTTTTTTTTTTTTATTGAATTCAGAGAGGAAGGGAGAGGGCGAGATAGAAACATCAAGGACGAGAGAGGGTCATGGGTCAGCTGTCTCCTGCTGAGGATCAAGCCGGCATCCCAGGCATGTGCCCCGGCTGGGAATCGAACCATGGCCTGCCTCCCGGTTCGTGGGCCGATGCTTAACCACTGAGCCACACCAGCTGGGCTGGGTGGCATCTTGGCTCTGTCACTGACTTGCTATGTGGCCTGACGAGTTGAGTCAGCTCCCCACACCTCTGTGTTCTCATCTGTGAAACGGTTATAGGCGTGTGGGAGGCGCACACAGCCAGAGGCCCGTGGACACCCTTCTGGCTTCCCTCACAATCTCATTTTGAATCCGACTCTCAAAGCCGGCCCCTCGCTACCTTTCCTGTTTCACACGTGAGGGAACAGGCCCAGCCTGGCCCAGGGTTCCTGCAGCCGAACCCAGGCCTCGGGGAGCCCGGCTGGTTTATTCTGCCCCCCGTCTAGGGTCACCCTCCCCCCCCCCGCCCCCCTGCCCCCACCTCCAGCCCTGCCCCCCAGGGCCTCCCTCTGCTCCGGTGCCCGCAGAGCAGGGCGGAGTCCTTGGGTGACCGCCTGCCCCACTTTCCTCTTCCTGCAGCTGTTCCCGGGGCCCCAGGGCCGTCAAGGTGTCCGCTCGGCACTTAAAGCGACTTCAGCAGAGGAGACTCGGGGGCACGGGCGCAGAGGGGGGGCAGGCCCGGCCTCCGGAGCCCCCCAAAGCCCCCCTGTCCTTCTATGACCAGTGCCTGCAGCAGACCCAGGCAGCCTGAGCACCCGGGAGCCGCAGACATCCTGGAACCAGCGACGTGGGATCCAGCGTTCACGGCCCCGACCGGACCTTGTCCGTGGCTTTGCCAGGCCCTGGGGGTCGCGGCCTCTTTTCCACGCGTTTGTTACACGGAAGCGTGGCCCGGGCTCTCAGGAGGGGGCCGAGGCCCAAACACCGGACTGTGTCTCCTGCTGTGCTGGTGACCTTGGGCTGGTGACCCAGCCGCTCTGAGCTCGGCCTGCGGTGTTCAGGAGGCTCGTTCTGATGCCCTGGGCTGGGGCCTGGACAGGGCACCCCACTCCAGATGGGAATGGGGCAGGGGTCCCGCGTGGCAGCAGCCTCGGAGGTCCTGGGAGGAGGCAGTGGGCAGGGAATGAGGGGTGCCACAGGAGTGAGTGCCTGCGTCTGAACCCAAGATCGGGGGGCACCGGAGAGGGATTTCCCAGCTCCCCTCCTCCCGGGAGACCCCCTTCTCTGAACCGCTGCTGGCCCTCTCGCTCTGCTCGGAACCTGAATTCCAGTCTCTCCCGTGCCTTAGAACAAGGGGCCTCCTCCCAGAACCTGAGCCTTGGTTTCCTCCTTAAAAAGGAGCAGGATACCTAGGACCGACCTACCTCAGAGGGCTGCTGAGGGTTATGCGAGCCGATGCACGGCCAGCGCTTAGGACCTCGTCAGTACCCCCTCCCTCCAACGCGCTGCCAAGCCGTGCCCGGGTGCCCGGTTTTGAGAGGCCGCATGCAACCTCTCGGAGGCCTCAGTTTGCTCACCTGTGAAATGGGACTAAGAGCTGCTCTGGGACTCAACACCGCAACTCAGGGCTGCGGTGCCGATTAAAGGAGATGGCATGTGTCATGGATACCGGTGCCTGGTGCTTGTCAGATCCGTCCATCCTCTCCTTGGGTCCTTTCCTCTGACTCCCCCCGGCCCCCACCCCCCGCCCCCAGACTGCTAACAAGTTACGAAGGCGTCGGCAGCGAGGCTGGAGAGTTTAATTCCTAATCAATGAGCTCTAGGATTGCCCTTCTCCCATCCCAGATGGGGGCCTAGGCCGGGCTCTGCTGATTGTCACAGTTGAGGCATCAGGACTGAGGGTGAGGGGACCCCTGTTGGCCATCCCCGGCGGGGACCGAGCGTCAGGTGCGGAGGAAGCTGGAGCAGCAGCAGGAGCGAGGCAGGTGGGTTCACAGGCTGCATCTGAGCGGGAGCCACCTGTACCCGCCGGCCAACCCCACCCCCCGGCTTCAGGGCCCCAGGCCCCCTTCCTCCAACTTCTGCCGGCCCTGAGGGCTGGGAGACAGGCTGTCGGGGGCCGGGGCCTCCTGGTCAGGCTCCCAGGGGCCACCGCCTCCAGGGTCTACAGTCTCCAGGCGCAAGGCGGGCAGCAGGCCGAGGCTTCGAGGCACAGGTGGGGGGAGGGTCCAGGGACCAGGCAGCCCGGAGAGGCCCTCCTCGTCGCAGCCCTGGGTGCCTCCGTCACTGCTGCCCCTGCTGGGGGCCACGCAGGGCAGGCGGCGGCTCTGGGGCGAGGGGCTGCGGCTGGTGCCCCGGCGTTCACAGGAGGAGGGCCGGAGGGCCAGGCCGGGGAAGCGGGCCAGGCCCGGGCTGCGGCTCCGGTGCCGCTTGGACTTGCCGGGGCTGGGGCTTCGGGACTTGGGTGCGAGCAGCTCCAGGGTGCTGTCGTCCTCCTCCTCCGAGCTGGTCCCTGAGCTGTGGGAGCTGCTGCTGGCCGACTCCGAGGCAGGCAGCGAGATCTGGCGGGGAGGGGGGTTGCTGGAGTGGCCCGATCCCCAACCGGCCACCGATGTCTCCTCACCAACACCAACTTCTCCTGATTAGACCCGGGGAGGTCAGGCTACGGGCAGGGGCCACAGAACAGAACGTAGAGAATGTGCCCTCGCCGGTGTGGCTCAGTGGACAGAGCGTCGGCCTGCGGACTGAAGAGTCCCAGTTTCGATTCCAATCAAGGGCACAGGCCCCAGTTGTGGGCTCCATCTCCAGTAGGAGGCATACAGGAAGCAGCTGATCCATGATTCTCTCTCGTCATTGATGTCTCTATCTCTCTCTCCCTCTCCCTCTCTGAAATCAATTAAAAAAAAATATATATATATATATATATTTTTTTCTTTTTTAAAAAACCGGTTTGGCTCAGTGGATAGAGCATCCGGCCTGCGGACTGAAAGGTCCCGGGTTCGATTCCAGTCAAGGGCATGCACCTTGGTTGCGGGCACATCCCCGGTGGGGGGCGTGCAGGAGATAGCTGGTCGATGATTCTCTCTCATCGACGTTTCTAGCTCTCTATCCCTCTCCCTTCCTCTCTGTGAAAAATCAATAACATGTATTTAAAATAAAATAAAATAAAAAAGTGAAAAACAGAGGCCGTGGCATTTGAACGTTGACACCCCTGGCCCTGCAGCCTGGGTCCTCACCTGGAAGGGCTCCGTGACTCCGATGAGGATGCTGAGGGTGTGGCTGTAATAGCCCAGGATGAAGTCTCCGTGGCCCTTGGGCAGCGACTCCTCACTGAATGTCACCTGGTGGGCCCCGGGCATAAGCCCAGGTCGGGGTCAGAGAGGTAGCCACAGCCCCCCCCCCCCAACTCTGCTCCCCTCCCCGCCCAAAGGCCGTGGGGACTCCCCCCTCCCCCCGCTCCCCTGGAGTACCTGGTAGTTGTTCCTGTCCACATCCTCGTGTTTGGCCCAGACGTAAGCCACGTAGTCCTTGCAGTGGCGGAAACCCACCTAGGGGAGGGGGGGGGACAGGAACCGGGGCTCTGACCCCTAGGGCCTGACCCCAGCATCCTCCCTGGGTGGCAGCAAACTCTGGAAAAGCCATGATCCCACCTGGGCACCCCCCAGGGGCTCTCCTGCGGGCCCTCCCTTCCCCCCACGCCGCTGCCCACCTCGCCCTCCCTCCTCACCCGGTACAAGCCGATCCAGTCCCAGGAGCTGCGGGCGAACACCGTTTCCACGCGGTACCGCACCACGGCCTGCTCCGGCCGCACCCACTCCTCCGCCACCTCCAGCCGCACCAGCGGCAGGTCGTCCCTGAAGGCAAACTGCCCGGGGGGGGGCGGGGGCAACATCAGCGAAGACCCTCCGGCAGTTCCAGGCACCCTGGGGCCTGAGCCAGCACACACACACACACACACACAGGCTGAGATAAGGGCCTTTGAAGCTACAACGGAGACGGGGAAACTGAGGCAAGAGCAGGCCTAGGATGAAAGCTAGGCTTCCTGCCTCCCAGCCCAGAGCTCTCTCTGCTCAGAGCCACCCTAAGGGGTGACTGAGAACACAGCTTCGAAGTTCGGAGACCATGGGTTTGGCCCCTGGCTGTCACTGACAGGCTGCAGGGCCCGTGGGGAGTTTGTTTTTTTTTTTCCTTTTTAAATATATGTTCACTGATTTCAGAGAAGAAGGGAGAGGGGGAGAGAGAGAAACATCCATGACGAGAGGGAATCATGGATTGGCTGCCTCCTGCACGCCCCCTACTGGGCATCAAGCCCACAACACGGGCAGGTGCCCCTTGGCCAGAATCAAACCTGGGACCCTTCAGTCCGCAGGCCGACGCTCTATCCACTGAGCAACACGGGCCAGGGCTTGGTGAGTTTTTCAACCTCTCCGAATGCCAGGGCTTCTGTCTATAAACCTGGATGATCTTATTAAACTCTTGGAGCTGTTGGGCAGATTGAACGAGACACTGTTTGCGGAGCGTCCCGTGTACACTTCCCAGAACACAGCGTCCCACACGCGTGGAGGCTGGTAAGGGAGACACGGTGTGCTGGATATTGTGGGGGGGGAAGCCGAGCGCCCCTGAGTGGGCCAGACAAGCCCTGGGTAAAGGGCTGGAGGCCTCAGGTCGCCTCTAGGCTCTGCTACTTACTCACTTGCTCTGTGGCCGCACGGAAGCCCCCCGGCCAACCCAACGCCCAGCTTCCCCTTCCGGATAGGACCCTGCCACCGGGCCAGGAAGACAATGCGTAGCCGCGAGCACCCTCCTCCCAGGGCCACCCGCCCGCCTGGGTGGGGCTGCCGGGGTGGCAGGTGGCCAGGGGAGCGGCCCCTCCTCTGTCCCTCAGAGGAGGACTCATGCGGTGCCAGCCTCAGTCTTTTGTCTGCTTCCTGTTGATCTGGTTTCAGGTTTCCCTCCTGCCGCGTCTTAGCCAAACGGTTCCAGAAAAAACACACATCACATCCTCTCGTGCCCCTGGGCTCCACATCGCCAAATCGGGCTGCCAGGTTGGGCTCTTGGGAATGGCCTCCAAGGGTCAAAACTTCTGCTATCACCCCCCCCCCCCCACACACACACACACACAGCCCCATCCCCACCCCTCATTCTGATCGTGTTGCTCTTTGGGTGAGAGACTCCGATCTTCTGAGCCTCCGTTTTCCTGGTAAGGAAACCGGGAGGGGAATTTGGACATTTCCGGGCCTACGAAGGCATTCGAAGGGAGGGCCTATGCCAGGCGCCCCACACGGGGCTCAGCAGGCCATGTTTTACAGGGGACAGAGTCCGGCTGGGGAGGGAGGGTCAGGGGAGGACACCCAAAAGGAGTGGTTCTCGCGGCGAGGGTTACACCTCACACCTCAGCCCTTTGCCAAAGGTCACGGGAGGCCAGGCACAGGCAGATTGTCTCTCCCAGCTGCCAATGTTGGCCCGCGTCCCGCTGACCGACCATGTGACCGCGTTATCAAGGAAAACATTCTCTGGCCCGCGGCTCCCCCCCGATCAGATCAAGAGAGAGATCCGAGAGCCTCGAGTTGGGTTTCAGGGCTGGGAAGGTGGAATCTGCCCCGCGCTGCCACGGGGCCTGCGTGGGACCCGGGGCACATGCCTACCCCGCTCGGGGTTTCTGTTTCCCCATCCGGTTGGGTTACAGGGTCTCCGGGTCCAATTCTGACATTCTTGCATTTCCTCTTTCTGCGCTGGCAACGAGGGCCTCAGCCCTACACACAATGCTCCATTATAGTAACTAGTTAGAGTTCAGCTTTGTGTTTTTTAATATCTCGACTCCCTCTTCCCATAACTACCTTACTGTTTTGTTTTGTTTTAAATATATTTTATTGATTTTTCACAGAGAGGAAGGGAGAGGGTTAGAGAGCTAGAAACATCGATGAGAGAGAAACATCGACCAGCTGCCTCCTGCACCGCCCCCCACCGGGGATGTGCCCGCAACCAAGGCACATGCCCTTGACCGGAATTGAACCTGGGACCTTTCAGTCTGCAGACCGACGCTCTATTCACTGAGCCAAACTGGTTTTGGCTACCTTACTGTTATTATGCCTGGCATGTAATAATGCCAAATGTCATGATGGTTCATTAAAAAAAAAAAATAGCCCTAGTCAGTCCTTGGGTGAGGATTAAAAATAAAATAAATATAAATAACATTTTGAGTTTGCTGGCCTTATATATTTGAATTTTAACATAAGTTGCCCTTGGCAAACTCATTAGTCAACAGAGCTAAGTATCAACAGGACAACAATTGAAATTTCTTTTGAGAATCAAACTTTTTAAACTTCAACTTCTTCTAACGCCCCTTCATCAAAACAGACTCACCCAAGGCGTGGTATTTTGTGGAAGAGCCACACTCCAGGGGCCAAAGAGCCCCATGTGGCTTGTGAGTGGCAGTTTGCCGACCACGGGCCTAAACCTTTATTGGAAGGAGGAAGGGAGTTAAGAGATGAGTGGAGCCCAAACCGGTGTGGCTCAGTGGATAGAGCGTCGACCTGCGGACTGAAGGGTCCCAGGTTCGATTCCGGTTGAGGGCATGTATCTTGGTTGCGGGCACATCCCCGGTATGGGGTGTGCAGGAGGCGGCGGATTGTGTTTCTCTCTCATCGATGTTTCTAGCTCTCTCTCTCTATGTCTATCCCTCTCCCTTCCTCTCTGTAAAAAATCAATTATATATATATATATATATATATATATATATATATATATATATATGGAGAGAGAGAGAGAGAGAGAGAGAGAGATGAGTGGAAAAGGCCTGGGCTCTGACACCAGGCTCACCTGGGTTCAATTCCTAAGATTCCCCTTTTCCAGCTGTGTGACCTTGGTCAGCTGTGTCTCTAAGCCTCAGTGTCCTCATATGAAAATGGAGATCAAAACCCACTCCCGCCAAAACCGGTTTGGCTCAGCGGTAGAGCGTCGGTCTGCGGACTGAAAGGTCCCAGGTTCGATTCCGGTCAAGGGCATGTACCTTGGTTGCGGGCACATCCCCGGTTGGGGGTGTGCAAGAGGCAGCTGGTCGATGTTTCTCTCTCTTCGATGTTTCTAGCTCTCTATCTCTCTCCCTTCCTCTCTGTAAAAAATCAATAAAATATATTTAAAAAACAAACAAAAAAACCCCCACTCCCTCTCTGCTCCAACACATGGGGACCGCCCAGGGCGGGTTCGAGGGGCGGGCTGTCGGACGCTGAGCTGGGCTTGGGGACCTCCTGCGAAGAGGGTGGGGCGGGGACTCACGTGCAGGACGAACTGGGCAGCCACCGGCTTGTGGTCGCTGACGGTGTACTCCATGTGGCTTCGGTAGCTGTGCTGGGTCACCTGGAGCCAGTGGCTCTGCTGTCCGGAGGGGCTTCGACCGCCACCTGGAACCTTGACCTTCCACAGGATACGGTCTGTCCAGGCTGGCTTCCGCTTTTTGGCGCTGCGGTGGGCAGGGGGTGCAGGCACAGCCCTCAGCCTTGCCTCCGTCCCTCTTCCCTGTCTTCCTTGATCTAGGAAGACCTCAGCCCACAGCCCCCACCCCAGCCCCACCTCACCCCAGAGCCGAGCTCACCTGGTATCGTACTTGTTAGTCCCCACGTCGAACTTGAAGGTGGGGGCAAAGTTGAGGGGCCCCTCCTGGAAGCCCTTGAGGATGGGCCAGGTGTCCTTGGCCATGTTGAGCTGCGAGGGGCCAGAAGGGAAGAACTGGACTACAGCGTGGGCAGGGCAGGGCGGGTGAGGGCCAGGACCCTCGCCCGGGGTCCAGCCCAGGCGGGGTGCTAGGGGGTGTGGGTGGGGGTGCAGGCTGGGGCCCCGCACCTGGTCCTTCTCCCAGAGCTTCTGGAGCTGGTTGTTGTCGATGGCGAACTTGACAAAGTGCGGGTCGTAGCTCTCGATGCGGAAGTTGAGGTCCCCGAACCAGAACACAAGGCTGTTTGGGGGGGAGGGAGGAACGGAAGTCAGGGGGGTCCATGGGGTGGAAGAAGAGCCCGATCCAGATCCTTCCCCGCCCCCATCCAACCAACCCGACACGGCTGGATGCCCCTGGCGATGACGAAGTGGCCGGGGGGCCGCAGAGCCCCCAGCCCGCCCCGGAGCAGCAGAGAGCGGTGCACCCGGAAAGCGGGGTTCAGACCCTCAGGAAGGCGCTGCCCCTCAGCCCAGAGCCACCCTGCAGGCTCGGGTCCCATCCATCAAACTCACCCAGGCATTCGGGTTCCTAGGCGGGTGGTGGCCCATCTCCATCCGCCCCGCCTTTCCCCTCCAGGCCCACCCAGGACAGTATCCAGCTCCTCCCGGCCCATGGGGGACCCCCACTTCGCCCCCCGCCCCGGCGGCCGTACTCGTGATCCAGGATGCCCTGCGCGCCGGGCCCCGGGAACTGCTGGAGGCTCAGGATGGTCTGGAAGGTGTCCTTGCGCTGCTCCGCCTTGTCCATGTGCGCGGGCAGGTGGCAGTTGAGGAAGCAGAGCATGTGCCCGAAGGCCGCCAGGCGCACGCTCACGCCGCCCTTGTTGCCCTGGGGAGGCAGCGGGGCAGGTCACGGGCGGGGTCCGGGCCGGAGGCGGGGCGCTGGGCGGGATGCACCGGGAGGTGGACCGCCAGCCCCGCGGAGGAGGAGGCTGGGAGAGGGGCGGGTTCCAGCAAAAGGGGCGAGGTCCTGGGCCCCCCCTGCACCTCCAGGACCACCGGGGGGGGGGGGGCTGGGGAATGGGCTGAGGTGGTGGGCGGGGCTGGGGAGCGAGGGGAGGAGCCTTGCACCGTGCAGGGGGACCTCCCGGGGACTCCTCCGAGGGCCCCGCAGGGCCCCGTGCGCTCACCCAGTAGCCGCCCAGGCCGGTGCGCGTGCAGTCGGTCTGCACGTCCCGCAGGAAAGGCAGGTGGAAGTACTTGGCGAACAGCAGCAGGATGACGCCCTGCATCCGCACCGTGCTCACCTGCGGGGAGGGAGGCGGCTTGGCCCAGGGACGGACGGGGCTGGACCCCTGCGTCCCCGCCCTGGCCCTGGCTTTGTCCCTGACCCAGACCCTGACCCCGCCCTGGCCCTGGCCCTGGCCCGCCCTTAAGGTCTGCTCCTCCTCCTCCTCTGTCCTCCCTTTGCACAGCCCCATGGGGGGCCCGGCTCCCAGGGGTCTCTCTCCGCCCATCCCGAGGGCCCGGGAGGCGTTACCAGCACGAAGTTGAAAGGCGCCAGCGCGTCCATGAACAGCTCGCTCCACTGGTCTGTGAAGAGCGCGTCCTTGAGCCTCTTGTTGATCATGGAGTTCACCTCCTGCAGCCTGGGGGCGGGGCGGGGAGGTGAAGGGGGTGGGGGAGGGTTGAAGGACGCCCTAGAAGCCCCTCCCCTGGGGTGAGGGTTTTGGGGAGAAGGGGCACAAGGGGCTGGGGAGAGAGAGTCCCCTTCCGCCCCCTCACCCTATGGCGATCATGTCTGTCCTGTCGCTGTCATCGCTGCCGCCGCCCAGGTGGAGGAGAGAAGTGACGTCGTCGGGGGGCATGGCGGTGCCCACATTCCACGTGACCACAGTGATCCTGGAGGGGGGGGCGGGTGAGGGTGCCAGAGGAGGAGGGGTCACTGCTGGGCGCCACTCTCTCATCTCCAATCTCCCTCCCACAGACAGAGCTCTCTCTTTCTGGAGAGGGAAACTGAGGCAGGTGTGGGTGGAAGCCCTCAGGGGGACCCTCAGTGGGCCCGTACCCCTCCCTCCAGGCTCTCTCAGGGGAACTGGGTTGAGATAAGGGCAGGCGAGTCCCTTAGAAGGGCATGCTGCCTCCCGAGTGTCCCCAAGTGGGCCCAGCACCCCGAAGACCCTCCCCAGGGGCGGTACACCTTGGCGGGAAGGATGGCAGGTCTTGGGGCTCAAGCCCCCACCACCCTCCTTGGAAGCAGCCCCCTCACCAGAAGCCGGGGTCGTTCTTGCAGGTGGGCTGAGCTGACCAAGAGGAGGAGGGCGAGGAGGCGGGTGTCGACGAGGAGGTGGGTATAGACAAGGAGGCGGGTGTCGACGAGGAGGTGGTGCCCGGGGCTGGCACTTCTCGGGGCTGAAAGCTGGGGCTCAGGCGCCCGCCAGGCCCTGCACCCTGCGTGCCAGGCCCTGCACCCTGGGTGCCAGGCCTGGGGAGGGCCTTCTCAGAGGCTGGGGGCACACAGGGGGAGCGGTTGGGAGAGCGGCTGGGGGAGCGGCTGGGGGAGCGGGGCGGCTTGGGCAGAGGCGGGGGCACAGTCTGAGCTGAGGGGGCCCCTGGCCGGAAGGTGGGGGACAGCAGTCCTGGGGAGCGGGTGCCAGGCTCGGGGGGGCCCTGGCCCACATCCAGGGGCAGCGTCTGGGTTGGCCGGGGCAGGACCGGATCCTCGGGGCTGCTGCGGGGGGCCTCGGGCCTGGCCCGGAAGGAGGGGGAGAGCCGGGGGTCTGGGGGAGATTGGATCAAAGGCGGGGAGACGGCAGCAGGACTGGGCACCTGAGCTGATGGCTGCAGATGCCCTTTGTTCGGGGGGAGAGACCTAGGGGCGGGGGCATCCCTCTGCTTAGCTGGTGTCGGTCCCACAGAGGCCGGGGCTGGTGCCATGGATGCTGGAGCCGGGGCCTGGTCCTGAGAGGGCGACAGAATTGGACTGGGCATCGGGGAAGACGGGGAGGGGGGCTGTGGGTGCGGCTCCTCCGGTGCCAGGGCCAGGCTCAGGCTCAGGCCGGAGGCGGCCAGCACTGGCTTGGGTCTCACGGAGGCGGGGGCCGTCTGCCTCTGGTCCCCGGGCACCGGAGCCAGCCTGGGCCCCGGGGGGGCTGGTGGCAGCCTGGGCGCGTCAGGGACAGACATCCCCAGCGGCCCCGGGGATGTGGGAGCCAGGATGGAGCCTGGTGGTGCTGGAAGAGGCTTCGGCACAGCAGCCGCCGCAGACACCACCAACTGGCCCACGGACGCCGGAGCCGGGCTGGCGCTGTGGCAGGCGAGGGCTGTTTTCTGCCCGCCCGGGGTCGGCAGCAGAGCCAGGAGAGGTCGAGGAGATGCCGGAGTCGGCCCCTCCGAGGAAGGTGGCACAGCCGCACGCGGCCCCAGAGGTGCCAGCGCCAGCCTTGGCTGCAGGGGCACCGGGGCCGCCTTCTCCTTGGCCGGGAGCTGAAAACTGGAGTCCACCTTGCAGAGGACAAGTTAAAGGCACAGGGTAACCCTAGCCGGCGGCTTGGGCCCCGACCTCCCTGTGAGACCCCAGGAGACTCCATCTAGCTAAGGAAGGTACATCTTTCCAAGGACGTTCTTCCTCCTGTCTTACCTCAATCCATCCTGCCGCAAATCAGCTTCTCTTTGGGAGTGAAAGGGGGGGGGGGGGCAGAACACTGAATCATGTCCCCTCCCTCAAGTTCAATGACACCTTTCAGAGTCGGGGAAACAAAGACTCCTGACTCCAATGAGGCAGAGGGTAGTCTGAACCCTCCTGGCTGGCACCCACTCCCTGGCTGGCACCCACACCCTGGAGTGTTGGGGGGCTGGATCCGGCTTTCCTGGGCAAATCCCTGCCATCTCTGCGGCTCCCCTGGCCAAGAGCTTCTGACCTGACACCCCCGATCTGCTCGCTCCGGACCCCTAGTCCAGCCTGCTCCATGCCTTCCTCCTTCCCCAGCTCCCAGGTTCCCCCAGCTCACCCTCCACACCGCGGGCACGGCCCTCCCTGTCCTCCGCACCCGTCCCCAGAACTCCGTGCAGGAGCGAGAGCCTCGCTGAGAACGGCCATGCCTGTCCCAGGCCCAGCTCTGTGCGACCTCAGGCAAGCACCTCCTCCCCCAGGGCCTCGGTTTCCCCGTCTGTAAAACAGAGGCGCTTGGGGAAGGGTCCCTGGCCACACCTGGCTCCTGGAATACCTTAGCCTCTTTTTTCCCCCCATTTTTTTTTCATTTATGAGCCCGACCTTTGCTAGGATTCTGCTTGAGCCCTCCAGAACGGGCTCCCTTCGCCAGGTGTGATTCTGACATCCAGAGCAAGCCCAGCATTCCGTTGGTGCTGGCGTCCCCCCTCTCTGTGCCCAGGTTATGTCCTCTTCCCCGCGTCCCCTTCTCCCCCACTCGTGCGGACCGGTCAGCAGCCTCCTTCTGTCCAGCAGGTAGAATGGGGGTCACCGGGCCCCTGGAGGGACCTCTTTTTTTTTTTTTTTCTTTCTTCCCCATCTGTCTCTTGTCCTCTGCCAGCGAGGGCAGGAGATTTGCATTCGCCCCGGGGTGGCCCCGTGCCTGCCTCCAGAGATGCAGTCTGCCCGCATCCCGTGCCCTTCTCGGTCCAGATAACCCGAAACTCTGTCTCCACCTCCCTCCCCAAACTCGGCTCTGTGGGCACCCTCCTCCTCAGCTCCAGGTACCCCACTGTGCGCCCCCCTCCACCACCACCACCACCACCACCACCAGCAACCACCACTCCGCCTCCATCACCAACTCCTCAGACATCCCAGATGTCCCCGTGTTCGTCTTCAGGGACAAACCTCCTCATTTTGCACTGGCTCAGAGAGAACAAGCCACTTGCCCAAGGTCACACAGCAGAGCTGGAGCCCAGCGGGGTCCCCTCACACCGCCCGTCCAGCGTTCTCCTGGGGGCTCCC
The DNA here is from genome assembly GCA_963693515.1 of Pipistrellus nathusii. NCBI lineage: Eukaryota > Metazoa > Chordata > Mammalia > Chiroptera > Vespertilionidae > Pipistrellus > Pipistrellus nathusii. The sequence continues at coordinate 2,661,775 of OY882876.1, forward strand.
GGAGATAGCGAACTCCATTTCTCTCTGGGTGTCCCATGGCGGCCCCCTCAGGCCCCGGGGTGGCCCTGCTCACCCACCCCTGCTCCACAGACAGAGGAGAGTGCCAGCCCCTCAGCCGGGGGCACCGGGGTGGCTGCAGTGTGTGCAGTGTGTGTGTGTGGGGAGGTGTGGGACCAGGGATCAGGAATGGAGAGGCTCTAAGGGTCTTACCTTGGAGGGTTCTCCAGTTTGGAAAACCCCGTGGGGCATGGGCAGGGGGCCCAGGCCAGCCAGGGTCCCTGGCCTCCTGCTGCCACTGCCGCCGTGGCCCTCCATGTCTGCAGCCCCTGGCAGCCCGGGCTCCCACAGGCTCCGGCTCCAGCTCCTCTGCTCCCGGGAACCAGTGATGTCATCAGCCGTTTCAACCTGCTGAGAATTTAAAGGCACAGGCATCCCGACCTAGAGGTGGCCAGGGCCAGGTGGCCTACCCTCTGGGGACCCTTCCAGCGGACTGCTGGAGTTGGAACCCTCATGGGGGGTGTGGGGAAGGGTGCCCATTGGCTTGGCTGGGTCCCATCTGGGGCAGCATGGAGTAAGTTGTCTGTCTGTCCCCTCCCACTCCCCCCATCAGCAGGCCTGGCTGGCCCTTGCTTAAGGGAGGGGCATGGACACACCTGAGGGTAAAGTAGAGACAAGTCACTCGAAGTCAATACCCTCTGCAGGGCCCCAGGGACACCTGAGTCCCTACCCTGATCCTGTGACCTTCCTGGTGTCCTGCCAGCTCAGGACCTGCCTGGGCCCCCACCCTTGCTCCATTTTCAGGCCTCGGTGCCCGCCCCCTGCCCGGCCCTGTTCTTCCCATCAGAGCCAAACACTGCTGGAGCCCTTCCCCACCTCGGCCTCCGCTCGGCCCCTCCTTTCCTGCAGACACTTCCGTCCCCACCCACAGCCTGGCCCGTCCCAGCCCCGGACCTCTCAGCTTTCCTTTCTCCTGGACTCGGTGGGTGTGGTTTGGAAGGGAGACTCGTTCAAGGTCACCTAGTAAGCTGAGGAGGTCTCCTGGGATTCAATGAGGAAAGGGAGCGCCCTCAGTGACCCGAGACCAGTACGAGCCAGTTGGGGTACCGGAGGAAGGGAATCGGGGCATGGAAGAGCCAGAAGTGGGGGGATGGACCGGCAGGAGGGTCCTGGGAGCTCCTTCGGCCGGCACCTAGCCCAGGACTGGATGTTCAACAGGCCCAGGGAAGTGTTTGTTGAATGAATGGACGCGTGAAAGAAAGAGGAGAGGGAATGAGTGACAAAGTTCCGGAATGTCTAGGGTCCCTCCCCTTCCTCCTTCCAATTCTCATTCTTATCTGCTAGGCCAGCGGTTCTCAGCCTTTCTAATGCCGCGACCCTTTCGTACGGCTCCTCACGTGGTGGTGACCCCCAACCATAACATTATTTTCGTTGCTACTTCATCACTGTAATTGTGCCACTGCTAATGAATCGTAATGGAAATATCTGTGTTTTCCGATGGTCTTAGGCGACCCACAGGTTGAGAACCGCTGCTGTAGAGCCTAAGACCATCGGAAAACACAGATATTTACGTTACGGTTCATAACAGCAGCAACATTACAGTGATGAAGTAGCAACGAAAATAATCGTATGGTTGGGGGTCACCACAACATGAGGAACTGTATGAAAGGGCCTCGGCATTAGGAAGGATGAGAACCACTGTGCTAAGCAGTCCCGGAAGCCCCAACCCCCTCCCCCCCAGAATGGCCGGATTGCTGGGCGTGATCCTGCTCAGTTTAGGAGGAAAATGTTCAGCTTTGAGCTTCTGCGTTCTCATAGGCCCATGTGGTTTCCCATGTGGAAGTCACGTGAACGGATGCCTTTCTGTCACCTCTGCTTGACCGGCTCCGGGTCTAGACTATTTTTCTGGGGGCCAGCGACACTGCGAGGCTGGAGTTCACCGAGGGGGAGACCCAGGTCCCCTCAGGGCTCGGGGGGAGGTAGAGAGGTGTTTTGGTGGTGATGGTGGAGGCGGTGATGGTGGTAATGGGGAAGCTGAGGGTCGTGGTGGAGAAGATGATGGACGTGCAGGGCGGTCGGCGATGGAGGAGGCAGCGGAGCGCATGGTGATGGCACTAGAGGAGGTGATAACAAAGGCACAGATGGTGGTGGCAGTGGAGGTGGGAGAATGGAGGGTGGTGGTAACGGGGAGGGCGGCGGTGATAAAAGTGGAGGGGAGATGGGCCAGAAGCGGTAGAGGGGCGTTATGTGGATGGAAGAAGAGGTGATGATGGAGTTGGAGATGAAGGTGCGGGTCTGGGTGAGGAAGGAGGTGAGAGTAGACATGGGAGTGGTGGGCAGGCCACCAGGGAGGGAAGGAGAATGTGAGCTTATCTCGTCCAGCCCTCGGACTCCTATTTTATCGATGAGAAAACAGGCTTCCGTGCTCCCCCCCACCCTCACAACTCCCCTGATCACCTCTCCCCCCTCCCCCCTCCCCCCAGGAGTACTGGGCTTCTGATGTAATCCCTTGGAACCAGCCTCAGACTCAGCTCTGGCGGGGGGGGGGGGGGGGGGGGGGAGAGACATCAATGCCAGGTGGAATCCAGGCAAATGTCATGCAAACGAGTGTGCAGAGGGCTCCTGTGGGCCCTCTCCGAGCTTCTGGTCTCGGCTTACTTGGCAAAGTCCACTTAGATTCTGATTGGTGTAAGCGAGGTGAAACAGCAAATTCAGCGCGACAGCACACCTGGAGTGTTCAGTACAGAGCCTGGTGGGAGCAAGTTCTGGAGTTCTCACCGTCAGTATCCTCGTCAGTATCCTCTCCAACCTGCCCATTTGGTGGATGCGGAAACTGAGGCCCAGGGTCGTTGTATCCCTTGGGGGGAGGGGGGGGGAGGAAAGAGACTCTGAGACCCAGACATGGCTTCAGCCGGGGGAGAAGGTGGGGGGCGGATCCCAGCCGAGAAGGGAGCAGGGTAGGAGCTATATTTGAGCTGCTGGGGCGATGACTAAGTAGGTTGATAACAGGCTCTGGGGCTCAGAGCGGCAGGACGGACGGGGGCAGCTGCCAGGGAGAACCGCCCCCCTGCTGCGCAGAGCTGGCTCCCTCCCTTCCCTCACCCCGGGGGACGGGGCGTGCACTGAGGCACCGGGTACAGCGTGTTCGGGCCCCCTTCCCCCTTCCGGAAACTCTTTAGTGCTGACCTGCAGGCGGCTGGGGTCCGGAACAGGAAAGGCGAGCGCTGGCGGTGGATGCGGATCTTGGTTCCTCTCTGTAGGAACCCTGGAAGGTTGGAAAGAAGAACCCATTTGACAGAGGAAGAAACTGAGGCCTAGGGGCCACACAGCCAGTAGGGGACAGAGCAGGGGCTTCCCATGGAGATAGTGAATAATTCCCCTCTCATCCCCCCTCCCCAGAGATGAGCACTGAACTCCTTCTTTGCAGGCGACTCCATGTTGCCAAATGGAGGAGAAGTGCTTTGGCAAACAGAGGGAGCAGCAGGTGCAAAAGGACGGCTGGTGGAAGGTTCTGTCCCTGAAAGGATGCAACATGTGGACATACGCCATGATGGCCCTTCGGCTGAGTAAATACACCGTCAGCAGGTGCACACATCCTCCTCTCTCCTCCTCTCTTCCCCTCCTAGCCTCCCAGGGCTCCTGGGAGGGGTAATGTCCTTCCTGTTACGTCCTGGTCACCCTGATCCCGGCCACCCAGAGCGGGAGGCCACCCAGTGGCCACGGAGAGGTAGAGGATTCTACAGGCGTTGGGGGAAGGCGGGGAAGGGGAGGAAGCACGCTGGGCATCCATAAGGAATCAAGCCTTCACGCCAGGGTTCCTCACAGATGCCAAATGCCACATGTTATGTCACTGTCCCTTTGCCCGGGGTAGGGGACATCTCTGCCTCCCCGTCGTGCTCTCAGGAAACAGACTCAAGGAGGAGGCGTGACTTCCCCAAGGTCACACAGCAGGGGCCCCGAGCTCAGGCATCCCTCCTCCCTCTCAGCCTCTCCCCCTCCTCCGAGGCAGCCTGGCACCCGCTGTCAGCTGCTCTGAAGTGAGCGGCTATTTTTATTCTGGTGCGAGGGGATCGCAGGCAAAAGAGCCATGTAGGTTAGAAGGCTCTAGGACAGCCGGCTCCGCAGGCAAGGAGAGGCTCCTCGCAGGGACAGAAGCTTGCCGACAAGCTGGGGGCTCTTCTTCTTTTTTAAACATTTTAAATTGATGTTTTTGCAGAGAGGAAGGGAGAGGGATAGAGAGTTAGAAACATCGATGAGAGAGAAACACTGATCAGCTGCCTCCTGCACATCCCCCAGTGGGGATGTGCCCGCAACCAAGGTACATGCCCTTGACCGGAATCGAACCTGGGACCCTTCAGTTCACGGGCCAATGCTCTATCCACTGAGCTAAACCGATTTCAGCATGAGGGGGTCTTCTTTCTTGCAGGCCCACCTGCCCCGGGATCCCATGTTTTCAGAAAAAAAAAAAAAAAAAAAAAAATATATATATATATATATATATACACTTGATTTTCTTACAGAGAGGAAGGGAGAGGGATAGAGAGCTAGAAACATCGATAAGAGAGAAACATTGACCAGCTGCCTCTTGCATACCCCCTACTGGGGATGTGCCCGCAACCAAGGTACATGCCCTTGACCAGAATCGAACCTGGGACCACTCAGTCCGCAGGCCGACGCTCTACCGCTGAGCCAAACCTGTTTTCAGAAGTTTTTTATTTATTTATTTTTTTTCTTGAGCTCAGAACAGAGCATAAAGCCAGATTAGACCCTCACCCTGACCCCAGATCCAACGTGAGCCCCAATGGTGGTGTTAACAGCTCGGATCCCGAGCCAAGACGGAGCCTCCCTATCCCAGCTCTAGACTGAGCTCTGACTGCGGCCTTGGGCTGAGTCCTGTCTCAGTCACGTACGGAGCCTGATACAGTCCTCGCTAAGTCTGATCCCAACTGGAGACCTCGATTCTGGATCCGGATTGAGCCTGATCCTGGCCTAAGACTGAGTCACAGTCTAAAGCTAGTCCAGATGAACCCTTGACATTACATGGACCCCGTGTTTAGACTGAACTTCCACGTCTAGTCATGAATGTAACCCTGCCACTGGTTGGAGACTGAGTCCTGAACTTGTTTACAGACTGAGCCCTGACCCTCATCCATGGACTGAATCCTTGCCATAACCTGAGCTCTGACCCGGGGTCACTCAGCTCCGGCCACTCACAGGCCCGTAGCGTCAGACTGTGCGTGGAACCCGGTCAACAGCTGAGCCCCGAGTGTCGTCACAGCCCGAGCCTCCAACCTGGAGGGTGAGACCCCCGACGCCTAATCATCCCTCGTTGAGCCCTGGCTCCTGCACCCGATTCAGCTCTAACCCTGACCCTAGGCTAAGGGCTGCTGAGCCAGATCCGGTCTGGGCCTGACCTCGTCACAGACTAAACCCTTAAGCCCCGCTCCCTCAGAGGAAGGCTGCTGGCCTAGATTACACACTGCCCCATAAGGGAATGGATTACCAGCAGAGATTGTTCTGGGAGATTGTGGGCCTCCCGTGGCTGCTGTGCCAGAACGTTCCCGGTACTGTTGTGCCCAGTGTCTCTGTGACTGGTTCCACGGGCTGGCTAGTCAACCCTCAGCAGCCCCGGCGGTGGCCCCTGCAGGCCACGGCATCCAGGTTAATGCAATGAGAGTGGTTTGATGGCATCTGGCCAGCAACCGACGTGGCCCAAAGGGCATTGAGGCTGGGTTCTGCCAGCAGAAAAACCGCAGGCTCCATGAGGCCTGGGCTTCAGCCACTCTGAGGCTCTTGCTGGGGCGGGGGAGTGTAGAGGGAGCCATTGTTTTTTCTTTTTTTAATGATCATTAAAGTCTTTATTTCTTTAAATAGTTTTAATGCTTTCAGTGATGAGAGAGAATCATGGATTGGCTGCCTCCTGCACATCTCCTCCTGGGGGATCAAGCCTGCTACCCAGACATGTGCCCTGATTGGCAATTGAACTGTGACCTCCTGGTTCATAGGTCGAAGCTCAACCACTAAAGCCACACCAGTTGAGCACATGGTTGTTGTTTTTTAATATATATATTTTATTGATTTCAGAGAGGAAGGGGGAAAGAGAGAGAGATATCGATGTGAGAGAAAAACATCGATCAGTTGCTTCCTGTATGTGCCCCAACTGGGGATCGAACCAGCAACTTAGGTATGTGCCCTGACCAGGAATCCAACCCACACACAGCCTTTTAGTTCAGAGAGGATGCTCTGAACTGCCCAGCCAGGGCAAAAATGTTATAGTTTTAATTTATTTTAAAATCAGAAGAGAAAAATGAATCCAGCCTGGATTATATTCTTTTTTATCACAGCAGTTGTCAAATCCAATTTTCAATATGATTTCTTTATAGAGAAAGGGGCCCAGAAAGTGAAAAAATGCTTAGGACCCGAAAAGGCAAAACCGTAAGGCAGCCGTGGTTTGATGCGGAGAAGAATTCTGAGTCCCAGCCTGGATCCAGCGGGAAAGCACCGTGATCCACCCATTTGCTGTGTCTGCCTTAGGCGGGAAGAGGGGAGGTGGTGTTTGGATCTGGTTGTCTTTGGCTTGGTGCGATGAGGCCAGGGGCATTTCAGGTTCAAGTCCCAGACAGACCCACGACTTAATCATGCTTACGCTGGTTGGAGACCGCTTCCTAACCTGCAAAAGGAAGTCGTTGGTGGGCCTTTTACGAGGTGAGGAATGGAATGATGAAAACTAGCACCGTGCCAGGGACTGTTCCAAAAACCTTCCTCCCTCCCCGCCCCCCGCAGCTCCTGCAGAGCACGTCATGTTCCCATCGCCACAATGTGTGCTTTAGGAATTGAAGCCCTAATTGGAATTTCATCCGGAGAGATTAAAAAAACACACACACAACATAAGCCAGGATTCCCCAGGCTCCAGTTTCCTCCTCTTTGCAATCCAGTGTCTGTCTGCCTAGAAACTCCCCTGTCGGTCCGCATCGCGCCCGCGCCCCCTGCAGGCGCGCGGTGGTGGTGCTGGCTGGCCGCATCCTGCCCGAGCGTGCGAGCCCTGGGTCGGGAGAGGGAGCGCGGCCGCGTCAGGATGAGGAAAAGCAAAGGCCCGAGGGCCGTTCGGGAACCGGGACCCCAGCGGGAGCGAGCGGAGGACCCCTGCGTGCGGGTCCTGGGGCGGGGACCGGGACTGGGGGCGTGGTCCCGGATTGGGGCGTGGTCCAGGCTCTGGGGGCGTGGTCCCCGGCTGGGGCATGGCCCGGGTCTGGGGGCGTGGTCTCTGGCGGGGCGTAGCCGGGGCGGGGGCGGGGCCAGTCCGCAGGGGCGGGGCCAGTCTGCAGGCCCAGACGTGGCGCTGCGGCCGGGCGTTGCACCTCCGTCCAGCTTTCGGGTTACCTTCGTGCGGCTCCCGATGCGCCTCCCGCTGCCTCCGCCGCCCGTGCTGCTGCTGCTGCTTCTGGCGGCGCTCACGGCCGCCACCAGCACCTTCCGGCCCGACTGGAACCGCCTGCACGGCCTGGCCCGAGCCCGGGTGGAGGTGAGTGCGTCGGGCCCCCAGCCCGGGATCCACCGACTCCCAAGCCCCCATGGGGTGGGGACCATCCCTCTCGCTCCCCAGCCTCCGGGCGGACGCCCTAGCCCCTACCCTGGAGGCACGAGACACTCGATCTTGCGGCCTAGAAACCCGAACTTCTCCCCGCCCCCCACCCCCACCCCACCATCTGGTGGGCCCCCAGACACCCTGACCCTGTCCCCTAACTCTTCTCTTGGCCTGTAACTCTCCCAAACCTGCCTTCTGGAACCCAACTTACCCCCCCCAAAAAAACCCATCGAGACACTTTTTTCCCCCTGGAATTCCTCCCCCACTGCAGTTCCTGATGGTCTGTCTCTCCCTTTGCCTGGGAGAAGGAAGGCTTTCTGGATGCCCACCCCCAGGTCCCCCATGCAGGAGCCGGAGAAGCGGCCCAGGGACTTACTCTGCGGCAGCCCTCCCCACCCCTACACCCCCGCGAGGAACCGCCCCCCCCCTCCCAGCGTCCCTGTCTTGCTGTGTGACTTACATCATCACAGTCCCTCTCTGGGCCTTAGTTGGCTTTCTGACAAACGGAGGGGTAAGGGGAAGAGAGAGGACTACAGTGGGTGGTCCTGGGGCCTGGAATCCTGCTGGGAGGTGTGGCCCTATACCCTTTAGGGCGTGCAGGGAGGGGACCTCCCATCCTCCCACTTTGGGGAAGCTACCATATGGTCTGTCAGGCTGGCCCCCAGCTGGTAGGGAGGGCCAGCTCTGCTGGCAGCAGGGTAGGGACCAGATGGCACGGGAGTGCCCAGGGCAGTTCTGAGCTCCTTCCTTCTGGTCTGTCCCACCCTGAGGTTCTAGGGGGCCAAAGGCGAGGCCCAGGTCTCTACTGCCCCAGGGGGGCCGGTGATCCTTTATTTATTTCTCTTGGGCACTGGGACGGAGTCCACGGTCAGCCGGATGGCAGGCAAGAGTCCCAAGACCGCTGAAACCGGTTTGGCTCAGAGGATAGAGCATCGGCCTGCGGACTGAGGGGTTCCGGGTTCCGGGTTCCGGGTTCCGGGTTCCATTCCGGTCAAGGGCATGTGCCTTGGTTGCGGGCACGTCCCCAGTCTGGGGTGTGCAAGAGGCAGCTGATCGATGTTTCTCCCTCATCGATGTTTCTGCTTCTCCGTCCCTCTCCCTTCCTCTCTGTAAAAAATCAATAAAAATATATTTTCTCCTAAAAATATTTTTTCTCCTAAAAAATCAATAAAAATATATTCTCCCTAGTAGAAACATCGATGAGAGAGAAACATCGATCAGCTGCCTCTTGCACACCCCAGACTGGGGACGTGCCCGCAACCAAGGCACATGCCCTTGACCGGAATCAAACCTGGGACCCTTCAGTCCGCAGACCGATGCTCTATCCACTGAGCCAAACCGGTTTCGGCTAAAATATATTTTTTTTAAAAAAGAGTCCCAAGACCTGCGAGGGCTGGTCTCTGGCCTTGCCCTCTTTCCCCTTGGCATTCCTAGGCCTCAGTTTCCCCATCTATACAGAGTCCCCCCTTCTGCCTATACAAGGCCTCCATCTCCACACCTTGGGGACCGCTGCTCTAGGGGTAACCCACAGGCGGTCCCAGCTGGGCGATGACCTTGACCTTGGGGACATGGTTGGGGGGGCAGGTGTGAGTTTGCTCCTGACCTCTCCCATCTTGTCCCCTCCAGACCTGTGGTGGATGACAGCTGAATCGCCTGAAGGAGGTGAGTTCGACAGGAGGGATCCCCGGTGTTGTCTCCCCTGAGCCTTTTGGGGGTGGGCAGTGTGGTCCCCGGGATGGGGTCGGGGGGAACTCTAAGGCTGGGGTCACTGGGCTTCGGTGGTTTCCCTTTGGGACCGGGCGTGGGCTGAGGTCTGATGCTCTGGTTCCTCCCCAGGTGAAGGCCTTCGTCACCCAGGACATCCCCCTCTAGTATCCTTCTTCCGTGCTGAGAGGGGGAGGGGGGGAGGGGAGGGAGGAGGGGGAGGGGAGAAGGGGAGGGAGGAGGAGGAGGGAGGAGGGGGAGGGGTTCTGGGAGACTCTCCTTCCCTTCATTCCACTGACGGGACGACATGTCGGCTTGGTCGGCAGTGGCTGCCCAGAGAACTCCGAGCTGGTCTCCATGTTGGGTCGGCAGTTGAAACTGACCAACGATGCCCTAGCCCCGTGGTCGGCAAACCGCGGCTCGCGAGCCACCTGAGGCTCTTTGGCCCCTTGCGTGTGGCTCTTCCACAAAACACCATGGCCCCGGCGAGTCTATGTTGAAGAAGTGGCGTTACAAGAAGTTGAAGTTTAAAAAATTGGTCTCTGCAAAGAAATGTCAATCACTGTGCTGTTGATAGTTGGCTCTGTGGACTGATGGGCTTGCCAACCACGGCCCTAGCCAGTCCAGCCCGCAGACTGAAGGGTCGGTCCCTGGTTCCGTTATGGTTAAGGGCATGTGCCTGGGTCGCAGGTTCCCTGGCCTTGGTTGGGGGTGCGAGCAGGAGGCAACCGATCGTTGTGCCTCTCTCACATCGATGTTTCTCTCTGACTCCCCCTCCCAACAAAACAAAACAAACCCACAAAACAACGGCAGCACAGAAGGAATTGACTCATGAGGACCGCCACACACACAGGGATGGAGAGGGGGATCCCTTGGCTTCTTGGGACCCCCATTTCCTCACGTGTACACGGGGGTGGGGGGGGAGGGCTGCCTCCCATCCGCAAGGCCCCGGGGAGCACCCACCTTACCCCCTTGGCCCGCCAGCACCCACCTTAACTCTCCAGCCACAACCTGGAGATGAAGCACCTGCCTGGGGCCGACCCTGAGCTGGTTCTGCTGGGCCAGCGCTCTGAGGAGCTGGAGGTGAGGCCCGGGGAGGCGGGTGGGCCCGGGGGTGGGGCCGGGGCCGGGCGGGCGCGCTGACCCGGCTCCTCCCCCGCAGCGCATCCCACTGAGCGACATGACCCGCGAGGAGATCAACGCGCTGGTGCAGGAGCTCGGCTTCTACCGCAAGGCGGCGCCCGACGAGCCCGTGCCCCCTGAGTACCTGCAGGCGCCCGCGAGGCCCCCCGCCGAAGGCGCCCCGGACCGTGGGGACCTGTAGGTCGGAGAATGCACCCCCCAACCCCCACCCATCCCTCCACCCCCGCCTGAGCCCCGGGGACCCCATGAAGCGCTCAGCGTCCCGGGAGCCCCTCCCTCGCTGAGGGCCGAAGCCCCGCCCCGGGGAGCCGGCAGGGATGGAGCGGAGGGTCCTCTCCATTCCCGTTATTCCCGCCCGCGGACCCCCTTTGGCGCCACTAAACCCCCTTCCGCCGTAAAAGAGACTCGACTCCTTCCTTGCTGCGGGCGGGGGTGGGATGGTGGGTCCAGGAGGGGGTGGGGAATAGGGGTGTCCCCCCCCCCCCATCCCAAACACCGCAGGATCCCCAACTGCTTAGCTCCATTCATTCATTCAAACCCTCCCCACCCCCCATCTGCCCCCTTCCCTTCCCCTGCAAAGAGGCAGAGACGGAGTCGGGGTCCTTGAAAACCAATAATTTATCAAAACGCTGCTGTGTGTGCCGGGCGGGGTGGCGCAGACCAGGCCGCGGTGGGCGGCGGGGCGGGGTGCGGGCGGTGGGCGGCGGCCGGGCGGGCGGGCGGGCGGCTAGACGTTCTTGCCGCGCAGGCGCAGCTCGTGGCGCCGCAGGTGGTTGTAGAGCGACTGGACGTAGGTGAAGACGCACTTGGAGTCGGGCTTCTTGCCCATGATCATCATGTCCTCCACCTCCACCAGGGGCACGCAGTCTACCAGCATCCTGCGGGGGGCACGGGGGTGGTCAGCGCCGGCAGGGGGCGCTCTGGGGATGACACCCCTACTGTGAGGTCTTGTTTTCACGGCCAAAGTCTGCGGGTCTTCCGCACTCTCCGGGGTGGGTGGGAGGGAGAAGGTGGATGGGGTGGGAGGAGCCTCCCAAGAGGGCGGGGAGCCCCAAGCTCCATCACCCAGCCTGGAGGCACTGGGGCGGGAAGCGAGGCCAGGATGGTGGAGGTGGAGGTGCAGGGACAGGAGCTGTGCCTCATCCCAGTCAGGACAGGGTACAGGTCTCTGCCTCCATCCCCGGGGAGGTCCTGCCCACAGGCCCCTCCCACTTCTCTCTGGAGGGCCACCGGCTGCTCACCCGTGGTACACTCCAGGGGCGTTAGCCTCCGAGCCGGCCATGGCCCCCTAGGGACCTTATTCAGGCACATCTCCCCCCTGCAGCCAGGCTGCCCCAGTGACACTGAGCCCGTTCACCTGCCAGTTCTCTGGCCTGGTACCTCCTGCGGGGCTGAAGGCACTCCACCCCTGCAAGCCCGGTCCTGGCCCCAGGGGACGGCCCCGCTGTGTGGGATGGGGGGGGGGGGGAAGTATGTGGGTTGTAGGGGGAGGGGTTTTTAACCCTTATTACCCCCCTTTGGTAGAGATGAGGGCCCCAAACAACACAGACAGGACCAGCTACATCACGCTCAGGGGGCGGGGCCACCCTCTGTCCGTCTCCCAGGGTGTGGGCTCTCTTGACTGACAGGTACACTGGTCACAGAGACAGGAGTCCTTTGTCTTAAGCCCCATTACCTGCAGGGCCGGGCCTGATGGGGCCCAGGCCTCTGGCCTGGGTGTTGGCACCTGCCTCTCTTCCCTCCCTACTCAGGGGTGAGTTGGCTGCCTAAGCCACTGTCAGCCTCAAACCTCTGAGGCTGTCGTTTGCACCCTGGTTCCCTCTTCCCTCCTCTCCCAGGGCAAGCCCGCTCCCCTCTGCCACGCCTGGCACCCAGTAAGGAAGCACTCAGCCAGTGCTGCTGAGCGAGTTTCCTGGGGCAGGGAAGGCATATGGGCAGGAAGTGCTCCTGTCCCCGAGACACCACAGGGCCAAGATCCTGAGCCCCCGGCATGGAGCATGGCACCCTCAATCCCCGGTGCCCAAACTGGAGGCTTCCCTGACCCCCCTGCTGCCTCCCCAACTGGATCCATCAAGAAGCCTGTCCTGCCGAAACCGGTTTGGCTCAGTGGATAGAGCATCAGTCTCCGGACTGAAGGGTCCCAGGTTGGATTCCGGTCAGGGGCTTGTGCATTGGTTGCGGGCACATTCCCGGTAGGGGGTGTGCAGGAGGCAGCTGATCGATGATTCTCTCTCATCGATGTTTCTAACTCTCTGTCCCTCTCTCTTCCTCTCTGTGAAAAACCAATAAAATATATATTAAAAACAAAACAAAACATCAGAAGCCTATCCTTCTACTTCTCATTAAGCTTCTCCGCTATCTAGTCCACCCTATCGCTCCTCATCCCCACTCAAGGATTGTTCTAGAATGTTGACCAGACCCTGTACATCCCTCCTCTGTTAGGGAAACTTTGATGACCTGGTCCTTAGGAGGAAGTTCCTCTCCCGACCATGGACCCTCCTTCCCCTCACACCCAGATTAAACTTCCTTCCTCTCCCGGGGTGCCATGCACCTCCTTTCTTGTGTCTTTGAGGTCAGACCTGGGGTCATGGCAGGGCTGAGGCCTACTCCCAGCTCAGCCAGCTCCCTCCGAGGAGAAGCCTGGGAGCCAGGCTCCGTTCCTGACCAGCTGCGGATGCTAGACAAAGCCCTGCCCTGTCCTGTGACTCAGTTTCCCCGCCTTTATAGCAACAGTATGGTCGTTTTCGACCTCGTTTGAAACCCTGGAAGCACTGAGGACGAGGGAGACGTCCCTGTGCTGTGCCCCGGGGTCGGCCCTGCCCCCAAGGGGCTTGTCTTCCCAGCTGTGCCGTGGTGGAGAGGCAGCCTCTCTCAGCCTCTTCTCCCAGCTGGGATATCTCCCCCGGGATCCTGGCCCCCCCGACCCCCATGTGGAACTGCCTCCCACCCCAGTGTCTTCCCTGGAGACCTTATAAAGCCTTTGTTTACACTGGGGCTCACGGCGCAGGGCTCCGGCTGCCCCAGTGACAGGCCAAACACCAGGCAGCTTGAGCAACAACACAGCTGAGTCACACTTTCCAGCTGGATCCAGGCCAGGCTTGGCCCCTCTCCCTCCGGGCCAGCCTGCTGGGCAGCGGCTCCCAAGTCCATATATGACCTGGGGACAGCACCGGGCCCATCCCCTCCTCACCTGCACAGCCTCTCCGAGTCTGTGTGAGCACACGTGGGCTGTCTGCCCCCACCCCCTCGCCCGCAATGGCTCCGGGCCCCGAGGGGCATCTGAGGGCACCTCTAGCTCTGTCCCTGACTCCGTCAGTCAATCCCCTTGCTCCCTCTGGGTGTCTGTCTTTTCTCCACAAAATGGGTAGGAAGAGCGATGGGGCAAGGTAAAGAGCCACTAGGTAGCGGGGAGGAGGGATCAGGAGTTCCAATTTCTGGCCCAGCTCTGGCCTAAGCCCCCCTGGGGCTCCCTGAGCCCGCCCCTCTCCCCCTCGGAGCCTGCCTGGGGCGGGCAGCCCGCTCAGGGGAATTCCCTTCCGTGGCCCTGAGCGGAGGTGACCAGAGAGGACGTGCCACAGCTGGCCGAGGGATCCAGGACCCCAACCAGGAACATCTTTCCGTCAAACGGACCAAGATCCCGAGCCCCCCCCCCCCGAAGTCCCCCCGCATGGAGCACGGCACCCCCAATCCCCGGTGCCCAAACCGGAGGCCGGGGAGGCTTCCCTGACCCCCCTGCTGCCTCCCCCACTGGATCCATCAAGAAGCCTGTCCTTCTGCTTCTCAGTAAGCTTCTCCAGCTATCTAGTCCCCCCCCCCTTCGCTCCCCATCCCCCGTTCAAGGATTGTTCTAGAATGCTGACTAGACCAGTACACCCCTCCTCTGTCTGGGAAACTTTGATGACCTGGTCCTTAGGAGGAAGATCATCTCCGACCATGGACCCTCCCCTCCCCTCCCCTCCCCCTAGATTAAACTTCCTTTCGGGGGGTGGGGGATGGGGGTGGGGGGGAACATGCTCTCCACCTCCTGCACCCAGCCCGGGGCACAGGCTCACCCTGTTGTCTGGGGCTCCCTTCCCCTCCTTCAGCCTGAACTCTGCCCTTCCTTCCTATCCCAGCCCCGAGTGCACTTCCTCCAGATCGCTGCTCCTGCCGGCCCTGCAGGCAGGCCTGGGGCCTCTGGGGTCCCTCCTGCGCCTCCTCCACCTCAGTCCCGCTCGCTCGGCGGGGTCATCGCTGCCTCCTTAGGGCTCCTCCTGGCGCTTCTCAGGTCCCCCGGCTTGGAACCCCCCCTTCCCCACCCAGACCTCTCTCTGCGCCCCGCGGGGCAGGTTTGGGCGTGTGAGGCGGCGGGCGAACAGGCGTTTCTCACCGTGGGGCCCCCGCGCAGGGGTTAGGACTTTTTGGTTTTTACCAGCCCCTTCTGGACCAGACAGCGGTAGAACTCCTGGATGTACGTGTACACGCACTTCCAGTCTGGCTCTCGCAGCCGCACCATGTCCTCCGTGTCCAGGAGCTGCGGGCAGTCCGCATGGGTCCTGGGGAGGGGCCGGGAGGGGCAGGGAGGCGGGGCCCGGGCGGGGTGGGGGGGAGAGGGGGGAAGAGGAGGCAGAGAAGAGAGAGGGGAGTAGAACAGAGAGAGAGAGACACACACATACACAGAGACATGAGTTCAGTTACATTCCCGGTGCTGCAGTCTGCCAGACCCCCGCATGCCCCCGCCCCCCGGTGGACGTGCCGCTCACTACCCGTCACTAATGGTGCGCGATGCAGACAGGGGTGGGGGCCAGACCAGTCACAGGTGCAGAGAACTATTGGGGCAAGCGGGGACGCGGGGTGGGGGTGGGGGGCGATGACGTGGGCGCCCCCAGGTTGGGGAGAAGGAGGGCTGTGCCCCGGGGACGGGGGTGAGGGAGGCGTGAGAGGAGAACCAGAGAGAGAGAGGCAGAGGAGGAAGACGGATGGAAGAGGGTGCCGAGGGTGAGGTGAGCAGACGGGGGCAACGATTCCAAAATGGAGGGCTTGCTGGTATCCTATATAAGCCTCTGGCGATGCCTATATAGGCGGGGCGGGCACGGCGCCCGGGCCAGGAGCCTCCTTTTGGAATCTCCAGCCGGGGTCCGTGGGAGCGGGAAGCTCTGGTGACGGTGGGAGGAGAGGAGGACAGGGAAAGGGAGAGAGGGAGGAGGAGGAGGAGGCAGAGGGAGGATGGAGGGGCTATGGACAGGGCCACCTGGAGGGCCTCGGCCGGGGCTGGCAGGCGGGCCTGTGGCTCCTTCGCTCCGGCGGGCGCCTGGCACACTCACTCGGCATCGGGCGGGCGGGATGGAGAAGGACAGGGGCTTTTGGGGGAACCGGGTCAGCCACTGTCTGACAGTGCCGCTGGCCAGCTTTCGGGGCGGGGGGGGGGGGGCCCAGCCCCAGACGCCCCGCCAGCGCTGGCAGGGCCGAGGCCCACACTTACTCGGCGGAGGAGAAGGCCACCTCGAAGTTCTGGCGCCGGTTCTGCGGGCTCAGCTGCCCGTAGTCGAAGGCCTCGGGGAAGAAGTTGTGCACCAGCGCGCAGAAGGCCATGCCGTCGCTCCAGCTCGAGGAGAAGTTCTGGATGTCCACGTGCTACGTACGGGGCGGTGGGAGGACCTGTCAACTCCCCCCTGCCCCCCCAGGCCTTCTACCCCCATGATTGGGGCATCAGAGATCAGAGAGGCCCTGCGGCTCGTCCAAGGCTGCACAGCACATGAGCTCCTCCCACTCAGTCTGTCAGCTCGCACGGCCGCTCCTTACAGGGACAGCATGACCATGAGGTCCAGCACCATCAGCCATGGCCACGGCCCCATCGCTCCTTCCTTTACTTCCTAGGAATTTTCCCAGGGCCCCCCAGGGAGAGCAAGGAGGAGGGGACGCCAACGGTTAGGCCCATGGTCTGCAAACCGCGGCTCGCGAGCCACCTGCGGCTCTTTGGCCCCTTGCGTGTGGCTCTTCCACAAAATACCACGGCCTGGGCGAGTCTATGTTGAAGAAGTGGCGTCAGAAGAAGTTTAAGTTTAAATAATTTGGCTCTCTTGCCCTAGCCAGTGTGGCTCAGTGCATAGAGCGTCGGCCTGCGGACTCAAGGGTCCCAGGTTCGATTCCGGTCAAGGGCATCTTCCTTGGTTGTGGGCACATCCCCAGTAGTGGGTGTGCAGGAGGCAGCTGATGGATGTTTCTCTCTCATCGATGTTTCTAACTCTCTTTCCCTCTCCCTTCTTCTCTGTAAAAAAAAAAATTAAAAAAAATAAATATATTTAAAAAAAAATTGGCTCTCAAAAGAAATGTCAATCGTTGGTATTGTTGCTATTTGGCTCTGTGGACTGATGAGTTTGCCCACCACTGGGTTAGGGGCTGGCCCTGACACTTAGCTGGCCCGTTCTGGAATCTCGGGCACCTTTTGTGCCTCTTTGAGCTTGTTCCCACATCTCATCTTCATGCCAAGCATGGTGGCTGCGAAGGGCACAGGTTGGTGAGGAAGGGTCCTCAGTGCCCAGCTGCAGTTTGGGGGTGCCGCCTGCCGCCTGGCCTCATGGGGCTCACTCACCTCGTAGCCACGCGTCTTCGCTCGGCACCAGTCCAGCAACATCTGCTTGATGCTGTTGGCGTTGGGGACCCCGAAGCTGGTGGAGCGCTGTACTGCTGCACGGGGCCCGCCAGGGCTGCTGCAGGGGGGAGGGGGGGGTGGAGGAGAGGGAGGGGTAATTCTAGGGATCTGGATCACATGACCATAGGGGCCCTGCTTCTGCCAGCCCA
Organism: Pipistrellus nathusii; assembly: GCA_963693515.1. Classification (NCBI taxonomy): domain Eukaryota; kingdom Metazoa; phylum Chordata; class Mammalia; order Chiroptera; family Vespertilionidae; genus Pipistrellus; species Pipistrellus nathusii. The sequence continues at coordinate 2,678,984 of OY882876.1, forward strand.
ACCACTGGGCCTCAGCTCTGCCATTCCTGACCTTCAGGCCCGCCCACCAACCACCGTTTGTGGCCTGCCCATCGCTGCCCATTACCCCACCCCAGTCCCCACCCTCTGCTGCTCACCCCGTAGCGCCCTCCTTCTCCAGCTTCTCAATCATGGCTTTGCGCGCCTGGGAGGCAGAGGTCTTGGGCAGGCTCTGCGCCTTCATCAGCTCCTTCTTCTTCTCCGCCTGGCGCTTCTCCAGCGCAGCCAGGCTGCCGGTGCGCGGGCTGCTCTCGTCCTCACGGTCGAAGATGCTGGGGGGCGGGGAGGCGACTATTAGGGGGCTCCCAAGCCTCAAACCCGACTCGACTCGCCACGTTGCAGGCCACACCCTACACTCCCACAGTATCTCCTCTGGCGACGCCAGCCAGCAAGGGAGGCGTCCTCATCACGCCCATTTCACAGAGGGGTACACTGAGGCACAGGAGAACAACAGAAGGTGGGAGCCAAGTTCTTCTCCACAGACTTGGCCACACGGGGAGTTCTCCCAGAAGGCTTACGTGTTGTTAAGTTCCAGGTGAGGTCAGACCTCGTCATAATAGTCATGGTAACAGTAACTATAGCTCATGACGTCAGCCTGTGGGCCGAAAGGTCCTGGGTTCTATTCCGGCAAGGGCCCATACCTAGGTTGTAGGCTCCCAGTCCTGGGTGAGGGCACGCGGGAGGCAACCAATCCATGTGTCTCTCTCATATCGGTGTTTCTCTCTAGCTCTCTCTCTCTCCCTTCCACTCTCTCTAAAAATCAATGGGAAAAATATCCCCAAGATGAGAGTTAAAAAATAATACCTCCTGTCTATGGAGCCTGTCCTATGTGCCACTGAAATCTACAAGAGGAGAGAGGGACCCTTCCCATTCACTCCAGTGATGAGGAAACGGACGGGGGACCCGGTCCTCAGAGGTCAGAGGGCCTGGCGAACAGCGCAGGGACTTGGGAAGGCAGGTCTCTCTGACTCAGTCCCTGGACCCCTCTGGTCCCCAGCCTGAATTCTTTTTTATTTTTTTAAAATATATTTTATTGATTTTTTTATAGAGAGGAAGGGAGAGGGATAGAGAGCTAGAAACATTGATGGGAGAGAAACATCGACCAGCTGCCTCCCACCCTCCCACACCCAACTGGGGATGTGTCTGCAACCAAGGTACATGCCCTTGACCGGAATTGAACCTGGGACCCTTCAGTCCGCAGGCCGACGCTCTATCCACTGAGCCACACCGGTTCCGGTCCCCAGCCTGAACTCTGATTCCTGTCACTGCTTTCTGTCAGCCCTGACATCTCTGTAACATAGACGGAGGGGTGTCCCCCTCCCTCACGGGTCTTCGGTACGGAGGTGCTCTGTGACTCGGGATGTGGTCTGCAGACCCGGAAAGTGGCAGTGCTCCCGGGCAGCTCCGTGGGGCAGATAGGCCTGTCAGGGCTCAGTGCTGCCACTCGGAGCTGTGTGACCCGGAGCACAGACCTCCGGCCTCCCCTGGGGTGCAGCTGAGGATGAGGTGAGACTACAAGGCCAGCAGAGGCGGTCTGATTCCCACTCTAGCCTTATCACCGCCCTGCACCTCAGTCTACCCCTCAGTGGAATGGGTGTGTGTAAGGTCCCCTGTGATGCTGACTCCTCTGAGGCCCGGGGGTGGGTACCTGTGCTCACCTGCCCATCTTCTTGGAGGAGGAGGAGGAGGAAAAGGTCTTGGTTTGGACCACGGTGCTGCCGCCGCCGTCTGTAAGAAAAGGGAGCAGAGCAGGGTGAGGCCTGGGCTGGACGTGGGGGGACGGGGCGGGGGTCCGGGGGAGAAAGGGCGGTGGCCACAGGCGGAGAAGAGAAAGTGACGACTGGACAGAGACACACACACACAAAAATACGGAGAGAAAGTTCGAGGAGGAGCCTGGGCGGGCAGGCGGGCGGACAGCGGGCACAGGCGTCGTCGCCGGGGGGCCTTACTCTCGGAGCGCCTCACGAAGCTCGACTCCACCGTGGTGGTGCGGGCTGTCCGCGTGCCGTCATCTGGAAGGGCGGGCGGGGGCGGGGGGGGGATGTGAGTGGCACAGGGACCAGGGAGGTCGCCATGCCCCCGCCCTGAGCCCTGACTGGCTCCTTACTGGAGTGGACGAGCCGCTCGGTCTTGGTGACGGTGCTGACAGCCGAGCCGTCGGCCGCCCGGTGGCTGTGCCGCGTGGTGGTCTCGGTGGCCACGTTGCCCCGGCCCTCCGCTGGCCGGGCCCTTGCCTCTTGCAGCCGCCGTTCCCGTTCCTTGTCCCTCTGGTCTGGGCGGGGGGATGCCCCATGCGCGCCCAGAAGGGCCACCCGTCACCCACACAGCACATAACGCAGGGCACGTAAAACGGGGTGGAGGGCGACTTGTTAGAAACACTGAAGGCATGGGGCGCAGGGAGCGGCTAGGGGTGAGGGAGTAGCCACAGTGTGGCAGGGAGTGGGGGCGTGTGGTGTGGGGTGATGGACTTGAGGAGGAACAAGGGAATATGGAAGAGCTGAACTCACAGGAGGAGTATTTGGATCCAAAAGTGGGAGTTCCTATGGAACTCAGCAGCTGAGTCTAGAGGGAGTATCTAGATTTAGGGAGGAGCAGAGTCCAGGGAAGGAGAAACTGGGTGAGGGCCGAGGCTGAGTGGGCCTTCAAATGGGTCTTAACTGGGAGAAAAGTGCAGGGAGGAAGGAATATTTAGATCCAGGGAGGGAGAAATTGGAGGTACCTGAGAAGCAATTTGATCCAGGGTGACAGTGGTTGGGAGAGAAGGTGGCAATGGGGGTAACTAGGCCCCAAGAAGGAGTCGGAGGCTGAGTGGCCATGAGTGGGCCATGGAGGAAGCAGCTAGATTCAGAGAGGGAGTCAGTGAGAGTGTCTGGAGGAGCAAATGAACCTAGAATCTGAGGGAGATAATAGGTGCGTGGAGGAAGCAGTAGCTTTGCCCAGGGAAGGGGAAGCTGGGTGGGAGTAGAGACTAAGGTGGTCACTGATGGGCCTCCAGGAGAAAGGAGCAGCTGGGAGAAGGAGTATCTGGATTCAGGGGAGGAGTGGCTGACAGGACTGGGAGAAGCAATTGGATCTAAGGAGGTATAGCTGGGAGAGAGAGGAACGTGGTCTAGGAAGGAGAAGAGAAACGGGTTGGGGACAGTAACTGTGGAGAGAGGAAGGGGAGAAGCAGCTAGGGAAGGGAGCAGCTGGGGAAGGGAGGCCGAGGGACAGCTGGGTCTACAGAAGACGCTGAGTAGGGCAGTTACTGAGCTGGTGTGCCCATGAATGGACTGCAGGGTAGGGGAGCAGCTGGGGAACGAAGTAGCTGGGGAAGGGAGCAGCTGGATCTGGAGGGGCAGCTGGCTATCTACCTCTCTTCTTTTGTCGGAGCTCACGTAGCGCGGCCCGAATGAGCTTCCGCTCCTGGAAGTCCGTCGTCTGATCCAGCTGCAGACAGAGCCCTGGTCATTGCCCACCTGGTGCTTGCTGGTCGCTGCCCCTGTCCTCCCCGCCCCCCGCCCCCATCCCACCAGCTCTGGCTGTACCATCTTGTCCAGGACGTCCTCATCCTCAATGGCCATCAGCTCCTCGGTGCTCAGGGGGCTCCGCCTCTCGGGAGTTTTGTCCACCTGGGTCTGTTCAGTGCCATTGGCCACGTCCACGGCAGCCACGTCCACGGCAGCCACGTCCACAGCAGCAGAGGGGGGCTCTGCCGGCTTTGGTTCCATCTGGGGGTGGGGAGAGGGCATGGGCGTTAAGCAGGGGACGGGATGAAACCAACATGGCCACGTTGGTGTCAGGCTCAGGGAAGAGGCACTGAGAGCCTTGTTGTAGGATTTCGGCCCCCTGCTGGGGATCGAGCCCACCACTTGGGCATGTGCCCTTGACCGGAATCGAACCCAGGACCCTTCAGTCTGCAGGCCGACGCTCTATCCATTGGGCCACACCAGCCAGGGCTACTCTCTCTGTGGGACAGAAGGGAACGCTGAGGCTATTCTGACTTGTCTATGAGCGCAATGCAGCCCGGAGTCCGAGCTAAAGCGAGCCTGATTCGTGAACCTGAGTCCTTTCTCCTGGTTCCTTTCCAGCCCTGGGCGGGCTGTGCTCGGTCCTGCCAGTTTCCAAGGCCTGGGAACTCCTGGGCCGGAGCCCAGGCAGCGCATTCCAGCCCCGCACTCACCCCGCCCCCCCCCCCCCATACACACCGAGGAGGCTGGACCAGGGCCCACAGGCTCCAGACCAGGTGTCTGCCTGGGACTGCCCCAGCCAAGTCCTCTCTGCCACCCATGGGGAACCACCCTCTTGGGGGCCTCCAGCCTCCACCTAGGGGAAGGGCCCAGCCTGGGCCTCCATGGGCATCTCCCTGGCCCCTTGCACGCAAGTCCCCTGCCCGGCGATCGCAGCCCCTCCCTCCTGGCAGGGCCTGGCCGTCTGCTGCAGGGTAAGGAGAGCTGAGGTGGCAGCTGCTCCAGGGAGGCTCAGCCTGGCGGAGGCAGGAGGTGGGGGTGAAGCTGGGGGCTGGGCCCTGGCCAGGGGCTGCCGGGGCAGCCGCTGCGAGCGCCCCAGGGCCAGGAGCCCGGTCCCCTCTCGCCTCCGTCTTGGAGCGTTCGCGCGCCTCGGTCCCTTATTCGGATAGGTAAACTGAGAGGCTCAGAGAGGGTGGTGGCACACCTCAGGTCACCCAGCAGAAGCAGAGCCTGGCTCGGAGCCACCCTATCCTCCCTCCCCTTCCCCCTTGGCCCCTAGGGACTTACGAGGCTGCTGCTGTGGGCGAGACCAGCCGAGGAGCGGCGGCGGGTGCTGAAGGCAGGCGGGTGGGCCACGGGGGTCCCAGCGCCCTCGGCTGCCTGGAACAGGGCCTCGGGGTCCGCGGCGGCCAGGAGCAGCTCGCTGGGCTCCAGCTCGGGCTCAAGGTCGGGCACGAGGGGGACCCCGAGGCGCAGGCTCAGCGCTTCCACCTGCCTGCCCAGCGCATCCAGCCGCCGGCTCAGCACGGCCGTCTCTGCCCGCAGCTCCTCCGTCGCCCGGGCCACCGGCTCCACGGCCGACACGGCTTCCTCGGCCGCCTGGGTCACCGCCGCCCGGCCCGCCTCGGCCACCGCCCGCAGCTCCTCCAAGGCCTGGCTCAGCCGTTCCTCCAGGGCTGCGGTCAGCGCGGACGCAGGCCCCGGGACCCCCGGCATGGTCCTGGCGGGGGGGTGGAGGGGGGCTCTACGGTGGGGTGACGGTGGGGACAGGGGCCGGGACTGCTGCCTCTGGCTGGTATGCCAGAGCCTTTGCAGCTGGTCTGAGGGCGAAGGCAAGGGCAGTGGGCCTGCCCCGCCCCTGCTGGCCTCCCGGCCCTCCACCCGCCAGCTGGGGCTGCAGCCCAAATAGAAACCTATTCTGAGCCGACTGTGGAGGGGGCCTGGGGGAGGGGCGGCCTGCCTGAGCAGTTGGACCGCTAGGCTGGCCCCGGCCCTGCAGAGATCTCGCCCGGAGCCTGGCAGGTCTGCACGGGGTGGGAAGGAGGCCCGAGGCCAGCGTCCCCGGTCCCACGGGTGAGACAGCTGAGGGAGGGGCCTGCCTGGGCTTCCGTGGGCTTCAGCTGTGAGGATCCCGTCTGCTGGACCCCAGAGCTGGCACCCCTTTGCCCTCATGCCATGCTGGTCTAGAAAGCCTTGAACGGACAGAGGCAGGAGGGGAAACAGAGGCAGGAGGTGGAGCAGCCTGCTGTAACAGGTGCCTTCTCCCTGGGAGAGGCCCTGGGATCCAACCGCAGGCTCTGAGCAAGCACACGAGAGGCACGCTCTCTGCTTTCCTTTGGTTCCAGATGGGGAAACCGAGGCAAGGTGGTGGCATCAGACCCAGGGCTCAGAGTGACATTTCCCACCCACCCCAAGGGCCTCGGCCATCCCCTCCCCTCCCCTCCTCGCTCCCTGCTCTGTGGGGGAAGGCTGCCTTCCCGCCCCCACCCCCTCTCTCCCTGTCACCCCTGAGGAGGCCCAGAGCTGGCTGCAGCTACCGCACCTCCGCCGAAGTCCCATTCGGTCCCCGGGGCGGCACGGAGGCCATTACCTGGGCAGCCAAGCGGCCCGCGGGGGATCCCTTCCCCAGCCGAGCTCCCAGCCAGCTGATCCCGGGCTCAGGGATGAATAATGGAAGGGTGCGACGGATTCGATTCCTGTGGCACCTGCTGGGTTGCTGCCTCACCTGACGGGCGCGCTCACCTCCCCCAACCACCCCCCCCCCCGATCTGTCCCCCCTCAATGCTTCTGCCCAGCACCCCCTCCCCCTGAAGTGTTGACGCAGATGCTAATCGCTAATCTCCCATCTTCTGAGAGGCCAGGCTGATCTCGGATGAGCACATGAGCAGCTCTGAACCTCAGAGCTGATGTCCAGGGTGGGGTGGGGGGGAGTGGGGGCCCTGGAGCTGTCACAGAAAGCGGGGGCACGCCTGTACCCCGCTCCCTACCCCCTCGGTTTCCCCGTTTGTTCATTAGGAGCGAACCAACCCACTTTGGAGGAAGAGCAGAGACCAGCATGGGGGGAGCCCAAGGCACACAGAGTGAGTTTCCGAGACATCCAGCGGGCGATAGGCTAGCGTCTGGCCTTGGCTGTGCCACCAACCGGTTGCGGTCTGTGGGCAGCCGCCTTCTCTCTCTCTCTCTCTCTGGGCCTCAGTTTCCCCACGTGCATGGCAGGAGAGGAGCGGAGGCGAGGAGCCCTCCACCCCTGCGCCCAGAAGCAGTCTCTCACCTTGATGCTGCAGCCTCCTTGGCCCCCAGCGGAGGCATGGCTGAAGCTGGTGACGTGTGTGACGCTGCCCAGCCGGGCCGGTGCCCCGGGGCCGCTGATGTGGGTGATGGTGGTACTCTTGCCCCCGCTGCTGGTGCTCAGGAGGGTGGGGGGCGCCCGCAGCCCCAGCGTCAGCTCTGGAAGGGGAGGGAGGCTACTGTAGAGACCAAGTGGGGTGAGGACGTCCCCCTTGCCCCCAAGACCCCCTCTGGAGACACCCTGAGCCCTGGCCGCGGCACCTGCACCTGCCCGAGGTGCGGGGCTGGGCAGCAACGGGCACCGGTCTCCGGCCCTGGGGAGGCCTACCTGCCCTCTGGCTGCCTGCGGGCAGCAGCACCCGGCCTGTGGGGGCCTGGCCGCGGCCGTCCTTGATCTCGATGGTGAACGTCGTCTTCATGTTGGCCCCTGGCTCGGCAGTGCCGACGGCCACGGGCAGCAGGGCACCCGGCTCCTCTGAGCAGGCCACGGCCCCCCCTGCTCCATTTTCAAGGGGCCTGGCAGCCAAGCCCCGCCCCCTGGGGCCCTCCTCCCGGGGGCAGCTCTGAAGCGGGGCCAGGGGCTGGGCTGTTCCTCGCTGCTCTTTGCTGAACCGGGAGGAGGCATCGCTGGAGCCCCGTGCGGAGGAGCGGCTGGAGGAGGAGGAGGAGGAGGAGGCAGGGGTGGTGCTGACGGGGGAGGAGCCCGGGAGCCTGGCTGGGGTGGAGGGACCTAGGGCTGCCCGAGGGGGGCCATCCTGAGCCATCGGAGAGTCCGACGTGAACTTGCGCATGCGGTCCCGCACGGAGCCGGCCCGCTGGAACGAGGGAGGTCCGCTGGCAGGAGGGGTGGGCTCTGGAAGGGCAGGAGGGCTGTCAGTGGCCGGGTGGCACGGGCACTGCCCAGAGCCCGGGGTAGTGGAACAGCAGGCAGTACCTCGGTTCTGGGCCGGCTGGCGGGGGCTGAGCACGGAGCGTTGGCAGGGATGGGGTGCAGCTGGTTGGACGGAATAGGGAGGGGAACAGGAAGGAGAGTGGGTGAGGGTCCCCCTCTCACAGGCCTCTCCTCCACACGTCCGCAGCCTCCCTGCACCCCAACCTCCCCCGCCCATCCTGCACCTCCCACAGCTCTTGGCCTCCCACTCAGTGGCCTTTCTTACAGCCCCCCCCTGCCCGCCCCGCACTGACCCCAGGGTGACTTGGACACTCCTGGGGGCTGGGGCCAGGCGTGGGTAGGAGGAAGGGTGCCCAGACCCTCCCTGCAGACGGGGATGGAGGACGCCCCCGCTGGCCAGCGCTGCCCACGGCCGCAGCTGGGCGATGGGCGCACTCCCTTATTGGGGAAAAGAATGTGCCCGAGGCCCGTTGCCTTTCAAGGCTGCGGGGAGGCCTCTGGCCACGAGTGGGAGGGGGTGGGGACACCTCGGGTCAGTGGGAGGAGTGTCAGGGACTGCCTGGACCCGAGGAGGCCGGCGCTGTCTGGGCACCAGAGCCCATTTCCCGGGCAGGGAAAGAGAGGCCGGGGAGAGGGAGGGCAGGCGCTCGTGGCTGCCCCCGCGGGGACCCTCACCTGCTCTCTTCGTGCTGGGAGGGCCTGTGGCGGGGCCCTGGGCAGCGGGGGGCTCTGGGGGGCCGGGTGGGAGCTGTAGGGGAGACGCGGCACGGGTAGGGCCTGACTCCCAGACCAAGGAGCTCACCTGCCCGGCATCCCTCCCCGTCCTCCAGACTCACCTTGGTGACCTCCTGTCTCTCAGTGCTGCGGGGGGCCGGAGCCTCCTGGGGCTCAGGGCTGGCGGCCCTGGGGGGACTGGCGGCCCTGGGCGGGCTCGAGGGTGGCTTGGGGCTACGCAGAGCCTCAGCGGCAGGGCCCTGGGCCTCGGCAGGCTCCGGCGGCGGCTCAGGGGAGGCAGTGGGCGGGGAACTGGCAGGGGAGGCAGGGGAGCTGGCTGTGCTCCCAGCTGGCACCTGCACCAGGAGCGTCACGGTGGTCACATCCCGACTGGTGACGGCGGGGGGCGGCTCTGGGACCTCTGCCCGCTGCTCCCGCTCCTCTGGCTCTGGCACCTGCAGAGCACGCACAGGCTGCAGCCCCGGCTCCCCAGGCTGGCAGGCAGGTGCTCAGGGTGGGGCATGCAAAGCAGAGGAGCCGGGCACGGCTTCCCGCAGGCCTGCCTGCACCAGCGTGGGCCCGGGCAGGCCGCGGGCAGCCTCTGGCCATCCTTCCCCGCATCTTGGCGTTGCCTAGCCACGGGCAGTTCAGAGAGCCCGGATCCAAATGTCAGGGCGGGGGGGGGGGGGGGAGGGGGCAGAGGAAGGCGGGGGGCGGCAGGAGACCTTCCGGGGACCCCCAGACTGAATCGATCCCTGGAGCGGAGGTCCCTGACACTGGCCTCCGCCTGGCTGGTCAAGGGGGGGAGGGTGGGTGTCCTGCCAGGGACCCGGCCGCCTCTGCTGGCGCCTTCAGAGACCTCCATGGCCAGGCCTCTCACCCACACGCCCCGGAGAACAGAGTCCACTCTGTGAACAGGGCTCTGAAGGCCAAGGTAAGGACGTGGGCTGCCTGGAGGGGGAGGGGCAGCTGCAAGATAGGCTTTGGCTGGGGAGGGGCCCGGGTCAGACTGCATTTCGGGTGGATCCCCTGCGTGCCGAGTGGAGGCCGAATTGGCTGGCGTGAGGGCGGAAGACCAGCAGGGAGGTCAACGCGGAGGTGATGGGAGACAGACAGGAACCTGGGAGCAGGGCGGGCAGGCTGGCTTTGGGGGGAAGGCGTGGGTATAGACAACTGGGAAGTGGTGAGGGGCGGGGGGGGGGGGGGGAAGGGGGGAAAGAAACATATGGCCAGAGGGTGCCTGGGAGAGTGGGCAGAGCCCTGAGATAGACTCCTAGTGTCCCCCAAACACTGCTGGGGGCCCTTTTCAGGCAAGAACCAGTTTAGCAAAGACACAGGTGGTACGGCCACCTCTTACCTCACACCGCTCCAGCCTCTGTGGCTCCAGCCTCTGTGGCTCCAGCCTCTGTGGCTCCAGCCTCGGTGCGACCTGCCCCTTGCTGTCCTCTCCTGAGCCACTGTTGGAGCGCCCAGCGCACAACCTCCCAGCCAAGGTGATAGCTAAGAGAGAGAGGGAACCTCTCAGGTGAGTGGCCGGTGGTGCTACGGGTGGGGGGGTGGGGGGGGAGCCAGGGCGGGCACGTACCTTCAATCTCCTGGGCCCGGACTCGGCGGATGGCAGCCCGGATCAGCTTGCGTTCCTCATACTCACCGGCCCCTCGCAGCTGTGGGCGAGAGGCGGGCCACGGGGGTTGGGCCACGAAGTCCAGGCCCCCGCCTGCCCTGCCCCCAGCCCCCGCTCCGGCCCGGGCCTCACCAGCGCGGTCAGCTCCTCCACATCGTTCATGGACTCCAGCCGCCCCGCCAGCTTCGCCAGAGCGGCCCGCTGCTCGGCCTCTCGCTGCTGAGAGCTGCCAGGAGAGCGTGTGCCTGTGACTCCCACGGCCGTGGCCGGGCCGTGGCCAGGCCGTGGCGGAGGTGGGCTGAGGGCAGGGGCCAGGACAGGGTGCCCAGAAGCTTGGCAGAGGGCCGTGGAGCTAGGAAAAGCCTCCGGCTACATGCTGGTGCATGCATGCCCGTGGGTGTGAGCACGCATGTCACACACTCAGACGTGCTGTCCACGTGGGCGTGGCCAGGGCACCGTGACTGGCATGTGGTCCGTGCCCACAGACACCCCTGTGGATTCTGCCTGTACGGCCACGTGCACACCCAGAGAGTCAGCGGACACACACCCCTGTGTCTGCCCGCACACGCTGAGCTGAGTCCGTCCTGGCACATACTCCCCCCCCTCCCCCCACACACACTCACTGCAGCCAGTTCTCCTTGTTGTCCTGCCGCTCGGCACGGAAGCGCTTGGATGCCAGGGCCTCCTCCTCCCGCTCCAGCTCCTGCCGCTGCAGCTCCCGGATGGCCGATCGGATGCGCCGCCGCTCCGCCAGGTCCACCGTGGCCTCCAGCTGTGGGGCGGGCGGGCGGGCGGGGCGAGGGGCAGGTCATTATGGCTGCCAGGGGCGGGCACCCGCTGCCCACGGCTCAGCCTGTGGCACAATGAGCAATCTGTCTCCACACCCTCTGCCCCAGCCTGTCACGTGCCCGCCCGCCCGCCCGCCCACCCAGCATGTCTCCAGCTCAGGACGCCTGGGCTTTAAAAAAAAATTATATATATATATATATATATTGATTTCAGAGAGGAAGGGAGAGGGAGAGGGAGGTAGAAACGTCAATGATGAGAGAGAATCATTGATTGGCTGCCTCCTGCACACCCCCTGCTGGGGATTGAACCCACAATCTGGGCGTGTGCCCTTGACTGGAATCGAACCTGGGATCTTTCAGTCCTCAGGCTGATGCTCTATCCACTGGGCCAAACCAGCTAGGGCGAGCCTGGGCTTTTTTTTTTTTTTTTTTTTTTTTTTTTAATATATTTTATTGATTTTACACAGAGAGGAATTGAGAGGGACAGAGAGCTAGAAACATCGATGAGAGAGAATCATCAAACAGCTGCCTCTTGCACACCCTCCACTGGGGATGTGCCCGCAACCAAGGTACATGCCCTTGACCGGAATCGAACCCAGGACCTTTCAGTCCGCAGGCCGACGCTCTATCCACTGAGCCAAACCGGTCCTGGCAAGCCTGGGCTTTTTGACAGCCCCCCCCCCCCCCCCCCGCTCCACCCACCCATGATCCACCCAGTGGGGAGCCAGCAATTGTCCGCCTGGGCCAGGGGCTAAGCCAGGCACTCCTTCCTCTGACCCCTGCCTCTCAGAGCCACTCATCCCACCCCCCAGAGCCAGGGGATTGTGGGAGGAGGAGGAGGAGGAGGAGGAAGAGGGAGGAGGCCATCTTCTGGGCCCCTCACAGTGTCCCTGGGAAAGACAGGTTGTGGACTCAGTCGGCTGAGCAAGCAAGATTCCCATTGTCTAGTTCCAAAGCATCACAGCCCTGCTGGGGGGTGGCGGCCTCACCCACACTGGACAGATGGGGAAACCGAGGCAGGAGCTATTGTGTTCCCTGCACTGGCCAGGCCTGGCCACCACTGAAGGGGTGAAAGAGCCCAGAGTGGGAGGGCCAGATCACGTTCTAAGGTTCACCCAGGGCGTCCATGGGGGACAGGTGCTCCCACAGGCTCCTGAGCCCCTCATCCCTGGGACGTTGGGGGGGGGAGAGGGCGGGCGGGGGGGGGGAGGGCTGGTCTAACCAGGTCTAGGAAAGGGCACCTTCTCTGGGGAGTCAGCCAATCCCCGCCCCCTCCAGAGGACTGACTGCCCCAGGGCCCCCAGGAAGATCAGGCAGAGAGAAGCCTCAGTGTGGGGCTGAGCCAGAGGGAGAAGTACAGTCCAGGTGGCTGCTTCTGCCCCCACCCCCTACGTCCCTTAGGAGCGGGGGGCCCTCTGCTCCCCTTCCTTCCTAGCCTCCGCCCTGCTGCAGGCGGAGCCAGATGGGGTGGAAGTTTGAGCAGGGAGTGTGGGCTGGCCCTACCCCCAGGAGCTCACTTGTCCCAATGGGAACGGAGCAGGGAAAGCCCTGGGGACAGAGTCACTCAGGCTCCCTCAGGCTCCACATTCCTGGGACTCTGAGGAGGGTCAGCCCAGCATTCCCAGCTGACTGGTGCAGACTAGTCCCGGCTGGTGGTCAGGAGCACGTCCTTGACCTCTGTGTCTTGTGTCAGATGGAACAATGCCTCCCACTCAGGGCATGGGTGGGGTGGGGCAGTGAGTCTCCTTCCCCCCCGCTCCTGTCACCTAGCTTCGGCTGCTGCAGTGAGCTTTACCCCCACCCACCCACCCACCCACCCACACTTAGGAGGAGGGAGAACTGAGGGCAAATGAGTACAAAATACCAAGGTAACAGTAATACTAAGAATCTGTATGCCAGATCCTGTGCTGAGCCCCCTACTGGTCCTAAACTCGCAGAAACCCTGGCACTTTATTACTCCCATTTGACAGACGAGAAAACCGAGGCTCCGGGAAGAGAAGCCATTTGCTTGTGGCCCAACGATCTGAGCCAGAATTTGAATCCAGGTCTCTCTGAGCTGGAGGAGACCCACTCACTGGGGCCTGTCTGCCACGGTGGGTACCTTGACACTCTGTTGGGGTCCCCTTCTAGCCTGGACTAGGGATACCTATAACAGGCCTGTGGGGGGTGGGGGGGCGGGGAGGCTATTACAGCAGAGGGAGCGAGAATGAAGCTCACCTCCCCACCTCCCAGGCCTGGCCTTGCCTCAGGCAGCACCCTCTGGGGTACACTTGGAGTTGGGGGCCAAAGGGCAGATCCAGCCCTCCCCATGCAGAGGGCAGGAGGCTTAGAGGCCATGACCAGCCCTTTGTCACTGCGTCCCCCTTCCCAGAGCCCTGAACTCCTGTCTCTGAGGGAAAAAAGAAAAGAAAAAAAGCCCGAACTTGGCCACCTGCAGCACCTGGAGCGTCAGTGTCCGCGCCTGGAAAACGGGCCCCTGTTCCAGCCTCCTCCCCCCGTGGGCAGGGCAGGGCTGGGGGGTGAACAGCTTCATTCCGCTGGCCACCCTCCAGCATGACCCCTCCCTGGGCCTGGAGGTCTAGATCCGCCCAGTGGCCCTGCTGTGTGTCCTGCCTCGGAGGGGCCCCCCTCCGGCCCCACTGCTGTGTGTGGAGGGGGCCGTGGGAGGGAGGGAAGGAAGTACAAAGCGCCATTGTCCACCGGGGGGGAAGGGGAAAGGGAGGGGGCGGTTTCCGAAACTGCCCGGCGGAATTCTCCGGGGAGGAAAGACGGCGCTTCCTCCTGAGGAGGGGGGCGAGGGGGGGCCTCCGGGGTCTCTCTGCCCACGCTGCGGGGGCCTCCGACAGCCCCTGGCCTCCGTCTCCCGCCAGCACAAGGGAGGGGACCCACCAGCCCCGGGGTCGGCACCCTGCGGCTCGCGAGCCACCTGCGGCTCTTTGGCCCCTGGAATGTGGCTCTTACGCCACGGCCCGGGAGAGTCTATGTTGAAGAAGTGGCGTTAGAAGAAGTTTAAGTTTAAAAAAGTGTGGCTCTCCAGAGAAATGTCCATCGCTGTCCTGTTGCTGTTTGGCTCTTGTGGACTGATGAGTTTGCCGACCACTGACTGCCCTGGACAAACTTCCTTCATTCCTATCCGGGGGACCCGCCGGCAGGGGGCGTTGGAGGCCCGCAGTCTCCGAACCGCCGACCCTGCCGAGGCCACGCCCCCATCTGGCCTCAGGCCCCGCCCCCAGCCCCGCGCTAGGCGCCGGGAGAGGCGGACGGAAATACCCCCGTCCCGGCTGCTAATACCCCGGTCCGGGCTGCTAATACCCCGGTTCGGGCTGCTGTTTTTTTTGTTAACCCTCATCCAGGACATTTTCCACTGATTTTTTTCCCTTTTATTTATTATTATTTTTTTTAGGGAGAGTGGAAAGGAGGGGAGACACCGAGAGAAGCACCCACGTGAGAGAGACACACACGGGCTGGCTGCCTCCCCCAGGCTCCCCAACTGGGGCTGGGGCCACGTGCCCGGACCAGAATGGAACCGGAACCCTTGGCCAGTCTGCGGGCGGACGCTCCACCCCCTGGGCCACACCGGCAGCTGGGCCCGGCTGCTTCCCGGCCTCCGCCACGGAGGGAGAGAGGAACCGGGGTTCACGGAGCGGAAGGAAGCAGCTCCCCCAGGCCTCCCAGCGAGCGAGCGAGCGAGCGTCGGGAGTCCGGGCTCGAACCCCAGACCGCGGCGTCCTTAGGTGCCCCCGGCCGCCCGGCCGCAGGAATGCGCGGGAGTCGGAGCCGGAAGCGGCTCCCGGGTCCCCGAATCGGCCCGACGCCGCGGGGCGGGGGCCAGCGCGGCCTTATAAGGGCCGGGCCGCGGGGAGGAGCCGGCTGGGGCGCCCCCTCCTGCCACGAGGCGCCGGGCCGGGCCCCGCGCGGGGCGGGAGCCTCGGGAGGAACCGGCCGGGGCCGGGGAGACCTCGGGCGGCTTTGGGGTGCAGGGAGGAGGGGGGCCGGGTCCTAGGAGTCCTCTCCCTGGGTGGGGTCGGGGGGAAATGGGGGGTCGGCGGCTTTGGGGTGCAGGGAGGAGGGGGGCCGGGTCCTAGGAGTCCTCTCCCTGGTTGGGTGGGGGGAAATGGGGGGCCGGCTGCAGCCACGCGTCCGATCTCCCGATCTCTCTCCAGCGCCCAGACCCCACGCGGCTGGAGAACCCCAAGCCGCAGAGGGAACCCCTAGAGGGCCCTAACCCTGCATCTCTGTCTGGGAGGCCCAGCCGGGACGCCCTTCCTCAGAATTCCAACTTCCTCAATGGAGGTCGGCCTGACCTTTGGACTCCCAGCCCCTCCCCTCCGGCTGCAGCCGAGGGCAGACACCGGGGAGTCTGAGGTGTGTGCTGGTCTGAGGCGCTCACACTGGCCTGGATAGATCCCGGCGGCCAACGGCTGCCTCGGTCCCCCGCCTCCAGAGGAATGGCAGTCAGGAGTGGGGTGGGTCACCTGCCTTCTCCCAGGGAAGGTAAATCTGTGATGTCTGCCCCGGACAAGGGTCAGGGGCTGGAGGGACGGGCATCCAGTTCAGCTGCTCTCTGCCCTTGCTGGTGGGCACATGCCTGGCCTGTCGTATGGCCCACAACCTCTTTGTGTGTGGGGGGGGGGGGCGGGGGGAGGCAGGGGTTCGGGTACTCAGGAAAGGGGATAGGTTGGGCCCACTCTTGCCTCAAGATCTAGACCCCCATGCCTCCCCCCCTCCCCCCACAACTCTCAGACCTAGAGATTAGGTTCACACACACCCTCCCATTTCATAGGGAAAGACACTGAGGCTCAGAGTGGGAAAACGACAGGCTGGGAGCCCCGGCTCCTAAGGCTCTCCCGGCCTTGACTTGCTCAGGACTCGGGGTTCTCCCTTGAGGTTTGTTTGGATCCTGGCACCCCCTCTTCCTAGCTGGGTGCCTCTGGGCGGGAGGCAGAGTCCTCTTTGCTCTCAGAGTTGCTGTGTCCATTCAGGGAGACGGTGTGCCCAGCACCCAGCCTGCCCCTGCTGTGCCCTGGCATTATTAACCCCTTCACGGGGCCAGCGTCCAGGGGAGGGGGCACTGCCCAGGTGGTTGCTGGGAAGAGGCCCATCGAGCCTCCCCACACTGGTGGCTGCATATGGGCGAGTCCTGAGCCAGTTACTGTTTAAACAGGTGGCAGCCGTGGCCTCAGCACCTGGCACGGTCAGGCATATGCCATGGGGGCCTCTGCATCAACCAAGTGGAACAGGCGGAGCCCTCCCTGCTCCCGCGAACCCTCCTCCCCCTCCCCTGCCCTGTCATCTCCTCTGGTCCCTGCCTCTCCGGCCTCGCACGGGGGACGACGGGACCACTTACCAGCTTCCGCAGGGCGCCCTCATCCAGCCCAGCCAAGGCCTCGTCCGCCATCTTGCTGGCCCCTAGCTCCGTGCGTCCCCTCCTGGTGAGATCCTCAGTGCCTGTGGCACCTGACACCAGCTCAGCGAATTCTGCAGGGGACAGACTAAGTCAGGCCTGCGGGGGGGACTCTCCCAGTGCCTCGGTTTCCCCTCTTCCCCATGACGATTCGTTGCTGTCCTATCCTTGCTTCAGGCTGGGAGCTGCCCTCTGCCCCGGGTGGCGTGCTGGAAAGCTCAACCAGCCAAGGGTCTCGGGTTCCAGCCCAGACAACGCAAAGGCAGGCCTGAGCCAGACCCTCGCCCCTACGGAGCATCTCACAGGGAGGGGAGGGGCCCCAGCAAGGCCCACCCAAGCTGTGATCGCCGCCAGGGGGTGCCCGCCGGGCTCCACAGTTTCCTGCCCCACCCACCCAGCCCTAGGGCCTGCCCAGCTCCAGTGCCCCCAAAAGGCTCAGCCTCTGGCTGCGGGCTGCGCCCATGTCCAAGCCCTGGCTGCGACTGCCACTCTCATCCCCTGAGGTGATCTCAGCCTTGAAGGTGACACCCTGTCTTTCCATTCCCGAGGACCGCCCTCTGTCAACACCCCTCTCCCCGCCTCCCCTTTCTGCCCTCCCCCTGATGCCAACTGCCCTGAAGCAAGGGGTCTGGGCACCCAGCTCCTTTTGCCAAATTCACACTCTTACAGTCCAAGTCCCCAGCCCGAAGGGCCGGAAGCAACAGACCCGTCCTGACAGACTCTGGACTTGGACAAACTGAGGATTAGAGGGGAGCCGGGATTTGTCCCGGGGGAAGGAGGGTCCCGAAGACCCAGAGTGTGTGTGTGTGTGTGGGGGGGGATCTGAGCTGCCTCTGGCTTCTGAAGACCCCTTCCCAAGTGCCCCGGGGGACTCAGGACAGCCCCCTCTCGCCCCAAATTACCCATCAAAGGAGCCCCCTACATCCTGGCCCAGGCTCCCCGTGCAGCTCCTTCCTCCCTCCCTGCAGCCCCGATGTTTTTCTGGCATCGGAGGGCACACAGCCCGGTGCTCAGTGAATGTCTGGGGATCCAGGTGGCCCCAGGATTCCCCCATCTTG
Organism: Pipistrellus nathusii; assembly: GCA_963693515.1. Classification (NCBI taxonomy): domain Eukaryota; kingdom Metazoa; phylum Chordata; class Mammalia; order Chiroptera; family Vespertilionidae; genus Pipistrellus; species Pipistrellus nathusii. The sequence continues at coordinate 2,696,219 of OY882876.1, forward strand.
TTGATTCATCCCTCAGTCAACCCTTCCCGGTCCCCAGAACAGCCATTTGTTGAGTCACCCCGTCGGTGATTGGGTCTGGGGGTGACGGGTAGGATCCCCATCCGCACTGCTGGTTTCGGTGGACCCTGCCTGTTCAAGCTGCTGGTAGCTAGCTTCTCCCATCCCTGTCCCTTCCTCCTTCCCTCCCTCTGCTGGGCGTCCTTGCTTCTCATCTACCTACTTTGGGGTAAACCCCGTACCCCCAAAAGGGCCTGTCATTCAGCCATCACCAGATTTAGGGTCTGTGGACACTCTGAGACCCCCACCCCATGTCTTCTGAGGACAGAGGGGTCCTAATCCATAATCTAGGACTCGCAGGCGGCTGCAGGGAGTCTGTTTCCTCAGGTATTCCCGCGGCGGTCCCACACCAGCCCCGTGGCTCTCTCGGCCGCACATTTTTGGGTTCCTGGCGATTGCGGGAGACCTCAGAGGAATGTAGGAACTTCCCCGACGGGTCTGCCTCTCCCTCCCTCCCCCCCCCCCTTCCCACCCTGCCCAGAGCCTCCTGGCCTCCGAACCCCTGATCCCAGGGCTTAGAACCCCCGCGGATGAGTGGGGGCTCCCATGTCTGGGAGTCCCAGAACCCCACGCCTAGATACCCCGGCTCCACGCCGGCACCCGGAGGTCCGCACACCCACCTCTCGGTCCGGCTCGCCGATCGCGCGCGCGCGGGCTCCGGTGAGGTGTGGCTGGGGATCCGGCGGATGGACCGACCGGGAACGGCTCGGGCAGAAGGCGTGACACGCCCGGGATCCCAGGCCCGCACCGTGAGCAACGTCCTCCTCCGGACTCTGGGAGGGCTGTCTGTCCAGCCGTGCCAGCAGCCCGGCCGGCCCCGCCTCGCCGAGCCGCGCCAGCCAATCCGGGGGAGGGTCCCGCCTTCCCGCGCGCCCCATTGGGGGAATTCAATTTTGCGGCCACGCCCCTCGCGGGCCACGCCCCTCGCGGGCCAAGATCGTAGGGGGTTGGGGACCGCTGCCGCCGGGCCCGGCTGGTCCAGCGTGGGCATCGGGCAGGAAGATGCCCGTTTTGCGCCCAAATCCAGGAGGGCGCCCAACGCCGGGGTGAGGGGCGCGGGGTCGCCCGCGTCGCGGAGCCTTCAGGACTGCCCTCCTCTTTGTTCCCGAGACCACGTCCCCTCCCTGGACTCCGCCCCCTCCTGGCGTCGGAGGCTGGGTTTGGCAATCGCCCCCAGGCTGCTTTGGGGGGGGACACCTGATCGGGGTCACCTCTGAGGAGCGACTGCGTAATCGGCGGCATCTGGACCCTATGTTGGCGCATCTCGGGGACCACCGGAGATGGAGCCCTAACCACCCCCCCACCCCATCCCGCCAGGATCTGCCTCTTTCTGCGTTGGATCCTAAAAATTGGGAATATGGAGTTCAGACTCTCATGCAACAAATGGAGGAAACTGAGGCCCAGGAGAGAAGGCCAACATAAAAAAGGAGTTGGCCAGGGGATCCAAAGAGCGCAGACCCACTGGGGAAAGTCGTGCTCCACCATCGCCTTTGCTGGGAGGCCTGGGAGCTTCCCACAGGTCTCCATGGAGACCAAAAAAAGGCGTTGGAGCCTGGGAAGGTGGGGCCAGGAGTCCTGTCTGTCACATAAAAACAATACTGGTGTCACCTCATTTATTTTGTTTTTATTATTTATTTACCTAGGCAGATCCTGCCTCAGGTGTGTGTGTACCAATGGCGCAGGAGGACACCAGTTCCATAGTCCTTCTGTCCTCACATCTCAGCCTGAGCCTGAGCCTGGGCTGCAGCCACACTCGCAGCCTGGGGCTTGGTTTCGGCCTTGGCTTTGGCCTTGGGCCAGCCGAGCCTGAGACCCTTGGCACCAGCAGGTTACCTGAGCTTGGGGTGAGCCATGGAGGCAAGTGAGCTGAGCTCATGGCTGCCACCCTTTGGGATCTTGGACTTGACCTCCTTGGGCTTGACGAGGGCTCATGCGCTCACGGTCTTGGGGTTGTTGGCCTGCACCTTCTTCAGGCCCTTCTCGTCATGCTCCACGGCACAGCGCATGCTCCTTAGAGAACTTGGAGTCTACCCGCCTAAGAGATTCGCATCTTGGTGATTGGGGTTTCCCCCTGCCCTCTCTCTGAGCCATTTTTGGGACTGGTTATGTGTGGTGTGGGTCTTAGACTTGGCCATATCTGCACCCAAGTCTGTGGCTTCTGAAGCAGCTAAGACAGGAAAGCTCAACTCATTTATTTATTTTATTATTTATTTATTTAATTGCTTTCAGAGAGAAAGGGAAAGGGAGAGAGAGAGAGAGAGAAACATCAGTGACGAGAGAGAATCATTGATGGGCGGCCTCCTGCACAAGCCTGCAGCCCAGGCCTGTGCCCTGACCGGGAATCCAACTGTGACCTCCTGGTTCGCTGATGCTCAACCACTGAGCCACGCCGATGGGGCATCAACTCATGTATTTTGTACTTGCCCGGTGCCAGGCATAAGAACCCCACAGCTACCCTTTGAGCCCAGGGTTGCAATCCCATTTTGCAGTTGAGAACAACAGTTCATAGGTAGTGGAACTGGGATTCCTATCAGGACCTCTTGACCCAGAATCTGTGAGGAAATGGACTTCTTGTCTCCAGCAGATTCCCTCTACCCCACCATTCAGATCCTCTGGGACGACCCAGACTCCCACCCCACCTCACCCCGATTTAGAGAGGTCCAGTATCCACTCTGATACTCTTTATTTTTTCTAAATATATTTTGTTGACTTTTTACAGAGAGGAAGGGGGAGGGATAGAGGCTCAGAAACATCGATGAGAGAGAAACATCCATCAGCTGCCTCCTGCACACCCCCTACTGGGGATGTGCCCGCAACCAAGATACGTTCCCTTGACCGGAATCGAACCTAGAACTCTTGAGTCCACAGGCCGACGCTCTATCCACTGAGCCGGACGGGTCAGGGCAGGTGGCTCCTTTGTGCCCATGGGAAAACCAAGATGCTGAGAAGGGAGTAGAGTTGTTGGGGTCACACAGGAGGAGGAGCAAGCAGACCAGTTTGGAGGCTACCCTGGGCAGACCCCGTCTAGACCCTCCCTACGTGACCCAGAAGCCATCTGATCCTGGGAGAATGAGTCAGCGCCCTCCAAGGCCAACTGGGTCCTGCTTCAAACCTGCACAGCGCGCCAGTTGGCACGGCCCCTTGGGGCGGGGAACACCTCCAGGCCACCTGGGCGGCTCTGCCCTGCCTGAGTGGCAGCTCCAGGCTCCAATGCATGGCCTGCTTCCTGCTAGCTCCCCCCCCCCCAACTCCCCGCCCCACGCCCCCGAAGCTGGGGAGGAACCGCACAGGTGAGTCTGAGTCTGGACTTGCTGGGTCTGACACCAGTTCAAGAATTCTTGGTACCTGGATCCCTTCAGGCTGGGGTCCTCCCTGCCTGCCTGCCTGCCTGCTCCAGCACTCCCTCCCTGCCAGGGGCGGGGCGGGATGGTGTGGACGGCGACATACAGATCAAAGGGCTGTCCCCTGCGCGGCTGGGGAAGCGTCAGCCACAGCCCTGGACGCGTAAACATCCTGAGAGGAGGGTCCTCCTGGCGTTTACAGCGGGTCACCCTTAGGGTTTGCCCTCTTGCACGTTGACCTGGATTCTATCTCCAGAGGAGGAAGCCGAAGAAGCTCGGGGAGGGGAGAGGGCGCCCTGGCCTGGCCATGGCATTCAAACCTGAGTGGCGTCCTGCCCATGTCCAAGTCCCTTTCCTCCGCCTTGCTGTCTCTAGGATAGGGGGGAAATCCCGGAAGACTCCTCGGAGGAGGTGATGTGCAAACTGAGCCTCGAGGAAGGATGAAAAGAAATCCACCCCACAGAATAAGGGGGGAGGGGGGCAGGCATGGAAGGGCATTTGTGACCGAGAAACCCGGAGGTTTGTAAATGGGAAAGGGAGGAGGGATGGGCCATAGATGGAGCAGAAAATGGAGATGGAGTGGTTGTATCTGTGACATGCCCTGAATACCAGGGGAGCAGCGTGAACACACCTTACGGGCATTGGGGAGGCCTGAGCCTCAGTCTGTCCACCTGTAAAATGGGGGAATTGGACTGGCCCACGCCATGCCCTCCCAGGGTTAGAGGGTGTAACAGGAAGGGTCTGGATTCCTCCAAAGTCCAACCTAGGACTTGGCAGAGAGGGGGAGGTAGCTGGAGCAGCTCAGGGGGCCAAGGGTAATATTTTGCTCCAGTGCCCGAGTTTGAGAATAAATATTGTTGTACCAGGCTGGCAGTGCCAGATCCCTGAATCATCCTGTGAGCTCTACCTTCTATCCCTCCCCCCTCACCTTCCATTTCCCCCAGCCAGGATTCTGCAGGGAAAGCCCAGCCTGGGGTCAGGACTCAATGGGGTGACAAATCTTAGCCCTGGCCCCACCCTAGGCTAAGGATTGGTCCCATGGAAACGCCAGTTGCCTCATCTTCACAATGGGACAATTATGGCCTCGACGCTCTAAGTCCACTCCTGCCAGGCTACACACCTTAAAATTCCAACACTGGCCTGGCCGGCGTGGCTCAGGGGTTGAGCATTGACCTAGGAACCAGGAGGTCAGGGTTTGATTCCCAGTCAGGGCACATGCCTGATTTGTGGGCTCGATCCCCAGTGTGTAGGAGGCAGCCGACCAATGATTCTTTCTCCTCATTGACGTTTCTATCTCTCCCTCTCCTTTCTCCTCTGAAATCAATAATTTCTAAAAAGCCTAACAGGTTTGGTTCAGTGGCTTGCGGACTGAAGGGTCCTGGGTTCGATTCCTATTCAGGGCACTTGCCTGGGTGGCAGGCTCAATCCCCAGTAGGGGGCATGCCGGAGGCAGCCGATCAATGATTCTCTCTCATCTCATCATTGATGTTTCTATCTCTCTCTCCCTCTCCCTTCCTCTCTGAAATCAATAAAAATACATTTTTAAAAAAATTCCAGGTCTGTCTGGGAGACCCCCCACCTTGGGATGGGCTCTCAAGTGGCTGTGAGGACACCAGGCCAAGACCTTGGGCCTGTGAGGGAGTCCGGGGGCTGCTGGGCCCTGGGAGGGTTGGAGGGGTAGAAGTGGGCTCAGGTTGGTCCTGTTGTTGGGGACTCGTGGCCCTAGTGGCAGAAGGAGGAGACGTGGGGTGTGGGGTCTAAGTGGGGTCAGGAGCAAAGCCCTCCCTTGCTGTCTGGCATGGAGGGGATGGAGAGGCGGCAGGGAGAAGGGGACAGCAGGGACAGAGGAGGGGAGGCAGGACTGTGAACACTTTGAGGGGAACACCCCGGTAGGTGAGGCAGGAGCGGGGGGGGGGGTGGTCTCTGGAGGAGAAGAATTGGTTCTTTTGGGGCTTGGCTGGGTCCCTGCACACTGGCCTTCCTCGTCACAGGAAGAAGTGAAGTCAGGGCCAGCAGCCCCAGGAGCGGGGCTGGAGACCTGTTTGGAAAACCAGTTTGGCAAGGCGCCTCCTCCGTGATGTCATCCAGCTGCTGTGTCTCTGAGTGACAGCGCCAGATAAACTTCCGGCCGGGAAGGAGGAGGGATGTGCTGAGGGATGGGAGAGGGATGACTATTGATTTTTTTTTTTTTTTTAAGAGAGAAAGAGAGAGAAACCTCCATTTGTTGTTCCACTTGCTTATGCATTTATTGGTTGGTTCTTTTTAAAAATACATATATATTTTATTGATTTTTTTACAGAGCGGAAGGGAGAGGAATAGAGTTAGAAACATTGATCAGCTGCCTCCTGCACACTCCCTACTGGGGATGTGCCTGCAACCAAGGTACATGCCCTCGACCGAAATTGAACCTGGGACCCTTCAGTCCCCAGGCCAACGCTCTATCCACTGAGCCAAACCGGTCAGGGCTATTGGTTGGTTCTTGTATGTTCCAGGAATGGAACCCACAACCTTGGCGTATTGGGACAATGCTCTCACCTAGTGGTCGGCAAACCGCACGAAGTCATGGTTCAATTCCTGTTCAGGGCCCAGGCCCAGGTTGCAGGCTTGATCCCCAGTGGGGTGCATACAGGGAGGCAGTTGATCAATGATTCTCTCTTATCATTGATGTTTTTATCTCTCTCTCCCTCTTCCTCTCTGAAATCAATTAAGAAAGAAAGAAAGAAAAGAAAGGAAGAAAGAAACAAACAATCAAGGCTGCCATAATCCTCAGAGGCAAGTTACTTAACTCCTTGTGCCTCAGTTTCTCTATCCATGAAATGGGGCTGGTCGTAAGGAATAAATGAGTTATGTGGGCTAAGCCCTACCACAAGGCCTGCCCTTACTATTATTTTTTTTTTTCCAGAGGGAGAGATGGATAGAAACATCAGTGATGAGAATCATCGATTGGCCACCCACTGCATGCCCCGCACTGGGGGAAGGAGCCCGCAACTGGAATCAAACCCAGGACCTTTCAGTCTGCAAGCCGATGCTCTATCCACGGAGCCAAACTGGCTAGGGCACTTGGTATTATTTTTAAAATTCTGAAATCTGCCGAAACCGGTTTGGCTCAGTGGATAGAACGTTGGCTTGGGGACTGAAGGGTCCCGGGTTCGATTCTTGGTTGCGGGCACATCCCCAGTAGGGAGTGTGCAAGAGGCAGCTGATCGATGACTCTCTCTCATCGATGTTTCTAACTTGCTATCTCTCTCCCTTCCTCTCTGTACAAAATCAATAAAATATATAAAATTCTGAAACCTGTTGTAGGCCAACATGAGACTACGGGGGACCCCAGTCCCCTCCCCCCCTCCTCCTACCCTCCCCACCAGCTGGCCGCAGCTCCTGGCATTGCCCTTGTCGCCAATCAGCTATTATTAGACCCCGAATCCTCATCTTAAATCCAGATGGGGAGCCAGGGGGGCAGGCAGGGCTGGGCCGGGCGGGTGGAGCGCTGGGAACACGGCTGGAAGGCTGGTTTGGGTTTGGGCCCCACCCTGCCGGCAGCCGGTCCCAGCTGCCACGTCGGCACTTGGCTCTGAGGCCTGCCCCAGGCCCTCCTCCCACCATGGCCGCCTCCTCGGAGAAGGTCCGCAGCGTTTCCTCAGCCTCAGCACTTTTCTTCCCGCCCCGGGGGGCCAGGCCTTCGAGGAAACTCTGAACCGGACACTGCGCGCCTCTGCAGCTGGCACAGGGGCCCTGCCCGCTCTGTCTCCGGGGGAAAGGGCCCGGGGAACCGAGTTCAAGTCCCAGCCCTGCCCGCAGAATGCTGTGCCAACTGGAACAAGTGTCATTTCCTCTCTGAGCCCTTTCTTCCTTTTTCTTTTTCTTTTTTAATTTTAAATATTTTATTGATTTTTTTTTTTACAGAGAGGAAGGGGGAGGAATAATAGAGAGTTAGAAACATCGATGAAAGAGAAACATCGACCAGCTGCCTCCTGCACACACCCCCACTGGGGATGTGCCCGCAACCAAGGTACATACCCTTGACCCGAATCGAACCCGGGACCCTTCATTCCATAGGCGGACGCTCTATCTACTGAGCCAAACCGGTTAGGGCGGACTGCTTTTTGCTTATACTGGTTTTATGGATGTGAAATGTGAGGCCCGGAGTGGGGAAGGAACTTGCCCGGGGCCATCAGCCAGGGAGTCAGGATTTGGGCCCAGAGCTTCGGTCTCAGAGGCCGAGCTCTTATCTCCGTCCACGGTGAGTCCTGCTGCCACGTCCGGAGGGAATGTGAGCTACGCCCGGGCCCCACGGCGGGCGCCACCGTCCTCCAGGGCCACCGGATGGGGGAGGGCCGGCCCCAGGGTGCTGCAGGCACCGCTCCTCTGGGCTCCAAGCACCAGATGTCCCCTAGCCTCAGGTTTCTGGAAAGATCTCTAACCTGTTCTTCCCCGAGTCAGAGCAAGATCCAGGCTGTTGTGCCCCTTGCCTGGGAGGCTGGGATTCCGGGTTTATCCGGGTTTATCTAGAAGAGATTTGCCAATCGATAGTTTTCTCTCATCATTGATCTCTCTCTCTCTTTCTCTCTCTCTCTCTCTCTCTCCCTCTCTCTCTCCCTCTCTCTCTCCCTCTCTCTCTCTCTCTCTCTCTCCCTTCCTCTCTGAAATCAATACAATATATATTTTTGTTTAAAAACATCTTTTTGACTTTGCCATTAACATTTAAAAATCAGGAAATCTCACGTGGCAACCCAAATTTGCGTTTCCCTGGGGTCTCAAACCTGGGTCTGGATTCCTCCAGGGCAGTCGCTTGCTCTGAAGGGGACCCTCTGGGGGTTCCTCCCTGAGCCTCCCCCACTCCCCCTGCTCCCACCCTGCCACCCTGTGGGACTGTGGAGTTTGAGATCTTGAAGAAACTGCACCCTCATTACCACCAAGGACCAATCAGGATCCTGGAATCTGACTTAATCGGATGAGTAATCCCTCCTTCTGAGGGCAGGTCCAGGAGGAGTACACACACACACACACACACACACACACACACACACACACACAGTCTCTGCCACCATGGAGCGGGAGGGGTGTTTTGCTACAACTTTGTAACCTGATGTCTCTGACTCCTGAATCCCTGGGGGGCTGAATGGATGCAATGAGTGCATCTCAGGCAGTGCTAGGCCCCCCACCCCCCGCCTTTGCTCTTGCCTTGGTCTACTTGGCTTCCTCACCCTCACTCTTGCTGGGTCCTGATTTCCATTCATGTCTCAACTCCAAGGTCACCTCCACAGAGAGGCCTTCCCAGCACACCCATCTGAAGCCCCAAGCAGTCCTCGTACGGTGTTACCCTTTTATGTCCTCTCATGCCCGTTATTTTCTGAAATGATTTCCTTGTTGCTGTTTGGCTCTGAGAAGGCAAGGACCGAGTCCGTCTCGCTCACCACCAGACCTGGATCCTAGGGGTTCCGCCCGCAGTGGTGGGACCCGTGAACCAGGGGCCTCACTCAGTGCCTTTCCCCCTGGAGGAGGCGCACGCCAGCCTGTGTGGGTGGGAGCTGGGAGTGGGCCAGCCTGTGCACAATTAAGGAGCAATTAGCCACCAGCTAATTGGTGCCCAAGGCAGCTGAGGGGCTGGGAGGAGGGCGAGGCACTGACCGTGCAAAGGAGCCTCGGGTCTGTTTGTGGGGAAAATACTGAGAGAGGGCGGTGAGGAGCCCCCAGCGGGAGGTCTGAAAGCCTCTTCTGAATTATTTTGAAGGAGATTTAACATGTACCTTCCTCTGACGTCATTGAGATCCGGTTCTCAAACAGAAAGCGCTGTTGGGTCAGGCCAGTGGTCGGCAAACTCATGAGTCCACGGAGCCAACTAGCAACGGGACAACGGTTGACATTTCTCTGGAGAGCCACATTTTTTTAAAAACATAAACGTCTTCTAACGCCACTTCTTCAACATAGACTCGCCCAGGCCGTGGTATTTTGTGGAAGAGCCACACTCCAGGGGCCAAAGAGCCGCAGGTGGCTCTTGAGCGGAGGTTTGCCAACCACTGGGGTTAGGAGGTTGGATCAGGAGTGAGCTCATCTTCTCACTTTTTGTTGTTGTTAATCCTCCCCCCCGAGGATACTTCCCCATTGATTTCTAGAAAGAGAGCAAGAGAGAGGGAGAGACAGAGAGAAACATCGATGTGAGAGAAACACATGGATTGGTTGCCTCCTGCACACTCCGTGACCAGAGCACAGGCTGGGGAGAAGCCTGCAACCGAGGCACGTGGCCTTGACTGGGAATCAAACCCGGGACCCTTTGGTCTGCAGGCTGACGCTCTAGCCACTGAGCCAAACCGCCTAGGGCCCATCTTTTCACATGTTGAAATTGTTAACTTAAAATATGACCATGTTAGGTCACCCAGTCGGACACAAGTATCTGTCTGGGCTTGTTCGGAACTCTCTGGGTTTCAAGAATTTCCTTTTTAGGGTCCAAACATTGTGGGAGGAAGGCAATGCCTGTTTCTCCCCCTTGTTTCTGCTATGGGAGAGGGCACCTCCTGCCTGCTCCCCCGGCACCTCAAGGCAGCTCCCCACGTGGCAGGCAGAGTCTCCGGAGGAGATGGTCGGTGTCTACAAGGCTTGCCCAGTGTCTCCAGAATGCACTCGGCGATGGCACAAGCAAGGCTTGGCCAAAAAGGGAGGGGAGATTGGCCCATGAGGACAGACAGAAGCCTGCGGGCATGGGTCCGGGCAGGACAGGAACGGAGACTGCCGATGGGCGGAGGTTAGGTGGGTGAACACTGGGCACGTTGGAAGGAGAAGGAGCAGCCCGGTCAGCAGAACATGCTCCCCAGCTAGGTCCTCCTTTCTCCTCCGCAGCCCCGAGTGGTCAGAGAGAATCATAATTGTTATTTTTAAATTTTATTTTATTTAAAAAAAATATATTTTATTGATTTTGTACAGAGAGGAAGGGAGAGAGATAGAGAGCTAGAAACATCGATGAGAGAGAAACATCGATCAGCTGCCTCTTGCACACCCCCTACTGGGGATATGCCCGCAACCAAGGCACATGCCCTTGACCGGAATCAAACCCGGGACCCTTCAGTCCCCAAGCCGACATTCTATCTATTGAGCCAAACCGGTCTCGGCCATAATTGTTATTTTTAAGACTAATATGTATATACTTAGTTAGTTAGTCCTCACCCCAGGCTATGTTTTCATTGAGTTTTAGAGAGAGTGGAAGGGAGGGGGATAGACACACAGAGAGAAACATCCATGTACGAGAGACACATCCATTGGTTGCCTCCCGTACGTACTCTGGCGAGGGCCGGACTTGAGCCTGCCACCCAGGTAGGTGGCCTTGACAGGAATCGAACCCAGGACCCTATAGTCCGCAGGTCCATGCTCTATGCAGAGTCAAACCGCCTAGGGCAGTGGTCGGCAAACTCATTAGTCATCAGAGCCAAATATCAACAGAAGGATTGACATTTCTTTGGAGAGCCAAGTTTTTTAAACTTAATCTTCTTCTAACGCCACTTATTCAACATAGACTTGCCCAGGCCGGGGTATTTTGTGGAAAAGCCACACTCCAGGGGCCAAAGAGCCGCATGTGGCCCGCGAGCCGCAGTTTGCCGACCACGGGCCTCGGGCATCAGATATAATTATATTCATTTTGAAGATAAGGGTCCTACAATCCGGCAAGATCATAGGGCTACACATTGCCAAGCTGTGCACATTAGACCAGTATTCAGCACATGGTGGGTGAACACTGGGTATCTGTGGAATAAAAGCAGAATGTGTACATTTAACGGCACTTTTAAAAAGAACTAGAAACGACGAGAAATCTGTATTTTTGCATCACCTTAAGTATCACCCCACAAGGTACTATTAATTACAACGAAACCCTTTACAAGGGAGCAACCCAGCAGACACCTTAACTAAAGGGTCAGTGTTAGTGGTAATGTTACTATCACCAGCAATAAATCTTACTGATGGACCGTAGCTGTGACGGTAGCCAGAATAGTTTTATGTGTCTCTCAACCCAAAGACACTAAATGCATATGGCTGCTCTGAATTATCTGCATAAATGTTTGTCTCTCCTGCTCATCTGGAGATGGCCATGTGCCTGTTCTAGACATAGATCTCCCTGGCCCCGGGTTAGTGAGAAAACCAGGACAATGTGGTGAGGGACATATAAAGGAACCTTTTTAGTCTTAATCCTCACCCGAGGATATGTTTTTATTGACTTTTATAGAAAGAAGATGGGATTGAGAGACAGAACGAAACACCAGTGTGAGAGAGAGAAACATCGATTGGTTGCCTCCCATACACGCCCCAATGGGGGGTGGGGAGAAGGGAGGGATTGAACCACAACCTTTTTGGTGTTTGGGGCCACACTCCAACCACCTGAGCCACCCAGCCAGGGCTATGAAGATAACTTTTATTTTTATTTTATATATATATATATATATTTTAATTATTATTATTATTTATTTATTTATTTTTTTTTGCATAGAGGAAGGAAGAGGGATAGAGAGAAACATCGGTGAGAGAGCAACATCGATCAGCTGCCTCCTACACACCTCCTACTGGGGGTGTGCCCGCAACCAAGGTGCATGCCCTTGACCGGAATCGAACCCGGGACCCTTCGGTCCGCAGGCCGACGCTCTATCCACTGAGCCAAACCAACCAGGGCTAAAGGAAATTTTTTAAAAGTCGGTTAATTCTGAGATCAGTCCTTATTAAATTTTACGAAGACAGTAGAAAGTAGTGCTTCATTATTATTACTTTTGAATGTACTTTGACAGGTTACAAAATGTTGGCAATTGTGTGTTCCAATTGTGAAATCCCAGAGTCTGGCAAGTTCTGGCCAGGCCACGATTCCTCGGGCCCGGGCCCTGGCCTGGCTCCCCACGCAGCTCCTGGCTCCGGGTAGGGCCGGAGGGGCCTCCTGGAACCAGGGAGATGAACTAATGGGTTTAGAAAGCCGTTCTGGTCTCCTGCCCGTCATGCGGAGAGGCTCCGAGTAAGAACTATTTGTTACTTGATTCTTCTCCTTTTTTAAAAAAAAATATATATATTTGGCTTATTTATTTATTTATTTATTTTTGTTATTATTATTATTTTAAATATATATTTTATTGATTTTTTACAGAGAGGAAGGTAGAAGGAGAGATAGTTAGAAACATCGATGAGAGAGAAACAACAATCAGCTGCCTCCTGCACACTCCCCACTGGGGATGTGCCCGCAACCAATGTACATGCCCCTGACTGGATCGAACCTGGGACCTTTCAGTCCGCAGACCGACGCTCTACCACTGAGCCAAACCAGTTTCGGCTGGCTTATTTATTTTTTGTTTATTCTCACTGAGGATATTTTTCCATTGATTTTTAGGGAGAGTGGAAGAAAGAGGGAGAGACAGAGAGAAACATGGATGTGAGGGGAGCACATCGTTAGGTTGCCTCCTGCACACACCCTGACCAGGGCCGGGGCTGGGGAGGAGCCGGCAACCAAGGTACGTGCCCTTGACCGGAATCGAACCCAGGACTCTTCGGTCCGCAGGCGGACACCCTATCCACCGAGCAACCCAGCAAGGGTGGACTCTTATCTTCTTAACTGTAGAGGCCAGGCTCTGAGCAGTTGTGGGGCCCCGTGTGAGGCCTCTGCTCCGACCCCAGCTGCCTGCCTGACTCAGTCACTGTGGGTGGCCTCACGCCTGTGTGTGGGCAGCAGGGCCAGCAAGAACCCTCCAAGTTCCCTGAAAACCAAATATGGCCAGACCAGTCCCTCCGAGGCCCGGACTGCAGTCTGGGCTTGCTCCTGCCTGCTCGTCTGGGCTTAGGGCCCTCTCCCTCACACAGCCTCCTGGCTCTGCCCCAGAGAACTCTGGGAGAGGGCCTCCATTCAGATCCCCCTTCATAGAGTCGTGTTGAGCAAGTTACTGAAAGAGAAGGTATGGGGCCGGTGTCTTATCCAAGCCACAGCAACTCCTAACCCCAAGCCTTTGCTCACGCAGTCCCCTCCACGTGGAGTGCCTCTCTCTCAAGCCAGCTCTTCTGCATCCTTCAGGGCCCATTGTGAGGTATCAGGAAAAGTTACTTCACAACTATATTGCCTGGAGTAAGTCATTTATTCCATCCATCCATCCACCCATCCATCCATCCATCCATCCATCCACCCATCCATCCATCCATCCATCCATCCATCCATCTATCCATCCATCCACACATCCATCCATCCATTTATCCATCCATCCATCCATCCATCCATCCATCCATCCATCCATCCATCTATCCATTTATCCATCCATCCATCCATCCATCCATTCATCCACCCACCCACTCTTCCTTCCTTCCATCCTGAGGGCACCTACCTGTGCCAGGCACTGTCCACATGGTCTCTCCTTCCAGACTAGAAGCCCCTTTAAGATCGCAAACCAGGCACCAGGAGGGAATTGTTCACCCAATGTCCATGGCCAATTCTTGTCCTACTCCAGTCCTGGTGAGGCCTTCTCGTCCTTCCAGGTGGGAAGGCTGCCTGAAGGAACAGCCCAAAGGACACACAGAGAGTGGAGACAGTGAGCTGGTCATTGCACATCAGATCTGGAGGCTTACCCAGGCCACGGGGAAGAGCACCTAACGTCCCTTCACGAAGCGCCAGCAGCGCTCATCAGGAGAGCCTCCCTGTAGCTCAGTGCCATCTCGCCGATGAGGCAACGGAGGCTCAGAGAGAAAGAGTGCCCAGCCCTCATTCACCACTCAGCCAGGAGGAAGCGTGTGGGCTTGGACTCGAGTCTAACCTCAGCCCTGCTCCACGGAGCTGGGGTCGCCAAGCACGCTAAGACCCAGAGAGGCAAAAGGCATTACTTGGGGTCCCACAGCAGTTGGGGGGGGGGTAGGCCAGACAATCCTGGGGAGACCTTTTCCATTTTGGCAGCACCGCCCGGGTCTGGGTAAGTCTCCAGCTCTCGGTGGAAAGCAGGGCCTGGCTGACACATTCTCAGTCCTCGGAAGGACCCTAGAATCTGGTCCATCATCCCATCCTCCCCAGACACCCCACAGCTCCCCCACTCTGGCCCTAGACCACGCCTTCCCCACCCCTCGCTTTTTGCACCCCCCCCCCCTTTTCAATCATCTGAACCTTTTGCCAAAGAAAACTCGGTAGATGCCCGCAAACCAGCCAGCCGGGGAGGAAGCCGTCCTGGAATGCTGGAGGGGGGTCACCCGGCTGTGTGCGAGCGGCCGGCAGGGAAATGTGAGCAGCTACCTTTTTTGGGGAAAGTCAGAACTCCTTCTGTGGGAAAGGATACAGGGCAGGCCCGTTCGGAGGCCCGGGCCTCAGTTTCCCCATGATCACCGCCGTGGCGTTGATAGGGTGAGAATAACTTTGGCTGTTAACTGAACAACTATTGCCTGGGTGCCTGCTGTGTGCCAGGCGTGGAGCTGGCTGCTTGGGACACAGTAGGGTCAGAGCTAAGCCCCGTCTCTCAGCCCCCCAATCAACTCTCTGGGACTGGATGGGTTTCAGAATTCAGAATCTTGGGGCGGGTATGTGTGTGTGTGTGTGGGGTGTTAAAAGGCGATCCAGTGCGGTCTGAGCCCACCCACCTCCAATCCAACACAGGACTCCTGCTGTCGCAAGGAGTATGACTATCGCCTCTACATGGACAGAAGGTCCCACAAAGCCTCCGTCCCTGTCCAGGTCCGGTTTCGCCTCCACGAGTGTGTCCTTCGAACAGAGAGAGACGCCCTCGGCTGACGAGGTTCTCTGGACTGTGGAGCTGATGATCCAGAATGGAGGCCTGGTTCCTCTCCCCATTGCACAGATGAGAACACTGAGACTCCGGGCAGCGGTGTCACACCTGTGCAAGGCCCGAGAGCAAGCAAAGGGCGCAGGTGCATGGGAGTCCGGGTCTCCCCAGAGGCTCCAAATCCCCACACCCCTGCAGACCGAGGACCCTGCCTGAGAGAGACCCGGGGGGTAGGAGGTAGGGAAGGGGGGCTGAGGTGAGAAGGCCAAATCTTGGCGGCCCCCCGGCCAGCTCTGCCAGGAAGGAGTTAAGCCGGCTTGGGCCCCCGCCAGGCCTCGCAGGGCCTGCCTGTCTGGGGCCTGTTTACCAGGCCGCGCTTGCATCACGGGCTGCGCCGTGCAGTGCACACACACTCACATTCTTGGGTCATGAGAAACGCACCATTGCGGTGACATCATGCCCGAGCGGAGTTTCCTCCGGCCTCTCTCCTGCCCACCGTCGGAGCTGTTTAACTCGCACCCTTCCCTGCAGCTCTGGTCTTCTCACAGGGCATCGACCGGCGGACTCTCAGGGGTGGGGGTGGGAGGGGGCTGGAGTGTGTGTGTGTGTGTGTGTGTGTGTGTGTGTGTGTGTTAAAAGGATAAAAATAGCCCACCGGGGGCTCCTGGTGGGGTCTCTGGGCGTCGGAGCGCACCGCTGTTTATGCTCCGTCTATGTCACGCTGGTCATGTGTGGGGAGTCGGCCTTGGAGACGGAACGAGGGAAACCACCCATGTCTTTCCGTTCCCTCTCGTTTTTTTTCTCTTTGGGAGGGAGACTCCGAGGCCGAGGAAAAGGGCCCCAGGAGATGATTTAGACCAGCCCCCCATTATACAGCCGAGGAAGGGGCTCAGAGGGAGGGGCCTGGCCTAAGGGCATACAGCCAGGCTCCAGGGTCCCACACATCCCACATGCTGTCCTCAGCCCTGCTCAGGCATTGCCAGTGGTTTGTCAATGCGTTTTCTCGCTTTTGGAAAGAAAGGTGCATTTGGCTGTAGCTCTTGTCTGCGGGGTTTTTTAAAAATATGTTTTTATTGCCCTTACTGGTCTGGCTCAGTGGATAGAGCGTCAGCCTGCGGAATGAAGGGTCCTGGTTTCGATTCCGGTCAAGGGCACACGCCCGGTTGTGGGCTTGATCGCAGGAGGAGGTGTGTAAGAGACAGCCGATCAAGGATTCTTTCTCTTCATTGATGATGTTTCTCTCTCTCTCTCCCTCTCCCTTCCTCTCTGAAATCCCACAACCTGGGGAACGGGCCCTTGACCAGAATCAAACCTGGGCCGAAGCTCTATTCACTGAGCCAAAAAAACCAACTAGGGCTAACTAACAACCTTTTAAAATATATATGTATATTATTGATTTTTTTTATAGAAAGGAAGGGAAAGGGAGATAGAGTTAGAAACATCGATGAGAGAGAAACATCGACCAGCTGCCTCCTGCACACCTCCTTTAGGGGATGTGCCTGCAACCAAGGGCCATGCCCTTGACCGGAATCGAACCTGGGACCCTTCAGTCTGCAGGGTGATGCTCTATCCACTGAGCCACACCAGCAAGGCTATAGATGGGTTTTAAAGCAAGACAGCAACATGATCTCATGGACCCACGTCACGTGGGCTGCAGCGTAGAGATGGAGCAAGCCTGGAAAAAGGAAAAGAGAAAAAGTCAGCTTGCGAGTGCCAATTTATAAAGAAAATATTTAAAATGCTTTTTCCATGGAAAATTCCATCTACGGGACAAACCACTCTTAACTCTTCGTAACAGTTGCTAACGCTGGCTTCCAAGCTTCCAAAATAGCCCGAATACTTGTCTGCTTCGCGTTCTCAAATCCCTTAAAAGTTTTCACAAGCAAAACAGAAACGGCGTTAAGCCAGGCCTGGACCCGAGTTCTGGGGAGTCGCAGGATGCAGCCGTTCTGAGACACCCCCGAAGCACAGCTCTCGTTTATCCCTCTGCTTCCTACATGGCATGGAGGGCCCAGGGGAGGGGAGGAGAGGGGACAGCCCAAGGGACCCAGGAGCCTCGTGGTGGGGCGAGGACTCGAATCCAGAACTCTGAACTCTCCCTGTGTCCAGGCAGCCAGGAAAGCAAGCCAAAGCCTTCCATCACCCTGGATCTCCTCTCCCGAGGAGGAGGAGAGCCTGGGCCCAGGGCTGGGAGCTCCCTGCCCCCTCCCCTGTTCCGGAAGCGCCGCCTGCCCGGGGTTTCCTGTGTGTGGGAAAGAAACAGGATGAGCGGACGGCTCTTCCAAGAGACTGACTTCGTTTCAAGTGCGTGCAGCCACCCCTGTGCGTCTGCGGCAGCCCTGGCCAAGGCGGCCGGCCGGTCCGGGGACATGTGTTCCGTGTGTTCCTCTGAGCCCGGGGAGCACGTGGCTATCCATGTGAGGGGAGAGGAGCACGCAGGCCCGTGGGCCCTGTCCTGGGGGAGCTGCCTGGGTGGGGGCTCCCTGACATGCAGGCCCAAAGACAAGGATTGAACGCAAAGGGTCCATCTGTGAGCCGGTCCCAGGGGGTCCTGCGGAGGAGCAGGGAGGGGAGACAGGGAACAGCCCGGCCCCTGTAGGGAACTCTCGCAGACAGAGTGGACAGGAAAAGGGCCCCAGGAGACGATTTAGACCAGCCCCCCATCATACAGGCGAGGAAGGGGGCTCAGAGGGAGGGGGGCCTGGCCTCTGGGTCTGCCCCCCTTCCCCACCTCATCCCCTGACCGAAAGGTCAGGTACGTCCCGGCCTTCCTCTCCCTCCTCTTCCCAAAGGAGGGGGAGGGAGCTGGGGTATCCATCTCCCCGCCAGGTCTCCATCCTCCCGGACGTTGGCTTTTCTCTAACGTGTGCTCCTCCGAGGCCAGGACCATGCCCCTGCAGGAAAGCAGCCTGTGTGGGCCACAGGGGACTGTCGGGGAGGTCAGGGCGGTGTCTGCTCCCGGGAGTGGGTGTTCCACGCACAGGAAAAGGCGAGCACAGGCCCGGGAGCCATGTCTTCCTCTCCCCGGGGCGGGGATGCGGGGGCCGCCTGCCGTGTGGGGGCCCTTGTCTGGCCAGGCCCGAGTCACCCCTTCCTTCTCATGCTGGGCAGCCATGTGGCCGCGCTGGGGCACAGCCAGCGGGCAGGCGCCCACATCCCTGTCTTGGGTTCCACACTCCCCTAGACGACATTTCCCAGGATCCCTTGCAGCGAGGTGGGGGCACGTGACTGATGGCGGCCACTGAGCAGAAGGGATGTGCGCCTCTTCCAGGCTTGGGTCTCACAAAAGCCTCCCACACCCTGGCCCTTCTCTCGCCTCCCCTTCCTGGGGCCACTTTGCGGGCTCCTCGTTGCAGATCGGGGAGTGGCTCCCAAGGTGTGGAGGGAAGGCGCCCTGAGGATCGCTGCGCGATGCGGTGGTTGGTCCTAAGAAGGGAGAGGGCACAACCGAAAGAAGCCAGAGTGCCCGGAGGTCATGAGCGAGGCCTGAGGGGAAGGTGCATGATCCTGGTACAAGATTCACAGGTTCGTGGAGGAGGAATTGGATGGATACAGGCCGGAGGCTGCCCTGGCACCCTCCCCTGGCACCACCCGGAGCCCCGGAGACAGAGCATCAGGTTAGGAAACCAGATGGTAACCAGGAGGGGTTTTGAACCTAGAAACTCCGAATCTGTGTGTGTGTGTGTGTGTGTGTGTGTGGCTTGTATAGTTGTGGAGTTCTGTGGCCCCCCCTCCCGCCCCCCAGGTGTGGAGTCCCCTGTCTTGGGGTCAGGGTGCCCTGGTCTTCGGAGGAAGAGGGGTTTTTCTGTCTTCCAGTCACAGCCCAGCTTCACCCCGAGGGTTGATTATCTGGCCTGAGTTGGGTGAGACTCAAACCCTCTCTCTTGTGTGTGTGTGTGTGTGTTTTTTAATCCTCAGCCAGGCCCTGGGCCGGGGAGGAGCCTGCAACCGAGATACCCCTTGACTGGAATTGAACCCAGGACCCATGGACCCACAGGCCAACACTCTATCCACTGAGCCAAACCGGCCAGGGCAGCGACCCTCTCTTGGGCTGGGTTCCTCTCGTCTTAGATCGGGGCTGTAGGCTCTCTTGGTGGGCCTGTTTTTTGTGAAACCTCAAATAATGCACTTAAAAAGGAATGGTGGGGTCGAAACCGGTTTGGCTCAGTGGATAGAGCGTCAGCCTGCAGACTGAAGGGTCTCAGGTTCTTTTCCGGTCAAGGGCATGTACGTTGGTTGCAGGCACATCCCCGGTAGGGGGTGTGCAGGAGGCAGCTGGTCGGTGTTTCTCTCTCATCGACGTTTCTAGCTCTCTATCCCTCTCCCTTCCTCTCTGTAAAAAAATCAATAATAAAAAAAGGAATGGTGGGGCCCGAGCTGCTTGTCTGAGCCTCTGGGGCTGCCATTTGCCTCCTCCCCTCCCCCCGCTTCAACCCCCACCCCCCTGCCCCGCCCAGAGCAGCATCCCCTCGGGAAACGCAGCTGACCCAGCTGCATCCGTGGGAAGACCTGGCCCCCACACTTCACCCCGGGAGGCCACAGGAAATGACCCTCTCAGCGGCCACGAGCGGCGATCCAGAGGACAATGACAGGGACGGAAGCCCGCTTGTCCCAGTTAACTCGTCCCTTTGGGTGGATGCCCGCCGCTGGAAACATCAAACTGAAGATTCAGTGGGGGAAAAAAAAATACTTAAAACAAAAAGAACAATTCTACGGGCGTTGGCCCATTTCTGATGCTCTAAGAGGCTTTGTTTTCTTTCTCGGTGTGTGTTTGAAACATAGATAAGGTCAGAGAACCAGAGAACCTAAGGGGTGGAAGGTCAGCCGTCCCGCCCAAGCACGGGCCCCCCTGGGGTGTCCACCTACGTGTGGCTGGCTGTCAATCACATCTCTGGGCTCTGACCACTGTCCCACCCTACCTCCACTCACCACCTAGAAGCTGGACAGCTCTTTTCTCTCTCTCTTTAAATATATTTTTATTGATTTCAAAGAGGAAGGGAGACGGAGAGATAGAAACAACAGTGATGATGGTGATGAGAATCACTGGTCAGCTGCCTCCTGTACACCCCCTACTGGGGATCGAGCCCGCTACGCAGGCATGTGCCCTGCCCTGGAATCGAACCGTGACCTCCTGGCTCAGAGGTGCACGCTCAACCACTGAGCTGCACTGGCTGGGTTGGAGAGCTCTCCTCCTACCCAGACCAGGTCCCCCGTTCTGGAGCTCTGCGGGCTGGCTCTGCCATTCTTCCCCTCTCAGCTCCAATGCCACTTCTGCCCAGAAGCTTCCAGACCGTTCTCTCTCAACCGTTCGCTCTTAAAGCACTCAGCACACTTCACCGACATCTAAAAAGACCTGGGCCCTGGCCAAGTTTGGCTCCGTGGGTACAACAAACTGAAAGGTCCCAGGTTCAATTCCCGTCAAGGGCACAGGCCCGGATTGTGGGCTTGATCCCCAATGGGGGACGTGGAGGAGGCGGCCGATCCACCATGATTCTCTCTCATCATGGATGTTTCTATCTCTCTCTCCCTCTTCCTTCCTCTCTGAAGTCAATAAATCAAAAACATATTAAAACTCAAATTAATAACAATAAAAAAATAAAAGTTCTGGTTTGTTCACCGTGCTCAGTGCATAGTAGGTGCTCAGTACATGTTTGTTGACTGAATATCTCTCGGTGGTTGTTGCATTCAGAACAGAGAATCGGAACAGAGTTGGATCAGAGAATCCCAATGTCATTGCATTTCCACAACCACGATGGGCTGCAAACGGGGCGCCAGGGCCAGGAGACAAATCGATCAGGAATTCCACGCCTTCATTCATGCATCCGTCGGGAGGGGAGGGCGCTGAGTGGACAGTGACTCAGTCTGGGCGTGCAGAGACCCAAGGAAGCTTCCGAGGGGAGAAGATTTGAGTGGGGTTTCCATCACAGAGAAGCCAGATGGGGTGGGACGGGGGCGGGGACTGCTCCTCTCAGGGACACCGCCTGAGGAAAGGTCTGAGAGTGGACGTGAATGTCTTCGGAAAAGGAGGAGACTGTGGTGTGTGATTTTATCTGGGGCCGCAGGGAGGACAGTCCACCGGGTTACACTGAGGGGTCTGAAGCGGCTTCGTGGCCCTGGAGGCCTTGAACTCCGGGCTAAGCAGGGCGGGTTTCACCTGTAGGTAACAGAGTCTAATAAAACCAACGATGTTAAGCCCTGACCGGTGTCGCTCAGTGGATAGAGCATCGGCCTGCGGACTTAAGGGTCACAGGTTTGATTCCGGTCAAGGGCATGCACCTGGGTTGCGGGCACATCCCCAGTCGGAGGTCTGCGGGAGGCAGCTGGTCGATGTTTCTCTCTCATCGATGTTTCTAACTCTCTAGTTCCTCTCCCTTACTCTCTGTAAAAAAAAAAAAAAATAATAAATAAATAAAATATATATATTTTTAAAAACAACACACACACAAAAAACTAACGATGTTGAGAGCCTGGGTGTCACTGACTCCTGAACTCCAGTTCTCTGGTGATGCAAACCAATCTGCAGACCATTCCAGGAAGCTTCTGGAAAAGACAGTTGCCTGGGCCCCGTAGTGGAAGCGTCTGCGTTGCAGCTGGGCCTGGCCATCTGCCTTCTCGCAGCCTCTGCACATGTCCTCACCCCGCGCCAGGTCTGGCGGCCAGGGAGGCTTGGCGAGGTGGAGGCATGTGCCCAGGGTCATAGCCAGCCAGCTGCCCAGGGGGGCATGCGCACCAGGCCTGCCCGGTGTGCCCGCCTCAAGGCAGCCTCTCTCTGGCTGCGGCTTTATTTCCCCCTGGAGGCAAGCTCTCCGCTGCAGCTGGGTCTGCCCCCCCTTTCCCCTCCCCATCCCCAGTCTGAAAGGTCAGGTACGTCCCAGCCTTCCTCGGGCATGTCCATGTAAGGCTCTGTTGTTCCAAAATGCGGCCAAATTTATAAACTCCGCTTTCCCGGAGACACGAAGCGATCTGTGCGGAGTGCAGCGCGGGGGCAGAGCTGGGAGCGTGGCGGAGGCCTGGCCCTCAGCCCGGGCCCGGGCCCAGGGAGATCTGGCGATGGATTGGGCCCCCGCCCCTCCCTGCGCCTCAGTTTCCCCACCGACAGAGCAAAGAAAGAGGCCTACAGATCATCCCTTCATGCAGTGTACTGCTTACAAAGGACAGTTCTTTAGCAGGAGGTGCTGGGGGATGGACTTCAGCCTCTCTTGCATGACTTCCTTTTTAAATAAATATATTTTATTGATTTTTTAGAGAGAGGAAGAGAGAGAGGGATAGTCAGAAACATCGATGAGAGAGAAACATCGACCAGCTGCCTCTTGCACACCCCCCTACTGGGGATGTGCCCGCACCCAAGGTACATGCCCTTGACCGGAATCGAACCTGGGACCCTTCAGTCCGCAGGCTGACGCTCTATCGACTGAGCCAAACCGGTTTTGGTGACTTCCTTCCTCCCCCCCCCCCCCCCCCGCCCCACTTGATTTAAAAATATATTTTTTTAATTGATTTTTTTTACAGAGAGGAAGGGAGAGGGACAGAAACATTGATGGGAGAGAAATCTCAATCAGCTGCCTTCTGCACACCCCCCACTGGAGATGTGTCTGCATTTTTTTAAAAATTAAAATTGATTTTTTTTAATTTTAAAAAATTACCCTGCTGTGACTGGTTTGGCTCAGTGGATAGAGCGTAGGCCTGCAGACTCAAGGGTCCCAGGTTCGATTCTGGTCAAGGGCATATACCTCGGTTGTGGGCACATCCCCAGTGGGGAGTGTGCAGGAGGTGGCTGATCGATGTTTCTCATTGATGTTCCTAACTCTCTGTCCCTCTCCCTTCCTCTCTGTAAAAATCAATAAAATCTATTTTTAAAAAATTACCAAAGTCTCAGCTTTCACTGTGAAGTAATAGGAGCTCTCTCCGGTCCCATTCCTACTCTCCTCCCCAGAGGGTTGGCTATTGGATCTCAAGGAAAGTGTGAGTGAAAGTTGTCAAGATGGATTCCTTGCATATATGAGTATTCATGCTTGTGCAGGTTTTATTTCACTTTTAAAAAAATATATTTTATTGATTTTTTACAGAGAGGAAGAGAGAGGGATAGAGAGTTAGAAACATTACCCAGCTGCCTCCTGCACACCCCCCACTGGGGATACGCCTGCAACCAATGTACATGGCCTTGACCGGAATCGAACCCTTCAGTCCGCAGGCCGATGATCTATGCACTGAGCCACACCGGCCAGGGCCTCCTCGCCTTTCGTTAAGCCTTGACCCATTCAAGGAAGAGCCCAGAATCGCCACGGACAAAGGCTGTGTGCTCTTTGCCATTTCTAGTTGTCTTTCTCCCCCTTTGCGATCTCACCCAAGGGGTTTTCCTGGCTTTGGATCTCGTCTATTTCAATTTAAAATCATATTAGAGAGGATGGGAGAGGCCTAGCTCACCAGCAACTTTTCCCACCACCACCACACACACACACACACACACACACACACTCATCCAACTTCCCCCTCCCCATCACTACACACACACACACACACACACACACACTCATCTAACTTCCCCCTCCTCACCACCACCCACACACACACACACACACTCTCATCCAACACCAGGGACCTGAGTTCTAGGTAGTGTCACTGCCATCTGTCCCCCTCGATCCTGCTTCCTGGGGACCACCCACCTTCGGCTCCTCCTGGGCCTTTACTCCAAGCTTCCCTCGCGTGGCCCCAAACAGCAGCATTTTCCTTCAGGATGGGCACGGGGTCACACATCTGGGCCCTTTGTGACCAACGCCCTGACTCACCCAGCTCATTCCTGTGAGTGAATGAGCCTTTCATTCTAACTGCTGGCTTTTAAAGGGCCCGTACATCTGTTTTTCGGACCAGGAGAAATCTATTGGGGGGTGCGAGGGAGATTTGGTTCAAAGAAATAATTAAGTTTTCTCCATGGGAGCAAATTTTCCAGGGAAGAAAACATGTGGACCGCCTGATAGAATTGAGTGACTTTCAAAAAATATTCGTTTCAGCACATGGACCCCTTTTCAGGGGCTTCTGAGACAGTAAAAGTGGAACCTCTGGCCCTTAGCCAGTTTGGCTCAGTGGATAGAGCGACGGCCCCATGGACTGAAGGGTCCCAGGTTCGATTCCGGTCAATGGCACGTGCCGGTTGCAGCCGCATTAGGGAGGCAACCAATCAATGTGTCTCTCTCACATGGATGTTTCTCTCTGCCTCCCCTCCCTCTTTCCCGCTCTCTCTGAACATCAGTGGACAGTATCCTGGGGTAAGGATTGGAGAAGAAAACAAGTAGAAGAAGGCAGAATGAAGCGGCTTCCCTCTCGCTCCCTAGCCACCCGCTTCTCTATGACATCAGCCACCGGCTGCGGAACCCAGTTCGAGAACCTCTGGTTGGAACGCTGGGCCTGAGCCCCAGGGCTTTCCTTTCCGAGGGGGTGACCCAGGGAGAGGGAATGACTTCCCTGGGAAAAGGCTCGAGTGTCCTCAATGTTTCCGGAACCTTCGTCCAGGGCTGAGAGTCCGTGGTTCAGCCTGAAGGGGTGACCGTTAGAAACGCGGACTTTTTGCAAAAAGAAACAGAGTCCTCCTGTTTGAGGAGATCCAGGAACAACGAGCTGCTGTGAGAGTGTTTTCCAGCCACTGGTCACCCTTCAGCGGGGCCTCCAGCTTCCTCTTGGGCGGCCTCTGGCCACTGCGCCCATCTCCCCTCCATCTGGCCGTCACCGCCCAGCAGGGGAGCTGCGCCCGCACACAGCTTTCGGGGGGACTGGGCACAGGCCTGTGACAGGTGTGCGAGCGGGCAGCCCAGAGCGGGCACCGGAAACAGCCCGTCCAGGGCCTCAAGGGGGCAGGGCCACGTGGACAGCTGTGAGCAAGTGAACAGCCGTGAGCACGTGGACAGCTGTAAATGAGCACGTGTCAAGGGGGCGGGGCTACGTGAACAGCAGTAAGGGAGCACGTGGACAACTGTAAGTGAGCACGCGATCAAGGGGCAGAGCCACGTGTAAGTGAGCACGTGATGGGGTGGGGCCACGTGGACGACCGTAAGTGAGCATATAATTAAGGGGCGGGGCCACGTGGACAGCTGTGAGTGAGCACGTGGACAGCTGTAAGTGAACACGTAATCAAGGGGCGGGGCCATGTGAACAGCTGTAAGGGAGCACGCGATCAAGGGGCGGAGCCACGTGTAAGTGAGCACGTGATGGGGTGGGGCCACGTGGACAGCCGTAAGTGAGCACATAATTAAGGGGGCGGGGCCACGTGGACCAACGGAAGTGAGCCCGGAACAAGGGGCGGGGCCACGTGGTCACGCGAGAGTGGGCACTGAGGCGGGGGCGGGGCCATGTACAGACTGAAATGATGCGGCCAGGAGCCCCCGCAGCTGAACAGGCAGGGAGGCCTCCTCGGACCCTTGGAGCGGGCGCAGGCCTGGGAGGCCCCGGAGCCAGGCTCGCAGCAGCAGAGAGAACGCCGCGGCTCCATTGCCCTCCGAGGGCCTCGCAGGCAGGCTTTCCAGGGAAGCCCAGCGTCCGCGTCCGAACACGGCGTTGGCTCAGGCTGCAGGAACGCGGGGGCCAGGGCGTCAGAGGAGCTGGGCCGGGTGTCTCCGCCGCCCGGGGCCACTGGGGTGGAGAATGCGGGGTGGCGCCTTTGCCTGCAGAAGGTGAGCGCATTCCTGGCGCCTGCTCACCCGATGCCAGAGCACCTGCCCGGCCCTGACAGCCCCGGACGTCCCCACGTGTTCCCGAATGTTCTCCGGGGTCAAACATCCACCCTGGCTAGGAAGCCCGGAGCTAAACTGGCGGAGATCTCTCATCTGGGGAGCGTCTGCTCCCGGGGAGTGGCCGGCAGACGCCTTTTAGAAAAGACCCGGCCAGAGAAGCTGAGTGTATGCTACCCCAAAAACGGGGCGATGAGACGTGTTCCTGGGGGGCTCCCTCAGCTGGGGTGGGCAGAGGAGGTGACCCTGAGGTGCTCACGTGGCTTGGCACTGAGTGTCCGGCAGGAAGGAGCCAGCCACGCGTGGTGTGGTCACAGGAAGTGGTGTGATTAAAGGCCGGAGGCCGGATGGACCCGGTCTGATGACGGCCAGGGTGCTGGGAGCATTGCTGAGGACGGACAGGAAGAGGGGGAGGAAGGTAGAAACGGGGAGGGTTAGGTCACGGGAGGCCTCACAGGCAAGAAGGAGGAGGCTTGGTTTTATTTTTAAATCTATTTTTATTGATTTCAAAGAGGAGAGAGAGAGAGAGAGAGAGAGACACACACACCAGTGATGAGAGAATTATGGATCGGCTGCCTCCTGCATGCCCCTATACTGGAGATCGAACCCACAACCCGGGCCTGGCCCTGACCGGGAATACAAACTGTGACCTCCCGGTTCGTAGGTTGGTGTCCTTCCCCGGCAGAGATCCCCACAGGCGCCCTCCACGGAGCCCGTGTCTCCGTCTCCCGCTCTGAAAGCCGCTCTGACTCACCCGGAGGAGCCCACGGAGCCGGGCCGGCCGCCAGCCCCGAGGAGAATGTATACAGACGGCGCCACACAAGGGGCCGGGGAGCGCAGGCACCCCAGTGGCTGGTGGTTCTCCTTCCCAGCTTGTCACACATGGACACGGGGGGGGGAGGGGGGGTCCCACAAAGATGCTCGGACCACAGCCCGTGTGTGGGCACCAGTGGGTGGTGGACGGAGGCTCTTGCGAGAACAGGCTGGTGTGACTTAGACGCCAGTGGGGAGAGGGCCTGACTGTGGGACCATGACTAAGCGTTCCTCCTCCCAGACCCACCGCCCTTTCCCTGGAAAACTGGGTGCCCCCACCGGATCAGGCCCTGGAGGTGTCTATACGTGGGCCATAGCATGTAAACGTATATGCTTGTCCTCCTAGGCGTGTGTCATCATCGAATCGTATCAGCGAGTGTAGGTGTTAAGTGACTAAGCAGGTGAAAGGGTGAGCATGGAGGAGGGTAAACATGATGAGCAAGTGTGTGACTGAGTTAGCCTGTGCGAGCGTCAGCATGTCGAAGGCACACGTGCAAGGAGGTGAACATGGAAAGAGGTTCATGTGGTAAGCAAGTCCTTATATAAACATATCACTGAGGAATTAGGTCGGGGGGTAAGCTGTGTGACGGTTCGGGCAGAACGTTTATAAATAAGGAAGCGAGGGGGCAGGCCCGCACACAGATGCGGCAGCGTGTAAGTGGGGACACGTGCATGTGTGTGAGCGTTTGGCCTGCTGCTTGAGGGGAGACATGCAGCATCCACGCGTCGCAGCGACATGTCCCAGGGCTGTTCTCAGGATTCCACCTGACCACATTCAGGCCTGGAATAGGCTGAGGTGATGGCATCTAAGACCCCGATAGTGTTCTCAGCAAAAATCGGCCTGAGGTCGTCGGCTGGGAGATTTTCGCTCCTCACCACACTGTCAGGCAGGGCATACAAAGCTCCTCATGGACCTGGCTGGTGTGGCTCAGTGAAAAGAGTCTCAACCTGTGGACTGAAGGGTCCCGGGTTCGATTCTGGTCAAGGGCACATGCCCAGGTTGTGGGCTCGATGCCCAGATTGTGGGCTTGATTCCCAGTAGAGGGCATGCAGGAGGCACTGAATCTTTGATTGTCATTATTGATGTTTCCGTCTTCCTCTCCCTTCCCCTCTGAAATAAACAAACGATTGATTCTCTTTGGGCCTATTAGAGCCTGAACTGTGATCAGGTGGAAATTCTGGAAGCAGCTCTGGTAGGTGTCAGTGTGGGCGTGGAGGCTGCATTCTCGCCTCCGTGAAAGCACGCTTTGAGGCAGGGCTTGAGAGAGGACACAGCAGGTGACCCAGAATGGCTTTTCTTCCACCACGTGTGGGACCCTCAGGGCCTGATCAGGAGCCACAGCATCACTCACAGATGAAGCAGATCATAAAGCATCTCAAAGGCTCAATTAGTCTGTCATGGGAACTGAAGCCCATAGCAATGGACCAGCATCTATAAACAGGGTGATTGCTAATATGTAGGATTTCAATAGGATCCAGAAGCTCCTGCCCAGCCAGTGTGGTTCAGTGGTTGAGCATCATGTATGAACCAGGAAGTCACAGTTCAGGTCAGGACACATGCAGGAGGCACCTGATCAGTGATTCTCTTTCATCACTGATGTTTCTCTCTCCCTCCTGCTCTGAAATCAATAAAAATCTATTTTTTTTAAAAAAAGAATCTCCTAACATAACCAAAATGTTCAGTATACAATTTTAAAAAATCATCTATTATACCAAGAACTAGGAAAATTACAATTGAAATGAGAAAAGAAAATCAGCAGATGCCAATATCAAGATGAAGTCGATGTTGAAATTATTTGGCAAGGATTTTAAAGCACCCATCATAAAAATATTTCAACTATAATTATAAATTCTCCGGAAACGAATGCAAAAATAGAAAATCTCAACAAAGAAATAGATTTATAAAAAGAATCAGATAACATTTATATAACTGAAAAATGCAATAACCAAAATAAAAGCCTTGCTTGATGGACTCATTAGTGTAGTAGACATGACAGAGTGTAGAATTAGTGAACTTGAAGACAGGTCAATAAAATGTATTCAGTATGCACAACAGAGAGATAAAAGAGTGAAAATATAGCCAGTGTGCTCAGTGAATAGAGTGTCGACCTGAGGACTAAAGGGTTCAATTCTGGCCAAGGGCACATGCCCCCGTTGTGGGCTCAATCTCTAGTAGGGGGCATGCAGGAGGTAGCTGATCAATGATTCTCAACATTGATGTTTCTATCTCTCTCTCCCTCTCTCTTCCTCTCTGAAATATATATATTCAAGGAACAAAGAGGACTCATACTTCAGAGCATTATGCTCAATATTGACAACTCTGAAGATGTGTTTTTAGTAAAGCAACAAACTTAAGCTAGCTTTTGTTTATCAAAGATTACCCCAGATCATGTGAACTTGCTGTATTTCTGAGAGCACACTTAATTTATATAGTGCCAGTTTGTCTTTAAGTGAATAGAGCTCTTGACAAATTTCCTGGTGAATTTCTTGTGACTCCATTTATTTCAGAATCAGTGGACCAAATCTCTCATGTTTAGCAGTAGCACTGTCTTTAAATGAGTACTTCTTGTCAAGGTAGCCTGCTTGCAGTGCATTATGCAATGCAACTGTCACTGATTTTCTCCCATGAATTCTTCACCCAAGTCACAACTTCTTGCAGTTTAGGTTTCACAAAGTTTCTGAGACAGAGCCTAGGAGGGACCTTATTTTTGAGGGGATGCCTTATATTTCACTCAGAAGGAAACCTGTAAGTAGGTCTTATTTTCGGAGGATGTCTTATTTTCGGGGAAACACGGTAGGTATAGCTTTACAAATCCCTGGAATGAAATGTTGTCACCTGCCAAATGAAAACCAGAAGACAACTAAGAGGGCTAAATAGACCATAACACACGCATACACAGCTTTAAAAGGTACTGAAAGGAACAAAGTTTAAACCCACGAGAAGAAAGTAATGGAGAAAGGCTGACCTCCAAGAAAATATCCAATAAAAGTGACAAATTGCTTATGGAGGGAGGTAAGGGGGAGACACTTCCATCTGCTATGAATTATAAGCCCTTCAAAATTAATCATGAGCTCAGAATATTAATCTTACTTCTCCCTCAACGTTTTTGTTCAATAGGGGTTGGGCAGAGAATTGGAGGGGGTGTCTGATTGGCCCA
Organism: Pipistrellus nathusii; assembly: GCA_963693515.1. NCBI lineage: Eukaryota > Metazoa > Chordata > Mammalia > Chiroptera > Vespertilionidae > Pipistrellus > Pipistrellus nathusii. The sequence continues at coordinate 2,726,011 of OY882876.1, forward strand.
ATATGTTGCTGTGATAGTACTTTGGGAAGAATATGTCCATAAATGCATCCATACTCCTCTCTTTAAGAGCTTAGCCCCGAGTGGTTTGGCTCAGTGGATGGAGCATCTGTCTGTGGGCTCAAGAGTCCCAGGTTTGATTCTGGTCAAGGTCATGTACCTTTGTTGCAGGCACATCCCCAGTAAAGGGCCTGCAGGAGGCAGCTGATCGATGTTTCTCTTTCATTGATGTTTCTCTCAATCCTTCTCCTTTCCTCTCTGTAAAAAATCAATAAAATATATTTAAAAAAATAAAAAAAGATAGAGCTTAATTGCTCTCTCTTGAATGTGTTTTAGACTTAATGGCCCGCCATATATATATATATATATATATATATATATATATATATATATATATATATATATGGTTGATTTCAGAGAGGAAGAGAGAGAGAAACATCAATGATGCGAGATGCCTCCTGTAGGCCCCACACTGAGAACAGAGCCCGCAACCCGAGCATGTGCCTGGACCAGGAATTGAACCGGGACCTCCTGGTTCATAGGTTGACCCTCAACCACTGAGCCACACCAGCTGGGCTGATCAACCCTCTTGATTTAGGAGGCAACTGTGGCTTACAGGAGCTAAACTCTGACAACAATTTAAAACAGTGATTGCCAACCGGTGGTTTGCAGCTCACCGGTGGTCCATGAGGTCCGAAAGGTTGGCGACCGCTGAGTTAAAGGATAACAGCGTTGGGGATCTAGCTGCTCAGCTACAATATTTTGAGGAGGAGTTTGGAGGGGGAACGTTTTCTGGGGGATGACAGGCTGCTCTGACTTCGGTATGCCCTCCCTTGCCTGGCCTCAGTTTCCTCTTTGTGAACTTCCCTTGCCAAAAACCCAGCCTGGGAAAAACCCAAGGTCAGCAAATGTAGGGTCTGGCAACATCCCAGAATGTCAGGAACACGTTCACCCCTTCAAATTCTTCAGAAAATGTGGGCTGACATGTGAAGAGGGCAAGTTACAAAACAGCCTGTCCAGAACACGGCGTGTGGGGCACAGAGCGTTCTCTGTGGGTAACTTTATCTAGCCTCTGCGCAGCACCACGTCGGGGAAGGCTATTTGCCAAAGTGTTATCTGCGGTTATCTGAGGGGGGGAAGGGGGCGGTGGAGAGCAACATTATTCCTGGTAAATTTGTTTAATTTTCCTTCTGGTATGCCTCCACATTTTCTACAATGAACATCTGTTACTTTTCATAATTAAGAAATTAAAAATTTTTTGTTCATCCTCACCCAAGGATATTTTCAGAGAGAATAGAAGTGAGAGGGAGAGATGGAGAGAAACATCAATGTGAGAGAAACTTATCTATTGGTTGCCTCATCCTGCACACGCCTCAACCACCCCGGCCTGGGAGGAGCCCACAACCGAGGTGCATGCCCTTGAACAGAATCGAACCTGGGCAGGCTGGTGCTCTGTCCACTGAGCCACACCGGCCAGGGCAAGAAATTAAAAACATTTTATAAAAGCAGGCAATTTGGCACAGGCCCTTTGTCAAGCTCGGTTAAGTATACACAACTGGCTTCTAGGTTGAAGTAAAAAAGAGAGTCGTCATCCATGCAGTCTTGTTAGCAGAGCGTGTGGGGCTTTCTAATGTGCTAGTTTTCCTTTGTTTTGCAACAAATGACCACTGACTTAGTGGCTTCGAGCAGCAGACATTATCTCACAGTTCCTGTGGGTTGGGAGCACAGGCATGGCTTAAACTGAGTCCTCCTCTCAGGGACTCACAAGGCTATACCGTCAAGGGGTTGGCCAGGTTGTGTTCTCATCTGGAGGCACGATTGGGGAAGAACCAGTTTCCAAGGTCACATGGGTTGTTGGCAGAATCCAGTGCCTGTGGCTGTAGGACTGAGGGCCCCGGCTTTTTTCCGACCTTTGTTTGGAAGCCACCCTCAGCTCTTGGCAGCCACTCACAGTTCCTTGCCACGTGGGCTTTCCCAACATGGCCACCTCAACACACCATCAAGGGGAACCTCTAGAGCCAGTTTTCGAGCAAGATGGAGTCTTATATAATTAATATACTATAATGACAGCGTATCATCCCATCACCTTTGCTAGAAGAGGTTACGCAAAAGTGTGATGGACTCGATGTGTGTGCCCCCCACCCCTGAATGCATGTTGAAGCCCTAACTTCTAGTGTGGCTGAATTTGAAGGGAGGACTCTAAAGAAGTAATTAAGGCTGAATGAGGTCATGAAGATGGGGCTCTGATCAGATAGGAATTAGTGTCCTTATAAAAAAAAAAAAAGATCAGAGAGATCACTCTCTCTCTCCCCTCACATACGCACCGAGGAAAGGCCATAGAAGGTAGCCATCTGCAAGTCAGGAAGAGAGCCCTCAGGAGCCAGAGGGACTGACCATTTTGATCTCAGACTTCCAGCTTCCAGAACTGTGAGGGGTTAAATTGGTGGTGTTTGAGCTCCCCCAGTCTGTGTATTCTGTTATGGAAGCCCGAGTTCAGAGAGGTGTGGATTCTAGGAGCCGCTGACCCTTGGTAGGGGCACCTTAGAATCTGTCTGCCACACTTCATATTGTGAGGTTGGCTGGAATTCCACATAGACATTCCACATAGAAATTCCAGAGGTGTCTAGGTAACGTGGAATATTAAACAAATGGCGATTCTCCCCAGAGATTTTCATTCTGTCAGCCGGCCTGGGGCCTGGGAAGTCTCAATGAACTTTCCTGAGATGATTCCAGCGTTGGAGCAGGTGGACCACACGGGAGGGCTTAAAGTCCAGCAGCTTCAAATTCCAACAGCCTCTTAGCTCTAAGACCTGAGATCAGTGACTCCTCCTGCCAGCCAAAGTTTCTTCATCTGATGCAACATGGCGACTTATTTAAAGAAAATGAAAAACACTGCCTGGTGGCGGCAGAAGGAGACCGGAACTGCTGCCTCCCATCCCCATCCCCGTGCCCTTAGCGTTTGGTATAATATATCAAGGCCATGGAAACGTTTGAAATCAGAAAGGGATTTGGGAGATATTTAAACATGGAGGTGACCTGGGTCTTGCTTATCCTTATGCATCTTTTGGGGGAATTGGGGTGTGTGTGTGTGTGTGTGTGTGTGTGTGTGTGTGTGCTAGAATATACCACTGAGGGCTGGAGAGAGAGAGGGTCCAGGTGTAGATCTGAGGTCAGGTCAGATCTGAGGCAAGGGTCAATGTCCCTGACATCAGTACAGAAAAGCAGCCCTTGGCCATGCTGTCCATGAGCAGGCAGGTCAGCCTCCATGTGGTGACCATCACGGGAGTGACTCTGTTTTCTGGAATCACAGAGTCCATGTTTGGGCATGTTGACTTCAGGGCAGTATTAAATGACCTGTAAAGTATGGGATACTTAAGGCTATGGAATGAAATTCATACCAGAAATGTGTCAAATGATGCATGTAAGTCTCAGAGCACAGTGTCTGATGAGAAACATCGATCAGCTGCCTCCTGCATACCTCCTACTGGGGATGTTCCTGCAACCAAGGTGCCTGCCCTTGATTGGAATCAAACCTGGGACCTTTCAGTCCGTAGACTAAGGCTCTATCCACTGAGCCAAACAGGTTTCAGCGAGTCTTGATCTATCTTGATCACCTTCCTCCCTATGAGATTTTACAAGGTAGGGGAAAGAGAAGGTGGACACTATAAAGTTTGAAAAAGGAGGAGTCAGAGCTGGAGAGAGGTGCATGAGGACCCTCTCCTATAGACCTGGTGCCTACAGATGTGTACGAGAAAGTGTAAGGCTCATCTGTGAGGCACATGGACGTTCGACTCAAGTTTTCTTAGGGGAAAAAAAGAGACCTGAGAATGAGAGAAGCAAGGAACAGAGGGTTCTGCCTCTCCTTCGGCTGTTAGGTCCAAGGACAAGTACAGAAAGTGAAGCCAAGAGTATAGTTACCATAAAACTGGTCCACACGGGCAGGCCCAGGCTCTGCGCAGGGTGCTGCTAGAGCAGGGCTCTTTGCCCTAAAAGTGGAAACTGGGAGAGGTATCCAGGCAACGAGCCACCAGCCCAGCCTGAGCCCCTGTTCCCTTTTTGGGCGCCTTGGGCACGAGGAAAAAAGCAATCCATTTGGCGACGTGCTAAGAACAACTTGGTATCAACTTGCTTTTTGGCCAAAGCCAAGGGTGCCTGAGGTTTCTTGAAACTTCTCTCCGTTCACTTCTGATTACCCCAGATTTTCCCGTTGTTGGAGAGGCGACCATCTCAACATGGTGGCAGGGGCTTGCGCTGGGCCGGGAGGTGCTGGGAAGAATTCCTGTAACTACTTGTTTTCTCTCTGTGACCCTCAAGGAAGTCTGATCCTCTTCCTCCACCGGCGGTTTCGTGAAGATCTCAGGTAGGCCCTGCCTCTGGGGCCAGCTCCTGGGCTGTCCCCACTCGGGTAGAGGTGACAGATGCGTGATTGTGTGTGTGTGTGTGTGTGTTAGTGTGTGGCCCTGGACTCTGATTTCATGCTTGCTTTGTCATATACTCTCCATAATTCGTGGTATAACTTCAATAGTCACATTGGAAAATGGATATTGTAAAAAACACAGAGAATATACTTCAGTATAATTGTGCTGGTCAGAAGAGAACTAGAAGATTTATTTATTTTTAATGTTAAATCATAGTGCACTTACTACGAGTGATGTGTTCTGAAGATGAGATGTAAGTTGAATGCCATTTTTTAAAAGTATATTTTTATTGACTTCGGATAGGAAGAGAGAGGGAGAGAAAAATTAGTGATGAGAGAGAATCATTGACTGGCTGCCTCCTGCATGCCTCCTACTGGGGATTGAGCCCACAACTCTGGCCTGTGCCCTGACTGGGAATGGAACCATAACCTCCTGGTTCATAGGTCGATGCTCAACCACTGAGCTTGAATGTCATTTTAAGGACTGTCATTGTTGCCTTTTGAGCATGTCAGCAAATCTTTGTGATTGGAGTGGAGTCTGGGCTTATCGGCCCCGCATCCTATCTGCACCCCAACTCTGAAGGCTTCAAGGCCGTGATCTGTGTATGTGTCCATCATCTTGAGTTCTGGATCACCTAAAATATCGATAGCATCTGCATTTGAATACTTTCTCTCAATAAACTCCCTTATCCTCAACTTTTTTTTTTTTTAAATATATTTTATTGATTTTATACAGAGAGGAAGGGAGAGAGATAGAGAGTCAGAAACATCGATGAGAGAGAGTCATCGATCAGCTGCCTCTTGCACACCCCCTACTGGGGATATGCCCGCAACCAGGGTACATGCCCTTGACCGGAATCGAACCCGGGACCTTTCAGTCCCCAAGCCGACGCTCTATCCATTGAGCCAAACCGGTCCCGGCCCTTATCCTCAACTTGAAGAAGTCTCAAGCATCTTCTGAACTGAGAAAATCAAGAACTCTTGTCCAAAGAGACCAGCCGTCGAATCTTGAAATGTGACCGGATGTTTCTGCTCCGCTGCTTTAGCCTCAGGACAAGCATGAGCCAAAGCCTTCCTGTGCTTGCCCCTTGCTGAAATCCGGCTTCCGTTCACTTCCCTGACCTAATGACTAGGTCTGATTACAGCAACTCTCCCGCCCTAAGCCTCGAAGGCCAGGCAGGCCAGGCAGGCCAGCTGGGAAGAAGCCCTAGGGTCCTCTGGGATATTTGGAATTGTGTGAAAAGAAGAAACCACCTTTTGTTCTTGTTGGTGTAAAGGACCAGATTCTTAACTCTGTGACTCACACCTGTACTTAAAAATATATATGTTTTGTCATGGCAAGATGGTTGCCAGCAGTGCCAGTCTTACAACCTTACAGGTCCTATAGTCAGCGGGTTAAAACAAAAGAAAAATGCCCTTTTCCATTGTTTAAAACTCCCTGCCCACCCGTCTCCCTGGATCAGCTGTTTGTATAGGAGTGGGTTGGCTTAGATCACATACTCCTGGGCCTGACCAAGGGCTGCAGGGCTCTGGTCGGTCAGTCTGGGGTGTGTGCTCACCCTGGAGCCGGGGTGTTTGCACACAGACAGAAGTGGAGGATGGCTGGGAACCAGAGGGCAATTGGTGTGCAGTTATCAAGAGCTGGGGATGGATACTAGAGGGACACAAACAACAGATGTCGGTAGCAGTGGGGGTTCTAGGAGAATACAGGAGGGGCCCCCAGCTAATAACGCAAGGGGCCAATTTACTCATTTATGATGGGAGACAATTTATTGGAACAATATGAGGCAGAATTTTGATTGGACAAGTTTGGGGCACAGGATCTATCCTCAGCCAGGGCTACAAGGCCAGGAAACTGTAACTAATAGTTCCATTACCACCACAGAATGGGAAGGAGTAGCAATCCAGAGGAAAAGTGTGGATCTATCTCTACAAGAAAGGGAAAATGATTTGGGGGAGGCAAATAAAAAAAGTCAAGCGATGTCTACTCATACAGTATTTAAATGATGGGGAGAAGAACCTATAGTGGATTAATAGCCAGGAAGAAAATGGAATCTTCATACCTAAAGTATGTCAAGATGCTGGTGGAAATTGTGCTGCTGAAAATTCAGATATGATGTATATGTAATGGACTTTGCAATAAAAAGGTTACTAACCTTGATTGCAATGAGATCACAGTATTCATATTTCAAAGAAAATGGGCCTTTCCCCTCTCTCTGTTTAGTGTAAAAACTGCGATAGAGGTCTTCAGAGATGAACATCAGTTGAGAACTGAAACTTTTGATGACTGAAATGAAGTTCTGATATTCTGAATACACTCGGATATTTAAAGAGAAGCGCTTGAAAAATTAAGGAACTATTACTGAGCTCAATTTCTCAAACAAGTAAAGGTGCAGCAGCAATCTGTCAGTTTGAGTAATGGATGATGAATATGTTTATCAAAATATTCACGGAGATAAAGGGTCATTTTAAATTATTTGATGAAATAGGCTGTGTTTACTTGCCAAGGTCAAACAGTAAGCACTAAACTTAATTTTAAAAATGCTTTACTTTTAAATAGTTTATAAGTAACCATAGTGAAAAATATTCAAATACAGAAATGTGTCATGTTTAAAGTCTCATCTAATCTACACTGCTCAAAGAAAGCCGTTAATGGACCTTTCTATATATTATAAACAAGACAAATTTTAAAATGAGTTCATATTACACTTTTCTACCAATAGTTTTGTTTCACTTAATATAACATGGCTATTTTTCCATGTCCATACACAGTAAGTGTAATTTGCTCTTTTTAATCCTCATCTAAGTTTTCTTAATATGGTCAAATCATGTTATTTAAGCAATCCCTTACTGGTACTATTTAGGTTTTATCCTGTTATTTTTCTATTTAATTTTTTGCTTCTGTCTTCAGCACTGTCAGTTCCTTTTTCACTGACTTCCAGTTTGGAAAGTGATTTCACTGTAACTGTGACCTGTAGTTTAATACTTGGATCTATTATTTCAATATTGGTAGATAGTATTTTTGGACTCAATTTCAAGCAATAGAAACCAAACTCCAAGTAACTTAAACAAAAGGGTATTTATTGGTTCACAAAACTGAAAAATCCAGAGGATATACTAGCTTCAGGCACGGATGGATCTAGGAGCACAAACATTGTCATCAGGAATCAAGTCTCTCCGTCATTTGGCTCCGCCTTCCTCTGCACTGGCTTCATTCTCTGACTGGCTCATTATATGGTGGACCCTGCTGGTTTGAGTTTGTTCATCCTGCAAAGGCAAGCAACCTCAGTAAATACAGTTTCTGAGCTTTTCCTCTTCCACAGTTCAGTCAACTCCTAGGGTTGAGTATCACTTGATCAACTTGAACCACATGACCATTCCTGAATAGAATCAATCACTATGATCAAGGAGATGAACTATGCTGATTGATCAGGTCTGAACTACAGTACGTTCACACATGAACTCTAAGGTTAGATTGGACTGTCTAGACTCTGTGGACTGAAAATAGGGAGATACGGTTCCAAGAAACATCAAGGAGTTGTCACGAAGAGATGGAGTAAATGCTGGTCAATTAAGAGTAACTGATATCAATGATAACATCGGATATTGAAAAAGCTTAATCTCTGCTCATAAAGTTGAATTGTAACAGCTGGCATTATTCTTTCTTGGTAATAAAAGTATTCTGAAAAACACACACATCATGAGTATGTCTGTCATCAGGAAGCTTATAACCATTTGTATGGAATAATCATGTCCAGTAACATACTCTAGATGATACAATAGAGATTCAATATAAGAGTCTGAGAGCTCACTTATCTAGTTGACATAATGCAAGACAACTAGTCTCCCAATGGAAAGTAGTTCTGTGAGGCTATTCAAGTCAGTGGTAGATGTGAAGTTCCTGGAAATCTTTTGTGTTCAAGTCTTTTGCCAAGTTGGACACTTCTCATTTCTGTGCTGTTGAATCAGACTCAACTTCTGTATTACTGCAGAAGAGAGAAATTGACAGTGCTTTTTATCTGCTATCCTCCTTCAGATCTGCTAGAAGGAGCTCCAGGTGCTGAACATGATAAAACATATAGGCTGAGGCTTACTCTGCACTTAATGTATACAGCATGAAAATCCTGGTGGAGTGAGGTGCAGGTTGCTTCAGTTAAAAACTCCTTGGTGGAATCGGGTATAAGATAGGCTGAGATCAGTGGTAGTCTGTTCCAGGACAGCAAGTTTGATTGCAGTAAGTAATGTGTAAAAAAAAAAAAAAAAAAAAAAAAAAAGGCAGGCAAAGGCCGAGTCAGGTAAATAGATAAGTAGGGTACCTTCAGCAGGACCAGCTTTACCAATAACAAGGGTATAAGGAAGAACATGTAGTTTAATATTAAAGTCCTGTAAATTAGTTTTTACCTGGAATACTCCAGGGTTAATCCATAGTGTTTATGCTGGATACACTTTTCAGATCTTAAAATAGCCAGCCGGGTACAGCAGCTTTCTTTCCTGCTCATTTGCCCAACAAGAATTTTCAGCTCCGAAGGCTATATTCTGAATCCCCCATCTCTTGAGGTTCTGTTTAGGTGTCTATTCTTACACCTGGGAATAATAGGGTTCATCAAGATTGGCACTACTTTCTTTGGTTATCAAAATCTCCATCTTCTATAATTCGGCACATCTCAGGGAATCAAAAACAAGGTCTCAAACTGGTCGAATGGTGCTGCTGGACTTAGATGAGGCATGGAGATAGTAGGTTAAGAACTTAGGTTTCAATTTTAGTTTTATTTTGCTTTTTCAAACATCAATTCTTATACACAGTGTTCATTAGACTCTTGAAAGATGATCATCCTCACCTTAAGTCCCTCATTTTGACAGGAATTAAGGGAGTGACTGGCAGTGTAGATCAATGTCTTTTCCTGTACAGAAGAAAAATCTAGCTGATGTTTTGAAGGCAGTAAAAGAGGTGAGTTTGTAGATTTCTTCTTTACAAATAATAGTTGTATATACAGGCAGGATAGTCATCATTTTAGTTTTATTTGTCGATAGTAAGCAGTCTAGAGTAACCAGGCATAGGCCTAGATTGATGATTTGAAGACTACATCATGTTCTCATAATTAGTCTAGTGGATAAGAGAGAGATACAGAAACCATTTCCAACATTTAACCAGTGCATTCATTATTAAAGTAGTTGAGGACAGCTGGCCCTTAAGTCAACTGTGCAGTAAATAAGATTTCAGTCTACTTGTTTAACATGATTTGGTCTGAAGTTCACAAATCGAATCCTTCCTGCAGAAACAGGTAAGTTGTCTCAATGCCTGAGGAATGAAGTTGGCCACTCTGAATCTGTGTTCAAACAGTATTGAGACAGGTACAATTCCACGAACATATCCACAAGGACAAGGGACTATGGTCTTGTGACATTAGGAAGCACAACAGGAAGCTTGAATCTACTGACAAAATCCTTAGCTGCAGGATTTGTAGATTTTTTTTTCAAGTCAGTCTACATTTTCAGCAAAAAGATTATACACAATTTGAGATTCTCAGCAAGTGCCTATCTCAAAATATCCCTAATATCGACAGTTGATGGTACCAGACATCAAGACCCATCTTAAAAGAAAAACACTCAAATGACTAGAAGAAAACTTTCAAATGGCCACATTTTAAATCACATCAGAAAAGATGTTCAAAGATGGTCTCCTGTAGATCATCAGGTCTTACATGTAGTTAGAGAACAGTTATTTGTAATTTTAAAAGAATATGCAAAGCAGATATGCCGATGGGAGGAATTATTTTAGCTTATTAAATGTTATTAGCTCATTTATTCTGGAAACAGCAGTTAAAAGTAAAAACCAAGCAGTAGTATTACTGCCACTGATAGTCATAGTGACTTGTAGTTTGAGAATAAGATGGTAAAACCAGGTACCCTTTTAGCTAACATTGCCAGAATTTGAACTCTGCTTTCAGAGTTAATGGTTATCCCTTGCACACGGAAGTAGAGTACCATGGTTGATGATGGGAGGTCCGATGAACAAGTTGGTCTACTATGGCCTCAATGAGGCATCAGCTTCAATACCTGGCAACTCAGGTATCTAAGGAGGATCAAGACTTCAGATTCACGGATTTCAAGTACCATCGGAGCATCTGGTGTTTGTGAAAGAAGTTGGTTTAAGGGGGTTTGTCAGTGTAGAGTACGAATGATTTACTGTCTATACCCAAACCCAGGAATTATAGTAAGTCCATATGGGGGTACAGCATGATTAATTTAGGTCCATTTGATACACTTTTGGCCCACATAACTACTTAGAGGCAAAGTTCTTGCGCTTTTCTGAGTGTGTCCATAGTAAGTATTCCTAAGAATGTTCAGCACCAACTGAACATGGACTGTGTTGGGTAGAGGTACAGGTTGGAATATCATTCAGGTCGAACAGGTTGTCTAGAGTACTGTTTTTATCAAATGTGTTCTGAAGAATTCTAGGTTCTGTAAAGGAGTCTCTCCTTAGGTGTCACCATGGTGATAGAGGAGGATGCTTGTGGCAGCTTTCAGGACCGCCACTCTGCTTCGTCCAGAGCAACTTCACTTTTACTTAGGGCTTCCACACAGTTTTCGTTCAAAGGGCTTCATGGCCACAGAGCCTTTGGAAAGCCAATGATCTAAGCATAAGTTGTTCACAAAACGCTGAAATACAAAAAATAGGTCACAGAAACCAGAAACTGGGTAAGCAAAGTCTTTGGTAAGCCAAGGTGTCTTCCTATTCATTCTGCCCCTAAGGTGGGTCACATTACAGAATTATGAAATTTAACATTCAAACATTCATTTCCTGAAATTAGGCTTGTGACTAGCAGAGAAAAGTCTTACGTGACAATAGCACTGGGGCTTTTGCAGTCAGACTACAGCTGCGAAATGCATTCATTTCTTTGTAAATATTATCCCAAGAAGTCCATGCTAGATGACTTCTTTTGAAGCACTGAGACCTCAGTGGGCCACAACCCAGAAATTCTAATACAATATCTCCTCATCCTCCATTTTTTCCCCACCCACTTCCTCTTTTTTCCCTTCCCAATCTTTCACCCATCTGAGATGCAATGACCTTGGACTAGGTTTGGAGCACAATGATAGGATACAGAGAAATCTATCACTGTATGTCATAGAATCCATCCACATTTGGATGAATTAACTTTCCCCTCTCCCCCTCCCTAGTATTCCCACTAATCTTTTAGAGGTTCCTTTGACAGAAAACCAAGGTAATGGTCAAGAAAAAGAATTCTGCCTAAACCAGTTTGGCTCAGTAGATAGAGCGTCAGCCTGCAGACTGAAGGGTCCCAGGTTTGGTTCTGGTCAAGGGCATGTGCCTTAGTTGTGGGCACATCCCCATGGGGGGGTGTGCAGGAGGCAGCTGATCGATGTTTCTCGCTATCTCTCTCCCTTCCTCTCTGTAGAAAATCAATAAAAATATATTTAAAAAAAAAAAGAATTCTAAAAAAAAATTCTCAGATTATGGAAACATGCCAATTCAAAGTTGTTATTGATAAGAAAAAGGGATGTGTGTGTCAAAGATACAGTTTGTTCCTGGGCCTCCAGGGCAATCGGTTGGCATTCAAAAAGCACTGGCTGTGCCACTCTTCAGCAGTTACCTCATTCCATTGGAAGGAATGCTGCAAGATAACATTCTGTTTGATTCAACTTAGAACATACCAGACTAAACAGCTAAATGACAGTTGTTTTTTGCTGTAAGCCTTATGGTATCCTTTAATACACTATACTGCATTATCAATGAGAGGGGACACATTTGATAGTATTTTTACCACCTTACTGGACTACAGCAGCTCTATATGTATAACATATATGTTGTGTATACCAATACACATACATAAACAGCACTGCTCGAAATGGATGGTACAATTATTAGTTAGGGGATAGATAAAAGAACCATTGATAAGATCTTAAGACTTAACAACATAAAACAGAGGCATGATTGCACAAGGATTCCCCAATCAATAGGTCATCTTTGTAAAGACCAAAGACAGACAAAATATCTTAAAGCAGCTTTGTGTTTCATGTTGGTAGTGTTGTGAATGAACATGTCTCTTGTTGACTGGACAATCTACCATCATAGAGTCTGCTCCTAAACCTTAGGGGTGTTTCCATGGAATTCTGGTCTAGGGCCGCTATCACGGTATTACATGTATGATATCCTGGTTGAGGGCACAAGGTCAGGAAGCTAGAACACTTTTCTGGGGTTCCCAACCTGCCGTCGTCTTAACACTGTGCGTAGAGGCTAAATTAATTCCAAGGAAAGAACTGGACCGGGAGTCAGAAGGTTTGGCCTCTACCACCTGATAACCTTTCAAATCCCATTTCCTTATTTGCAAAACAGGATTATAATCTAGTGTGGGATTTTGATATTAACACATGTAAAAGTGCTCTGAGACTGTAAAGTGCGATAAAAACATAAGGGATTACCATTATAGGTTCTACCTGGATGTCTCAAGTGGCCTTTTCTGGAATCTGATTGAAGCTTTGTGAGATGCTGGGTAAAGGAATCCTTTGTAAAATTCCTTACATTTGTGTGAAAAGTTCTAGTTCCCGCATAATCCCAAAGATGCTATGAGGACTTCACTAGGCCTTTGTTTTAATCCCAATGGGTCAGAACTAGGACACTACAGATTTGACGTGGAAACAGATTAGTGTCCAGTGACCTGTATGGGATCCTCGACGCTTCATAAACATTTGAGATTGTGGTCCAATGTTATTAAGACGTTGCCATTCCTCAGACAATGTTGAAAACTAAGAATCCCCTGGTCCAAATTTATTGTGTCTCTCTGAAGGCTTTAACTGAAGAAACAAAATACACACTCATGGAACCAACTGAGCCTCTGCTGTGATGAAACCAGTCTCAGCTATTTGGCTTGAGGAGTGTGACTTCACCTAAAGGATGTGTTCAATCGGTGCTGAAGGCCAGGAGTGGAGGTGAAGACCACATCATGACGGCTGACTGTCCCTTGGGTCACCGTGGTCCACTGGAATGGTATCTTCTTCAGTAGCAAGGAGACAGAAATCACCATGGACAGAACTCCAGGTACCAAACCTGTAGGCTGAGCCAACAACACAAGGAAGACGGTCAGAAGGCCCAGGGAGAAAACAGGTAAGATAACAAATGCATGGGATTACAAACGTGGGACGAGAATCCTGGAGTGGCTCTGCAGTAAGCACATCAGCTGCGGGCTATGTACCAACTCTTGATAAGGCTGACCGAGAAGCTTACAGATGATACATGAAAAAATGAGCCTTATAATCAATTATCAGTGATGATAAGAACAAAGAGTTCTCTGGCAAAGATTGTTTCCAGACTCTTGAGAATAACCATCTCGGGAACTGTCCTTATTCTTATACTTTTGGGGAGTAATTTGATTGTCTTCAGCTTGCTGGGCAGTGGTTGGTAGGTAATAAAGAAGGCTCCACAGGAACCACAAGAATTGAATTTAGGTTTACATACTAACACAAAGGCAAAGGAGATACTGCCCTTCTCCCTTTCCCAATTGTCTCATTCATTCTGACCACATTTCGAATGGGAGAGAATAATGTACCTAAGTAATAATGCTAATGCATGCACCCTTCTGTAATGCCCTATACAATATATCAATTTCTCTGTCTGAAGGCTCCTGAAATCTTTTTAAATTCAGAATTCAATAACATGAAACAAAGGAAGAAACATGGCCCACAACTAGCGATCTTTTTCCTAATCAAGAGTAACCAGGTTGTCACACAATGATTAAGCACACACTTACTGAATGCTTACTCTGGGATAGCATGATCTCTAAATTCCTCTTTCCGATTAAAAGCTTCATCATATGTTGTAGTATGTGTGGGCAAAGGTTCGAAGATTTTCCCCAAGGGGCTTGCTATCTGCAAGAAAGCAAATAAAAAAAGCAGGCAAATAAATAACTACGTTTACAGGGTATCAGATACAAGGATACAAGATATTGAGAAAATGGCAGAGTTTGGGCAGGTGAAGAACCAGAGGAAGACATTTCAGGGTAGAGAAGAGAGGATGAACAAAAGCGCAGAGATGGTCAAGAACGAGTCATGTGGGAAAATGGCAATACCGTGGTTCGGTTTGGATGCAGCGTCGTCAGAGTTTGCACTGAGCTCTGGCAGAAACTCAGGCCTTCAAATTCCCAGGAACAGCGCTAGTGGCACTGCTTGCTTAGTCGTCGGTCGTCGCCTCTTCTGAAAGCAAGGTCAATAGTCCCCAAATTGAAACTATCCAGCTCCAGAGTTCCTGTCACATCCTCACACACACACCCAGGTCCCAGGTCTTGCAAATCTGGAGTCCACGCCGTGGCGACTGAAAGACATCTGCTCCAGCGAGTGCGAAACACTGTAGTGAAACCCTCTCAAACCTCGATCCTGGACATCTCGCGTTTTGTCACAGAATTTCAAGCTTTGAGTTCCAGATGTTTGTGTCCCTCTTTTCTGCTGAGAAAAGCATCTTCTCACCACAATCTTAAGATTCTTTAGCAGTACATCCAGGTTTTATTACAAAACACCAACACATTTCCCCCCAAATAAGTTATTTCTCTGGAAGTGAGATCGTTTGTCTCTGTCCTTTAGGTAAAGGAACAGTCAGTTGATTTTTTTCTTTCAGACATTTGGATGCGATAGCAGAACCGGGTAACATGTAACCAGACAAAATACACTTAAACGTGTGTGTTCGTTTGCTTAGAGTTGTACCACTCCACAACACAAAAATGTTTGAAATCCAGCTGTTCAAACATTTCTATAGTGTTTGCTGGGTAATAGCCTGGAATCAGATAAAAGCAGCTGACAATGAACAAAGAAGCAAAAAAACGGGCATTTGGCCACCTTAGCAACACACTTGCAAGCAAAGAGAGTACAAAGCAGTCCAGGAAAAAAAAAAAGTTAAGCTTGGAAAAACTTCCAAATCTACTGATTCTGAGGTTCAGCACAGGTTCGAACTCAATTGTTCAGAAAACGTTAACCTTCAATTAATAAAAATACCCCCTCCCCCAGCATCTTCAGGAATTCCTGCCTGGGTCAGTCTGTTCCAGTGAGCCAGCTTTCGAAAAATCCACCTGCACCATTAATTAGCTTGACTTGGCAGCACCATAAGCCTGCTCACTACCAGCCACAGGGGTATAAAATAGGAGCAAGTAACAGATGGCAAACATGGTCGTGAAAAATGGTGAAGGAAAGAGTCAGAAAGGTAGGCACCAGTATAAGCAGCAACCAAGTGAATGCGCCAAAGATGAGACAGGGCTTCTGGATACTAGAGAACACATCCACTGCTCGTTTCAGCTGCTTTATACTGGATGCCACTGTACCATATGCATTAGCCACCCTTCAGGCACCCCACGGGGAAAGGAAAGGACTCAGGAAAAAAGCCAAGCAGTGGAGTGTTGTTACCCCAATATCCATTATGCACAGAAAAGCTCACATATCCCAGGGATTCGAACAGGGGCTTCAAATTGGTTGTGGAGGATCTCAAATGACATCTGGGCCTCAATTTCCTCCCTGTGGCATTGAGAACTTGTGGTTAACTCTTTGGGGGCGGGAGGGGTGGCATCTCCCTTTGAAAACTTGTTGGCGATGGATCCTCACTCCCCTAAAATGCACATCCCCACTACTTCCTGCCTACGATTTTGGGGAGTTTGGGGATTTCCAACTCCAATCCAAGGTTCCTTAAGGTTCCAAATCGATGGATTGGGAAACTGCTTTTCTTCTTACAAATCAGAAAAATTTACAAATAATAATGATCCCTTATGTACACGGACGCTTTCTAAGTTTACAAAGCGCTTTTAAACCCCACAAACACGGACAGAGGAGGAAACTGAGGCGCAGATTACAGAGGGACCTGCCTAAGGTCACCCGGCCCGCTGGTGGCTAGGCCCGGAAGCAAACCCAGCTCTTCCGACTCCGGGGCCCGCTTCCCAGCCCGGAGCTGCCGCCGGAGCCCCCGCCTCTCACTTAAGGCGGCATAAGGAGGAAAAGGCAAAGTAGGAAGCCCACCACCAACCATCCCCCGGCCCCTTCCTGTCCCTCCAACTGGGTCCTTGCAGGCCCCGAAGGGTGGCGCCAGGCCTCCAGGCCGGCCCCGGCCGCCCCCGCTTCCCCGGCCGCGCCAAGTCCCGCCGCCGCCGCCTCCCCGGGAGCGGGGCGGAGCAGCTGCCCGCCACCACCAACCACCCGGACGACTCCTCGTCGAATCGCAAACGCATAGGCCGCCGCCCGAGTTCTGCGGACGAGAAGAAAGACTCGGCGCGAGCGCCAGCGGCCACCGGGCGCGCGCCGCGGCGGCCGGGCCTGCGCCCCAAGAGCTGGATGCCAGAGCAGGAGAAAGAGCCGCCAACCGATCGCTCGATCGACCGCGCGCCCGCTCCTTCGCCCTACCAGACCGGGGAGGGGGGGAGGGCGCGCCAGGGCTTCTTCGAGTTAGGGGCCTGACTCCCCGGCGACGAGACAAGATGGCTCCTCCGGTCCGCACCGCAGCTACCGTCCCGGCTGCGTCGCTCGGCCCGCCCCCGGTACTGTTTCTTTAAATGGCGGAGAGGGTCACGAAAGCAGGAAGAGAGGCGCGCTCTGCCTCACGTGACAGGGGCGGGCCCAGCGAACAAGATCCGGTCACGTGGGCGCACATTGGGCTACCAATCAGGACGCGCCGTTTTAGGGCGGGGGCGGGAGGAGCCGCGGCTCTGTGATTGGCTGAACGCGCCGCGGGGACTTCGGGGGTTCGGGGCGTCGGGGAGTGCGCGAGGGAGCCCGGTCCGTGTGCATCCAAAGGCGCAGACAAAGCGGTGCCTGTGGTGGCCGCAGAGGCAGCCGTGAGGCAACCCTGAGAGCCGAGTTTCGTGGTGCTGAGTCCGGTCCTCATCTCATTCTGCGCGGCGCACGGAAGGCTCGCGTCTGGGCGGCGGCAGCGGCGGCGGCGGCGGCGGCGGACGCGGCAGACGCGGCGGCAGCACATGGTTCCAAGAGCGAGCTGCGGTGGTCGGGTTCCAATTCCGCGGGGAGGGACAAAGGCAGCCGCGAGCGCCGGGCAACGCCCCGTCGGGTGGAGCGCTTGCTAGTGCCCTTGATCCGGGCTCTGGAAGCGGGGCCCAGCCCTTCTCTGAGGAGATCCCGAGGCCACGGTCTGAGGAGAGTGGGGGGAGGGGCGCGCCCGTCTGAGGGGACTCGGCGGGCCCTTTGTGAGGTGATCTCAGCGGGTCTTTGTGAGGTAACTTGACGCGCTGCCCCCTCTGGAGACCGCGCTGCGGCTCTGAACCGCGGGAATCCGCCCTCAGCGGTGGAGGGAGATTTCACTTGGGAGTTCGTGAAGCCGAACTATCTTATCGCCATACAAACCCGAACCATGCTCACCAGCCCGGGGCCTGTTTAAGGATCCTGGGATCATTGGTGGCGAAGACATGGGCGATTGTCCGGTTTCATAACGGAAGCTGGCACGTTTCCGGAGTGGTAAGTTCCCTAGAAGAACGAGAAAGGGCTCGAAGAAGACGAAGATGGAGCAATAATAATAATAAAAAAACACATCAGCTCCAGGACCGTCTGCTTCAAGGTTATCCACATTTCGACTCATTGAACTCTCAGATCGCCACTTCACGTGAACCGCCCCCACCAAGACTACGGATGTAGGATAGTTCTGTTCAAAGTTTTCCGTCATAGTCTGAGAAGATTAAAAAAAAAGAAAGAAAATACCGAAAAGGAGAAATCAATTGTAGTGTCAGACATCTCTGACTAGATTTTGGATAGGTTCGCAGCACACTGGTGGAAGGAGCACAGACTTAACCCAATTTTTCTGGAAGGAATCCTGGAAAACCTATTCCCTTGTAGAAGGTTGTATCTCCCAGTTAGCAGGTGCAGGCCCGAGCCTTCGCCGCAATCATGGCTTTCACAAATTACAGCAGTCTGAATCGAGCACAGCTAACCTTTGAATATCTGCACACAAATTCGTAAGTATCCTTGTAGCTGCCACTGTAGTCGCCGATAACTCATTTCTTGCTATTCGTACGGAAATCCTTCTCCCAGGAAATTATGCTTTTGCACTTTTGGGGATGTTATCACTGGAGGAGCCTTGAGCTCTGTATGGAAGAACAGAGATCAGTGAAATATTTCTTGCTAATCCAGAAGAATATGACCACTTATTGGATCAAAACGTATTTGTTCAAATGCAAGCTAGTTATTTGAGGTCACTATATCGAGGTGTTTCTCAAGTGTTTGATAGGAATCCGAGAGCTGTTCTTTGGATCACCAAAAGTTGGACTATTCTAGCATATTCTATTGGGATATAACGAGTTTTTTCTTTCTAACGAGGGGGGAAAAAAGAAGATACTTAAATGACAGCTTATGAGAAGAAATTAATTTTTTTCCTCCAGCAAACAGTTGGCTTTATATTCCTTGGGAAATTCGTCCCCAATCCGACATTGTTTTCATGTGCTAAGCAGGAAATAGCAACTTGTTTAAACCCATGATTTAAATAGCCATTCTCCAAAGTGGGTGCAGATCTCAGAACACATGGTGTTTGAGGTTCTGGGGTTCACGAAGAAATTGCCATCACTCCAAATTGGACTGGAATGTTTCAGGGTTAATCCTTAATGTTCACTCTCTTGGAAGTATTCCTTTGGGCTCATAACTAATCTTTGTTTTAATAAGCTAATTTTCACTTGAGGGAAAGGTAAGTATTCTAACATTTTAGTATGTGGAGAGGTGATGAGCAGCTAAAGGATGGCCCAGAGATCTGAAGAATCACCTTCAGGGCTGAGACTATAGACTGCAGTTATCCAATAATAGTATAATTTTATCTTTTTATAGGAGGATTTAGAAATAAAAACAAAACCCTAAATTCCAGTCGTCTTTGTGATCATGTCTGTAAATTTTTTTGCTTGCTATTTTTCCTATCAGGGACATTTTTCTAAGTGAAGTTAATTGTCAAACTATGAGAACTTGGTTTTATTTAGGAAGCTTATTGAACTAGAGTGTTTTAGAGTAGAATTCTTCTGGTGAATTGAAATCCTGTCAGGTAAGATTGCTGACTAGTTTACAACATGCCCTTGGGCAAAAACCCTTGCTATCCTCTGTGTTGAACTGTCACTTTCGGAACCAGCAGTTGAAGACCTCTAAGACGTTCACAGGTGATCGGGCTTTGCAGTGAGGGGCCAAATTTGGAATAGCAGACTATTCGATAATCTTGGAGGAACATGAAAGGGACTTGTAAATTGGGTTCTTGTTCGAGCTTCCCCAGACTTTATTTGATGATAAAATAATAGTAACTAATTAACTGCTTCATGCCACTTACTCGTTTAAACATGGCTGGAAGTAATCTATAGCAACACTGCTGGGATTATTCCTATTTTGCATTTGAGGAAACTGAGGCTCAAAGAGGTTAAGTTACATGCCCAAGGTTACACAGCTTCTAAGGGGCAGAATTAAGGCACTAAGATTTATCTGGCAACAGTGGTTAGTGCTTTCAACCATTAGGTAGCACTGGCTCTAGTCATTTTTACCATTTCAAAATATATATATTTTTATTGATTTTAGAGAGAGAAACATCAATGTGAGAGAGTCATTGATTGGTTGTCTCCTGCACACCCCCCACTAGGGACTGAGTCCACAACCCAGGCATGTGCCCTTGACTGGAATCAAACCTGAACCTTCCATCCATAGGCCATCGCTCTATCCACTGAGCCAAAAGGGCTAGGGCCAGTTTTACCTTTAAGGGCTTCTTTCCCTTGTCTATATAGGAAAGGGTTTACTTCACACTTTGAAAGTCTTCATTTTAAAAAAATATATATATTTTATTGATTTTGAACAGAGAGGAAGGGAGAGAGATAGTTAGAAACATCGATGAGAGAGAATCATAGATCAGTTGCCTCTTGCACACCCCCTACTGGGGATATGCCCGCAACCAAGGTACATGCCCTTGACCGGAATTGAACCCGAGTCCCTTCAGTCCTCAAGCCGATGCTCTATCCATTGAGCTAAACTGGTTTCGGCTGGAAGTCTTCATTTTTATCTCTGAGCCTCTAATTTGGAGATTCTGGGATATTTGTCTCTGCTTGTTTTGCTATATTATAACTTAATAACAATAACAATAGGTGGACAGAGCCAAAGCAAAGAATTGAACCTCAGTTAAATCACCAAATCAAAATATGGAGAATTTTCTGTGAATTTGATTTACCAGTGTCGAACTGGAACCACCTGCTTGTGTGGACATTTGAGGGTTGGATGTATCATTTTGGAAGCTCTGGGATATCTGGATTACATTGAATTTGTCTACTTTTGAATATGTCCACTTGTGCCAGAAGAAAATATGAACCTAGAACAAGATAAGTTTCTGGTTTGTAACTCATTTCAAGAGATTTCTTTAATGTGCTAACCTGACTGGAAGTTCACTTCTAGAGGAAACAAAATTTTAAAGTAAAAATTATTTTATAGTTTAACAGAGAGAAACAGACACAGATATTGATTTGTTCCACTTATTTTATGCATTCATTGGTTGCTTTCTTGTATATGGTCTGACTGGGGATGGAACCCACAACCTTGGAATATTGGGACAACATTCTAACCAACTGAGCTACCTGGCCAGAGCCTTAAATTTTCTTAATCTGTGACTTGGGGGGTGTGTGTGTGTGTGTGTGTGTGTGTGTGTGTGTGTGTGTGTGTTCCCTTTCCGAGAGGAAGGAGAAGGAGATAGAAACATCAATGATGAGAGAGAATCATTGATTGGCTGCCTCCTGCACACCCCAACTGGGGATTGAGCCTTCAACCCAGGCATGTGTCTTGACTGGGCATGTGTCCTAACTGTGACCTTCAGGTTCATAAGCCGATGCTCAACCACTGAATCAAACTGACCGGCCTTGTTTTTTTTTAAAGGCAACAAGGGCCTTGATGCTCTTAATGGTAGATGTATCTCCTGTGTTAAGTGGTGCAGTGTCACCTTCAGATAAGGCAAAATTTGTCCTGTATCGTCTTTTTTTGTTTTGTTATAATGTTTAAAAGATCTTTTGGAGTTGCCTCTACAATATAGCCATATTGTGAAATATGAAATGGCCCTTTCCTTACCTCCTATTTAATGTAGATTTGCAAGCCGAACCCAAACTAGAAAGATGGAAAGTCATTGTGATGCAGTGGAAAGATCATGGGCTTGAGAGCCTGCCAAGTGTGGATTTGATTGCTTTTTGGCTGTGTCCTTGGGCAGAGGTCAAATTCACTGAGTCTTCATCTGTAAAATGGAGCTAGTTTGACAATATTTTTGAGTATTATGTAATGTTTATAATTCATACATGAAACATGATAAACATTGAATAGATCAGTGGTTCTCAACCTTTCGAATGACCCTTTAATACAGTTCCTCATGTTGTGACCCTCAACCATCAAATTATTTTCGTTGCTACTTCATAACTGTAATTTTGCTACTGTTATGAATCGTAATGTAGATATGCGTGTTTTCCGATGATCTTAGGCGACCCTGCTAGCAGTTCTCAACCTGTGGGTCGCTGTAGAGTCTGAGACCATCGGCATTAGAAAGGTTGAGAACCACTGGATTAGACGGTGATGATGATTCTATTTATAGTAGTTTATATAATCCCAAAGTTAGTAAGTATGGTAGCAATTTGCTGTTTGGTGCTAGTCATTAAGCAAATAAGTTTTTAGTGAATTCTGGACCATCTGTTAAAGATAGTAAGCATCTGTCTTGATTTTTTTATTTTTTTTATTTTTTTGTCAACGCTAACTAATGGTTATTTGGTTACATTAGCATGAAGGTTTAAGCAGGCATGGGAAATTCTTAGGATACATGAAAGTCTTAGGATAATTTCTTTGAATACTGGATATTGCTATTATGAGATGATAACAGGTTTTTTTAGATAAAAGGAGTTTCATGCTGTTACTGCTCTCTTTGGTGATGGGTTTTGTGACTGATAGTAAAAAGTTCATGAGCAATTTAGATGTACTGGTGGTAGTGATGGTCCCTTGGCGTAAGATGCAAAGCTTAAGTCACTCTTTGCAGTACTGCTAAGTGGTCTGATAGAGCAGAATGCTTAAGATGCCTGCTTTCTGTGTTCCCGTTGGCACATTTAATGACTTTTTATCTTGGCGATATGATACTTTTGGGTTGTTCTATCTATATTGGAAGTGAATATAGAGTAAACTGTCAATTCTGTAGACAACATTTCTTATGATGTATAATGCTGTGAAATGTAGAGTTCTTACTCTATATTAAAGCAAAATGCATGTAAAATGGTTGCTCTAGAATTTCTCTAGATTATTTTCTTTTGATTAGGGCAATTAACTATTGTAAACACATCCAAGTATTTAAATAGTTTAAATGCAGGATGAATATGAATAGGGAGACCATTTTCTTACATAATGGGTAGATTTTCCTGTGAATTTGTCACTGGAAATGCTGAGACAGAACAATTTCCTTCGCAGCACAAACGGAATAAAAGCCTTGATCAGTTGAAAGTGAGAGCCTGTTGCCAAAACCGGTTTGGCTTAGTGGGTGGAGCGTCAGCCTGTGGACTGAGGTGTCCCAGGTTCGATTCCTGTCAAGGGCATGTACTTTGGTTGTGGGCACATCCCCAGTGGGGGAGGGGGGGTGTGCTGGAGGCAGCTGATCGATGTTTCTCTATCATCGATGTTTCTGACTCTCTATCCCTCTCTCTTCCTCTCTGTAAAAAAATCAATAAAATATATATATTTTTTTTTAAAAGAAAGAAAGTGAGAGCCTGTTAAAAATCTTTCTTTTTCTATACGGTTGATTTTTCTTGAATCATACGTAAGGAATTGTTAGGTCTGTGAAGAAAATAATTTTCTTTAATAGTTACTCCAATATCTCTATCTCAGATACTAACTAGAAACTAGTGTATCTCTTTAATATTATTTTTAAAAAAGAACTTGTGCAGTTAGTACGTTTTTGGTTCTTATTTTAAGAAATACTTGGAACTCTGGCTTTAGTATTTGATAATAGGATCCATCAATCCGTTGGAAGGCTGGAGAAAATGCGAGTGTTGTCTTTGAATTTATCAGTGAGAGGCCCCGTGCATGAAATTCATGTAAGGGGCTCTGCCCTTGCAGCCCTGGTGGTGGCCTTGGCCTTTGCAGCCCCGGTTTCGTCCAGAATGTCCTTCCGCAGTCCGGTCTAATTAATATGTTAAGCTTTTATTATTATAGATTGTCACAAAAGGCACCTTTTTTTATGTATAAGTATATGTCACCAAAGTATTTCTTACTTATATTTTAAAGATGTTTGTTAACTTACCTGAAATACGTAAGTGTGGAACAGCATTGAGAAGTGTGGAACAGCATTCATATAGTGTGGAACAAGGAAGATCATTTGGAAAGATTTTTAAAAATTCTAAATATACAAGGCACATTTTAAAACAATATATAGAAAGCAGTGAAAACAGCCAGAGACTGTTCGTGCTTGCTCTTTTTAGATCTTACTATTGAATTCTAAATGTCTCTCATTTTCATGTGAAGTGATCAGAAATATGTATTGCTGCCCTAGTCTGTCTGGCTCAGCAGAGAAAGTGTCGGATTTCAGATTGAAGGGTCCAGATTAGTTTTTGCACATTTCCCAAGTTGCAGGCTCCATCCCCAGTGTGGGGTGTGCAGGAGGGAGCCGATCAATGATTCTCATCATTGATATTTCTATTGTATCTCTCCCTTCTCCCCCCCAATAAAAAATATATTCAAGAAAGAAATAAATATGTATTGTTGATAAGGCATAGGGTATTAGAGTAAGTTTTCCAGACTATTCATATTCAGCATTTTCCCTACCAAAGGCCAGATACTTCATTCTTTAACTTAGAGTATAGAACACTACTGGTTGGAAGCTTGAGAGCAAATGTTAGTTTTATTTTTAACTTAGTTACTTTCAACAAGTCACTTTAATTTTCTAGCTTATTTTTATCTCTCTCTTTTTTTTTTATGGAGTAATATACAGAATAAAATAAATTCAATTGGTAATTTGAAGAATTTAGCCCAACTGTTTGTATCGATGTTTCTATCTCTCCTCCCTCTCTCTGAAATCAATAAAAAACATTAAAAAAAAGATCATTTGAAGAATTTAATATGATTCTAAAGATTTAAGAATTTTTAGTAATTAAAGATAAGGATGTTTTATACATGTTTTTCTCTTAGAAAATGGTTTTTATGTAAAATAAGAATTGGGTTTTAGAACAATTTGAGCCCTACTTTCTGGTTGAATTGGAGATAAATTTTCTACTTTTTGTTAAGTAGAAATTTTCGTTAAATTTTCTGCTTCTTGTTAAAACTTATTTACTGCTGTCACTTTTGGATAAGCAGCATATATTCACTGATCTCATGGGAGAAAGTTCTTCATAAAATTCTTAGAACTGGTAGTTTTAATTCAAAATTTGCATTTGTAAAAATTGGAATATTTACCTGAGGAGAAAAAAAAAATCAGTGTTTTTAGCAGTTCAATTTTGGGTATTTTATAAACATTTTAAAATTTATTTTAAATAATACAGTTAGTGATCAGACATCCTAGATTCTGGTTATTTAATAATGGTTTATTTCATTCTGAAATATTTGAAAATTTTAGTTTATCTATTGGCTGAAACTTTATATACAAATAAAAAAAATTAGCTGGGATAATTTGGTTATTTTTGAAAAAAAGAAGTCAAAGTTTCCAAGTGGTTCTGAGTGGACATGTCCTACTTTTATATCTAATATCTAATTAAAACTATTATGGGAAATTTAAGAGAGTATATATGGAGGAATAAGTTTAAGGATAAATTTTATAATCATTTTTTTTCTTTCATAAATATAATTGTATACTTACCCAGCCCTAACTTTGAGCAGCTTCGGGGTTAACTTTAACAGGACCCTAAGAGACCATACCATGCTTTTGTCCTTCTAGAAGGAATTGTCCTAGAGGATCTTGCATTCCTTTAATGTGTAGAAAGTTTCTTTTTTTAAGCAAGAGTAAGAGAAAGGAAGTGGATTTTTCTCTCCTTTCTCCTCCACTTTTGAATGGAATATTTGCGCTCATAAATTGCACAATGTTGAATGGATTTTCTTCTTTCACTAGTAGATCGTACACAGGTATAATTAGTAAAGCAAAATGCTAACAAGTTGACCACTGAGCATGCTTAGAGATAGGCAGAAACAGCTGGTTAAAGCAATGAAAAATAAATTAGTTATTTTTCTAGGTGGAATATGAGTAGTAAAAACTGCTTTTAGCAATACTACATAGGAATATTTTAATTCTTCTTAGTGGTTTCTCAACATAGTAAGAATAAACATTTCTGTGTAGGTATCTTGGTAGATTAATACTTGAAAGAGATTAGGGAGATAATGAAGTTAAATTTAACGAGTATAAATTGACAGTGCTCATCGTGATTTTAGATTGTTTCCTACAAAAACAGTATTTTATAACCTTGATTTTTTAAAATTGAGTCATAGTTCATTCCATAATTCTCTTGCTGATTCTTTTTATCATTTTAGAACTACTCATGAATTCTTGTTCGGTGCTCTTGCTGAACTGATTGATAATGCAAGGTACGTAGTCTCTTGCAGGCAAGTAGTATGTGTTTGAAAACATTTGGGCCATTGTGACCTTTGCTTTCTGAAGACATGGAAGGAAGGCAATTCTGTAACAGCCACAACTCAGTCCTTAGAGGCTTGCTATCCAGAAGAGTATTTTTAATAGCACATCAGTTGATAACTCCCACTTTACTTGATTAACTTTAATCCATTCATTCCTCAGTGTTCTAGCATAAAAATAATGAACTTCTAACCTTCAAAGCTACTTTCCCATGTGTGTTAGGGCGAGATAATTGTAGTGAAACACAGGGAATTAAGATTGAAATTTGGGAATCAAATTAATGAGACAGACAAGCTTTGATTTAATTTGTGCTATCAGGAGAGTACACTATCAAATGTCTTTAAAATTATTCCAGAAATTTTGTGTCTTCCCAAAGTGTATTTTATTGTCAGATGACTCCCGTTGATCAAAGCATCTTTCAATTGTGCGCAGCTGTGCTTGGAAGAAATGATTCTTTAGCACTGTTATATGGAGTTCTTGGTGATTGAAGCCTTTCAATGTTACTGTAATAAGATTGAAAATTTTAAGTTGATTCAAAGATAAGCAAATAAAAATCCAAATCACCATTCTGTTACTATTATGAAAGTGTTGTTTTAGTCTTGTTTCTGAATGCAGACATAAAATTCAGCCATTGTTTATTGACTAGGTGTTGATGACTAACAAAGGAAGAAGGATGTAAGAGTTGATAATAGAAGTACTAGTAGATGCAAAATAGTATCCATTTCATAATACTCTGCATAGGTGGCATTTCAGATTCTCACCTGGATCTTTATTTATTTTTTTTTCCTTTTAATTTTGCAGAGATGCTGATGCCACCAGAATGGATATTTATGCAGGTAAGACAGACATCAGTCTTTTCTTCTATGCCCAGTTCCCTTCAAATCATTTATTGCTGTGCCTGAGAAGAAATGAGTGTGAAATACCTGGTTTCTGGGCCTGAGGATATGGCACAATTATTCTAGGTCATTGGGTAGAAACAGGACATCCTGGTTAGGCATGTAATAGAGACCAAGAATTAGTTTACACCAAGGAACTAACACAGGGTGATCAGATCTAGATCCACGCAAAAAGTCACCGGGAGATTTAGAGAGCCGATGGAATAGGGTAGTGGGGAGGGTAATAACAGCCGCGAGTGGTTTTATTGGTTGGAGTTAGCAGGTGACCAGGTTTATAGCATCTGCAGCCAGGGAGAGATCTTGTTGGAGGCCAGTTTCTCCTTCCATCCGTGGCGAAGACCAGTGCCAATTTTTATGTCAGTTGCATAAAACAACTGGGTAACTGGGTTGGCACTGAGGTTTGCAGAGGAGATGTTTTCAAGTAAAGGTATCAGGCAGGAAGGAAGGCTGTTTTGCTTGGAATTTAAAGATGCTGAAGCATGTACTGCTTTGCTTATTTCATTGGCTCTGTTGTTTTTTCCTAGAGTGCAAGTGGAAGAATTTTTAGTCCTTATCATTGGCCCTGTTTTGTTTGTGTGTGTGTGTGTGTGTGTGTGTGTGTGTGTGGTTTTTTTTTTTTTTTTTTATAGTTTGCTTTCTGCCTGTTTAGTGTTTGTACTAGCATTTCTTTTGGATCATTTGAATGCTAACAATCTGAAAGCTGAATAGAGAAAGACAGCTTTTAAATCCAAATTTGGATAGCATGATCCGTTTCTCTGAAGTCTTCTGAAAACTTTGAGGTAATGCCCTGGCCGGTTTGGCTCAGTGGATAGAGCGTCAGCCTGTGGACTGAAGGAAGGGTCCCAGATTCGATTCCAGCCAAGGGCACATGCCCAGGTTGTGGGCTCGATCCCTAATGGAGGCCATGTAGGAGGCAGCCGATGGATGAATCTCTCTCATCATTGATGTTTCTGTCTCTCTCTCCCTCTTCCTTTTTCTCTGAAATTAATAAAGAAATGTATTTTTTTTTTTTTTTAAAGTTTGAGGTAATATTTTGAATAAAATTGACTAGCTTCTCAGAATGGATCATTTATTGGGAGCATGCTAGGAATGCAGATTTTCAGGTACCACTCAGACCCACACAATTAGACACTCTGGGATGGAGCCCAGAATCTTTATTTTAACAAATTCTTCAGGTGATTTGTATGCATACTACACTTTGCTCCAGCTGATACTTTTCTTAGCTCCTGCTTACCTCAGGTGCTGCAGAGAGTAGAGTCCATTGGAGGCAGTGATCTCATCTGCATTGTTCACTGCCATTAGCTTCATCACAGAGTGAGGCCCAAAGGAACTGCCCAGTAAATATTCATCGAATAAACAGCGATTGAGATAAGCATTGTAGGTAGGTATGCTACATGTAGGATGCTAGGTATGCTACATGTAGGATGCTACATGTCTGCTTACAGGGTTGAAGAAGTTACTGCTGAGTTGGCTAGTCTCTCTTGGCCCTGTGGTAGTGTACACATGACCATGGACACTGCTTACACAGCGTCGATCCTCCACATGTGGGTTTCTTGCCCTCATAATCAAATGAAAAATCTTTGAAATGAAGTCCTTGAGCAAGAAAGGGACCTCAGACCCACTGTTAAGTGTTGATTGTGTGTTCAAACAGCCTGCAAGTCCTGTTACAAGAAACACAAGGGCCTAAAAGTAATTTTTTAGGTAGCGTTCAAGAAATGCCACCAATGATCCTTGGGAACTTTCTGAATGCACTCGGCTTGAGCCAGTTTCTAGGTTCCAAAGCAGTCTTCACGTACTGCTCATGGCTGACGTGCAGAGCAAATGGCCTGTGGCCAGATTTAGCACATTGTTACCATGATCTGTACCTGGCCCACTTTGCTCCTCGTAGAATAAACTTGGAAGCCTTTTTGCACATTTCTTGCGCTTGCTCCTGCTTGCTGAATCTCATTTGGATTCTCTAGAGACCCTGGTAAGAGGCTCTGCCATGAGCATTTTCTTATCTACCAGTAGTACTTCCAGGAAGGTCCCTGCTCTTGAACTTTCAAGAAGCACTTGTTATTAATGTTTCAGCGAAGTTTAGCTTCCTGAACAGAGTGATACTTGAAAATCGGTGGTTTATAGTACTTCTGAAATAGCATTTTAAATTGCAATAACTAGTCCATTTAATGGAAGGCGGTCATGACTCACTTGAGTCTTTAGCCCGAGGGGAGGACATGCATTTTAAACAGATCTCAGCTTGGATAATTTGACAGAGCTGGTGAACGGCAGCTTCGGGGAGAAAAGGATGTATTCACTTAGGAACTAAGCTCAGAGCAGCCCTGGGCTTGTTCCTGTGGTACTTTACATAGACCTACCTGTTAGTAGAGGTGCTCTCCAGACTCCAGCACCTGTGCTGGTCCTCCTTTGCCCACCTCGTCCTCACTGAGTCAAAAGGCAAACCCTTGGTACCTAGGATGGTCCCTCCCCCTGTTTGGGAATCTCTTCTCCAGTGTTTATCACATGACCCAGCCTACTCTGAGTAACCACTTGCCGCTCCCGAGAGAACAGCAGTTTCTACTCACTGCGATGGCAGCCAGAATCTGTTGCGTTCCCTTCCCGTTAGCCAAGAGCTCTCCATGGCTGCTCTGTAACTTACCCTCAAAGGACTGTTCCTCCTTGCAGTCAAGCTATCCAGCTGGGAACCGGGCACGTTCATGGCAATCCTATACATCCTTCTTGGGTTGGGGAGTCATGTCAAGGACCCACGGCAAACGGAAGGTGCGATGGTGAATACAGATAGCCCAGAGACTTGTTAGCCTGGGGAGAGTCGCGTAGAGACTTAGCAATTCATCTTCTAGATAGCAGCCGCCACCACTATCCCATAGCATGACTGGCTTGATCACTTTGAACGTAACCCACAGAGGGTGTGCCGTGTTGGGGTTGAGCAGTGTTGGTAAGGTACAGCATGCCGTAGCGGGAGTACTTCAGTGTCTCGGGGTTCACAGCGGAAGGTAGCGTGGGAATAATCCAGATGGAGACAGGCAGGGGATGATTGGGGTACGTATGAAACACATCTGTATTCAGTGGTTCTGGGTTTGGTTGGATAGTGGGCCCGGTAGTCTTGTCCTCCATATTAAGTCTCTCAAGCTTTGTCATGAACTGGAAGGAATTGGAGAAGCTTTGGGATTTCCACTCCCAAGGGCCTTACACTAGCTAGGTCTGTTACAAGGAGAAGCTAGGTTTGACCTGACCTTCCCATCGATCCCCCTTCTTACCCTGCCGATGCCGCCGCTCTCTGGAGGGTAACCACCCAGTAATGGCAGCTCCTCTTTTACAGAAAGGCGAGAGGATCTTCGAGGAGGATTTATGCTTTGCTTTTTGGATGATGGAGCAGGAATGGATCCAAGTAAGTACAGTAACCATTTTTATGAATACCGGCTGTATTAACTTTTTTTTTTTTTTTTTTGTGGCCTCACTTTTGTGACTCAAAGATCATCCACCAGGAGAGAGAGGAGAGTGTTGCAACATCTCAGGCATAATTCCACACACGGATTTGCCGGGTCTTGTCCGAGCATGGGAGATAGCATCTGAATGGCAGCCTGAAGTCAGTCAGATTATCTCTCTCATAACATTCTGTTTATCAGCTTGCACAACATCCCAGAGTTAAAACTACAGGACACACACACACACACACACACACACACACACTCATACCTTATTACCATGTTTGGATAACAAAATAAGTCATAGTGATGCTTAAACTGAACCTGACAGGCCAGTCAGGTGTTGGGTCCAATTGCCTCATGATTGTGAATTTCCTTGGACACACAGCCCTCCTTGGGGTTAGCAAGGTTCAGACCTTGACGTTGGAGGAGCCTGGAAAAGAAATGCAGGCTTTTCACTTCTCCTTTGCCTGCCTTTTCAGATGATGCTGCCAGTGTGATCCAGTTTGGGAAGTCAGCCAAACGCACGCCTGAGTCCACCCAGATCGGGCAGTATGGGAATGGGTTAAAGTCGTAAGTATCCTAAAAGCCCGTCCCAGGTCTCAAAACAAGCGATGTGCTCCTGCTTCGGTCTCATGAAAACGTTCTTGTCTCCATCCCTGTCATTCTGTAACAGAAGGGAAGTCAGAAAGGAGTGGGCTGGGGACTTACTGTTGTCCAGCCTGTGTACTTTACAGAACAAAAGCATGTATGGATGCCCAGACCAGCTGTGGTGGGAGAAGCTGCAGGTGTCTCCTGGCACTGTGCTCTGGCACTGCACCTCTCTTCCTGTTGAAATGTTGTACCCTGTAGTTGAGGTATGGAGTGGTCGTTTTGTGGGATTGGGATATATCTGAGATCGGGAAGACGTTGCTTCGTGGCACAGCAGGTTCTGAGCACCTGCCATATGTCATGCTTTGTGCTAGACATTGGGGATCCCGCATGAGTCAGGCCCAAACCTCCATCCTGGAGGTCATGGGCTCCCCTTGCAGGGACCTACCTGATGTCTGCAGGTCCCTGGGGACTTCTCCCGCAGACCTTGGTTCCCACTTGTGTGGTGTTTGGAATGTGGTGGTCTGGCTTTGAGTGAAGCCCCAGGAGAAAGGTTTCTGTTTCTGAAAGGCTGTCTTCCAGCTGTACATTCTCTTGGATAGAATACGATGCAGTGGAATTGGAGTTTGTACACATGGAATTCTGAGTCATGTCTCCAGTCTTGCTGTGGAGACGTGTTGTTTTCTTTGAGAGAGAGGTGGTTTGGCCAGTCAACGGCATTAGTTGTCCCTCACTGCAGTGTGCCCGGGGTGGGGAGGGGGGAGAGAACGAAAGTGCTTCCAAAGATCATGTACCTGGACTTTCCGATTTGTCTCTTAGGACAGGAACCAAATGGTACGGATAGGCACTTACCATGCGCCAGGCACTGTGCTAGGTAGGGGCTTAACTGGTCTTGTTTACTCCTCCCTATGGTCCTGGGAGGTGTCGGTACTGTTATGCTCATTTTCAGATGAGGAAAGTGAGGTTTATAGAGATGAAATGATTTGCCCAAAAATATAAAGGTGCCCAAGTGTAGAGCACAAATATAAACCAGAATTTCTGACTGCAAATTGTGTCCATTTCACTTAAGTCAGACTAAAATTCAAATCTTTCCTCACTTAATTACTTCTTTGAGCCTCAGCTTCCTTCTTTATAAATTGGGATTATATCACACATACCGAGTAGGATATAGAACCCCCTGGCAGGGCCAGGCAGCCGGGATCAAGGGGACCCCCGTGATTCTGTGTGGGTGATCTAAGTCCTCAATAACTGAGGTCTCCTACAGTCCGTGTGAGGATGGTAAATGAAACCCTGACTTCCTCTCTGGATTGTACGTCAGGTTTCTCCTGCCTGTTTCATCAGTTCTCTGGCCTCAGGTAAACATTTTACCCTCTGGATATCTATTTCCTACTCTAGAAAATAGGATTCTGAACTCTGACATTCTCCCTTACGGAGCAAGTTTTAGGAGCAAATGACATAGGACTCTAAAAGCGCCAGAAGCCCGGAAAGGAAAGTGTACAGAAGTTGAGAGTGTTGACATTAGCCTATTTTTGGTAGAACGGTTGTAAAGGACCCATTGAGATGGAGCCATCTAGTGTTCAGAGTGAATTCATTTTGATACCAATTCAGAAGTTGAAAAGATTTTTAGAAGGAAGTGATTTGTGGTGAGAATAGGGCTGAGAAGCAGGGAAGCCAAGAGAAGTGGCATTTTGGGATTGTTGCTCTCAGGTTCAAAGACAGAGGGACGAAAGAGGCACAAATTGGGAGTTTTTGCCAATTTAGGGCAAGAATAAGTTCTGACAGAAGGCAGGGCAATGTGCCTCATTTTGCCACCCAAAAGCTTTAGGGAAGAAGAAGGACTGTGAAATTGTTGAGGAAGGAGAATTGCCAGAACTTCGGGAACTGGCAGAGGAGAAACAGAACTTGGCAGCCCCCAGGCTGTCTCGGGGAGTTTTCCGGAGCATTCAGGAAAATGGCACATGGCATTCGTTTGTGTGTTTGGCATACTAATCTGGTTTGTATTTGTACATAGACGAGGGTAATAAGGCTCCCTATTGCCATCACCTCCCTCGGGCATGACGAGGACTGATGAGATAATAGCCATAAAGTCCCAGAAGCTGCTCAGAAGAAAGGAACTAAATAGCCCCATTGTTCAGTGGGCAATCCTCCCGCTGGTGCTCATGCTTCTGCCGGACACCTGGGAAGGCCTGGCCTGGCCTGTTCCTCAAGTGGTTGAACATGGCCAGACTGGAAGGAAGCCTTCGATTCCTTGAGGCACATTTCCCAGGAACTAGTTGCATCCAGAAGCAGGGACCTGCCTGTGTCATAATGAGCTTGAGGTGGCCAAACGGTTCTGAGACAGAAGTAGGTTGTACTTAACAGGACCTGAGTCAGTGATAGGCCCCCCTCCAAAACTGATCAAGAATTACATTTGACACGGTTAACCTTGGGATCGGACTGTTGCGGTGTGTGTGTGTTTTTCTTAAGGACTCGTGGGCTGTTCCCTTGATGCTGCTGCATTTGATGCGTGGATGCTAGGGGAGTTTGTGTCAGAGAAGGAAGGACAGGGTGGGCATTGGCTGTGGGTAGCATGGACGGAGATGTGGTGAAGGTCCCAGTTGCTGGAGTGCAATCTGAAGGATAGGGCAGCAGGGTCACATGGCAGCGCCTGGGGGTGAGACTAACCAGAGCTGATGATGAGCAGTGAATGTGCCCAGAGGGGGTAAATGTGGGCGAGATGGAAGAGCAGAGGGACAGTTGAGTCAGGATGGGCAGGTCTGCTCCTTTCTCAGAGGAGCTTTTGAGTCCCTGGGAGAAGAACCCGGTTCTGCTTCCCTTCCAGAGGCTCCATGCGCATCGGGAAGGATTTTATCCTCTTCACCAAGAAGGACGATACCATGACCTGCCTCTTCCTGTCTCGCACCTTTCACGAGGAGGAAGGCATTGATGAGGTAGGTTCCCTCCGCTCCACGTTTCCTGGGTCTGCCGTGGATTAGGGAAGGCCTTGGTCTGCCAGCCTGAGACTAGACTCTGATCTCCTTTCATACGTGAGAAATGGGGCCGGAGCTTGAGAGAGAGAAGGGGCTGAGAGGACCGTAGAGAGAGATCCATGGCTATCACATCCACAGATAGGTGAATTCAGAGTTCCCATCTAATTCCTTCCTGTTGGCTAACGAGGATTAGATTAAACTTATACTGGCCCTGGTTAGATGGGAGCCAAAATCATCACAGATGAACTCATGTTGGGAATAAGAGGCTGTCTTTTTTTTTTTTTTTTTTTTTTTACCATCGAGTGAAGCTTGCCCTTTTGGTGCGTGTGAGCTCATTCAGCTTACCTGGAGGGAGGGGAGTCTGCAGCCGGAAGGAGCAGGCTCCTGGGAGAAGGCAGGCGGGAGAGCCTCGCCCAGGCTGGGGCTTCAGGAACCGTCTGCTCCAGGCGCTGAGGGCAGGGGATGGGATGGTAGAGGGGCCACCTGGAGGAAGGTGTGGCCTCTAAAGAGCAGGGAGTCCCGGCCAGGCTTGACCTCAGGGCCTTGGTGGCACTTTATTAAACGCAGCCGTTAAAGGCTGTTCAAAGGAGGAGGTGCAGTGTCGGGTTTGGGGTTGTTGGGGTTTTTTTTAAGATTGTTCGGTGACTGTGCAGTGATTGGACTGGAAAGATGGGGTGTTGGCGTGGACCAGGTGAAAGGCCCTGCTCTGTGTAACCTGAAGGGACTCCCAGCAGGGAGGGGAGGAGAGGAGCAGTCCTCCTCTCTAGCATGGGGGCCACAGATGTGGGGTTTGACCGGCGCAGGGAGGAAAGGGGAAGGAGGAGTCTGGGTGGCTCGGTTCTGGGTGGCGGTTGGCGTGGTAGGCTGTCTGGAGCCGGGGAAGAACGACAGAGGGTGCAGCTGGGAGGGAGAGAGAGTTTTGTCCTGGACACTCGAAGTTAAGTCTGGGTCTGGAGCGTGGGGGAGGCCTGGCTCCCGGATTCTTGGCAGCAGATAAGCTCAACTAAAGGAGCTCGCAGAGTGAGAGGACCTGGGATGTCAGGCACGCGGACATTTAAAGGCTGGGAGGGGGAAAGCGCCAGAGGAGGCAGGAGCGGCCAGAATGGCAGGGGGGGGTGCCAGTGGAAGTGAATGAATGCCCACAGTGTAACTGATGCCATTGTCACCTGGGGCTGCTGTGAAGATGGGAGGTGCAGAGCGAGGTACACACTCACAGAACAGAACACAAATGGAACTCAATTCCCTGGTGAAAAAACTAGGTTGAAATTTTTCCCTTACTTGGTGCTAGAAGGTCACTGTTTTGGATTGTTCCTGCAGAGCGAACTCAGCCAAGATTTCAAAATAAACATTTTTGGCTGCATAGGAATGTGTGCAAACCAGTCCTAGGGTTGGATACTATAGGCAGGAAGCTTCTCAGAAACCAACAGAACATCTCAGAACTCTTTATCAGTTTTATCACCCTGGCACTTGTTAAAACACAGAGCTCTTTTTTCCTCCCAGTGGGCCAGATGGTTTGAACTTGGGAGGGAATCCCAGCAGTCACCCATGCTGAGAGGCTGCCGGGGAGGGGGGTAAGGGGGGAGCACGGGTGGAGCACACAGGCCTCTGGGGAAGTGGCATTTGAAAGAATTTTTAAAGAAAGAGAAAGAGTAGGATATCCCCCCCCCCCCCCAGCTTTATTGAAGCGTAATTGACAAGGGTAGAATTTTCTAAAACATTATTTAGGCATAAGATAAAATTCCATACGTGAAGAGAGTGTGTTAAAACAGCTGTACAGTTTAGAGAATAAGTAAAGCAAACGCCCATGCAGTCACCATCATCGCTGATGCACTCCCACCAATCAGGTTGCTTGTTGCACCTCTAAGGAATGCCCTAAGGTGACTTTGTGATAATTGTGTCCTTGTTTTTCTTCCTATGTTGTCACTTCTGTATGCATTCTTGAATAGTTTAGTTTGTGCATTTATGAGTTTTATATAAATGGACTCATCATAGGTTTTTTTTATTTTGCTTCTATCTTGTAACATTGTAAGATTCGTTTGTGTTGATGATAGTAGCTATTCCTTTGTTCATCTCCATCACTGCACAGTATTCCATTGTATAAAAATGCTACAGTTTAATTTATCCACTTTGTAGTGGCTATTTTGCTGTTCTTAGATGTTTGCTGGTACACATGCACAAGTTTCTCCTAGAATATGTACCTGGGAGGGGAATTGCTGAGTTGTAGGTTATGTTTATGTGTGTTTTCAGTTTCACTAATAATTGCAGATAGACTTTCCTTAGTGGAAAGAGTAGAATTATTACCAAACTAGGAAAATGGCCAGAGACATCTCAAGCAGGGAGCTGCCTTTCAGAGGCCCCAGGGCATAGCCCAGCGTACCCCAGGGGACCTAGGGATTGAGGCCGAGTCCTGGGAAGGGGCAGAAGCCACAGAGGCTCTGGTGCCAGGCTGTGGCGCTGGGGCCTCACGTCTGGGCAGTGTGGGGCGGGATCAGAGGAATGAACGCGCATTTTAGGGACCATGTCTGCCTGTGCTCACTCCATAGGTGATAGTCCCATTGCCCACCTGGAATGCTCAGACCCGGGACCCTCTCACAGACAACTTGGAAAAGTTCTCCATAGAGACAGAGCTCATCTACAAGTACTCCCCCTTCCACAACGAGGAGGAACTGATGGCTCAGTTCACGAAGATTCCTGGGGACAGTGGTAAGGAGGCCTGGAGCCTGCATCACCGGGAACCCTTCGCTCCAGAGCCAGGGTGCTGCAGGATGTGCAGGGGGCACCTGGCAGAGCGAAGGGTCTCTGTTCCCCAGGAACGCTGGTGATCATCTTCAATCTCAAACTCATGGATAACGGAGAGCCAGAGCTGGACATAGTCTCAAACCCAAGAGATATCCAGATGGCAGAGACTTCCCCCGAGGGCACGTGAGTATGGCTGGGAAGGGCCGGAAGTCCTGGAACTGGTATCCATTTTCTCAGTTGGGAAAGCGCAGGAAGTGACCTTAGGGAGAGAGGGGAGAGCTCATTTCCCGATTTCCCAGGTTAGAGTTCATGGAGCTGAGAATGCGCATCACCTTGCCGTAGGCAGAGGGATGAATGGGCCAGCAGGTCCTCAGCAAAGCCAGAAGGAGAGATTAATGATCCCTCGCTCCAGCTCCGTGATTTGACAGAGAAACTGAGGCCCTAGAGAAGGAGAGGAGGCGTTGGGTCCACGGTGGGGCAGTGGGAGGGCCGGGCCGGTGTCTGGGTGCCAGTGCTGTGGACGGGAGGGGGCAGGATGTGGTGCCAACACCGAGGGGTACACGTTCAGAGTGGCAAGAGCAGTAGAGATGCGAGGTGGGAGCTGCTGAGAGTCTGTCCTGCTGGACCCCGGGTGGGGCTGGTTGCGGTGCTGTGACCGCGCTCCATTGTCCCCGCCACCTCCAGGAAGCCGGAGCGGCGCTCCTTCCGAGCCTACGCTGCCGTGCTCTACATTGACCCCCGAATGAGGATCTTCATCCACGGGCACAAGGTGCAGACCAAGAGGCTCTCCTGCTGCCTGTACAAACCCAGGTAGGGGCTGCCGCCCTGCCACGCTTTCCTGGGGCGTTTCTGAGAGATGCTGGACGACAGGGTCTGACCGTGTCAGGCCTGTAAGCTGCCTGTGATTTGCTGTGGGTCCTGGGGGAGGGATAGAGGTGGCCAAGGCTGTGGAGGGGCTGGCAAAGCTCTTTGAGTGTGAGTGTCCTCTGTGACGTGGAGTCTGCTCTGCCTGGCACAGCGAGCTGTTGGAGCCTCTTGGACACAGGAGAAAAGCAAAGACCCTGGCTGATGGCTGATGCTGTGGGTTAGTGACAGCTTGGGAGCAGTGAGCTTGCTTATCGAACTGCATCCGGAGTCTTTTGCTGAAATAGGCTTGGCTCTGATTCACCCTGAAGGGCCAGGACAGTGCAGCTTGGGAGGAAGCAGGAAGTCAGGGTGCTTCCTGAGCTGCTCGGGTGGCCACCCTGCCCCCTACTCCTCGGACCCTGAGGCTGCTTTTCCCCCATTCAGGATGTACAAGTATACTTCCAGCCGCTTCAAGACCCGGGCAGAGCAGGAAGTGAAGAAAGCTGAGCACGTAGCACGGATTGGTAATGTCCCCCTGTGCAGGCGGGGTTAGGTGGGAGTCCCTTGGGGACACGGCTTATGGCCAAAGCTAGAGCTAGGAAAAAGCTCCATCCAACACTCTGGGCAGCTCCTCCTGCAGCCCTGCCCGTGGCCAGTCCTCTTAGCAGTTTCTCCGCCTTCCCGGCAGTCTTTGTAGCAACTTATCTAAAACATGTCGTGAAGAATCCCACACTGGCCTCTGGCCCTAATATTTGTGAAATTGGTGTTTATGACTCCAGGGCAAAATCCTCAAGGTCTGTCGGGATATTATAGCAGGGCTTCCTGGCTGCTTAAAGGAGCGTGACTGGCTGAGGACTCGATAGGTTCTAGCTTCTGCCAGGGTTTAACTTGGGTTGCCTTGGGCAGTTTTTGACCGGTTTTGATTCATTTGGAAAGTTTGAAAAGCATGGTCCAGATGAAAATAGGACCACAGTTTCCGTGAGTCCTTGATTTTCCTTTTGAACTGACTGTGCAACCCACCACCACCACCCTCGTCCAGCGGGAACTGCACTGTGGGATCCAAGAGGATTAGTAAGAGTGTTGAGCCTTTGAATTCCTTAACGTGGTTTCTTCTGGGTTTCAGCTGAAGATAAGGCCCGGGAGGCGGAGAGCAAAGCACGGGCTTTAGAGCTGCGCTTGGGTGGAGACGTCACGCGGGACTCCAGGGTAAGGCTCCCGCCTGTGCACTGTCCTCTAGCGTGTCTGGCCAGAGCCTCCCACGCTGGCCTTGCTCAGCCCACGACACTCAAGAACCTCTTACCCTAAAGCTGAAAGATGGGATGATGCTTCCATAACCACTACTGAACACACGGTATGGTAAAATCTTGGCTGATCATTTCAACATCCCAAAACCATATGAGGTATGGACGGACACAGTTTGTGGGAAGAGAAATGGAAATGGAAAACAGCACTTGTCCCAGGTCACACAGCAATCCGGGTCAGAGCAGTTCTCTGATCTCCCAGCCTGACCCACCTCTGGAGACTGTCAGTTGTCATAAGCCCGGTCAAGGGAAAACAGCTTTTGAGTTTGTCCCCATTTCTGTAGAAAATAACTCTCCAGGTGTGTTGCTTCCATGTGGTCGGAAGTGGGAAGTTTTAGGTGTGAAACATGCCTCCTGTGAGGCCGGAGCCCCGCCCCTCACCTGTGCTGCCGTTTGCCCCCAGGTGATGCTGCGGCAGGTGCAGAACGCAGCCATCACCCTGCGCAGAGAAGCTGACGTCAAGAAGCGGATCAAGGATGCCAAGCAGCGGTGAGTGCCAGGACTGGCCTTTGACCTTTTAGAACCATGGAGCTTTTGTACTGATGGTTGGCAAAGAGCTTGAGGAATCCCTCCCCACCCGCAGGGTTGCTGTTCTGTCACAAAGATTGCTTTGAGAAAAAACCATGAATGTTGTCATCTTAAGTGCTGGTCAGATGGCCACGGCAGGAGAACAGTTTTTTCCTCGCTCTGTTCTTTTTGAGCTAGGAAAAGGCAGAGCAGTGCCAACACCTTGAATTGAACACCAAACCGTTCTCACTGGCACCTGCCTGTCTCTCCATCCTTCTCTTTCCTCCTTCCCTCTCCCTCTCTCTCCTTTTTATCTTTTTTCCCTATTCCCTCTCTTCCTTTCCTTTCCCCCACTCTTCATTTACAGAGTACATAAAATGCTAATTGTATAAAACTTGTAACATATAGGACATTAAAAAATGTTTTACACGTGCCTGTACTTTTACCACCTCGTGCTATCTACTCTTAATTTTTTTATTTTTATTTTATTTTATTATTATTTTTTTTTTATCCCTGATGAAAATTGTGGACTAACTCTGCAGATTGACTTTTTGGTCTTTTTCATCTTGAATGGGCATTTGTCCTGGCTCATTCATCTTCTCTCTCTGTCCACCTCTGTGTCTGGAGCCGCTCTGGGCCTTGAGCTCATTCCTGGCTTGTTTCTTGGCTCCTTGACATAGTCCGGTTTCTTCCTGAGTGAGCCTGCTGCTGCTCCTCCTGCTCTGCAGCTTCTGCGATCCTGTGCCTGTTATCACCTGGCGGTCTCTCCTGTCCCATGCCTGTTGTGGATTTTTGCCTTTTTGCAGTTATCACTGTCACCTTAGTGGAGGAGGCATGCAGAAAGCCTGTGTTTCTCATCATGTGTCAGCAGCTTCCAGGGTCTCATTCACACTCTGCTTTGTTCCCAAAGGCCAGAGTCGTGTGCTTTCCATAAGCCGAAGCTCACCACATCTTACACGCCACGGTACTTGGGTTGGTCTGCTAGAATTTTCCATTTTTCTTCTCAGAGCACTTAAGGAGCCTAAGGAACTGAATTTTGTTTTTGGGGTCAACATCGAACACCGGGATCTGGACGGCATGTTCATATACAACTGCAGCCGCCTGATCAAGATGTATGAGAAAGTGGGACCGCAGCTGGAAGGGGGCATGTGAGTGCTGCCCCGGAGAGCTTCCACGCCCGAGGCCGATGCTGGAGGCTTCCGGCCAGCGGGCTCACGGGCTTTGTCTTCCCTCTCCCTGCAGGGCGTGCGGCGGGGTTGTTGGGGTTGTTGACGTGCCCTACCTGGTCCTGGAGCCTACACACAACAAGCAGGACTTCGCTGACGCCAAGGAGTACCGGCACCTGCTGCGGGCGATGGGCGACCACCTGGCCCAGTACTGGAAGGACATCGCCATCGGTAACGCCGCTTCTCTCTGCCTCCACCTCAGGGTGCTCACCGCCTGGGGGGGTGAAGTGAGGGGGAGGGAGAGGCTGCCTTCTAACAAGACGTGTGGGTGTTTGCCTTCCAGCCCAGCGGGGAATCATCAAGTTCTGGGATGAATTTGGCTACCTCTCTGCCAACTGGAACCACCCCCCATCCAGTGACGTGCGTTACAAACGCCGGAGGTCCATGGAAATCCCCACCACCATCCAGTGTGGTGAGTCCGGGGGTCACAACTTCTCCTGACTCCTTCCCGTCATCGTCCATGTCCCTCTGTCCCCATGCTGGCCTCTGGCTGGACTGACATTTATGGTCTTCTAGTCCCACTGGGGATGGGAGTCTGTTCAGTGCTGTCCTTGGGAGCTAAGTCTGCCTGGAGGAGGGAGAGGGGCTGCGGGTGGAGAGTTCACGATATGAAGTTTCCATCCTTGCTGGTGTCACTGTCCCTGAGAAGGTCACTGTTCTGTAAGAAAGGCACTGTGGAGCCAGAATGAAACTGAAGGGCGAGTCAGGGTCGTCTGTGCTTGGGCCTGGCTGGGCGGAGCCTGACCACAGACACGGTTGGTAAGCATGGCTGACTTCAGTTTGGCTGTGATTTCTGTGTTACAGATTTGTGTCTGAAGTGGCGGACCCTCCCCTTCCAGCTGCATTCTGTGGAAAAGGAGTATCCTGACACCTGGGTTTGCTCCATGAACCCTGACCCTGAGCAGGACCGGTGAGCACTTTTCTCTAACGAATTGTGGTGCCTCCATCCTCTTGCCACGTTCTCCGCTCTCTGGGTCAGTAACTCGCTACGCTTCTTGAGGTCAGGGCTCACATCTTTCCATCTGTCTTGCTGCTCGTAGTAAATGTCCAGAAATAAGAATGTAGGTGTGTCCTGCAGTGAGTACTAACTCCTTGAACTTGGGGATTCTGAGGTGGTTGCTCTGATGAAGGCGGTGTGAGTTAGCTGAGGAGGAAGGGCCCTGCCCTGCTTGGAGCCTGTTTTCCCACAGCCTCCTTAGCACTTTCTCTGCACAGGTGTGAGGCTTCTGAGCAGAAGCAGAAGGTTCCCCTGGGGACGTTAAAAAAGGACCTGAAGACACAGGAAGAGAAGCAGAAGCAGCTGACGGAGAGAATTCGCCAACAGCAGGAGAAGCTGGAGGCCCTGCAGGTACGTGATCC
The DNA here is from genome assembly GCA_963693515.1 of Pipistrellus nathusii. NCBI lineage: Eukaryota > Metazoa > Chordata > Mammalia > Chiroptera > Vespertilionidae > Pipistrellus > Pipistrellus nathusii. Next base: position 2,767,852 of record OY882876.1, read on the forward strand.
TGGGCAGAAGGCTGAGCAAGGCCGTGCCATCTCTGTCTGGGGTGGGACAGGGCCTCTCGGTGGCGCCCCTGTCCCCTCGGGCTCAGTTTCACTCCCAGTCACCCAGGAGAACTGCCAAAGCTCCCAGCCCCAATCTCCAGGCACACTGGTTCCCAAGTGTGCCCTGATTATCTTTCTAGACACTCAGACTGCTTTATTTACACATACAAAGTGGTCCAATTCATTTATAAATGTTTTAAAGCTCCAGAAAGTGAATAGTTTACCTTAGAGGTAACAATCACTAACTGCACATCCTTCCAGTTTTTAACTGCCTGCATTTTTTAATATGTTTTACTGATTTTTTTTTGTTTTGTTTTTTTGTTTGTTTGTTTGTTTTACTGATTTTTTACAGAGAGGAAGGGAGAGGGATAGAGAGTTAGAAACATCGATCAGCTGCCTCTTGCACACCTCCCACTGGGAGTGTGCTCGCAACCAGGGTATATGCCCCTGACCAGAACCAAACCTGGGACCTTTCAGTTCGCAGGCCAAATGTTCTATCCACCAAACCGGTTAGGGCTGTACATATATATTTTTAATAGAAATATGAAGATTATGATGTTATGTGATGTATATACACACACACACATTTTCAGTGGATAATTAAATTCTGTGGCTTTTAGAAACTATTTCTAAGTTATTCTCCTGAAGATCTATTAACTTTGGGGGGCGTTTTTTAGTTTTTTTCTTTTTGTGTTTTTTTTTTTTTTTTTACCAGCAGTACATTTATTTTTAAATATTTTTAAATATTTCTGCAAATTTGATTGGCAGAGGTATACATTTTTTAATTTGGGTTTATTTCATATTTTTAAAATTGGACAGTCTTTCCACATGTCTGTCTTTCTTTTAGAATTGCTTATGCTTCTCTCACATTTTTGTGTTTTTCCCCGTTGAATTGTCAGGGTGTCTTAGGTATATCTGTGGCATCAGCCCTTTACTGTATGTATTTACATCAGCCCTTTACAGTATGGATTAGGAAAGCTGCTTGCTTTCTGGCTTCTGTGTCTGTGCAGACGCTCTCACTAACTCCGACGTCTTAGGCGTGCCTCCTGCATGCTGGGCCCGCCTGTCCTTCTTGGCCTCATTCATCAGGCCTTTCCCACCTTTTTTTTTTTTTTTTTTTTTTTTTTTGTGGCTGCTTTAATGGGAGCTTAGTCCAGTCTCTCAGTTCCTGGATTAATCATAGAATCCTGCAGTTTGCAGATGGTTAGTGTCGGTGTGTTTTTTGGGTCTTCCCAGTGAGAATGGGAGGCTGGCAATAGTAGGGCTGTGGCCCCGGTTTTCCTCCCCGCTGTCCCAGAGCGGTTGCCTGAGTATGCCAGGATAGGTAAACAGCTCGGTCCTCACGTTTGTCCTGCAGAAGACCACCCCCATCCGCTCCCAAGCTGACCTGAAGAAGCTGCCGCTCGAAGTAACCACTAGACCTCCCTCCGAGGTGAGGCCCCGGGCAGGAGCGGCTTTCCCTCGGGTTCGTGTGCTTGGAGCAGGCCTTTCACTCTCTCCGCTTCCTTTAGGAACCTGCACGCAGACCTCAGCGTCCACGCTCACCTCCTTTACCTGCTGTGATCAAGAATGCCCCGAGCAGACCCCCTGCCCTCCAACCTCCCAGGCCAACCAGGAAGGCTCCTGTCATCAACAGCATCCCAAAGCCGCCTGCCCTGGCAGCCCGGGAGGAGGCCTGTACGTCCAGGCTCCTTCAGCCCCCCGAGGCACCCCGAAAGCCTGCTAACACTGCAGTCAAGACGGTGACGGTGCCTCGGTCCACCCCTCCGGTGCAGCCGCCGACACCATCTCCACTGCCCAACTCCAAGAGCCCTCGGGAGGTGCCCTCCCCCAGAGCCGCCAAGATGCCCGTGGTCAAGAGGCCAGAGCCGCCTAGTAAACCTGCCCCGGTGAGATGATGCTCTCCGCCTCAGCCCCTCGGGGGTAGGCGTGGAGCTGGGCGGTCAGTGTCTTCGTAGCTGAAGGGACTTGCTCAGGGGCTCAGAACACGTGGCTCTGTTTATTCAGGGAGCTTTTCCCTGCTCCCTCCAAGGTGTGGGCTCCTTATGCTATAGCATAGGTTTGTGGCCTGGTGACAGTCTCCTGAGCTCAGTGGTGGGTGCTGTGTCTCAGGGAGGTCACAGCTGGCCCAGGAGGGAATGAACTGAGAGCCTTCCCCGGTGACAGCTCTGAGCTCAGGCCCTCAGGGGCACAGGGCCTGGAGTTGCTCGGTACCGAGCAATGCCAGGTGTACTTTGCCCTGGTGGAGACAGAGAAGCATACAAGCTTCGGGCTGAAGCTCCTTCAGGCCGGATAGAAGCTTCACGCACACCAAGGACTGACATGGCTGCTCCTCTTCCCCCTCTTGCTCTAGGCCACCCATGGTCGGAAGCGGGCTATCGATGCCTCTGATGAGGAGGAAGCTGAGGAAGAGGCTGTGGAGAGGAGGGAGAGACCCAAGCGGGGCAAGATCACTGTGAAGGAGGAAAAGAAGGACCTGAGTGAGGTAGGTGGTCGAGGGGAAGTTCTCAGCAGTCTGCACCGGCTCCGTTTGCGCTGAGGCGTGAGCCTTCCGGAGCGCAGTTTACAAAGATGCCGGAAACGTGTGCCAGGTAGGGTCCTGAGGGGGACCGAGTCCCAGGTCTGAGGTCACATTGACACGGAATCGGGGAGGTTTAAAACCCTTGCGTTCTGTGTCCATGACAGTCTGTCCCTTGCCTGCCAGCTTGTTTATAAAGGTGATAGAAGCGTAGACACCTAAGCTAGAGGTTTAATAAGCACGTCCTGGTGATGTGAGCTGCCATGTAAATCAGCATGATGGTGACAGCTGCTGACCCTGGGCAGGCAGCCACGCAGAAGCCTGCTCTCCAGGGGCGCTCACACTCTGCTCTCCTCATAGCTATCAGACAGTGCTGAGGAGGAGGACTCCGCTGAGCTCAAGAAGGCGCAGAAAGGTGAGTGGAGGGAGAGGCCTGGCCGCCTGTGGGGAGGCGGGAAGTGGGGCTCAGCCAGCAGCCGCTCCCCCTCCGTGCTCATGGAGGCTCCCCTGGCTCTGGGCTCTGGTGCTCCAGTGGTTTCAAGTCCAATTCCTAGAAAAACTCTGAGGAAAGCACACCCTGTGTGCATTTCAGCACGAAATCCTTGGCATTCACCTCTGGCACTCCTGCTGCTGCTGCTCTGTGGAACTCGTACGACAGATTGGGGAGGAGACCAGGGTCACTGGGCCCCATGTCCCTGGCGTAGAGGGGACAAGCACCCGGGAGTTCTTGTCCCTGCAAATCCTGGGGTGACCTTTCTTGAGGTGTCTGACTGAGTGGGGGACTCTGGTCAGTTTTCTGACTTCTGCTCCTCCCCGTTCTCAGATAAAGGTCTGCACGTGGAGGTGCGTGTGAACAGGGAGTGGTACACCGGCCGCGTCACAGCGGTGGAGGCAGGCAAGCATGCGGTGCGGTGGAAGGTGAAGTTTGACTACGTGCCCACAGACACAACGCCGAGAGACCGCTGGTAATGCCCCCGAAGAGCCGGTGGGCAGCGTTGGCCCGGGCAGGGGGGGCGGCCTCCCATCCGGGGAGCTGGGGATACACGTGACAGAACGGCGTCCTCTCCAGGGTGGACAAAGGCAGCGAGGATGTGCGGCTGATGAAGCCCCCTTCGCCGGAGTACCAGACGCCTGACACCCAGCAGAACGGAGGTGAGGAGGTGGAGTCCACAGTGGCCAAGCTGGTTGAGGCCCAGCCGTCTGTGGCCGTGCCAGACGCCTCCACTTCCGAATGCGTCCGCATTGAGCCTGACACCACCGCCCCCAACTCCAACCACGAGACCATCGACCTGCTCGTCCAGATCCTCCGGTGCGTGCCGTCCCGCTCCGGGGCCCAGCGGCTCTCCGCCTGTCCGCGCCATTCTGACTCCTTGTCCCGCCTGCTCTCTCGTTCAGGAATTGTTTACGGTACTTCCTGCCTCCAAGCTTCCCCATCTCCAAAAAGGAGCTGAGTGCTATGAATTCAGATGAGCTGATATCCTTTCCTCTGGTGAGTCTGGCCTGACCTTCGGTCTCGCACGCTGCGTGCCCCCTCGGTGCTTGCGAGAGGAGACTTCACCCTGTGGAAAGAAGGGGCTTAGCTGGACATGACTGTGGTCCTGAGTCCTCACTGACGGACAGAGGCCAGTGCTCGTTTAGAAGGGCCTGGGGACCCTGTGAGCTCATGCGCCCCCTCTCCCCGCCCCCCACAGAAAGAGTACTTCAGACAGTACGAGGTGGGGCTCCAGAACCTGTGCCACTCCTACCAGAGCCGCGCCGACTCGCGGGCCAAGGCCTCGGAGGAGAGCCTGCGCGCCTCTGAGAGGAAGCTCCGTGAGACGGAGGAGAAGCTGCAGAAGCTGAGGACCAACATCGTGGCTCTCCTGCAAAAGGTGCAGGAGGTGAGCCAGGCAGTTCTCATTGCAGCGGGACCACCTGGTCTCGGGGGGCGGGGGGGGCTTGGGCACCTCTTGCTGCCTTCTCCCCACTCGCAGGAACCTGTGGTTTCAACCCTGGCGGCACAGCTCCTGACCAGGAGGGCTGAGGTGCGGCTGCCTGGGCCGCCTCCCAGCCAGGCCCGGTATCACGCTTTGCCCTTGTTAGACATGTTGATGGACAGCTGCGTTTGAGACTCCTCCCAGCCATGAACTAGAAGGTCTCACTTTCCCAGATGCCGCCCAGATGGGATTGGGTGGCCTCCGAGTGGAGCCTGCCCTGTGGGCTCTCAGTCCTTCACCAGGCACTGAGCACAGGGAGGGCCTGCTCCCCTCGCTGAGGGGGCCGGGGCAGCCCGCCAGGCGGTCCCTCCCTCACAGCCCGACCCTCCAGGGCAGGAGCTAGGAAACAGACTGAGAGAGAGAGGGCAGATAGAGGCCACCTTCCCAGGCCGTGAGGGTGGTCTCTGAGGAGGTATTTGAGCCGAGATGGAACAGTCAGAAGAGTGAGTGTGAGTGCTGCGGCGAGAGGACCAGGCCCACCCTCAGGAGGAGTGGGCTGGACGCGGGGCCTCAGAGGTGGGACGTCACTGGCATCACCCAGTCTGCGCCCTAAGACACTTACTCTGGTTGTTGTAGGAGGGCCTGGCATGGCTAGAGCTTAGAACCCAGGACGCCAGTGAGGTCCCCACAGTTTTCTGGGTGAGAGTTGCTGGCGGCCTTCACCTTGGACGATGACAGTGCGGAGGAGGGAGTGGGTAGATCTCATATCTGAGGGAGAGGGAGGACACGGGGTGATTCCTGAGGTTTGTCCTGAGCCTGTGGGCAGAGGGAAGGTGGTGGGAACACTGTGGTGGGGGGTCTAGCCGTGTTGTTTTGGATTTATTGAGCCCGGGAAGCCTGCAACACGTCTGCACAACCTGGAACTCTGTACAGAGGATTGGGGCGGGGGAGTGGACAAAAAGGGACAGGGCCACCAGCTGGGGGACAGGGCCAAAGCTCCTCAGGCCCCACCACCGTTCAGCCCCAGCTGACCCTGCCCGCTCTGTTTCAGGACATTGACATCAATACGGACGACGAGCTGGACGCCTACATCGAAGACCTGATCACCAAGGGGGACTAAGGGGCCAGCGCCCCGCTCCGGCCTCGGGCAGAGCCCCGGGTGCGCGGGGGCCGTTTGATGAGCGGGTCCGTGGACTCGCATTGGTTTGGCTCACTTGGGACATCTGTGCTTTTGGAGGGAAGACACTCTGATTCTTTGAATCTCCCTCCCTCCGTTTATAAATATTTATTTTTTAAAAGAAACGAAATGCTGCGCCTGCTGTGAGACTCCTTTCTCTGCGTGGCTCTGGGGCGTCATCAGGAGGAGGCTTGGCTCTGGGCGGCTCCTGTCAGGTCAGGGATGTGCCTTTGCCTAACCAGCGTGGGAAGAAAGACCCTCATTCAGCCTCCCGCTGCTGGAGGGGCCTCCTCAGTTGGCAGGGAGGCTTCCCGCCTCAGTATCTTGAGGTTCGAAGAGCAGACGGACGGGACACCGCGAACTGCTGGCCTGGGTGGCACCCCAAGTGTGTGAGCTCCTCGGTTTCTTTTAGGAAAGGACCTTGTGTGTGGAGGAGCCCCCGGCACTGGTGGTGGGGCCTCCGTCTGGTGGGGCGGCGGCTAGAGAGCCTGTTGCTGCTTTTTCCCTTATGGGTCCTCTGCACCTGCCCTCCCCTCCCCCCATGCCCAGCAAGGCCCCTGCTATGGGGCGGACAGAAGGGGGTCTCTAAGCCCCACTTGCCCACAGGCACAGGGGCGGGGTCCAGGATCCCAGAGGTGCCATGCCTTCCCTTCTGTCCCTCCGCAGTCTCTCCGGTCCAATACAAAGGCAGGAGTTGCTGAGTTTTCTCTTTAAGAGCTAATGGAAAAGTTCCGGTTTCACCTCCTGCCCCCACTCACACACACACACACACCCCTTTATTTGGAGACTTGGTTTTCTGAAGGCCATGCACACTGGCCTGTGATTCAAACGGGCACCTACCCACCTGAGGTCTCATGGACTGGGAAGCACTAGGGAGGGAAGCAGACCCCATGAATTGGGGATCTATCCACTTGTGCACGTGGCCAGAGGCGTCCCCGAACCACAACCCTGGGGGGGGGAGGGTAGTCTGGGGAAATGCCACCAAAAGTGGCCCTGGTGGCTTTGGAAGCTTCTCAGCGCTCTGGGATTCCTGAGGTGGTGACTCCTCCCTGGTCCGGTGCTCTCTCCACCCCAGGCAGCATTCGGTCCATTTTGTCCCCAACCTACTGTTGTAATCTGGAAGGAAGTTGTTTTTTCCTAGCCGGTAATACTCAAGCTTTTTATATACTCACTGTAATCAAAGTGCAATACTATAAACTCTACTGGTGAGCCTTCTGAACTCGGTCTGTTTCTTCTCTCAGTAAAATCTACTGCCTTCCTCCTTTTCTTCCCACCACGATGGCTTTAAACTGTTTTCAGATTCTTGCTCATCCCTACCGTCTTCATTGTTCTGGGTCTTCATCGTCAGCACCCACAGAACCGGAATTTCTTTAACGTCGTGCCTTGGACATGTGGATGCGCCCACTGTGCTGACGGCAGCCCATCCCCAGGAGAGCTGCCGTCTGTGGTGAGAAGATACAGCGCAGAGGACTTGGTGGGAGGGGGCGGTGGTCTGGCTGGCAGGAAGGCCCTTCCTTAGTTCAAGGCAGGAGATGGATGAGTGCAGCAGGGCGTGGTTTTAAGGAGTAGGGGAGGGAGGGGGAGCAGCTTTTAGTGTTTTTTTAAGTGGCACGTGCACATGGTAAACATTTCAACAGTATGTAAGGCTGGGCCATGAAAAGCAAGGCTCCCTTCCACCCTGGTCCTCTCTTCTCCCTGGAGACCGTGCCCGTCCTGAGCACACACCCTGCCCCGTTCCCCTTCCCCACTTGGTGTGTCTCGGAAGCGGCTTCAGAATAGCTCATCTGGGTCTGTGTTATTCTGAACAGCCACACAGCACTTCACCGACGTGGATGTGCTGTCACTGAACAGTCCCCTCGTTAGAAACATTTCGGTCCTCAACGCTTATGAAAAGTGCTGTGATGTGTGTGCATTAACTCCTCAGTCTGTATATGGGGTAAATTCCAGAGAGAGAAATGGCTGTCAGATGGTGGATATGTTAAAAACTCTTAACATACATTCCAGAAAAGACTTCCAATTTCAACTACACACACACACACACACACACACACACACACACACACGTCTGCATCTACCGCCTTCATGCTGCAGTCTCCTTTATTGACCCAAAAGGTGGAGAGTGATGGGTTTTGAGCTGGTTTGAACTAATTTAAGTGAGATTGAGCATCTTCCTTGTCCAGTTGTATTTCTGGTACAAGCCTGTAATTCTGAATTTTGGGTTAGGGACTCTACAGAAGAGTTTACAAAAATCAGATGAAGCCCTGGCTGGTGTGGCTCAGTGGGTTGGAATGTCTGTACCATTACACCAAAGGGTTGTAGGTTTGATTACCGGTCAGGGCACATAACCTAGGTTGTGAGTTTGATCCTCACTCAGGCATGTATGGGAGGCCACAGATCGTTTCTCTCCCCCTCTAAAACCAGTTTTTAAACATCAGGGACAAAGGCCTCAGTGAAACAATCACTTTTACATGATCCCCCTCCACCCCTGAGTGTCCCATGGATTCAGGATTAAAACCCCATTTTAGGATCAGTACTGTGTATATTGCCAGATCGGGACCAGGGTTCGACATCTTTGTTTACTAAAAGGTACGGGTTAGCAACAGGCTGAGGAACACTAGTTTCTCCTTGGCGTCCATCAGAATGACACTGCGTGCTGGCTCTTGTTGGTCAGTCAGTCCCCAGGTCTGCAGGCTCAGACCTGTGCGCTGGCCAGGAGGTCGCAGCTCCAGGACCTGGAAGTGTTTACGAATGATCAAAGCTCAGACTTGCTTGCCACGTGCAGAGAGCACAGGCTTGGCTCTGCCTGGTGCCTCCGCTGGCTCTGGTCCCTGTGGGGAGGTGGTTCTGCAACCGGGCCAGGCTGGAAGGGAGCTGCTGGCAGCCACCAAAGCCCCGGAAACACACCCCGGGTTCCCTGGAGGCGCTGCCTTTGTCGGAGACGGAACCCTGGAGGTTTCCTTGGGAACCGAGAGGCCACATTGCACTTGGTTCCGCAGACGAAGGGCTGCTGGCCAGGGGCAGGGCGCACTCAGGCTGCCCTCTGCCCATTCTCAGCTCTGCTGGCGCGCCATTTCCACGGTAAGCACCACAGACCAAAGGGCCTGGCAAGGCACATCCCTCTCCCCGACGAGCCGACCCGTGGCCAGGCCTGCTTTGCAGTCTGGTAGCTCGGAACGTGCCAGGCCCAACTAGGCTCCTTTTGAACTCCGAAGGCTTCAGGCAAATCCCTGCCCAGCCTGCTCCCCATTCCTTCTCCAAACAAAGGAGTCGGTGGTGGTTTCCCAGCTTAGTCAGCACGGGGCCAGTTCCACCTGAACTTTATCCAGAGGCCCCTACAGACTGTCATCTGGAGCTGGTGGCACTGAAGTTCGGTTAGTGAGTGGCCCAAAGCGCCTTGCTCTCCCAGCCCCCAGTCTTTGTCTCCAAGACTCACTGTCTCCATTGCTCAGCTGCTCCCTCTGCCCCATAGCCATCCTGCTGGCCGACTGACCGTTTGGCGGGTTTCAGTGTCCCCCAGGGGAGGGGCGCATCCAGCCTCCTGGGCCTGCGCGGCAGGTCGCCTGTGGCACCGCGGGGTGGCCTGGGGAGCGCACCGCTCGGGCTCTGGATGGAGGGCAGGGAGTCCGAACCCGGGGAGAGTCTGAGGACACAGCCCTCCTCTTGTCCCCTCTGCGGGGCGGCCTCCCTGGGGTCAGCCCACTCCTGCCCCGGCAGCTGCAGGGGTCGGGAAGCTGAGGCCGCTCTAAGCCATTCGCTGAATTTGCGCTCCTTCCCTGCGGCCATTTCCCTCTGGTGAAGCCCTGGACTCTCCCTCCTCTCCGCGGTGCCCCAACACAGGCCCATCGGCTGCCGGCCGGCCTGGGCCTGCACTGGCTGGACAGCCATGTGGTCAGGAGGAGAGTCCCGCGTTCCTCCCGCTAAATCCGGTCAGAGCCTGAGCCTGAGGGCTGGCTGCAACCGGCCCAGGGCCCGGCCACCTCCAGAGGCTTTGGGGGATCAGCGTTCAGCCCTGTGGGGCGCCGGCCTTCTGCGGACCCAGGAGGTGACTGCACAATCAGTGGCGCCTGCGCAGTGTGCCTGCCCCGCACGCACGCACGCACGCACGCACGCACGCACGCACGCACAGCTGCGTCCCGCGCATGCGCCCTGGGAGTATCGGAGCCGCCCACGTGGCGCTGGTTGAGGGGCGGCGTCCTCGCCCCGCGCTGCTGCGGGGAGAGCGAGGTGAGCGGAGCGCGTGTGCGGGGCGGACACAGGGCCCCATGGAGGGGCCCCAGCGCCCAGGGGAGGATGGCCTGGCCCAGCGGGGAGGGGAAGGCCGGCGGGCAGAAAAGGGGGGAATCTCTGGAGTTAAGCCCGAGCGCAGACGAAGCCTTTCCCCGCGTGGTTTCCCAGCTTGTGGGGTCAGGGCAGAAGCCCTTCCGGCGGAAGTCCTCGGCGCCCTGGCACCTGCGGGCAGAAGACCCGGAGGAGGCTGCCAGCACGTCCCCAGGTCAGTTTCCCGAAGCCTCTCTGCACCGAGGTCTCCGGTTTCACAACTTTGGCTCCTTTTTGGCTGATTCTTGGCTTGATGGATGGTGTTTCTGGAAAGGTCACCATTTTGGGGGGTTTTGAAGGTTTCCTTTCATGCTTTTAAAAGTCCTGCCCGCCGCCAGCCTGGAACATTCTTACGTTTTGTTGCAATGTTTTCAGAATGTTGCGCCAGTGCTCCCTGTGGGATGTATTTAGGACAAGCAGGTAAGGCAGGGGCCAAGCTTTGTGTCCCCCCCCCCCAAAAAAAAAAAAAATGGGAATCCACTTGTGCCAGCCTCATGTGTGAAATGAACTACCCTGGTCACTGTCTGTGGTTTTGGACCTGTTGGGTTTAAGATGCCCTTTAGGCCAATGGAGGCATCCCGTCATTAGGCGATTCCAACGGGAGGGGTGAGATTCTAGCCGAAACTGGAATTTTGGGCACCCTGAGCATCTAGATGGGTCAGTCTCCTGTTTTTCTTTGAAAAATGTTTTCCCAGGCTATTCTTAGAATGTATTCTCTCACATGAAATTTAAAATCACTTTATTCAGTTCTCTCCCATTCTTGCCAAAACCAAAAATTCTATTGGGATTTAAACAATTGCATTAAATTCAGATGTAAATTTTGGGAGCGTTGACATTTTTATGATCCTAAAGCTCCCCAGACGATAAAAATGGTCTCCATTTGTTAAGTTTCTATTAGATCCCCCAATAAGATTTTTTTTATTTTTTTTATATGGGTTCTATACTTTTTTAATTAAACAACTCCTATTTTATGGTTTTTGTTATTGTGAATGGGATATTTTTCCCATCTCTATCCCTGATGGTTAATATAGAAAAAAAGCTAATGGTTTAATATAACCTACTTCCTATCTTATGAACTTGGATAGTTTTTAAAAAATAAGCCTGTGTTTTGTAGATACAGCCTGCCTGTTTGCCAGGATACCACTTTAGTTGCTAGTTTGCGGCAATTAAATAATTATCCGCATCTTGTTTCTGAGGTGGGTTGAAAGCCACGTGTGTTGTGGATGGAATTCACCTGTTAACAGTTGAGTAGGATGTCGGCTGTTGGTTTTGGCAAATGGCCTTTAAAGTGTAGAAGTAGTTTCCTTCTGGTTTTTACATTTCATTTTTCGATTACAGTTGACATTCAATATTAGTTTACATTAGCTTCCCGTGTACAGCATACTGGTTAGTCATTTCTGTAATTTATGAATCGATCCCTCCATAAATTTAGTAACCCAAAGTTACTACAATATTATTGACTATATTCTCTGTGCTGTACTTTACCTCCCTGAGACTTTTAAATATATATATTTTATTGATTTTTTTACAGAGAAGAAGGGAGAGAAAGAGAAACATTGGTGAGAGAGAAACATCAATCAGCTGCCTCCTGCACTTCTCCCACTGGGGATGTGCCCGCAATCAAGGTACATGCCCTTGACCGGAATCGAACTCGGGACCCTTCAGTCCAGAGGCCGATGCTCTATCCACTGAGCCAAACCGCTTAGGGCCCTGTGACTGTTTTGTAACTACCAATTTATACCTCTTAATCTCTTTCACTCAGTCCTTTAGCCCCACTCCCCTATGGCAACCATTAGCTTGTTCACTGTATCAGTGTTTCTGTTTATTTTGTCCTTTAGATTCCACATACGGGTGAAATCATATGGTATTTGTTTTCCTCTGACTGACTTATTTCGCTTAGCTTAAGACCTTCTAAGTCCATCCATGCTTCAAATGGTAAGATTTCATTCTTTTCTTTACGGCTGAGTAATGTGCCATTGTACATGTGTGCCACCCCTTCTGTATCCAAGGTAAACCTCATTAGGCCTGAGGGTTTAATAAGTTTCTGTAAGATTGGTTATTTCTTGGTAATCAGTGTCTGGAGTTTTGGGCACCCTCACACAGTGTGCATATGTGTGAGGGAAGATTTTTCACTGATTTAAATTTTAAAAATGGTTTTAATTCTGTATAGGTTTTTCTGTGTTTTTTGGTTTTTGGTTTTTTTTGTCAGTTTTAAGTTACATTAGTTCTAGGATTTTTGTCTCAGTTTTCAAATAAGGTCACAAAGTTGTTCAGTATATCTTCATTTTAAAATATTGGCAGCATCTGTATTAATTTCCTCTTTTCATTCCAGATACTGTTTTTCGGTTCATTCATTTCCTCCCTCTTCTCTTCCTCCCCCTTCTCTATCTTGCTGATCAATAAAGTTGGCCAATTTTAGTTTTTATAAGAATCAACCTCAGCTTTCTTGGTTTTCTCTATTATGTTTGTTTTCTCATTTATTAACTTCTGATTTTTATTTCCTTCCTTTGAATTTATCCTGATGTTTATTTTCTTACCCAAATGAGATGGTCAGCTCATTTTTTTTAGCCTTTCTTCTTTTACAATGTGAGCTTTTAATGCTATAAGTACTCATATCCTACAAGTTTTGCTATATGGTATTTTAATTTTTTAAGAATATGTTTTTGTTGATTTTAAAAAGAGAGGGAGGGAGAGGGAAAGAGAGAAACATCAATGAGAGAGAAACATCTATCGGCGGCCTTCTGTCCTCCCCCTAGTGGGGGTGTGCCCTGACCAGGAATTGAACTGGCAACTTCCTGATGATGCTCAACCATCTGAGCCACACCAGCTGGGCTTAATTTTTAAATGTATTTTCGGATTTATTTTCTTCTTTGATACATGAGTTATTTAAAATTGTATTTCTTAGTACGAGAAAACTGTTTTCTTCCTAGTTGCCTGTATGTTACTGATTTTAAAATGTCTGCATCGTGTTCTGAGAATACGGTCTGTTTACCAGTGCTTTAAAATTTGCTGAGGCTCTATGACCAGCCCAAATATGCGACCGATATTCACCAACGCCCCACGTGTGTTTAAAAATCATGCTCTGCAGGTAGGTGTCACGCTGTTCTCATAATGTCAAATTTGTTAATTGTGTTGTTTGAAAGCTTGCTGACATTTCTGTCCCTGAGCTCTCGTTGCTGGGAGAGACACGTTAGAATCTCCCACTGGGGATTCACCTGTTTCTCCTGTGACCGTCCGCTTCACCCCACGTGCAGGTGCTATTGGGTGCCTCAGAGTTTTAGAGCTTTATGAATTTTTCTTTCGATCGTTATAAAGGGACTGTTTTTCTTTCTGGGACTTGACGTGTAGGGCTGTGTTTTGTCTTAAAGTCTTGTCTGCACACAGGCAGGCACCTGTACCCCGTTTTCTTACACTTGGCCTTATCGCACTTCACAGAACCGCCTTTTCATCAGCGTGGAGGCCAGACCCTCCTCCAGAAAAAGATGACGCTAGCTGAAGGCTCAGATGACACTCAGCAGTTTTTAGCAAGAGAGTATTTTTTAGAGATGTGCACATTTTCTAGATGGAATGCTCTTAACAGTTGGCAGGATAGAGTGGACAACCTTTACGGGTGCCGAGAACCCAAAACCTGTGTGCTTCCCTCTATGGTGATGGTTGTTCTGTCGATCTGGTCTGGACCTGAACCTACGGTATCTCCCAAGTGTGCTTGCATTTAAGGTTTAGGTGTGTCCTTGCAGATAGCATATAGCTGGATTGTGTTTTTATTCCATATATTGTTTTTACTTGGAGCACGTATATTTTGTGTGGTGATTGATGCGTTGTTATTGACTTATTGCTACCCTCTTATTTTGTAATTTTTAATCCACTTTATGTGCATTCCTTTTCCACTCCTTTTCTGCCTTCTTTTAGATACACGTTTTCTTCCTCACAGTGTTTTTCCCGGGTTTTTGAAATTTAGTATTATCCTTTGGTGATGACTGTCTGGTGGTTTCCATAACATTTAACACATCAAAGTCTAATTGCACAGACTCTTTTGTTTTCCTACGTTTTTGTTAATGTCTTCGCTTCCCTCTGGCTCCTGAGAAGGATCTCACTGGTGCTGCTGACATCTCCTCCTCTGATGATGTCACTTCTTTGTCTTCTCTCCTCGGGGGTCAGCGCTCAGCTTGCTGCTCTGTGAAGGTCATCTTTCCCCTCCCTCACCTGGCTGCTTGTGAGATTTTGGCATTTTGGTGTTTAAGGGCCTTGCAATTTCACTGCATTGTATCTAGCTGTGGGTGTCTGTCTATTTGCCCTGATTAGGATCTGCTGGGAGTGACTGTTTTTCATGAGTTCCCAGACATGTGTTAGGCAGTAACTCTTCAGAGACTGCTCCTGCTTCCTTTCGATTAGACACACTGGGCACTTGGCACTTTAGCCTCGTGTCTCTGACTTCTGACATTTTGTACCTCTTTGTGGCTGTGTTGCATTCTGGGTACTTTCTTCAGATCTCATATCCACGTCACTCTCTGTAGTTGTGTAATCTGTCATAAAGTTATCTTTACTGATTTTTTCCAATCTCTGGCTGTGCTGTAGTGTTTGTTGAATACTGAACTCATTTTTAACCTGCTTTTGTTATACCGTCTGGTCGTTTCATTACACGGGGGAGTTTTGTCTCATTCTGCTGCTGTTTGGGTGAGCCTGGCCTTCCGGGGCCCGTGTGTGTGTGTGTTCAGACCTAGGAACTGCGGGCTGCTCCTTCTTGCAGCGTCACACCTGGGGCCCCACCGGCCTGGAACAGAGGGGAGGCCCCGAGGGTTTCTCTGCTTCCCGTGGTGACACTGCGGGTTTGGGACCAGCTCTGTCCTCGCTGCAGGTTTTACTGGCTGCAACACCCAGTGCGGGCCCACTCCTGATTACATGTTCTTAGGGGATTTTTTTCTCCTCTGCTTAGGACTAACATTTATTAAAACAAACAATTTTCCTTATATTTATCAATTTTGGATTCACCATTATATTGAAGGCATAGTTTTTGGGGGGACCAGCTTCCTGGGGGACCCCTCCTTTTGGATGCCCCATTTTGGGCTGGGCATTCGAGGCCATGAAGCTTACTGCTGTGGGGAAGCAGGAGTTTCCTGGCCCCTGGGTTCAGTCTCCCGGTTCTGTCCCAGCTGCCCGGTGTCGCCTCGGCCCGGCTCCCGCTGGGCTCCCGGCTGGGGGAGCACCTGCCCTGTGCCAGGCCCTGGGCGCTGCGGCGTCACTTCCTGTCTCCAGCTTACAGCCCACGAGGCGGGGACACGGTCAGCACCAGCACCCGTGCTGTGCCAGCAGTGCCAGGGTGCCAGCTGTGCCAGGGTGCTGTGGAGGAAGAGGAAGCTGGGCGAGGGGCGCCCTGCATGTCTGGGTGTCTGCCGGTCCAGTCCCACCCGCCCCCGCCCGGCCCCTCTTGTTAAGAATCGCCTTAGCTGTGTCTGTGCAGTTGCTCTCCCACGTACATCTCACAACCAGCTTGTCGCGTTTAAAAAAAAGACTGATATAATCCTGACCCGGACTGTGTTGACTGTAGATTGGGTCCGTCCTGGGTCGCCTCCCCTCCCCCCCTCCCCCATTGCCCTCTGTCCTGGGAGAGCGGCCCCCCCACCCCCAGTCTGCGGGTCTCACCAGACCTGCCTCCCACGGGAAGCCGGAGTCCGGGGAGGAAGGCCGTGCGGGCAGCCTGGGTGTCGGACGGTGGTTAGTTTGGTGCCGGCCCCACCCTGTCCTCTCACCGGGCAGCGCTGGCTTTGGGAAGAGGACCATTGAGCCAGACCAGCTGCCCAGTCCTCGTACCTAGTGACCTGGGTTGCTTGGCAACCTGGGCCACAGAAGCTGCTAGGGCACGTTGTCAGACAGCTGTGTGGCTCACCGGGGCCTTCCCTGGCGGGGCCTGGTCCCACTCATCCCAGGTAAAGCAACCCCTGGATGCTGCCTCAGCCCTTACAGGTCTTCCTAAAAGCCTCTGCTCCAGACCCCATCCCATAGGTCTCCTCCCCTGTCCTCTCCTCCCTTCCCCTCCCCTCCCCTGGCCTCCCCTGGCCTCCCCTCCCCTCCCGCAGCCTCCTGCTGCCTGCTCAGGGGGCGACCAAAGCCCATGCCCTCCCCAGGCCTGTGGGCTGTTAGGTCTCTGCTCCACCCAGTGACAGGGGCCGGAGACTCCAATCCGAGGCGTTTATTGCCAGTCAGAGGGGCTCCCACAGCACAGCCCTGGGGGGACCCTAAGGCATTTCACAAGTTGGTGTTTTCACCTTTTTCTCTTATAAAAACCTCTTTCCCTTATAAAAACCAAGCCAGTCCCGAGTGTTCAGGCCCACACCAAAGCGGGAAGGGCTGGGGGTGCTAGGGATGGGACAAGGGGTCCAGGAGAGGGCAGGCTCGGCGGCAGGAGGGCCACACTCAGACAGGAGCGCCCCGTCTTCATCGTCTCCTCCTCCCAGATACCATGGAAATGTAAGCAAAATAGCTATTTTATATATATTTGTACATTACATAAATAGATCCGGCCAGTAAGAGTTGAGGGGTGCTGTGACGGGGCACCCC
This sequence comes from Pipistrellus nathusii, assembly GCA_963693515.1. NCBI lineage: Eukaryota > Metazoa > Chordata > Mammalia > Chiroptera > Vespertilionidae > Pipistrellus > Pipistrellus nathusii. The sequence continues at coordinate 2,784,374 of OY882876.1, forward strand.
AGATGCCAGGTCTTATGTCCAGGGCACCACCCCGGCTGATCGGAGGTTTGCTCTTTGCTGACGGGGGCCTGGCCCCGGGCTGGGGAGCAGCCCCTGCGTGGCCGAGGCCAATGCGCTCAAATCCACGCGGGCCCTCAGTGCTGCCCCCCACGGATGGCTCTGAGACGGCAGTGCTCTCCCGGGCCCAGGGCCCCTCCTGGCTTCCTCTCTGGGCTCCTGGGGGGTCTCTGTGTTGAGCTGCAAAGTGTCCAGACTAGGGTCTGCCTGGCTTCCTGTGTCTTAGAAAGAAGGGCTCTTGCCAGCCGTCTGCCAAGTGTCTTGGCTGGAAAGAGTGGAGGCTGTTTTTCTAAACAGTCCGAAGCGGCTCCCGGGGGCGGACCGGGGGGGGGGGGGGGGGGGCTGGTGGCAGGTCCAGCCCGGCAGCTGCCTGAGGGTGATGGGAGCCGGTCCCAGGGGGGCACCTGGGGCGGGAAGAACCACATCAGCACTTCCTCCTTCCCGGGCGGACGCCCCCGAAATGTTTTGTTAAAAAAAAAAAAAGGGAAAGAGAGAGGTGGGGCGGGGCCGTAAGGACTACATTGAGGGCCTTCAGTGAAGGGGCCAGGCCGGGCTCAGAAGATGTTGGGGCACATGTGCCAGTCCTGCTTCTCCTTGGCCTCCCAGTAGCCGCCCTTGTACATGCAGGCCGTCTCCCCGGTCAGCGGGTCCAGCCTCTTCTCGAACCACAGCGGCGTGTGCGCCTCCGTCTCCTTCTCTGCAGGGCGGGCACGGCGGGCGGTGGGCACGGGGCGGTGGGCGGGCAGCCTCCCCCTTGTCCGCAGGGAACCTGCTCCCGGGCCCCTTCCCGCCGCCTCACTGTCCTCACCATCCTCCCTCCCTCTCCCGCCGCCTCAGCCCTCACCATCCTCCCTCCCTCTCCCCGGACCCCTTCCCGCTGCCTCACTGTCCTCACCGTCCTCCCTCCCTCTCCCCGGGCCCCTTCCCGCTGCCTCACAGTCCTCACCGTCTTCCCTCCCTCTCCCGCCTGCCTCGGTCCTCACTGTCCTCCCTCCCTCTCCCCGGGCCCCTTCCCGCCGCCTCAGCCCTCACCGTCCTCCCTCCCTCTCCCCGGGCCCCTTCCCGCCGCCTCGCTGCCCTCACCGTCCTCCATGCTGCAGCCCCGGGCGCAGGCCTCGGCCCGCCGGCGCCGAGACAGGCGCTGCTTCTCCTCCAGCCGCTGCTTCTCCGTGTTGGCCTCGTCCCACTGCCCCTTCTCCATCAGCCGCTGGTCCGGCCGCAGCCGGCTGTCCGTGGGCGCCACGCCCTCCTCGTGCTCGTTGAGCGTCAGGGCCAGCTCCGAGAAGTAGTACATGTTCTCGGCGTTCTCCCTGCGGAGGCAGGAGGGCACGGCATGTGTCCCGGGCCCCCCGCCCGCCCGGGTGCCCGGACCCGGGGCCCCGCCCATCTCCCCGTCCAGTGTCCGCCCGGTGAGCTGGCAAAGCCCAGCTGCTCCATCCGCTGCTCTGGAAGGTCACCGGAAGGTGGTCCGTCTGATTAGCAGGGGATGCTTTTATCATTATAGATCGGTTAGCATTTCCATGACGCAGTTCTCTCTCACATCACGTTCTGGGTCTCTGTTAGGAGCATCGCCTGGTCCTTCACTTCCTTCTCCGTCTCCCCAGAGCCCAGCCCGGTTACTCGGCTATATTTCGTGCTGGACGACGGGACAGCCCCGCTCTGTCTGGGGACACATCGCAGCACCTGCTGGATTGCTTCCTCCCCCTTTAAGGTGCTCTCCCAGCACCTGTTCACTGTGGTTTGGGGGCATCAGACCTGCCCAGCTGTCCCCGGGGACATACTGGCCATGCCCTCAGCTTGGATGCTAGCTTGGCTGAACAGAAAAGGTACCACCATTTCTTTTCTTCATTACTCTGGAAACATGAACCCCACGCCAGCAGGGCTGCACTAAAGGCCGTGCCTCTGGCCGAAGGGAACCGGTCCCAGATGGAACATCTGAGATCTGAGATCTAAGATGCACGCGTGGAAAACAAACTCACGGACCCTGAGAGAACCGTGAATGCACACAAATAACAACATGGGGTGCAAAATGCAAACAAACTGTGACTCTGGATGAAGTGAGTCAAAGAGGCGTGAATGGAAGGAAACTTCCTCAAGACCCTCAGGCGGCCCGGAGGGTCCAGGCGGGTGAGACCTCTGGCTGTGTGAGTCCCAGAGTGGCCCCTGAGAGGACAGGTTTCATCAGAATCCCGGTGGGAAGGGAGAGGGAAGCACGAAGGACCCGGTGGGAGGGGCCCTAGAGCCGCCGAGAGAGGAGAGAACAGACTTCTGCCCGGGCCGCGTGCTCTGCGCCGCCCGCCGCCCTCGCGCCCCTGTGCCCACTCACGGCAGCGGGTACTTCCTCCACAGCGGCTTGGCCGGCAGCGTCTGGTACACGGTCTTGTGCTTGCCGTCCGTGCGGGGGCTGCTGGGGCTGCTGTGTATGACCTTGGCGTACTCCATCTGCTCGTCCCACGAGCCCGACAGCACGTAGTGGGCCTTGCCCTGGCCGTCGCTCACCACGCCCGTCACCTGTGGGCACGGGGGGCGCCGGCGTGGGCACAGGCCTCTCCGCCGGCCCGCCAAGGCTGGGAGGTGGCCTTGCTTACCTTCCGGGCCACCTCTTTGGAGAAGTAGCTGTAGGGCAGGAACTTCAGCTGGCACCGGTCCTTGGTCTTGTAGTTCACGATCTCAATGTCCCCCGACTGGGGGGAGAGGGCAGCGTCAGCGGCCGGTCCCCAGGCCCGGCCAGCCCCCGCTCCCAGGGCCGCCCTGAGTGACCTGGTCGATCCAGAGCTTGCCCACGATGATGTTGTGCACAGTTGAGGTGCTTTTCCTCCACACGTAGTGGTTCCCGCTGGCCTGGAATTCTAAGTGGATGGCACCTGGAGGCGACATCAGGGTCAGAGGTCATGGCTCCCCGTGCTGAGCCCCGCGACCCCAGGGTCCTGGGAGCCGTAGTCACACAGGCGGGAAGGGACACCGGCCGGGGAGGCTGCAGGAAGCCGGGGGCCCCCAGGGAGCCTCCCGCAAAGAAACCCGCCCCTCGTCCAGGAAGCTCTGCCGGGGCCCCGCTCACCCAGCGGCATGACGGAGAGGTACTTCCCCCGGAACTTGCTGGAGATGGTGATCTCCTGCCAGAGGCTCCAGCCGTTCTTGGAGAACACGTGGTGCGCGGCGGAGGGAGGGTGGTGGCTCACCTGAGACAGACAGACCCGCAGCGCGTGAGTGCGTGCGGGACACAGCCCAGGCCTGTCTCCCCGGCGCCCCCCCCCCCCCCGCCCCGTCCTGTCCCAGGAAGAACGGTCTGCGGCCCCGACCGCTGGCCTCCGGGGCAGCGGACGCCCGGAAAGGACCGGGCTCCGAGGGGAAGGCCAGGGCGTGGCGGCAGGTGCAGCCTGTGACTGAGCCGGGGCTGGGGGTCTCCGCCGCCTCTCAGGCTGCGAAGTGGGGGGAGGGCAGAGCCTGGGGGTCGGTAAGGGAAGGCGTTCCTCTCCACCAAGGGCTTTGGGGCCCACTTTCCGGTTAACCTCCCACTCCCCGCCGAGAGGCCTGGCGGGAGCGGGCTCACCTGCTCGCAGAGCGAGCGCAGGCCCATGTCCTCGAGGCGGTCCAGCTCGAAGGTCTCCCCGAGCATGGGGTTGAAGGGCTTGGCGATGCGGTGCACGGTGGTGGAGTAGGAGGACACGGAGAAGGCGGCCACCAGGCACATCTGCTCCACCGAGCAGGTGCAGAGCGCCGCCTTGTCCAGCAGGTAGTGGTACTCCAGGTCCTCCGTCAGCCGCTGGAGCATGGACAGGGGCTCGTTGAAGTTGACCTGCGGGTGGCGGGGTCACCGGGGGTCAGGCGGGGCCCAGCTGAGCCGGCTGCTCCCAGCAGGGCGCCTGGCCTTTCTCAGACGGCACCCCAGGGAGGGCCTCTGACAGCCGTCCAACGCCAGGCCCACCTGCTCGCCCCCCGCACCCCCCCTTCGTTTCCTCCTCGGCCCTCGCCACGCCTGACTGTCACTTTCCCACCAGCATGGCAGGGCCAGGGCTCTGCCTGCTCACAGCCACGGGAATGAGAGTGAGGGACAAAGCGGGCCTGGTCTCGCTCAGATTCTGAGCTGTTGAGCCGTTCTGCGAGTTTCCTGCTGAGAGCACCCGCCCGCCGCGGTGCTGTGCTGTGACCTGGGTGGGCAGGGTCTTACTGACACTCAGAAGGGGGTGCTGGTATTCCCCCCCCCCCCTTTGCAGAAATGGTCACGGAGGCTGGAGATGTGAAGGGACTTGTCTGGGGTGCCAGCCCGAGCCCTGAGCCTGCGGTGTGACCTCGCTGGGGGCGGGGCCAGGGACAGCTCCTGGCACAGGAGGGCTGCCTCCAACTCACAGCCCAAGCCTGCAGGCCCATCAGGTGCAGCCACACTGGGGGCCCCGAGACTGATCCCCAGAGCCCTCCCTCGGCGGCGCCCTCTGCTGAGGGGATGGCGGCGATGACAGGACAGCACTGTCCTGGGCCTGCGCCTACCGGCATGGGGATCTTGGAGAGCTCGCGGCCAATGCAGTTCTTCATGATGCTCCAGAGGTTAAGGCTGTAGTTGGGCTTGTCGGGGATGCGGGCACGCCTCTTCACTTTGGGGGGGCTCTTGGGCGTGAGTGAAGCGCCATCCAGGACCTGCCCGAGAGGCAGGGGGCGCATCAGCGGCCAGAGCACAGGGCCCCCAGGCCTCGTCCTCACCTCTGACCCGGGGAGTCCGAGGACCAGCTGCTGGCGGGACCGGAGGCAGCAGGCCCCGGGGCCCGCCCCTGGGCCCGAGCTCCAGTGCTGGCCTCCCTCGGCCCTCCTCCCGGTCCCCCTCACTCACATCGTCCTCCGGGGTCCAGTCCGTAGGGCCTGAGGTGCTGCCCTCAGTTTTCCTGCAGGAAACACAATGGGAGGCAGGTTACTGACAAATCCAAGGCCTCCCGGGACCTGGCCCCCCCTTTGCAGCCCCTCCAGGGAGATCTGAGGGGCAGTCCACCAAGGCTTCAATCCAATGGGGCGCCTCAGTTCAGGGTGCTCAAGTGGGGGGAGGGGGGAGGGACCCCGGGCGGGATGTGGAGGGCTCCCGCTCTGAGGCTGAGGCAGCAGATGCTCAGCAAAGCCCTCCCGAGGTGCCTGGCTGACCCAGGACCAGGCGAGGCTGGGGGGTGCCCTCTGGAAGAGCCTGCGGGAGCCGCAGGGTGCCCGCCTTTGCCCTCCCCAGGCCGGAAGTGCCCGCTCTCTGTGCCCACTGAAAGCACAGCCCTGATACAGACTGGGGCCTTTTTGATTGAAGGAGCGCAGAACCAGTCTAAGCCGCATGCCATCCGGCACGGGCCTGAAAGCAGCAGCCGGAGAGCCCACCTGTCCTCCTTGGCCTCGGAGATCACAGTGATGAAAGCGGTGGAGTCTTCCATGGCGTCAAAATACTCCGTATCCTCATCTTCCTCGCTGTCCTCTCCCTTGGACAACAAGACGCTCCCTAGGGGCGCGCGGAGCTGCCGCGTCATTCGCAGCCTCACAGCTTCGTCTCACCCCCCTGGTCTCACTCCCCCGAGGGGCCCAGGGCCTGCAGGACGCCGCACCCCAAGCTCTGATCCTACCTCCCCGACCCCCACCCCTCCCAACTTGGGCGCCTGGTCCCGATGAACCTGGCCGTGGCTGCCCTCACTCTGCTCTCCAGAAAGTGCTTGCCCGTCACTGCTCCGGCTCAGAAGCCTCCTTCCTTCCAGAGCCCCCCCCCCCCCCCCCCCCGCACCCTTCCCATCCTTCCACATGCTGGTCAGCCTGGGTGGCCTAGCTGCCCTCCCTGCCCTTCCCGGGACTCCTGGCACCGAGGGGACAGAGTGGTCACTGAACGTATCTCTTGAGAACTGGAACCCAGAACAAGGAGACCGCCGCCAGATGATGGCCGGCACGGGACACGAAGCCGGGGAGAGGCCGGCCAGGGTGGCCCAGGCAAGCCCGGCGGGCACGGGGAGGGGGAGGCCCGGCCTCACCGGGGCTGAAGCTCCTGCTGAGGTCGGGGGCGCGGCCGGACAGGCTGTTGCGGAAGGCCCGCTCCAGGCTGTTGTGCTGCTTGGCCAGCTGCTCGATGGTCTCCTCCAGGTGGACGCGCTGCTCCTGCTCATACTGCAGTGCCCGCTGCCATTTCCGGCTGTGTGCCTCCGCGAGGGCCAGGAAGTCCCTGCAGGCCTGAGGCGCAGCGTGTGAGCCCGTCTCCATCGCCCGCGGGCAGTGAGGACGGGCCTGTCTGCCCCTCGCACCTCTGCTGCCTCCCGGGCTGCCACGGGGCCCTGCTCTGCTGGCGTCCCCTCCCGGTGGCGTCCCCCGTGAGAACGGTGTCTGCCAGACCCTGTGCCCCGGCTCCCGGCAGCATCCTCCGGGGGGTGGGGGGGGGGGTCATCCCAGGAACCAGAGGCTCAGTCCCAGCAGCTCCTCTGCAAGACCCTGGGGCCCCTTCAGGTTCAGGGCTTCCCCGCCCTCCCTGAGGTCACGGTGCTGGGCCATGTGGCCACCCCTAAGCCCCCATAACCCGCTTCTCCAGAGGCCGGGATTTACCCCGACAGGTGTCCGGGCACAGGCTGGGGTGGAGGCCTTGGGGAAGGAAAGCAATCTCCTTACGCTTAACGGCTCTGGGCACAGGAGAGCCTGCGGCCGGGCTGGGTCCTCACAAGTCGGGGGCTATTTTGAGTTTGCAAATAACGGGTCTATAGGGCGTCCTGCTCCGGTGGAGGGCACGCACAGCCCCTGCAATGTGGGCGCCCTGGAGGGGGACCTGGCTCCCTGCCCCGTGGAGCCACGCCTTTGTCACCCGGGTCCCCATCCCTCCCCCACCATGCAGACCCAGTGACCCCCACCCCAGCTAGAAGGCACCTCCTGGCTGGGTCCGCACCGGCAGGTGGGAGAGGGTCGTGGGGAGGCGGTTATAGGGACCCCCACCCCCATTCCACAGACAGTGCACTGAGCTCTGAGCTCACACAGCGGGGTCGCGGAGAGGGTCACGAGCAATGATGTCAGGGAGTGACCCTGTTTAAGCACCAGGACTCGGCCCTGCCTGCCTCCAGCACCTGCCCTGCTGCTGGGGACGCTGCCTGCTGCGGTGACTTCCACCTCGCTGCCGCCGCAGGACAGGCTGGTGAGGAGCAGGGGGCAGGAGTGAGGCGCCCGGGACAGCTGTGGTCTCACTCTGGCCACAGGTGGCTGGGCTGGATACAAGATTGGAGCGCCACAGCTGCCTCCAGAGGGGGCAGGGCTGGGCTGCTGCCCCACTGCGCCTGAGGGCTCACAGAGCCGGACCAGGGCCTTCACCGCTGCACTGGAGGGCGGGGGGGGGAGTACTGTTGAGCTGCTCCAGTCCCTGGGGCTGTGGAGAGCCCAGTGCACCTACCTGTGTCCGTCCCCAATGCCCAGGGCTTCCTCTCACACTGCCACCCTTCGTCCAGCCTGGCCACAGCACAGAGGCAGGCGCTGGCCTGGCCCCGCCCCGCCCCGGGAATGCTGAGTTGGGCTGTGCACTACTGTTTACCCACTAAGCTGGATTAGGCTGGGGCCCAGCAGGGGGGCTGCTGGGGATCCAGGGAAGGCCTGGCTGGTCCAGGCTCTGAACCCACAGTCACATGTCCCCTGAGACTCTGCCACAACTGTCAGAGGGCTCCTGCCTGGCTCTGCCCACACCACACTTATTCTGAACCATGCATGGGGCAGGGAGCAGGCGGAATAAGGGGCCTGGCATCCGGACCCCTCACAGGACTGTGACCTCTCGGCCTCGGAGGCCTCAGGGGTCAGACAGCTGAAACCCAGGGCTCCTATGGGGCCCCGACTCCATGACCGTCAGGTGCTTGCCTTCCTCCCGCCCCTGAGGCTACAGAGAGGCCCTTGCGATAGGAGCTGTGGGCCCCTATCCCTGGGGTGGGTGGGAGTGAGAACCAAAAGCCGGGTCAGAAAGGTGGTCCCCACACGGGCGGGCCCTGCTCAGCAGGCCTGAGGGGAGGGGCTGAAGCTGCCACCGAGGAGACGGCCAGCCAGGCTGGGTGAGCTGAGCGGGAAGCTGTGCCCAGGAGGGAGGAGAACAAGCTAATCACTTGTGTGTTCCCAATCCTAATCCTAACAGTGACCACGCCACTCCCCAAATGTGGGCAGGCGAGCAGGGTCAGGGAGACCCAACGCTACCAGAAGCAGGGTCAGCTCAGGCCCCCAAGGCCCAGAGGAGGCCCTGAAGCTGGGATGCGAGTGCTGAACTCCGATGGGGTCCCTCTGCTCAGGACCAGCCAAGCCGCCGTCCTGTCCATCCACCGCCCTCCTGGGCCCTCGAGGCCGAGAGCTCCCAGGGCGGGCTGGTCATCTGCCTGTGCCCACTCACGTGGCACTCGGCGCCACCACCAGGGGCTCAATCCTGGCACCAGGAGGCAACTTCCACTGGGATCCGAACTCTAAAATAGCCCTTCCCACATTCAGAGAGCTCACTCGCACACTGGATCCAGCACCATCTGGCCGCCAGTTTGCCGACTGAGTTTAGACAGTTCTAGAATCTATTTTTACTCCTCTCCCTGGGACCCAATGCGCAAGTTCTGTGGGCAGCAGAGAGTGGTCAGCTGGGCAGGAACCTTCCCACGGGCCCCGGAAGGACGAGGCGGGGCCCTGAGGCTCTGGGGCTCTCTGCTCTGCTTGGCTGGGCGCAAGGAGCCCCACGTGGTCTCCAAACGGGAGAAACCTCGGTGTATCTAGCAGCCAACAGCGCCTGCTGACCTGGGTCTGGATTCCTCTGATGCCCCGGCCCTGGCTCTGAATTGCTGCCTCTGCACCTGCCCTCGCCCTGCCCCTCTCAGCCCGGTGTCCCACTCTGGCCTGCACCTCCCCCACCCCCGGCCTCTGCCTCCCCCACTGCACTTGGCTCTGCAGCCCCCTCCCAGCCTGGCTGTGCTGGGAGCCACTCCTGCCCAGACTTTCCTAAGTCCCTGCTGTCAGGATCTGCACCCTGTCCCGTCCAACTGGCCCTAACGCTCACACCGAAGTGTGACTCTCCTGGGCCTTTCTCGGTGATGTGTGGGCGGCAAAGGGCCCTTGAGGCGGGCCTGGTGGCCACCTCCCCGTTAGCCAGCACCCCTGCTGCTTTCTCCCCCACTGGGCACCTGGCCTCAGGCCTTCACTCGCCAGCTGGCTGCACAAACCTGGGAAAGGCCCGCCTGCGTCCTGCCCAACCTGTGGGGCCGACCAGCATGTGTAGGTTGGGTGGGGGATCAAGAGTGGGCCTCCCCCTGCTCCCAGCTGCCTAGACCCCCACCTGCAGGCCTTTCCGGGCCTGTTCTCTCGCCCCACAGCCCCTCCACCGGTCCTTCCCTCAACACCCAGCAGCAGCTGCAGCTTCTCCAGCCCTTTCCCCAGCCAAGCTGCCTCACCCTTAGGTGCCTCCAGGTGGGGCCGTTACCTGCCTCTGCCTCACAATAGCCCGGCTTCCAGCAGTGGCTGCTCGTTCCCTTTTCCTTTGCTAAAGGCAGAGCACCCTCAGGCCACATGCTCAGGCTCCTGACCGGGTTCCTGTTTCCCAGGCTTGCCTCCAAGTCACCCCAGCCTGCCTGGTTCAGGCTCTTCTCCCCCCGTCAAGACCCCCCCTCCCGTCCTGCCAGCTGCTTCCACGACCTCTGGTTCCATCCCACCAGCCTGTTGTTTCCTCCTAAGGTCTTCTAACCTCCAGCACACCCATCATCTCCATGGTTACAGGGCCTGGCTGGACCATGGAGGGCCTCCCATGCCCCTGTGTCCACCAGCAGCCGCATGCTGACCTGAAGTCACGGGGTCATGTGGTTGGAGTGGCCCGGGCGGGAGCAGTCTGCCTCGCTCAGCCCCACCTCCGGGGCCGGAGGAGCAGCTGGGGGAATGAACCTGCAGCTAGCCCGGTGAGGGGCCCAGCACTGCGGGAGCCACCACCACCACCTGCCACCAGCCCTCGGTGCCTTCTGGCTGAGAGGAGGGGGAGGAGGAGGAGGAAGGGTGGTGAACAGCTTAAGGAGTCCTGAGGGCGCAGGCGGCAGGGAAGTGGAAGTGAAAGTCACAGAAGCAGCACTTCCCTGGCCGGGCTCAGCCCCGGGCCTCAGAACCTGCTTCCCCAGGCCCATGGCAGGGGCTGGGGACAGTCACACCGCCCCAGGGCAGCTGGCCCCAGAATGACCAGGCAGGGCCCACAGGCCAGAAAAGGGCAAGCATGGGGAGCCCAGGCCAACCAGGAGGCTGCGTGCCAGGCCTGGTGACAGGTGACGGAGCCCTGGTCTTTGAGCACAGCCCCTGGGGATCACCCAGGGACCCAGGGCTGTGACCCTTGGGCAAAATGAGTGCACTGGGCCTCAGGGTGGGGGGGGGGCACCTAAAGAGCACAAAGGATGGTGACAAGGAAGCTTAAGGACACTGACTTCGTGTGGCTGATGTGAAAAGCACAGTGATGGGAAGAAAGGTCGCCCACCGTCCGGAGGCCTGTCCTCCAAGCCAGGGCACGGCTTCACCACAAAGATGAAGTTATAGGGAAAAGAGTTAACACTTGAATTTACTTTTTTCACTTAAAAAAAAAAAATACCCAAAGCACGTGATGGTAATGTATCCATTCCATCATTGTTCACCTAAACCACATGACTGGTCCAATGTTAACACACGACTGGCCCAATGCTACCACTTCAGCACGTCCCTGCTCCCAGGCTCCCGGTCCCCACACCCAGGCCAGCAGTGTGTGTGCGCGCATAGGTCACGGCGGTTCAGGCTCAGACTAGTCATTTCTGGTGCTGGGAGCATCCTAAAGACAGGCTGATTTGCAGTTACCCAAACAGTAATCCAACCAGGGAGCCGCTGGGCTGCCTTTGATCAGACTGACAAAATCACCCGTAAGGGAATTTGCCAGACACTAAGCGGCTCATTCATTTGCTCCTGCGTCTTTCATAACCGCGGGCTCACTGAGGCTCCCCCTGCTGGGCACGGTGCCAGGCATGGACGCTCCAGGCTCCAGGGGTTGGAGGGAGACTGCCCTGTCCTTGCAGGGAGGGCCTGCCAAGGTGCTTCAGTAGAAAAGCCCATGGGACGGGGAGCACAGACAGGGTGATGGTCAGCAGTAGTGGGGGGGTGGGGGACGTGTGTGTGTGTGTGTGTGTGTGTGTGTGTGTGTGCGCGCGCCTGCCCGGGCCCTCTGGAGAATGTGCGCCTGTGGGCTCTGGGTGGCGGCAGTCTCTTTCCTACATGCATGACCCAGCTCAGTGGGAGCGGACACCAGCACGGCCTCTCAGGCCAGCACCTCACTGTGGTGCGTGCACCTCGATCCCCACGGAGCGCAGCCCCATGCCCCTCCTCTGACTCCTGGTGCCAGAGCTGAAAGCGGCGTCCCCTCCACCCCGGGGTCTGTGTTCCTCCCGGACAGCTCATTCTGCACTCACACGGCACGCTGCTCTCGGCTGCACACACAGGCGAGCCTGGTGCCTGGCAAAGCTGCTAGCGCCGCCAGCTGAGAGGCTCATTATCTGGGGAAATCCAAAACTGCTTACTCAAGACAGTCATGACAGAGTGGCCTCCGCCTCCGCGGGGGGGAGGCAGGGCTCCTGGGTGGATGGGGAAACAGGAACGCACTGTAGAGTGATTAAAACTTAATCCGTGCTCAGGGAATGCGGGGCCTGGGCCCCTAGAGCCGGGCAGTGAGGATCCCCGCGGGCTGAGAGCGTGGTCACAGGGAAACTGAGGCGCAGACTGACGGCAGGGCCGGCACAGGCAGCCCCAGAGCTGCAGCCCCGCAGCCTCTAGACATGCGGCCCAGCCACTCCCTAAGCATGTGTCCTCCTCACTGCTGTTTCTGGGAAAGGGGGTGCCTCCTCAGCCCCAGGCCTGTGCGGCGGGAGCAGGGTGGGTGGGGGTCCACTAGCCCCCCAGGCCCAGTCCACCTCAGCCTCACCTGGGGTCTTGGCCTGAGGTGGACTCCAGCCTCCATCTTCCCCACCTTGGTGTCGGGCAGAGAGCCTGGTCCTGGCTCCGCCCCTGCTCCGCCCGCCCCTCCCCGGCTCTGGAGGCTGGACCCCCACCTGGGGCTCTCCCAGCACCAGGACTGCCCACTGCCTCTGGTCAGCCCGATGGCCTGCCTGGACCATGTTCCCTGGGCCTGGGCCACCCCCTCGGTGTAGCCTCCTTTCTGACTCGGGTTTCCATCCGACAGAAGGCGGCCCTCGCCCGGCGCCCTCTGCGAGGATGAGGTCACACGGGGACCCGGAGTGCAGGAGGCGCCTCGCCTCGGGGGGGGGGGGGGGGGGGGGGGGAGCCGGCCAGGACGGCAGCGGGGTGGGGGGGCACTCACGTTGATCATAGCATTGGTCGTGATGCGGAAGAGGGTGGCCCGCTCGTTGACTGCCTTCAGCTTCTCGCTGCTGTCGTAGGGGATCCGCAGGCCGTCCAGCTCGTTCAGGGAGCGCGTCAGCGCTGCGCCGTGCTTGGCCAGGAGGTCGTTGCACGTGCTGAGGTCATCGAGCTTCAGGGAGAGGTTCTTGATGGTGCTCTGGAGCTCGCTCTTGTCCGTCGGGGAGGTAGTGTCGTCCTCGTCGTCGTCGTCCCCAGAGTCATCTGCAGAGAGAGACAGTTGCCATGGTGATCACTGATACTGACAGCATGAGGGGCCTGCCGGGCTCGAGGGAGGAGAGTGCCCTAGATGGTGCCAGTCCCTGCCCCTCCCTCCCCCGCCCCCCCGAGGGTGAGGTGTCCCCAGCCTTCCTGGGAGGGCACAGGCCCTCTTGGGTAGTGGGAAGGGATGTAAAGGGGGACCGAAGAGGTAACTGAGGCCCAAAGAAGTGAAGTCACGCCCCGGGCCACCAGCTGCCTCCAAAGCCGCTTCCTTCACACCAGGCTGCCGGGCCTCGCCTGCCAGGTGGATGCTTACCTCCCCACCACCTCTCAGCTGCCCAGTGCCCTTTCCTGGGAATCTGGGGTGCCCTAAGTCCTGGCCCACTGCAGCCAAGTGGTCCCAGAGCTGTGGGGCCCCGGGGGGGGGGTCCCGTGGGAAGGTGGTCTGGGCCCTGCTGCTGCTTTAGTGCAGAGCACGGGACCACCAGGAGGCTGCCACGGGCTGTGGGGGCAGAGCTGGGGGCTGCTCAGGGTCTGAAATGCCTCGTTTCGGAAATCCTCAGCGAGAAACCTTTTTTAGACAAAGGAAATCTGAAACCCAAGATCCGACCATTTTTTTAAAAGGTGCCTGCTGTGAAAGAATAGACTTCTTCCCGCAGTGGGCAGGATGTGTGTGGGTGGCCACGGTTGAGTCACTGCCCTGAGCATGCCCCGAGCAGGTGGCAGTGCCGTATTGAGCAGGGGTGGGGGCAGCATGTATTGCACACTTAGAAGGAGCAAACCCACACTGGCAAATGGATGAAACTCAGAGATGCAAGCAGAACGACTTCATGTGACCGCCCTCAAGCTGGAGGAGAGAGTGGACAGCACTGAATGAGCTGGGCTTTCTGAGGGGCAAACCTGCAGCTGCCCACATGGGCCAGGAACTAGCTCCTCAGCTTCCACTGCCCACTGTCCCCGCTGACGGGGACGCCCTGGGTGGCAGATTCAGTGCAAAGCAAGGAACACGCTTGTACTTATGAAGCTGCTAAGGCCTGCTGTTCTCAAGCTTATGGCCTTGGGGATTTGGAGCTTTTATCACCCAAATAGACTCTCTGTTCCCACTTCCCACTGGGAATAAAATTCAGCGACAGTGAACATCTGAGAGGAACCAAGAACTGCAACACGGCAGACACCGAGCTGTTGCCGGAGGTAAAACCCTACAAAGATTTTGCAGCTGTGTTAACGCAGGAATAGCAGGGTGCAGACAGAGCCAACTCTAGTCATAAAGGAGTCCCTCCTCCCAAGGCCAGGATTTAGTGCACTCAGCAGCTCTCAGGAGGGGCCCCCAGGCTGCCCGCATTGTGAGGTGCCTGCCTTCCTTGGCTTTTGGCACAGAATTCCTTCCTCCATCCTAAAAGCTAGCAGAGTAGCATCTCCCAATATCTCCCTCTGACTCTGATCTGCCTGCCTGCCTGCCTCTTATAAGGACCTTTGCGATTATGTGGAGCCCACCTGGATAATCTCCCCGTCTCAAGGTCCTTAACTTCACCACACCTTCAAGGTCCCTTTGCCATAAACATAACACAGTCACAGGCCCCGTAACAGGATTTGGGCACCACTGGGGGGCGCTGGAAGGCATGTTAGGATCTAATCGGGTGGAAAATCAGATGGTGATAGATAATAAATTGTGAAAACCTGGCAGGCAGATGGAAAACACAAGCCGGAATACCAGTGTCCTCTTGACCTTCATGACCCTCTGTGGCCCACGGCCCCTCCTCTCTCCCTGGCAACCAGCACAGGGGTGTGGAGGGCAGCGGGCACCCTGTGACCACATGGGATTCTCCGGCAATTCCCGCAGGAGGGGGGGCGCAGGGGTTGCATCCTCACGAGGGCAGCTGTCAACAGGACAAGGGGAGCCTCAGGGATGGGTACCCTAGATATAAAAACTGAGTCTGGCTTCCATTCTACCACAGCTGCAGGGCAAAAACCTCAGCCCTCAAACCCGAAGCTAGAGGGCATCCTCTGTGGCGGAACACTCACCAGGACAGACAGACACACACACACACACACACACCACACACACACACACCACACACACACACACACCACCCCCCTGCTGGCTAGGAGGCCGGGGCACATTGTCAAAGCCGCCAGCCACCTGGAGGATGGAGAGTAAGCGCATGAGCAATGCTAGGCTGTGGGACGCCCACGGAACCAGCGCCCCCTCCTGGACAGGAGGCTGACCCCGCAGCCACACCGCATCCTCGGGAAGACGAATGGCTCCGGGGGCAGGCCCACCTCCCGCCAGCAAACAAAGCTCGGCAGCGTGGCGCAGAGATGGGCCAAAAACAGAGGCGCGCGCTCCAGTCACGGCGTCTGCTGTGCCGCTGAAGACGCCCGGCCGACCTATAGCCCCAACTTAACTGGGGCTTCCACGGGGTCTCCTGCAGTGAATGGGGGTGCCCATTCCAGGTCAAGCACTGCGGGGTGCCTTCGCTCCCCAAGGCCTCTGGGCTCACTCCCCGCTGCTGTCCAGGTTTAAGTCTTACCCCAAGGGCCCAGGGAACATGGTGGGCAGGTGCAGGAGGGCCGGGATACTACTCCCTGCTCCCCTGCTGTGAACTGATTGGGCTGCGGGCACTCGGTGGGCACGGGAGGGGCAGGAGCTGGAGCACTGGCACTCTCCTCCCCCTTCTTTCACCTGCTGACATCCAGCCTCGGGCTCCCGATCCCCAGTGCCCTGTGCTGCCTGCTGGGCAGCCAAACTGTGAGAGAGAAACCCCTCTCCTTCTCCTTAGACGGTTTCCTTGTTTCTATGTTGGCCCATTGAACACCGTTCAGCTTGGTGTGTTGCTCTCATCTGTGTCCATAAGCTTCCCCCGGTCCCTGAGACTCGGCTGCTGTAGCAGCTGCTCCACATCCCTCTGGGGTATGAGCCGTGGCCTCCCCGTCACACCGCTGATGGGGCCGAGGCAGGAGGACTCCGTTCTGCCTTGGCTGGCGCTCAGGGAGGCGCCACGCTCAGCCCCACTCCCGGCTCAGCTCCCCAGAAACCACTGACCGCACCTCGCACTCCTCCCGTGTCACCAGGCACCACTGGAACCCAACCACTCGGCGTGCTGTGCGAGGACAGCAGTCCCCAGCCAGCAAGGGGTCTCTGGTGCCCGAGGAGCCCCCTGAGTGAGTGGTGTCTGCGCAGCACGAGCACCTGTCTCCAGGCCACAGGAGGTCTGGGGACCCGTCCATGCGAACCCCCGGGTCTGCTCGGACAGCGTCACCTGCCGAGAGGCCACTGGAAACTACTCGCTTACATTTTCCTGGCCTGAAGACAGCCCGCTGCTTATCCTCGGAAACCATCTGATGCCTGCGTAAGCACACCGAAGAACTTTCCGCGCGCGCTGCCTCTTGGCATCAGTGAGAGTGACAGAGGCGGGGGCCCCAGGAGGGGAGAGGGCCCCCACCACCCAGCGGGGAGCAGGAGCTGTGTCTGCCTGGCTGACCCCCCACCCCGGCCAGGCATGCAGGAGGCGCTAACTAAAGCCTGCAGAATGGGTGGGTGACACCGTTTTGTCACTGCGAGGCCGCGTGCAGGTGAGCAGTGAGGGGAGACCAGGCGCTTTAGGGTGAGGAGATGCAGTTCGGGGCTGTCCTTGGGCCGTCCCTGACTCGAGGAATCCAAAGGGACACGAGTCGCAGCCCTGCGACCTGCCCTGCCTCCGCCAGACCTTGGCCACTCAGCCCCTGAAGGAACCGCCCTCCCTCACTCTGACAGCCCTCCGGTCGCTCTCCCGCCGCCTCAGTCTGCAGAGAGGTGGTGGGCTGGGCCGGGAGGAGCCGGGTCCCGGCTGAGGCGGAACCTCACGCCCTGCTCCCTGGAAGCAGACAGGCAGACTCGGCTCAGAAACAAGGGGCCGAGTGAAAGACGCGCTCCCTTTTTGTGAGACAAGCAGACCTGGAAGCCCCGCTTGGCTATCCATCAGCCCTGTGACCCGGCACGGTTACTAAACCTCCAGTTTTCCATCTGCACAATGGGTCAACACATCTGTAAAGTGCTGATCCCGGTGCCCAGCCCACGGCGGGACCGTTATCCCTGGGACAGACAGGTCCCTGCTGAAGGCTCCAGCCATTTCCAACACAGACCAACAGCATCAGAACGCCTCCCTCTGTTTCCGCACGAGGGCACGAGCAGACACAGCTGCTGGGCCGCGGGAGGGCAAACGTAAATAATAACCAAACTTGCGGGGGAAATTTGTGCTTTTTGGTTAGTCAGGTGCAAGTGAGAACACCAACAGGGCCCAGCTTTAGGCCGGGTCCAGGAACACTCTCAGGATGACGGAAGTCTCATGCAGGGGAGTGTCCACCCCCAGCCCGTAGAGCGTCATGGACCGGAACATCGGGCCAAAGGGCAATGGTCACATCCTTGGACTCGGTGATCACACTCTTGGGAATCTGTCCCAGAAACACACACCGCAGGAAAATGTTACATGCTGGCAATGCCCAGGCAGCAAGCAGTTCGGCTCTGACAATCTGGGAAGAGCCAATATCCAACAGAAGGAGAAGGCATCCCACAGCCATCCAACGGGCACGGGCGAAGCCTGCGATCGTGTGGGAATGCGCCTCAAATGTCAAGTCGTGTGAAATGGCAATGACGTGTGTATCCCAATGATGTAAAAAGGATGCTCACACGAAGGAAAACTACTAAAAATAGAGACCTTAAAACAGTGACGTGAGGGGTAGTGGAGCTATGGAAACCCCAGGAACATCTGGAATTGTTGCCTTAACAGTAATGTGACAGTCTGTACTCTGCTTCCCTGCCTCTGTATCTTCTTGTTCGTCAGGTTATAACGTTCTTTCTTATCCATAAATGAGTAAGATCACATGGTATTATTCCAAATTGTTAATGATCTCACGGTCATGCCCCATACAAACTGCACCGCTTCTGATGTAAACGTATCGTGGGCGGAGGGGCAGCCGGGGCTGGGCCTGTTTTAGCCCCTCAGGAAACATCGCCTGCCCCCTAACCAGCTCCCACCTCCAGCCAGAAGGACGCTGGGCCTGCCAGGCCACGGAGGACTGCCCAAGGGCACCGCCCAGGTGGAGCTGGGCTACCCGAGATTGTGGCCTCATTTCCCCCACCCAGCCTGAGCAGCTACTATTTCTGAGCTGAGCGCCAGGCGTCACTGTTCCACACACGTCAGAGGGAGCGGTACTTAAAAGGACACCTCTCCCTGGAGCCGGAAGCCCAGAGCTCCAGCTCTGTTCCGGCTGCTCATCTATTTGATCAGACGCTGTGCCGTCTGAGCTCACGGCACTTCACAGGAAGCCGGTGGCAGGGGAATGACTCGTGTCCACAGAGGGCAGCGCTGCGTGCTGCATGACCCTCCCTGGCGAGGTCAGAGGAAGATGCACCCAGAGCAAGCCTGTCTGTCAGTCCACCCTGCTCCGCCCTGGCAGCGCCTTTCCTCAGAGCTCACGGACTCCTGGGCACCGCAAGCCCGTGTACATCCTCCTCTCTCCGTGGCAGGACCAGCACCTCCTGGGCTCTGAGTTTGGCCAGCCAGGGCTGAGCCCTTCGTCTGCTCACTGGTGTGGGTTCCTGTCACGTGGCTGTGGGTACGGTGTGGCCCACACAGCTGCTGGGACAGTTCTTAGCACAGAGTGGTCCTACTTCTGCCTGTGTGACCAAGGTACATGCCCTTTACCAGAATCGAATCCGGGACCCTTGAGTCTGCAGGCTCAATGCTCTATCCACCGAGCCAAACCAGCTAGGGCTCCTGCCACCACTCTTAAGGTGCACTGCTTTGGTCACAACTGACCAAGATGAGCATCCTCCCACAGCCAGGCAGAAAGCAGATAGATACCAGGCCCCTTGTAGCAGCAAATCTAGAGAATGACAACCAAGAAATCACCAGGCCACTGAAGAAAAGCAATTTAACACCTAACTGATAACACATCCTTTCCTCCCCCCATCCCCACCCCTCACTCCAACCTTCACCCTCAGAATAAATCCACCTTCAGTGAACAACAGGAACATCATTTAAACGTTGCATAAAGAACATAACTGCGTTAGAAATGACGTTATATCCAAAATAAAAACTGGTCATTAAGACTAGTCATACTTTGCAAGTTTCTTTAAAGGATTCTTTTTTTTTTTTTTTTAAATTTATTTTAGAGTGGTGGGGAGAGAGGAGAGACACAGAAATATGGGTTGTCTGCCGCCCACACGCCCTACCAGGGATGGAGCCTGTTACCCAGACACATGCTCTGAGCTGAACCCAACTAGGACCTCTGGGTGCACCGAGAACACTCACCCAACTGAGCCGCAGGACCCGCTTCCCACGAGATAAAATCCCAGAGCTTACAACTACAGATGCCCCAAAACTTCAGCTGTGAGGAGGGTCCCCCCCCCCCCCCCCGAAGAATTTGGTTAATTCTCCTAAAATGGTTAAACTTGACTTCAGGGCTGAGGCTTGGAGTCTGCAGCTTCAAAGATACTCATGAGGCACTGGGCCAGGGCCTCATGAAGCCACTCGCATCGCCAGTCAGCAGGCCAAGTTCGTCACAAGGCTTATTAAGATCACCGGGCGTTAATGTCCAAAAGGAACTGTTTCTAATAAGCTAGAGGTCAGTGAAAGTAACTGCCTCTATGACTGTTAGGTCTACAAGGTCAAAGACTCCTAACTCTCCCCATATTTTTTAAATCAATATAAACACTCATTAAGGTAAACATAGCAGCTTTCACTCATGCAAAATCTCCAGTAATGAGGTTTCAGGCATCAGGAATTTCAAGCCAGAGCTTTATAAATTTGCTTTAATCTTAAACAGCTAAGCGCCCACCCCAAGTGCTGCCAAGGGGCTCTCAGCCAGTGGTGCCCGCACCCCCTGCTGCTCAAACCAGACCCAGGAGGGGACTCCTGATCTGTCAGTGGCAGCTTGCTCAGAGGGCAGAGGGCAGGGGGTGGGCCATGGACGGACACCTCAGGCAGCCCCAGTGCGAAGCAGCCAGTGTGGCCAAAGCAGCGATTCCGCCCGTGCTCCAGAGCATGCGGGCCCCACGCACACGCGGGGAGGCGGGCAGGTGGGCGGATTAAACACGGACCGCGGCTTGCCCCTTCCTTTCTGAAAGCTCTGGGCTATCCTTCGGTTCCTTTTTTACAGAGATTAATCAGACCGACGCGCCTCTAGCTGCAGCCCCCTCTCCCAAAGGCCGCACGCGGAGAGCGAGGCCGGAGCGCACGCGGGCGGGGTACCGGGCAGGGGTTCCTCGAGGCTCCCCACGCCGCGAGGGAGTGACATCAGGGGCCGGCGTGGATGTGGGTTACTGATCCTGCAGCCCGCGCCGCCGCGCGGGGAGGGAGCGCGGGCGGGGAGCCGGGCCACACTAACCCTTCTGAAATTTATTCAGGCAGCCCGAGCTGCAGAAGGAGCGCATGGAGGCCGCCTCCCAGCAGCCGCGTCCCTTCATCCCCGCCGCGGGGCGGCCTCCGAGCAGCGGGCGCTACATGGCTCCGGGCGCCGGGGCTCGTGCGGACGCACGGACAGCTCAGCTCGGCGGGCCGCCCGGCGGAGGCGGCGGCGGGCGCTTGCGGGTCCCGGCGCCGCGTTACCACAATGCACCACTGCCGCCCGGTGCCCGGGCCCGTTAACCCCGTCCGCGCCGCCCGAGCCGCTGCTGAGGCCGGCCCCCTGCTCCTCGCCGGAGCGAACCCCAGGACACCCGGGCGCCGCGGGCTCCCCATTTAAACGTCACATTCTCAAGGGAACATGGGAGCCAAGGTGCCGCCTTCCTGCAGCAGCAGGCTTGGCGTCGCTGTATTTCAAAGGGAAGGTTGCCTCGGAGAGCCGAGGGGCCCGAGGAAGAGAGATGGCTGGGGCCCTGAGGATTCCAGGAAAATCGGGGTCCCCCTGATGCTGCTGCGGTGGCCGGTGCACCTGTGTGCAGCCACCTGCAGCTCCCTGTCCGCTGTCCCGGAGGAGGAAGGCAACAGGCAGGTCCCCAGGGCACCAGGCTCCCTTGGCACTGCCATCACGGGGCTGCGGGCATCCGGGGACAAAGGTCTGTCTCCGCCCCAGACCTCTCTGGGCACAACTCCCCTGTGCAGCTGCTTGCAGGGCCTCTGCATGGCATGTCTGATGGGCATCCAACCCGAATTCTCCCGATCTGAGCTCTCAGCATGCCCCCACCCTTACCACAGGCCTCGCCACCTCAGCCAGTGGGAGTGCCATCCTCCTACTTGCTCCAGAAAGAGACCTTGGGAGTCATCTTTGACCTTTTGGGCCCCTAGACCCACCTCCAAACTGGTCAGCATAGCCTGACAGCTCCACCCTCAGAATGGGAAAGGAGCACAGGCTCTGTGTCCCATGTCATTTGTTGCAAAAATCTAGACGCAACCTGAGTCTAACACTATGCAAATGCTTATTTCATCACCTTCATGAATATTCCAGAGCCAGTTAAACTTATGTATGTGATGGTGCTACAGAAGAAACTGTGCTTAAAAACAAAATACGGAGAGGAAAAAGGCAAATCACACAACATAGCATGATTATGTAAAAACGATGCATCTAAGGAAATGTTAAAACAACAGGATCACAGGCGAATTTCCTCGAGTCTGGGCTCCCAGAATGCCCTGGGCTTTCCTCTTTTCCAGGACCAGCATGCCCTGCTGTAGGTTCCTACTCACTGCCTGTCTCCCAGGCCAGTCTGTGAATTCACTGAGGGCGGGGATTGTGGTCTTTTCACTAGTCTCAGCCTCCAGTGTGGCTCAGCACATGGTAGGGGCACATTGGATGAATGAGCTTGGGAATAAACAAATCAATGGATTGATAAACAAATCAATGAATCAATGATGAAAGCAACTTAGTTACTCATCAGAAGCCCCATTTGGCCCCGAGTACACACCATACCACCTTCCTGTATTCCCAAGCCTTCCATTACTGCTCCCCTCCTGGCCCCTCTTGTGATGGCACCACGGCCCTTGACCAGCAGACCGTGACTGGACCACAGGGGTGAGCACAAGCTGGGAGTCCTACAGGGCCAAGATCTGAGCTGGCTTCCCGACCTGAGTTGGCCACACCCCTCCACCATTGTGGGAACTGAAGGCTTCTGGTTCCTCCGGGGATATCTGAAGAACGGAGCTCTTTAAAATAGCAGTGCTCTAAGGAAAGCCATACATAGATGCTGAGTGCCATCGTTATTAATAAATGGCTCTGCACCAAAGCCAAAGAATTAATTTGAGAGCAATTTATGACCATGTGTTGCTAGGCAATTAAAATAAACATTTGAGGGTAAAAAATAGCAATTTATCATTATTTTAGATCAGAAAAAATGGAATGGGGGAGAGAGCACCATTCAAGTGAGCTTGAAAAAGGCAAAAATGAGACATTTCTCCAGGGAGGATGCCTAGGCCTGCCTCTGCCCAGACGTGCCCTCTGCAGGCTTCGCCCTGCAATGAGCCGGGAACTGCACTGCACCCCTGCACGTGTGCTTGGAAGGGTGCCTGCCTGAGGACCAGCAAAGGACTGGTGCCGGGTCCTTCCAGGCAGATCTGAGGATTCTGGCCTCTTCTCAGCCCATCTGCCCCCACAAGTGGCAGGCCCACTTGCCCCACCTGATGACTCGTGTCCGTTACTGACTAAAAGGCCTTTTGCTTGTTGAAATCTATTACTTTCACCAACAAACTCCTCAAGACAATCAAAGAGCTGGGATCCCCAAGGGATTACTATCCATTTGTCTAGACTTCAAGTATTCCTTTTTTTTTTTTTTAAGTGACAATAAAAGGAAATGCAAATGCAAATCTATGTAGAATATTTCTCCTTCTTTGTTGGTTATTAAAGAAGCACACATTAAAGCAGCTTCGAGGTAGGTCCTCTTTTAAGAATATTAAAATAGTCAAAGATGTATTAACGCCCAATGCCAGTGACGGTGCAGTGAAGCTGGCATGGTCACTCCTCGTTGGTGGCATGGAATAACGGTATGCTAATTCCATAAACAGGTGTTGTCGCGCATCAAGGTACCAGGAGGCTGCTGCCGCCCTTAATAACCCAACTCCTGGGAATTTCTCCTCAGAAAATAACTCAAGAGAAGCAAAAAGCTTTCCGTTCAAAGGCATTCACTGCCTCATTATCTATAATCGCACAAATGGGAGACTCGAATGCTCAACAACTGGAAGATTTGTCAGGCCCTGAAAATACATCAACCTAATGAACTTGTATACACACATTAAAATGATCATTATAAAGACAGAAAACTGTCATCAAGAATGTGCAGTAAGAAAGGCAGAGCATGAAGTGCCATGCTTAATATGATGCCAAGTGTGAGATACAAATGTATGTGCAGAGGGGGGAAGGAGAGGTAACATGCAAAAATCAAGAACAGTGTTGTGAAGGTGTGAGATTACGGGGAATTTCTTTTTTTTTTTTTTTTAATATATTTTATTGATTTTTTACAGAGAGGAAAGGAGAGAGATAGAGAGTCAGGAATGTCGATGAGAGAGAAACATTGACCAGCTGCCTCTTGCACACCTCCTACTGGAGATGTGCCCGCAACCAATGTACATGCCCTTGACCGGAATCGAACCTGGGACCTTTCAGTCCACAGACCGACGCTCTACCACTGAGCCAAACCAGTTTCGGCAGATTACTGGGGAATTTCTTACATTCCAGTGTTCTTTATCTTACCGTGCAATCTTTCCCACAAAACAACCGTTAACAAGCTGCATTAATCAATTGAATTATTTGAAACCCTTTCCCAGGAGGACAAAGGAGGTGCAGGGGAGTCAGCTGGAAGGAGGTGCCCTGTTTAAGGAGCGTGGGTGTTTGGGCCACAGGATGGCGGGGACACAGGCAGGTGATCAGCGAGCAGGAAGTCAGGGGCAGTGGAACCAAAAGTCATAACATCAGTCAGGCTGCCTGGGATTTGGGGGTGTATGGGGCTGGGACTGGGGGTCAAATACATGGGCCTGAGTTTGGATCTGCAACCCACTCACTGTGTAACTTGAAGCAGGTTCAGGAATTTATCTTCCTTGATGCTTATCGAGACGCAGTACTAGCTCCCTGTCAGGTGCTGAACTGTGCCCCCCAAATTTATATGTTAAAGTGCAAACCTACAGCACCTCAGAATGTGTGTGTATTTGGAGATCGGTCCTTTAAAGAGGTGATTAAGGTAAAATGAGGTCATACAGGTAGGTCCTAATCTCGTATGACTGATGTCCTACAAGAGGAGGAGATTAGACACAGACCAAGAGATGACCATGACGATGAGAAGGCAGCCACCAGAGAAGCCCTGAGGAGAGGCCTCAGAAGAAACCAAACCTGCTGACAACTTGATCTTGAACTTCTGGACTCGGGAACTGTGAGAAAAACCATCCCGGATGTTAAAGACACTCAGTCTGTGGTATGTTGTAAGGCAGCTCAAGCAAACGGATACACTTCCCTTTGCTAGCCATGAGATGACACCCCAGCACAAGCAGGCACTCAGAACACACCTGGGAAAAGTGAGCCACCTCTGGGACAGGGCACTAATGCCCGAACACACTGCCCCAGCCAAGACCCGTGCTGGAAGAGTGGATCTCAATGTCCGTCAATAAATCCATTTAGCTGAGAAGGTCAGAATGGCTAGGCTTTGTCAAAGTCTCTCCCAGGATCCCCGTGGAGCTGGGGGTGAGGCGGGGCAGGATGGACTGAGGTAGCTGGCAACATTGAAATTCAGTGAAATAAAGGGGTTTTGTTCCAAGTCAAAGAGCAAGAACAGTCCAGAGGGAAGGGTCAAGAATGCGACATTTTAAACCTCCAAGCTCCATTTTTTTTTCCTTCTACTGAAAAATTAAGCCTCTGATTGATGGATCTTACAACATAAACATTTAGAAACTCCATAGCACCACAGCCACCATAAACAGAGTGAAAAAATGAGCAACAAAGGGAAAATACTTGCAAAATATATAACTGACAGAGGGAAAATAACCAGAACTCAGAACGAGTTTCTACAACTCAGCATAGAAAACGCAAACATCTGAACAGCAAAGTGGCAATGGATGTGAGTACGTGAGTCACAAACTGCCTGGTCACCAAACAGATCAAAGTATAAGGGTAATAAGGGAAATGGAAAAAAGAACAAGGAAATGCCTTTTAATTCACCCATCAGAGTAACAAAGAGTCAACAGAATGATGGGGTGGCCTCTACTGACAATCCACACTTTGGGAAAATGTAAGTGTATGCATTCTTTGTCACTGACAATTTGATATTTGTCATGGGTGTGCCCTTGTAACCTGGCATTTCCATGCCCACCGATCTGTGCTGTGGGGAAACTTACACACATGCACAGGGAGGCATGGACAGGAAGACTCACTAGTGCACTCCCTGGAATAATAATAAAATGGAAAGAACCTCACTGCCCATCAAGAGGGAGACGATGAAATTATGGTGCACCACAGAACTCTAGGGAGTTCTTTTTAAAATGAGAGGTCTATTTATATTGACATGGAAAGATCTCCAAATATATTGATAAGGGAAAAAGCAGGCTTATCAACCAATATGCATGATTCGATTTTATTTATACATATGTGAGGGGTGTGTGTGTGTGTGTGTGTGTGTGTGTGTGTGTGTGTCTTTGTAAATATACAGGGACAGATTCGGAAAAGCATCACTGCTAACAAATGGTGTATACCTCTTGGGAGGGGAATGAGTGGAAGGAGGTGATGAAAAACTAGATTTAAAGTTATGTGTTTTAGAATAATGTAAATATTTTATAGTCTTGTGTTTCTTAACCAAAGTGATCTTGCAACAAATTACAATGGGAAAGAATCAACTCCCATTTAAGTTGAAGCTCTGAGACCCTACAAAGGACTCTAATGGTGAAGGTCAGGCGGAAAGGGAGGTGCGCAATGGCGGAGTTTGACGGCAGGAAGGTCCGGAAGTCACAGCAGAGCAGCCACCACATCAGTGCACACAGACCAACCTGGCAGGCAGCAGTCAGAGAGGGGCTGGATCATTTGGCGCACCCGTGGCACAATCTCCATGAAGCGGAGGAGCAGAGCCCCCCATGGTGACGGGCCCTGCAAAGAAGGGACACAGCTGCAACCAGGTGTGGGGGCGGCAAGTTCAAGTTCAAACTCCTTGGCATACCACAGCCCCTCGGAGCTCAGCCTGTGGACCACAGCAACATCTCACTCCCTACGCCTTGGTCCCACTGCTGCTGCCCCACCCCTGCCCCTCTCCGAGGTGAGGGTTGGGACTGTCGTTCCTAGGGCTTCAGACAACAGGAATTCCTTCTCTCACCATTCCGGAGGCTAGGAATCCACAATCAAAGTGTTGGTGGGGCCACACTCCCGCAAAGGCTGTAGGGAAGGACCCTTCCCTGCCCCTGCCAGCTTCTGGTCGCCTCGGACATTCTTTGGCTTATGGCAGCACAACTCTCATCTCTGCCTCTATCTCCGTGTGCCTGCTCCTGTGTGTGTGTGTGTGTGTGTGTGTGTGTGTGTGTGTGTCTGAGTCCGAATTTCCTTCTTCTTAGAAGGACACCACATCCAGTATTATTGGATCAGGGACCACCCTCATGACCTCAACTTGATTACATCTGCAAAAGCCCTATTTTCAAATAAAGTCACATTCAGAGGTAGTGAGGGTCAGGACTTTTGGGAGGACACAATACAACCCACAATACTCATTTTGGCATTACTGATACGCAGCCCTGAGCCTGACCTGCAGCAAGGCTCAGGTGGTCACTGTGAATGAATGACTGAGCCAGTGGGCTCTGGTCCAGGCAGGGGGGGAGTCAGAAGAGGGAGGCAGCCAGGTCTCGAGAACGTGGAGAAGGAGAAGGTACCCAGGCAGAAGGAGGATCACTGTCTGGGAGAGCCAGGCTGCACGAGAGGCTTCCCAGTCCAGGCTGAGACATCTGCCCATGTGCTGCGGGCAGCAGGGGCCAGGGCAGGTGTGTCAGGAGAGCAGGGACAAGCACAGAACTAGTGCTCCTGAAAGATGAATCTGTCTGGGGCATCCAGGGGCAAGTCTAAAAGGAGTCCATCTCACGCTGGGAGTCGGCGAGGTCAAAGGATATTGCAAACAGTCAGCGATAATGAGGAACTGAATCAGGGCTGTGGCTGCAAGGCCTGGGAGAAAGGACAGAATCCAGAGAAAATGTAGTAGGAAAACAGACAGAGCATGGCCTCAGGGGAGAGAAGAGGAAGGAGTGGAGGCTTGAGGGCCTGGGGCTCAAGGCAGGGGACAGAAGGGGATGGGGCCAGTGGCTGGAATGGCAGCCCAGGAAGAGCAGTGTGCCTGCAGAAGCAGCAATCAGGCTAGCCTCATGAAATGCCTTTCAATTAAAAAAGCAAGCTCCCTGGTACACTCATTAAGCAGCCACTGAGGCGGGGCGGTGTGTGTGCAAAGCAGCTATCAGAGATCTACCTGCATACTTTGTAAATAATTCAAGTTTTTGTATCTAGGCTGTTAGCAGCAGGCATTTTCGGAGAAAGGTCTCAAGCCCAGGGAACTAGAAACTCAACTGAATAACCTTTAAATCACCTCCTCGCCCAGGGAACTGGAAATCAATGCAGTCTGCAAATGCGACCTTGTGCCAGCAGAGGCCAGGTGGAACTGCTGCCTGGGCAGGGAAGCCAGGGTCCGAGGAGCTGCACACCTCGGGGGCATCTCTGGGACCCACAGAGGTCCCTGGTTTAGAAAGCCCTTTGGAACAGAGCCGCCAGCAATACCTGCCCTGGGGGATGGAATAAAGACCCTCCCGGTTCCCTCTCTGGCCCTCAGGCGCTTCGCATCCTGAGAGGTCAGCCTCATTCATCTCCAAGGACTCTTCCACCTTCTAGCTTTGCTTACAACTAGGGCTGCTGCCTCTGCTGCAGATCACAAGCTCCTTCCCTGGGTGAGGATGGGATGGCCTGGCCGGCCTGGAAGGGAGGGTGCTGTCATCTCAGCATGAGAATGGAGCCCTGGATTGTGAGCCTGGAGATCAGGGTGACCCGTGGGTGTGCCTCTTTCTGTGCCATCAGCTCCTCTGTGAGGCCTCTCCTCATGCTGGGGAGGTGGGCGCCTGTGACCTAACGTCTCTGAGCCTCAGCTTCCTCGTTTGTGCCCTAGGGATGGTAATGGTCCTCATGCTACAAGGATGGAGTTACTATGGGTAAGTCCTGAAGTAAGCACTCACCCGGTGTCACATGCTATCGCCATGAGCACGCGGGCCAGAAGGAGGAGGAAAGCCCCGCATCAGAGAGAGAACCGCAGGAGGGGCAGAGGCAGCCTCGCCCTGCAACAAACCCCGCCCCACCCACCTTTCCCGGAAGGGGCTTCTCTGAACAGAGACCTCCCAGGCCTTTGGCATTTAGCCTCCATTCCTCCTGGTCCTTTTGCCCAAGCTCCACTGATGGCCAGCCGAAGCCCCTGGGTGACAGCAGAACCAAGGACAGTCCCCACCATGGGAACACCACCACCAGCGGGACCAGGCTACCCCAAGGCAAACTGCTGAGTCCTTGCATGGCCCCCACAGTTTGAGTATAAATGCCGGTGTGTGAGCATTTTGTCTCAACACCTCACAGATAGCTCATACCAGAGGTGTAGATGTGGCAAGAGATGTTAAGAATAACATCGGCAACGGCAATCCTGTGCTTAAGTTTTCGTGCCGGGCAGCTATTGCTTTCCCTACTTTACAAAGGACAGAACTGAGGCTCAGAACCACTAAGTCATGGCATAAGGATTAAGAGGTATAACAGGAACTGGAACCCAGATCTTTCGATCTACAAAGCTGAGCCTCTTTTCACTCCCTTACACAACACGGCTGTTGCCACCATCCCTAGTACCATTCTACCAGGAAGCCGAGATCAGTTGCTTTCATCAAAATGAAACTTGTCCTATTGCTAACGATTCATCACCATGTCTTTAATCTCTGCCCTGGCCTTGAGAAATCCAATCAGAAAGATTCTGTTCATATTTTTCATGCATAGCTTATAATTATGCATAGATGCAGGCTTGATGTGATACAACCAAGGGCAGGACTTTTGAACAGAGACTGTGAGCTGAATCTAGGACTGTGTATCACCCAGTCAACCTCAGATGTTATCTTCCTCGGTTACCCAGGAGAATGTGAGCCCACCTGAATTATTGAGGAGGTTTTAAGTTGCTCAGACTATAAATAAAAATAAGTAGCCTGATTGCATTACAGGTGTAGAACATGCCAGTGTGTGTGTGTGTGTGTGTGTGTGTGTGTGTGTGTGTGTGTGTATAACTTGATCCAGTTACAGAAAATTTTGGGGCTATCGATCTACTTTCACAACAAACAATATGCAAAAGTCAAGTACACTGTTTTCCCAGAACAAAAGCAATGGCCTGCTGCTTAGCCGGCCTTCCACTATACATTTTGAATTTCACATTTTTATGAAACAAGTCAGCAAGGATGTCAAAGTACAGTTATGAGTCAGACATCCTTCCAGACAACTACTCTCTAAAGAGCTTTTTTCATCTGGCTGAAATGTTAGGTGTTGACGTGATGGGTAAAAACTTACCCACCCAAAACAAAAGAGCTTCTCTTGACCACAAAAAAAGTGACCAAGAATAACGCAAATCGAGGATATGTCAGGTGTGCAGTTATTAGACTTTCCCCTTATGACCTTTCATTTCTGCCGAACATTGGTCAGAGACAAACAATACCTGGCTACCGAGTAGTCTGCTGTATGCAAGTAAGGCTAGTATTCTTGGCATGCACTTCCACCGGCAATGCAGCACCAACGCAGCTCACACTGACCCTAAAACTAGCGCATCACCTCACACATCTTTTCCACCTCCCTCTCATTTCACCGGCACCACCGGGCATCTGATGAGCTAAGGAAGCTGCCCACCAGAGTCATATCTAACACACGCAGCTTCGGCTAGACAGACAGAACAAAACACAGACCCAGACCTCCGGCGTCAGCCTGCAAAGATTCGGAAGGTTCATTTGCATCCATCAGATTAGAACTCCTCTTACGACTCGGAATCTAGCGCCAACTAGACCTCTCCAAGGTTCTGGAGGATGGTCTCTCCACCTCCACCCCCCCTTCTTCCGCCCCCTCCCCTCCCGACACATCAAAGGCCCTTTGTCAAGGTAGGAAAGCCCCCCCAGCAGTCTGCACCTCGGATTCTAGGAGCCAAGAAGGGTCTGTCTGTCTGACCTTGCCAGGTGATGGAGATGGGAACCGAGTGCTGGTGAGGTCGGAAGCAGAGATGACCCATCAGATTTAAACACATCTCCCCCTCCAGTGGGTGGCTCAAGGCACGAGGGGAGCAACTTTAGGGGCTGAGAAAGCCCAAGGTTCCTCTGGCTGGTGGTTGCCCAGTGTGACCCCAAACTGCTTACTCAGAGGTGCAAGCCGGTTGGAGAAGGGCTTTTCCTGTGACGGGCACTACCGGAGTTTTAAATCCCCTTTGCCTGCTGAGAACACCACACACACACACACACACACACACACACACACACACGCGCTAGCAGGGAATGCCTGCCCAGTATCCCCTCCAGAGCTGCTCTCTCTCAGTCCAGCTCACTCACAGCAGCCAGGCGCACTGACGTGACCCTCGCCCCGGAAGCCTCGGTCCTGGCAGTTCAGGTGTGGTGGGGTGCCTAAGGAGGCTGGAGAAGGCAGGCAGAGGGGTTTACCTCTGGCATGCAGCCCCGGGGAAGGCTCAAGCCTGCCTCCCCTGCTAAAAGATGGCTGGCCTCTCTCTGGGCTGAATACCAGGGGCTGGGCTGCCTGGGACCAGCCCCTGTACAGAGAAGGGAAGCTATTTTCCCTGTGACTTTCCCGGTGCGGTGCGGTGGGCTGCACCTTTGGTGGGAGGAGGCGATGCCTGTGAATGTCCTCAGACTTCTGGCTACAGCTTTGTCCCTGTCTGGTGAGGGCAGAGGGCTCTGCTTCCTAATCCAGGGCTGGGGGACGTGCCAAGGCAGAGGTCTGAGCCCTCAGCCCTGTAGGATGCTCAGGATTCATTTACAATGAATGGGGAGGGGAAAGCCCGAGAGCGCCCATGCCCCAGGACCCGTCAGCCCCAACCCTGCTCTGCCGGCCCCAACTCACCCCAGGGAGCGGCTCCCGGGTGCGAACGTGGGTCCGGCCCCGAGGCTGAGGGGACTCTTGCAGCTGCCGCTGCCTCCGCCGCCGCCGCCTTCCGGCCGCCGCGCTCTCAGTCCATTTCGGTGCAGTGCCGGCTGCCACCGCCGAGCCGAGCCCGGGAGAAGGAGGGCGGTCCCCGGATTGGGTGTGTGCTGCCCCGCGGCCCCGGGCCCGCCTCCCCGCCGCGGCCGCCCGTTCAGCACCGCGGACAGCGGCCAGCCCGCGGCCGGGAGCGCTCGGCTCTGCCCTCCAAGTCAGCGGTCAGCCGGCCTGAGCGCGGCCTGGGCGCTGCGCTGCGTCCTCATTCCTTCACCCTCCTTCCCGCCCACCCACCCACCCACCCACCCACCCACGGAGGCCGCCTCCGTCCCTCAGGGATCCGCTGGGAGAACACAGGGTGCTGCGAGAGGCCACCCGCCGGGCCCCGGAGGGCCAGATGCGCCTCCTTCAGTCGGTCGCGGGCCGGAGGAGCCGGGACGATGCTCTCCTCCCAACCCGCGGGCTAGACAAAGGCGAGCTCTCCGAGGAGGGAGGTGGACCGAAGGCAGCTCAGCCTCTTAAAATGCGCGGCACACGGCCGAAACCCGACCTGGCACTGAGGGCGCCATCTCAACCCCAATCTGATCCAGCGAGGCCAAAGGGGGTTGGCCCTTGGCCCTTGGCCCTTGGCCCAAGCCCTCATTTCTCCACTGTCTCATGCAAGGAGTTAGCCAGTTAGGGTCTGCCTCCGGAGCTAGGGGAGGAAGGGCCACTGAGGTCCCATTCCCATCTGGAATTCAATTCCCTCCCCCACCATCCTTGGTACCAGATGGGATTGCTGGAGTCTGGTGGCACCATGCAGAGCCACTGCCACGGTTTTCATTTCTGTCCAAATCCCCTCCATTGCTCCTTCAGGCGAGTCCCTAACTGAAATGGGGTTCTGGCTCTGACTGCCTCTGGCACAGAAACTCCACCCCAGGTCTCAGGACCCCTAGTGACAGCTCTGCCCCATGACCTTAACCCTGTCAACTCGGAGCCTCTGCTCACTGTCCCTCACCAGGAAACCAGGTTCCTGTCCACCCACTGGAGTGTCAGAAACCTTAATTCAGAAGTTGTCCCGAGAGCTGCAGCGCTGGGCCCGGGGCCGTGGGTGCTTGGGCAGGAGCTGACCTTGCTGAGGCGTGGCTCTTTGCCTTGTCCTCTGCCTCCACCTCCATTTCCTTCAGCCCCCAGAACATTCCCCGCCAGTACCATGCACCAGAAAACCATTCTAATGTCTACACTGCTACCTACCTGCCTCGTACCCAGGCATCCCTGCTCTCCAGAACAGCTACTACTGTTTTTATGGGGGCCTGGCAGTTCCCAGCAGTGTTCATAGCACTAATGAAAGGCACATAATAGTTCTTTTCTAAATAATCCTCACCTGAGGATATGCTTATTGATTTTAGGTGAATGGGGGAGAAAGGAGGGAGGAGAGAGGAATATTGATGTGAGAGAGAACATCAATTGGTTGCCTCCTGCACGAGCCCTGACTGGAGTTCAAACCCACAGCCTAGGTATATGTCCTGACTGGGTATCAAACCCATATCCTTTTGGTATATGGGACGATGCTCCAACTAACTGAGCCACACCAGCCAGGGTAAGAGGCACACAATAGTTCCTGAATGAGTAAGTTCAACACAAGTACTACCAAGAATGGCGTAATATTAAATCTGCTTTGGAGTTTTACTTAATTCATATTCTCATTCTCTCTCTCTCCTCCCCCTCAAGCCCCATGCTGCCAAGCTGACCTTGGGGTGGCAGGCAGGGAGAAAGAGGCTCTAGGCTGCCAGAGAGTCAGAACAAGGTCCCTGCCAGCAGGCGATACACCAACCCTGAGAAGGCATTCAGCAGTACGTTATCACATGGCTGTGCTCAGGGCCCTTCAGATGCCTGCAAACCAAATGACAGGGCAAGTCAGGACCACTGGACAGGCCGGGGACCTGTTCTCACCACAGCCAATTCCTCAAAAACACAGCTGCCGCCAGCACCTTCTCCACAGCAGCGGTGAGGGGGTGAGTAAGCCACAATTCACCTCTGCCTAATGGAAAATGGATTTGCCGCTTCCATCAAAGCAGTCACGGGCATAATTCTACTCTAGGAACACAGCAAGCTGGCCATCTACTTTTAAAAAGCATCAGATGTAAAGTCAGACCGGGGATGGACGCCCAGCTATGAAATTGCCAGGACACAGCAGGTGCACATGACAGGGATTAGTAACAATAAAAAAGCAGCTCTCTGATGTCAGGTGGACTGGGGAGTGTTAGTGACTCTGGGCTCTCAAAATGCCAGGACAGAAAACGCCCGAAGCTTGTGCCTTTCACATTGTTTGTTTCTACTCCAATAGACAAGAAGACAGCCCAAAACAGCTTTCAATCAACTTTTATCTCCATAAAACATGTTGTCAACCAATGATAATTGGCCAGAGAATATTTCACATTTTGCTTTGAAAATATTGTTTCTATTCATCTGACTTTAACTGTCATGTGCTGGTGGCAAACCCAGATTCTGAATGATTCATGCATAGACACAATGACTAATTAAACTTCCAAAAGGGATTATTCATTAAGAAATATAAATGCAAACTTTTTACTCATGGGCTTGCAAGTAGGTATCTCCAGGAAGCATTTGCGGAGGGTTTATAACTTCGGTTTCTTCAGTAAACAATCCTGCAGATGGTCCATGAAAAATACATTTGCAACCATAAATGTATTTCTTATTATGCAAACCATGGCGGTTGAAGATTCTGTATGTGGATCCTGAATACTTAGGTGTGTTTTTTGTGTGTGTTTTTGTTTTGTTTTGCTGTTTTGATGAATGCTTATGGATTTTTAAATCATGAGCCCTCTGACTCTATTGCTATATTTTAGTGCTATTTGTCCATTTACCTATTGATCTGGGGACAGGGTAGGAGGCTCACTGGGTTCACAATCAAAACTATTTTGCTGCAAAGGCTCCTGAAATTCCCTCTGGTCTGGACCCAGCCCTGGGAGGTGACTGTGATGTTGCGCATCATAGCAACCGGTTGTTCCACGGTTAGGGTCAATTTGCATATTACCCTTTTATTATGTAGAATGGAATAGTAGTGGCATATTCACATGAGCTATGACAAAAGAACTTCCAGGGAGTACCTTCCCTTAACCTAGCCACGCATTTCTGCTAAAAGGGAGTATAAACTGGAACAACCTTTAACTTGGTAACATATCAAAATGGGAAGCAAGTACATGACTCAGTAATCCCTTTTCTACAAATGTACCCTTAGGAAATCATCATACTAGTGCCAAAAACCCTCACAAAACTCGGGAAGCAAAGAAATGGTGTCCCAGTGCCTTTTCTGAGAACGGGGTAAACACTGAGCACAACCTAAATAGTTTAAAAATGTTTGATTAGCCCTGGCCAGGTAGCTCAGTAGATTAGAGTGCTATCCTGATATGCCAAGACACCCCCCACACACACTGATATGAAAGTACAAATCTAGATCTAGATACACCTGCATGCAGAAAGTATTACAAGGCAGTGAACTCCAGGGTTAGTAGATTAGAGAATTTTCTCCCTTTTATGTATTTTTCCAGGATGGTTGCACCTTTCTATTTCTCTGTGAGTGTTTTTACAAAACAAAGGTGTTTTGTTTTGTTTTTTTCTGAAAAGACAGGAATAGCCAGGAACACCCTTTTCACTTCTAGCATTCTGACCGAATAGCCTTGGGTAATGGCACGTCCCTAACTAAAGCCACTTGGCTGCTTGGCACCTGGCACTCCACAACCCTCATGCCACCATGCAAGTGAGACTCAGTGACTGCCAGTGGGGGGAAGGGTGCTACAGAGCCAGCCTTCCAATTGCAGAGCCCAGAACACCTCGCCCTGACCTTTCCAAGTTTATCTCCAAATCACAGCTCTCCCTGGCAGAGTGAACCACAGCAGGTGTCAGGGGGATGCCCCTGCTCCACTTGCCTTGGGTTTAGGTCACACATTCTGCCCTGGCCTGGGACCCTCTGCCTGGGGAATGAGTGACATAGTGAGCGACAGCCTCGCAGGCATCAGAGCCTGGAGCTCATGCTTGCAGATCCACCAGCAGGTTAACACCTCAATGGCAACAGAGCGTAAGCCTTTCAAATCTGATAATTACAAAGGCAAGTGCTATGATGCCCTTTAGCTAACAAGGAAGCAATTAGTCATCAAGGTGATTGCCTTGGCAGGAAAACTATACTTAACCCGCCTTAATGGTAAGGATGCATCACATACAGACTGAACCTTTGTCCGCATTTTCTTGTCAAATGACTCTGACCTATTGATCCTACTAATCCTCTAATGAAGGACAATTCCCCCCAATAAACACACACACACACACACACACACACACACACACAACATTTCAGCATGCCTGTTTTTCAGCTGCTGACCTGTCCATGAGCAATGACTGCCCTCTGGGCATCACTAAATGTCCAGCCTGGGCCACCAGAAGCCAGTCCCTTTGCTCATTTATACCCTTTACCACTATCTCTTTCGTTGGCTAATAACTCACACCCACACTCCCACTCTCCGTTCAGGTGAGGACCATGAATAGCCGGTCAATTGTGGAGGGTAGAGCACCCCCAGGACAGGTGCAACCCCTCTTCTTAGGAAGAAAAAATGGCCGCACCCACACCTGGAAGATAGGGGCCAAGACCTGGATGCAAGTGCACCTGGTGAACACCCTACCCCGCCCCTTCTGCCTCCCTGGGTCCAGTGCATTTAAGAAGTATGTGATAGCCGAAACCGGTTTGGCTCAGTGGTAGAGCGTCAGTCTGCGGACTGAAAGGTCCTGGGTTCGATTCTGGTCAAGAGCATGTACATTGGTTGCGGGCACATCCCCGGTAGGGGGTGTGCAAGAGGCAGCTGGTCAATGTTTCTCTCTCATTGACGTTTCTAGCTCTCTATCTCTCTCCCTTCCTCTCTGTAAAATATCAATAAAATATATATATTTTTTAAAAAAGAAGTATGCGATAGTAAAACGAACTCCGTTATTCCGTGGACAGCATGGAATTTGAAAATGGGGGAACCAAGCCTGCTGTGGCAGGTAATCCAGGGAGGCTGAGCAGACCATGTTTTTTCAAATGAGATCCACGGGGACTGTCAGGAGGCCTGAGTGCAAAGCTTATTAAAAATGGGGGCTGCTGCCCTGGCTGGTGTTACTTAGTGGTTAGAGTGTTGACCCTTGACCCGAAGGGCAGTGGGTTCTATTCCTGGTCAGAGGCAAGTATCTAGGTTGCAGGTTCCCTCCCACCGCTGGTCAGGGTGTGTGCTGAGTGGACTGAGGTGACGCAACCATGTCTCTAGGCCTCCTGCATCCAAAGCAGCAGGTTTGCCGGGAGCTGTGAACAGAGCCAGAGCAGCAACCAGTTGACGGAGCTATCACATCCAAGTTTCTCTCTCTCCCCCTCCTTTCCTCCCTTCCACTCTCTCTGAAAAAGCAATGGAAAAATGCCCTAAGGTGAGGATTAGCAAAAAAAAAAAAATAATAATAAAAATGGGTTTCCTGCCCATCAGATCAGAATCCCGGTGATCCGCCCCTAAGAATTTTAATGTGCTCACCCCAGGGGACATCATGCCCACCAACATGAGAGAAAAGGCACTGCGTCGTTTGATCCGTGCCCGTCGATATTTTGCTTACTTAATGAGCTCACAAGAGGCCTCATTACACCTTCTGACAAGCAAAGCAGATGGGGCTTCTCCTGGCGAGGGGTCTGAGAGGTACGAGTGTGCATGTGGCTGTGTTTTCCTTTTGTCCTGAGGTTACGTACAGAAGAACACACCATGGCTCAGTACTTGCAGGCATTTTCCAATCACTGGGGAGCATCCCCCACACCCCCAATGAATAAGAAACTCTGCACTTCAGAAAGCCATTCCTTCAAAACGGAAGAGAGGGATGCTGAGTGGACTGAGGTTGACGCAACCATGTCTCTAGGCCTCCTGCATCCAAAGCAGCAGGTTTGCCGGGAGCTGTGAACAGAACCAGAGCAGCGCCACGCTCCCAGGAGCCTATTTCCACCCGAGGGGGCCATGACCAACGGGAACAGGAGGGAAGCCTTCGAAGTCCTACCTTTCAGAGGATTTCCATTTTAGAGCGGTAGAGTGGCATGCTGCCCAGATGTTCTATAGGGTCGGCCCCCAGGGCCGCCAGTCACTGAAGCTCCCCTCACCCCCGCACAGATGTGAGCCTTGGTTGCTCACAGAATCTTGGCTGCCTAAGATCCTTCCGAGCGCTGGGCTGTGATATCAGAATAGGATTATGACATCAGTGGTGGGGGCAGGCCAGCCTGGGGAGCAGGGCAGGAGAGAAGGAACTCTCAGGGGCTGGATTAGCCCCCACTCGAGGTAAGGCCCAAGACAGCGGGGTGGCCAGCTCTGTATTCCATGCTTACAACCCCCGGCACTCCACTGGGAAGCTAACCTGGAGATCTGAAAATGATTCTCAAGTACTGAGAGGCAAGTCAGACAACCTGCTCGCGCTTAGACACGAATTCAGGAGCTAAGAGAGCAAATGAGCCATCCTCTAGCGCCCCCGTGTGGCCATTGAAGGAATACTCTACTTTCTGACTGGGAAGTTCACCTTTGGACCAGGCCTGGAGTCAGGAGCCTCCTAGGATTCAATTAAATGCAGGGACAGGAAATGCAGGTCTGCCCTTTTCATCTGACTTTGAGAAACACTATAAATAAATTGTAGTATAAGTATTTCCCGACTATTACGTGGGACACATTTATAGAGAGACATTACTTGTTGTGTATCTGAAGTTCAAGTTAAACTGGGTGACCTGTATTTTTATTTGCTAAATCTGGCAATCGCACCCAAGGAGAGACTTTTTTTTCCCCTTAAACGCAGGTGACCCCATGCTGCTCTCATTCATTCAGATTTACCAGGGCAAGGGAAGCTGGGAAGCTGTGTTATTTTTAAGCTGCCATGGTGACTATTATTAATAACGACAGCTGCCTTTTTTTTTTTAGCAATTGCCAAGCCGTGTGCTACGTTCTTTTTATGCATTTCTAGGTTAATTCTCTACGAGGTGGTTCCGTGATTAAGCGAATTTTATAGAGAAATGATGCAAAAGAGAGCAAGCAATTTGCCCAAGGCCACAACAGCCAGGGAGATTAGCTACCAAGGAAGCAATTAGTCATCAAGGTGATTACTGACCTAGAAATCTTTGAACCAGAAGGATGCTAGGAGGTCCGTAATCGAAGCCTCCAATGGACTGGCAAGTGGGGAGTCTGAGGCTCTGGGAAGATCCTGCTCACGCTAGCCTCTATGCTCTCGGACACAAGGGGCTGAGCCAGGCTGCAGATACAAGTGTCTGGCCCGGGCAGGGGGCTGGCTCAGGGAGGGTTTCAGAATGGCCTATCCTTGAAGGATAAGCAAACTTAAAGGAAAGCAGGGCATGGGAAAGAGCTGGGTGCTGGAGAAGAGGATTTGCAGGCAAGAGGTTCAGCATGCACTCTGAAGGGTCTCCTCATGTCCAGGAACAGATGCTTCCGAATAAAGGGCACGAGTGTCACCCTCACAAACATCTCCATCTTTAGAGCTGCCAGCCACCCAACAACGTGAGCATCTCACTGCTGAGAACGCACGGTGGGAAGGGCGGGGGTGACCAGGAGATCGCACGGTGGGGAGAACGCACGAGGAGAACGCACGGTGGGGAGAACGCATGGTGGGAAGGGCGAACACGCACCTTGACCCGCCAGGGTTGGGCTGGAGTAGATTGGGTCTCCTGGTCACCCCCGCCCCCCTAGTGCTTTCCATTCCTGCTCTCTCCAGACCCACCACGTTGTACATACACCCAATGCACCAAGCACACTACCTGAATGGCTCTGCAACATGTGGACAGCATGGGCCTTGGCCAGCTCCAGGGCGGTGATCCACTGCTGCCGCTCCACCTCCGAGCTGGCCTTGAGGTGGTAGGTCTTTGCCCCGCTGGTCAGCATGATACCGCAATACTCCTCCCTGTCAAAGTGCGCGGTGGACAGGTCGATGGTGCCACGGCAGGTGTGGGCCATTTCACCCTCATTTCTGTGGGATGCAAGAGAAGGTATGGGTTGAGGCACCCCAACTCAATAGCTCCAGGTGAAAGAAAGCCTTAGGGCAAATCCTCACAACCTCAGACCCTTGAAGCTGGGAGAGGCCCTGGAGTCAGAGCTGGGAGGTGAAGCCCATTGGGACTGATGGCTAAGGCTTGGTTGAAGGATTTTCAGTGGGCACAGGGAGGAAGGAGGAGGGTCTGCACTGGTGCCCGTGCAGAGCATGCCTGCTGTGGTCTGAG
The DNA here is from genome assembly GCA_963693515.1 of Pipistrellus nathusii. Classification (NCBI taxonomy): domain Eukaryota; kingdom Metazoa; phylum Chordata; class Mammalia; order Chiroptera; family Vespertilionidae; genus Pipistrellus; species Pipistrellus nathusii. The sequence continues at coordinate 2,823,363 of OY882876.1, forward strand.
CCCTGGCAGACAACAAGCAAAAGAGATGGGTGACTGCCCGGGGTCCTGCTAGGCAGTGCAGACCTCTAACTCCACAGCAGGCTCTTCCCACTAAAGTCTCAGACCCACAGAGATGAGCAGGGGAGGAGCCTGAGATTCTCGCCACTGCAACTGAGATTACAGACCCAGACCTCCAGGGTGTGTTTGGAAGCATCCCTTTCACTTATGCAATAGTTTACCAAGCACTTCTTTTTTTTAACTTTTAAAAATATATATATTTTTTTATTGATTTCTTACAGAGAGGAAGGAGAGGGATAGAAAGTCAGAAACATCAATGAGAGAGAAGCATCAATCAGCTGCCTTCTGCATCCCGCTCCCCGCAAGGGGATGTACCTACAACCTAGGTACCTGCCCTTGACTGGAATCGAACCTGGCCAATGTTCGCAGGCCAATGTTCTATCCACTGAGCCAAACCGGTTTTGGCTGCCAAGCACTTTTTCACCGTTTGTTTCAAACAGCCAAGTAGGGCTCTTTACAGATGGAGTCACAGAGTCTGGAGATTTCCTCCCACACTAGGCAGGGCTGACCAGTATAACCAATAGGATATTGTGGAAATAATAAAAAAACAAACAAACAAACAAAAAAAAAACGGTGTGACTTTGAGGGTAGGTCCTATGTGCTTTATCTTGGACCACTCTTTCTGGGAAAAGCCAGCTGCCGTGTTGTGAGGACACTCAAGCAGCCCTTTGGAGAGGCCCACCTCTCAACAACCAGCATCACTTTGTTAGGCATGTGAGTGAGCCTCCAGCCTCAATCAAGCCTTCGGATGAGTGCAACCCTCATGAAACACCCTGAGCTAGAATCGCCCCAACTAACCACCCACTCATGAATTTCTGACCCATGGAAATGCTAAGATGTTTACTACTGTTTTAAGCCACTAAATAAAAGCACGGTTGTTTTGAACCTCCAAGTTACGCAGCAACAAATAACTGATAAAACCTGGTGCACAGAAGCAGCTGATCCTACCCCCTGTGTTAAGTGTTTGGCAAGCACCTGATCCCAAAGGAACAAAACTAGCTTCTTGTGAAGCCTCCAGAGACAATGCTCCAGCTGCATGGTCTCAGGCAGAGCCAATCCTGAAGAGGGGTGAGCCAGACAGGGGATCTCCTGTTTAAAGGTAACAGGTGGGGAACCAAGGGTGAATGAAGGCTCCGCAACCACCCCAGCTAACAGGAGTGCATGCCCAAAGGACGGAACACACACAAGGGTGTCAGAGGGCACCAGCCTCGCGCATTGCAGGGGAATCCAGGCAGGTCCGGGCTGAGATGACCTGGGATGAAGGCTGTCTTGTTGGGCGTCTGCAGCAATGAGAAGGGTTCTTCTGGGGGAGGGTTTGGCAGATGCAGAGATCTGGAGGGAAGCAAGAAAGGCGTGTGGTTTGCAGAGGGGAAATAGGTAAGCAGAAGGATCAAGGCCAGGAGGAGGGGAGAGACAGGGTAAATAAGAGGAGGGGCCTGACTGGGAAGGGCTGAGAATGGTGAACCCAGGGAAGCCACACACTGTATTTTAGGAAGACAGCACCTACTGCTGCTCCAAAGGACAACACTATCTGGCAGTTCCCCGTGCAAGCTCAGGAATGCCATCTGCCGCCACCTTGGTTTAGGCAGTGGCCCAGCAATGCAGATCAAATGGTGTGAGTCAAGCCTGTGAGATCAACACTAAACGCACAGGGCTGTGGCTGAGCAGGTGATGAGGTGTCAAGAAGAGGAGAAGCCAAGAACTCTGAGACCTCTGAAAGATGGAAACAGACGCAGGAGAGTCGCACTTGAAAGAAGAAAGCATACAGCACCCTGCATGACCCCAGAACTCACTGACAGTTTGCTTCCTGTATACGATTAAGGCCACATGCCTGTGTGGCGACACCTGCTATGTGATTCACCACCCACCAAGCTGCCAATTTCAATTCTGTTCAGAGTGTTTCCTACCATCTCCTCCTCCCCACATGTCAGTACCTGTAGTTGTCCGGGAAACAGGCCCATTTCCTCCATTTCCCCTTGATCTTGGTTTAAGGAACCTCACACCTTGTCTACAGGCCTGTCTTTATTGATCTGATTTGCCAACGACACCCCTGAAGACTCATTGAGGCTTGAATCCCCAGCTGGGAACTCTCGCACAGCACTTAGCTTGAACCTGCTGGCCTCTTACTAAATGGCCAGGATGGATCCAGACTTCCCTCCTTCTCCTCCTCCGTGCAGTGGTTTGGTGACGGTGTGCATGTCTGTCTCCCACACTGCCCTGTACAGTGTTGGTCCTCCATAAATGATTCGACCAAAGCTGGTGTAGTCTCACAGTGTCCCAGACTGCTCCTCAGGCCCCCGTCTTGGATGAACAGACGCACCCTACCAGTAAAGAAGGTGCAAGGATCAGCGGAGGCTGGAGGACTCACACCAGGCACTCCATCCGAGTCACAAGAGAACTTGCAGATATGAAGGCGGTCCATGTGGCAAGTGCACCTGTCATATGCAAAAGCCAAGCCACCGAAAGCCTGGGGGAAGGTATAGATCCGGAAAGTCTCTCTGAAGCCATAAAGGGCCAACTACATGCCTGCAGAGAAGGGCCTCAGCACGCAGCAGCAGGCCCTGTAGAGTGTCAGACACCCTGCAGGTTGGCATGTGCTTCCTCTGATAGGAAACCAGAGGCCTCACTGCTACTCCATGCCAGGTGTAAGCACTCGCTCTCCTCGAACCGTAGTGAAGGTCAGCCCCTAGCCCTGATGTCACTGAGATCTGCGAGGAGGAAGGAGGTCAGACCTGTGCAGAAAACATTAACAGCAGGTCTGAGACCGCTCATCCTTTGGAAGGCCTGTGTTCAAGGCTGGCCCTTGGCTGGAGTCTGGGAGTCTGGATTTGGGGGGCACCCCCGTTCCCTAACTGGTAAGGGGGGCTGACAGCACCTAAACTGCTCGTACAATGCGGTCTATGCAGAACACTTGCTTTCCTTCTGAGAGTCTGAACTTTGGCAGCATGCCAGAGGGCACCCATGTGACCAGCCCCCAGTGAAAACCCTGGGCACTGAGTCTCTAAAGACCATTCACATGTGTTGTCACAATTTGGTGCCAGAAGAATTAGAATGTCCTGTGTGACTACACTGGCAAAGGACCCTTGAAGGCCAACGCCTGGTTTCCCCAGAACCCATCCCAGCCTCACTCCCCCTTTGCTGGCTGTGCTTTGCTGTCATAAAGCGCAGCTGTGAGCACGACGTGATGGGTGAGTCCCGGAGTCCACCTGGGGTTAATCAAGAGACTAGCAGGACCCCAGAGAGGAGACTCCACAATGCGGAACAGTTAGAAGGGTGTTCGAGTCCTGGTGCTGCCCACGAGCCCCCATTTCTTCCTCCATTTAACAGGAAGATAAGAAGAGCCGGCACTTCTCACCACAACTTCAAACTGGAAATCACCCCGACGTGCAGACAACCCACAGGTGTGAGGGCCTGTTAGCCGACTGGCTGTCACGGAGGGTGGAGGCCTCACCTCTGACCTCGGGCCTTCCCACAGGGTCTTGAACATTTAACATGTGCAAGGACACCGTCGGGCACACATGCAATCAGTTGAAAGAGCTAGGTGATCGTGAAAAAGCCCTTTTAAAAGCGTCACCTGTGCTCCTCATTCCTCCAGGCACTGCTACACTTTCCAAAGTGACATCGTTCTAGGTACACACAGACAACATACAGCAGACTCTCGCAATCCTATGTAAAACCACCGATACAGGTTATTGCTTCATAGAGGAGACACATGAAATTCTGTCAACATACAATATCCAGATAATCTGAGTTTCATAGCTGTGACTTTTCAGGTTCTCCTGGCAGCAATGTCCCATTTATCTTCCTCCTCTATTCCAGCAAACAAGTTTTGGTCATTGAAAAGAAATTAAGAAAAAAATCAAAGCTGCACTAACTACTTGGCTTTCTGACATCCCAAAGAACCACAGGTGACCTGCTCTCATTCACCCACTCCTCCATTCAGATGGACCAAGCAATTTGACCCCCGGCATTTTAAAACAGCCCCAATATTTGGAATTCTTTCCAAAAATTGGGGCTATTTTAAAATGCTGTGGGACGCGAGACAAATTGTTCAAAATCGGGATTGTCCCGCCAAAAGCAGGATGTTCTGGTCACCTTACTCAGTGGCAAAGTACCATGCCGGGCTCCGTGCGTAATACAAAGATGCCGCTGAACTTGGCCGTGGTGTCCCTTTAACACGAGGCTGACGGCAGAGATGCCCACATAAGCTCCCGGTGAACTCCCAATGATCCTTGGATCAGTCAGGAGCCACTGTGGGAATTTCAAATGGGAGAAATCCAAGCTAAGGAGCTAAGGCAGGGCATGGAACATTGAAAGAGAATCCTGGAGAAGGCGAGGCGATTCCAGGCACCACGTGGGGAATGCACTGTCTGGGACATAAGCTGGAAGCTGGGACCCCAGTTAAGCACAAGGCAGACCTGAACCACGGATGTGGCATGAGGAATGGAGGAGAGAGACCAGAGGAGAGAGATGGGCAGGGCGTGGCCATTCCATTTGATGTGGGATGAGGGAGGGAGGTGGCGGCAAGCGTGACTCAGAGGTTGGCAGCTATTCATAGAAGAGAGGAGTGAGGAGCAGGAGCACGTTTTGTGGGGAAAATAGGTTTGTCACTAGGCCTCGCTAAGAGCATTGTTGTACACTGTGCTCATGCTGTTGGTCCACTGTGCCACCCTTGTGCTACAAGCTAAGAAAATACACTTCAAGCAAATGTTTACGTTATCAACCTGTGTGCTCCTTTTCAGCTTCCTAATAGTTTCACAGAGTGAAATGCCGAGAGATATTTCAAATGAAAGCAGAATCCGATCTAATAAGGCCACTCTCTATGTGGAGACCCAACAGCTTCTTCATCTTTGGACTCGCACTTCCTAACTTCACGTTTTCAGGGACAGTTTGCAGGATAGTCTTTTCCATCTCCTTGCTTCAAGGATTACTAAACTGGCATTGAAAACACTATTTCCTGGCGCACAGTCTTTGAGAGCAGGTCTCACTAGAGTCGTGGTCGGCAAACTGCGGCTCTCGAGCCACATGTGGCTCTTTGGCCCCTTGAGTGTGGCTCTTCCACAAAATACAATGGCCTGGGTGAGTCTATTTTGAAGAAGTGGCCTTAGAAGAAGTTTAAGTTTAAAAAATGTGGCTCTCCAAAGAAATGTCAATCGTTGTCCTGTTGATATTTGGCTCTGTTGACTGATGAGTTTGCCGATCACTGCACAAGAGGAATGAGTACATTATCTGTCCTAGAGGCACAGATGTCTTGGTGTGCCATCTTCTGTTACCTGGCCAATACCCCAAAAAGGATCCAGGCCATCAGATGTCCAGTGGTCTTCCTTAGCCAGAGAACTTCCAAAATTTACTTTCACTTGGACCTTAATAGACACTTTCTTATAGACACTAATTTCTTTGAGGCCTTCCATTCTATCTGGCTTAGCCATACCTACCCACAGATCAGTCTGAACAATTAATTAAAACAAATTTTTCTGTTTAAAATGTTTCCTGCTGAGCAAATGTCATTCATCATAATCAACCAATAGGCAACTGGTAAACAACCAAACAGAATTTTGCCTAACTGAATCAATGTTGTCGTTAATATGGATAAAGCTTATGTTTGGCACACTCTCTCCAAAATGACTTGCTGAAGCTAATACTTTGGAAATTTTCACATCATTTTCCCCCCTAATTTCATGTAATTACATGTTCCCTATGAGCTAAGAACTGGGGATGGATTTTTTTTTTTTTTATGGGAACTACCAACCAAAATAAAGGAAAGCAAACTGGAGCACAAAACCATATTCTCCTTGTTATTTAAAACGTCAAGCAATGAAGTAAGAACCTCATCTCCTTGTTTGTTTATGTTCCTACCACACTGTTGAAAAGTAAAAACCTGCTAACAATTATCCAGGCTTCCCAGAAATTCTTTCTATATGTGACAATATTTATAAAAAGCATCTTTTTTTCCCCCCTGAGAATATAGACGTCACTAAGCCCAGCTGTTTGGCATTATGTACTTTTTCCCTCAGAATAAGCTTAAGTGATCAACTGTGCTTTTCCAGCAAAATCCAGGGCAGAAGTACCCGAGGAAGCCACACAGCGGAGAAAGGCTAATCCAAACCCCCAATTATTTTCTAGTAAAAAGAAAAGAATGCAAACTGAAATGCAGGTCAAGACTGCCAGATGCCACAGTAAACCATTTGATTGGCCAGGTCAATGCTGACACTGTCAAGTTTTGCAAAGAATGCAGACCCACCAGACCTCTTATTAATTGCAGGTGGGAGTGTAAATTGGTACAAGTACTTTGGAAAAGTTTGGCATTAGGTAAGGCGAACGTTCACATTGCCTACGTCCCAGTGAATTCGCCCAAGAGAAATCCCTGTGCATGTCCCAGAAGTTTCGTAGTCACCCATCAAGAGGAAAATGCGAAAATAAGAAGGGACTTATTCCACATTCTGGACTGTTATAAACAAGTTCCCAAAATCATATGCTGTAAAATACCCTTTAAAAAATAAAGATATGGGGGGGGGGGGGGCAATGTTAAAATATGTACACAGATAATCATTTAATTTAAAAAATGGCAAATAAAATAAAATAAAATAAAGATGGTTACCCGGAACTGGTTTGGCTCAATGGATAAAGCGTCGGTCTGCGGACTGGAAGGTGCCAGTTCGATTCCGGTCAGGGGCATGTACCTTGGTTGTGGGCACATCCCCAGTAGGGGGTGTGCAAGAGGCAGTTGGTTGCTGTTTCTCTCTCATTGATGTTTCTAGCTCTCTATCCCTCTCCCTTCCTCTCTGTAAAAAAATCAATAAAATTTATTTTAAAAAAAATAAAAATAAAGATGGTTGAAATAAAACTAAATTAAAAAGGAAAGAAAAGAAGTAGTAAGATTTGGGAAGGTGGTTGGTTATACTAGAGATGGAGAGGGAGCACAAGAAATATATACTCACATTTCCTCCAAACATCAGGCTTCACTTAGTTGTGCTTTTTATTTTACTTTTTTTTAATTAGAGAGTGGTCTTTCCAACAGGGAAAAGGATCTCTCTCTGCTCAATATAGTCGACTGGCACCAATGTACCACACGAGAAGGGCACATTAGAAACACATGCCAGCTTTCTCCTTTGCCGGGAACTAGAGAGTGGCCTCCATTTTGGAGCGGGAACCATCACTTAAGTTCAGCGGAGTTCCCAAATTCTCAGGGGCACCATAGACTCAACCATCCTCTAGCAACTGTGTTCCAGAAAGGCTCGGAAAGACCATGGAAGTTCCAAGGCGGGTGACCCGGAGGAACGCTGCCTGCCAGCCTGAGTGAAATGAGCCAACAGCAAGGCGGGAGGGGGCGGGGGGGGGGGGGAGGAGAGCCTCCTGTTTGCAATGAGAAGGGAGCAGCATCACCTGGGAACTGTTAGAAACAACAAACTCAGGCCCCGCCCAGATCCACTGCATCAGAAACTGCGGGGCAGGGGAGAAGATGGGACACACAGGGACTTCTTTTTATTCCAACAAACCCTTCAAGGAAATCTGATGCTCACTCAGTGGTATATGGAGTGATCTGAGATCTCAAAATTTAAACCCGCCAGCGCCAGGAAACATGCCGAGGCAGCAGCCGGTAAGAAAGGAGAGCAAGCCTGCAGTGCCTTTCTCTTTCCAACCATTCTGGTGGCAGACAGGGGAGCCACACCACCACTGAACAACTGAACCCCACTTTGACTTCTGGATGAGAAGGACCACAGCAGAATGCTTCCGGAGTCCTCCCAGGATGCCCGGATGGGCTCCGGAAGGGCTGGAGCTGTGTCTCGCGCATCTGTGAGTCTGCTGTGCCTGGCCCATGGTCTGGGAACTAGCAGGCATCCGGAAAGGTGGGAACTTGACTGACCACCAAAGGTGGGTCCCAAGGATTGGACTGAACAAGGTTACTGTCCCCCTCATTCCCTAGTACAACGATCTTCGCTCCTGAATGTAGGACTTTGGGGGGCTGACTCTGACTAGCTGTCCCAGGTCCCACAACTACCAAGACCGGAATGGCCCTGGGGCCCTAGATCACTCCCTCACGTCATCTCCCTGCTCATACCCAAACCCACTTGGCTTGCCAGAGGTCATGTCCACAGGGGGCTCCCCTGCCAGAGGTCAGGGCCCCCAATCCTAGGAGGTTAGCTAAAAGCATCACTTCTGCTAGAGTGCATGTTCCCAGATATTCCACGATGGCGGCATCACCCTCCTGCAAACACAGAGAGCCTGTCCTACCTGTAGTATGACAGCAGGCCGTTCCTGAGCACAAACCAGCGACGCTGGTAGCCCTTCAGGAAGCTGGCCCACTTGAGGAGCCAGCCCTTGAAGCTGTCCAGCCTCGGGGGGGTGGAGGTACTGCCAGTCCCTGACAGTGGGACCCCGTAAGACACCCTCTGCTGTCCTGGCCGCGGAAGAGCTGGGGGCTTTGACACGCGTCTGGTAAAGGGCGTGCTCCCCACCACGGGCGCCTTCGGCCTTCCAGAGGAGGCCTTGGTGGGGTGTCCTTCCCCTACACTTGGGCCAAACTCTTTCCGGGTCTTTGACTCCGGCCCCAGCCTCGGCAGCAGTTCCAATTCCGGTTTGTGCCCTGGTCTCGGCAAAGACGACTTCCGGGGCTCAGGTGTCTTCTGGGGCTGGGGAGTCTTCTGCGGCTCAGGTGTCTTCTGGGGTTGGGGTGTCTTCTGGGGCTGGGGAGTCTTGTGGGGCTGGGGAGTCTTCTGGGGTTGGGGAGTCTTCTGCGGCTCGGGTGTCTTCTGGGGCTCAGGCTTCGATCTTGGCACTGGCTCCCAAGCCGGCCCCAGCACCTGTTCTGGCACCGTCTTCCGCTCTGGCGGCACCGGCATGGGCTGGGGCTGGGGCTGAGGCTGAGGCTGAGGCTGAGGCTGAGGCTGGGGCTGGGGCTGGGGCTGAGGCTGAGGCTGAGGCTGAGGCTGGGGCTGAGGCGGAGGCGGGGGCGGGGGCGGAGGCTGAGGCTGAGGCTGAGGCTGAGGCTGGGGCTGAGGCTGGGGCTTCGACTTCCGTCTGGAGTCGGGCGTGGGAGCGCTCATGCTCGGTGCCGCCGTGTGGCAGGACAGGCAGGGAACAACGGTGGACAGCGACGACAGCCGGCGGAAGCGGCCGTAGCAGCCGCCGCCTCGGCACAGAGCGGCCGCTTTCCCCATCGAGCCGAGCCGGCGACCCGAGCGCGGAGCGCGGAGCGCGGCCGGCGGAGCGGGCGGGGGTTGGGAGCGGCAGAGGCGGAGGCCGGCGCGGGGCGGGCGGGGCTCGGCGGGCGCGCGGCGCAGGCGGTGGCGGTGGCGGTGGCGTGCGCGGGGCCCGCCGCGGTCCGTGCCATCCCCCGCACCTGGCCCGCTGGCTGCGGACCCCGATCCCTCTGTGGCGTCGCCAGCGCCCGCTCAGGGCCTGGCACTTGGAAGGCGCCCTGGGAACACCTGTGGGGCGAGAGCTTGGTGGGCGGGCTTCGGGGGAGGGACGGTGAGCTCCAAGCCACCATCCCTGCCTGCGCCCCAGCCCGTGCCAGGTTCTGGGGTAACAGCGATGGATGCGGAGCCCTCTGGCTGGCTGTCGCGGATGCGTTCGCTCCCGAAACCCAGGAGTGAGGGATAGGCAGGGAGCAGGTGCCGCGCCCAGAAACCAGCAAGTGTGCCCGAAGCACAGACGGCCAGCTGACGCCAACAGCCGAGAAGGACGCCTCCCGCCCCCATTACCTGTCTGTGGATCCCCATTACCTGTCTGCGGGTCCCCATTACCTGTCTGTGGGTTCCCATTACCTGTCTGTGGGTCCCCATTACCTGTCTGCGGGTCCCCATTACCTGTCTGTGGGTCCCCATTACCTGTCTGCGGGTCCTTCCCGCATGGACCAGGCTCAGTGACCCAAAGCCGCCGCTGCCCTCGCCACCTACTGGCTAGCCGGCCTCTGGCTCATGCCAGGGCACTGCACGTGGTGACATAGCTCTGGCTCTCTGTAAAGACAGAAAGTTTTGTCTAAAAGCGGATTCTTCACTTGGGCCCCCTAGACATCCCTGGGGAACCAGGCTGACGGACCATGAGGCCTCCTCAGCAGTCTGCAAGGTTTTCTGTGCCTGTGCATTTTTTTCTGGAAATAAGGTCCATAGTTTTCATGGCTTTTCCAAAGGAGTCTGTGATCCTAGAAAGGTTACACATCCCCGATGTTAAAGGGCCTATCCAGAAGGGAAAGGCCAATGGTTACCACGAATAATCAGAAATAGGACTTGGAAGGTTGACCTGTGAGCAGGAAGGCGGCCCTCTGCTCATCGCACCGGACTTACCTTCCCCTTCCCCAGGGTTTATTCTTTTTTTAAAATATATATATATTTTATTGATTTTTTTTACAGAGAAAAAGAGAAAGGGATGTAGAGTTAGAAACATCGATGAGAGAGAATCATCGATCAGCTGCCTCCTGCACACCCCCTACTGGGGACGTGCCCGCAACCAAGGTACATGCCCTTGTCTGGAATCCAGTCCGCAGGCCGACGCTCTATCCACTGAGCCAAACCGGTTTCGGCTAAGCCTAAATTCTTGATCTTTGCTCCTGATAAGATTGCCTGTGCAGGTGTAGCCGCCAGTTAGCGGGGCGTGAGCAGAACAGGAAGGCGGGGCCAGGTGCAGAGGGTCTCCAGAGCCTAATGGGCTTACCTAAAGCCCTGGCAGGACACCCCCTTTAAGTAGTAACCCCCGGAGATGGCATCTAGTTCCGCTGGTTCAGCCCCAAGCCCAGGAAAGCAGCAGAACCGGGTGGAGCCTGCCCTGGTGACATCAGCACCAGCGGCAGTGACTGATGACCCCTCCCCTGCAGGGCCAATCAGTGGAGACCAGGACCCTGAGGAGAGACACGGTTAGAAAGCTGATGAGTATTCTCCTGAGACCCTCCAGGGACCTCAGACAGAAAGAGCACTCTCGGGCCTGCTATGTTTGTGCTGGAGTTGTTTGCAACCCCCAAGGGGGGGAAGCCAAGTGGCAACTGAATGTTAATGATGTGTTTTGACTCCTTCAATAAAAGCATGGCAGGCCTAAGTAATCTGCCAGGGTGGGTGACAGGGCGTCACAGAAAGGACGTGATTTGCACGGAGCTGGGAGGCCAGGCTGTGGGAGGGCACTCAAGGCAAAGGTGCCAGCACATACAAAGTGCTAACTCAGGAGAGAGCATGTTGCCTGGGAAGTGACACAGGGCTTGGCACACCCTGAGGAATGAATGCCACTTATCCTACAGAGTGCGGATCTCCTGGGCACGAGGGAGATTTTTCACTTTATTTTAATATATTTTATTTATTTTTATTTTATTTTTTACAAAGAGGAAGGGAGAGGGATAGAGAGTTAAACACATCAATGAGAGAAAAACATCCACCAGCTGCCTCCTGCACACCCCCTACTGGTGATGTGCCTGCAACCAATGTACATGCCCTTGACCAGAATCGAACCTGGGACCCGTCAGTCCGCAGGCCGATGCTCCCTCCACTGAGCCAGTTAGGACATTTTTTTTTTTTTTTAGGACATTTTAAAAAAAATTTTATCCTCACCTGAAGATGTTTTTCCATTGATTTTTAGAGAGAGTGGAAGAGAGAGGGAAAGACTAGAGAAAAATATCAACGTGAGAGAAACACATGGATTGGTTGGCCTTCTGCACATGCTGTGCCCGGGGCTAGGCCAGGGAGAGACTGCAACAGAGGTACATGCCCTTGACCAGAATTGAACCTGGGACCATTCAGTCCGCAGGCCAACGGTCTATCCACTGAGCCAAACTGGCTAGGGCAGATTTTTCTCTTTTAAACTGTCAAATGCTACCCCTTGGAAAACTAGCCGCCAGGCTGTCCCTGAGGACCTTAGGGGCAGGAAAGCTGGAGTGACAAGAGGTAAAGTCCCTTGTGGGCTGGATGGTTCTGGGTAGCTGAACCAACCTGTGCTGCAGAGCCGGCCCTAACCACTGCCTGAGGTCAGCCCTGTGAGATGGCAGGAACCCTGTCCCCATATGCCTGAGCCCAAGGTCACTTTGCCAACAACTGGATAAGAACCCAGTCCTTCCAGCTCCCATTGGTCTTCATTCAAAATCCAGACAGGCTCTCTTATAAGCTTGTAGCCAGCCATAGACACTAAGGTACATGCTGGTTTGTCTCATTTCACCCAGGAGAGGAGATGCATGAGCTAAGAGGGAGATAGGCAGCATGTAGGCAAGAGCACAGGTTTGGAAGAAAGGCTGCTGTTCACATCCCATGTCAGCTGCACTCTGCAAACCCAATTAATAGACCTAGAGGGCTCTCACCCTGCAGGAAGGTGTTGCAATAGTGCCCTCTTGTGGACATTCTGAAATGAGTTGGTATAGGTTTCACGTGCTGTTATGCTATTAGATCTGTATTACCGCCGAGACCGGTTTGGCTCAATGGATAGAGCGTCGGCTTGGGGACTGAAAGGTCCCGGGTTCGATTCCGGTCAAGGGCACGTACCTTAGTTGCGGGCATATCCCCAGTAGGAAGTGTGCAAGAGGCAGCTGATCGATGACTCTCTCTCATGGATGTTTCTAACTCTCTATCTCTCTCCCTTCCTCTCTGTACAAAAATCAATAAAATATATTTAAAAAAAAAAAAAATCTGTATTACCTCTGGCCCCTTTGAGAATATCTGGCTGGAAGCTCTGTGTGGGGGCAGAATCTTAACTACCAGAATCAGGAGGGCTCTATTCTGTGTTGCCAACATCCACACTGCAAGTCCTAGATGACCTCAGATACTGAGTTCAGTCACATTAGAGAAAAGCCTTACTGTTTCCTGTCTGGGAAAAATGTTACCTATACTTTGCAAACTTGACCTCAGATACTGAGTTCAGTCACATTAGAGAAAAGCCTTACTGTTTCCTGTCTGGGAAAAATGTTACCTATACTTTGCAAACTTGAGTGCAGAGAGGTAGGGCAATGGGTTGGAGCAGTTATCCCCCCTTCCCTGCCCCAGGTTCTGTGGGTCTGTTTATTATATACTGGCAGATACCAAAGAATGTTGTAAAATATGTGTAGGGCACACAAATAACAAGACATCCATAGACTCATTAACCCATTTTAGTTGCCTGTTCTTCCTCCTACCTTCTCCCATAATGAGTTTGAGTTTGAGCCCAGTTTCCTTGGGTTTTTTTCAAGCCAACTGGCTCCAACCTCCTCTTTTTATATATATATATTGATTTTGTACAGAGAGGAAGGGAGAGGGATAGAGAGTTAGAAACATCAATGAGAGAGAGTCATCGACCAGCTGCCTCTTGCACACACCCCTACTGGGGATGTGCCCGCAACCAAGGCACATGCCCTTGATCGGAATTGAACCTGGGACCTTTCAATCCACAGACCAACGCTCTACCGCTGAGCCAAACCGGCTTCAGCCCCACCTCCTCTTGATTTTACTTTTTAATCCTCACCCAAGAATACTTTTTCCATTGATTTTTAGGGAGATTGGAAGAGAGGAAGAGACAGAAACATCAATGTGAGAGAAACACATCGATTGGTTGCCTCCTGCATAAGCCCAAACCAGGGCCTGGGTCAGAGAGGAGCCTGCAGCCACCCTGACCCCTCCTTATCATCGGAACAAATGCGAGGCATTCCTGAGCCCCTCCCTTCTAAGGCACCACTGCCCAGGGCACTTGGCCTGGCATTCCACCTCAGACACATGGGTACAGAAGGTCCATCTTTGCCTTAACCATGCATGCTGGCTTCCCAAATATTGATTAAGCCTCCTCCACGCAGGCAGCTAGGGGACCATCAGGATCTCCTTCATCAGGACAGAGGGAACGAGGCAGGGAAAGGAACAGCCGGAGTGCCAGGATGTTTGTGCTCCACTGTCCGCTGGTGTTTATTGTTCTACGATGGTGTTGGCTGGCTGGCTTCTACATCTCCTCCTCCTGTGGCTGGCTGGCTTCTACGTCTTCTCCCCGTCAGTCTAGAGTGGTTGTGACCCTGAGGCGGTGGAGCTTCTATTTTGATTAGCACGGCTGGATTTTCCTTTTAGGATGGAATCAACCTTGCGTGCACGCATACTGTCCAGGTACTGCCGGACACTCAGGAATTCCCGTTTCCAGCGCCCCAGCTTTCTGAACTGGTCCACCAAGAACTTTTTTTTCAGGTGGTCATACAAGTGGCTCATCTTTTTCTTGGTCTTATCTACAGTTTTCATCTTACAGAAAAACAAATGAGGTTAGGATGAAGAAATTACTAACAAGAGAGGCATCTGTGCTGCTGCTATGAGTGAGGGTGACAATATGCCAGCCTATTTCCCTGTTGGTAAAATGTGGGCGTTGAGCTAGATTAGTGGTCGGCAAACTCATTCGTCAACGGAGCCAAATACCGACAGGACAACGACTGAAATTTCTCTGGAGAGCCACATTTTTTAAACTTAAAACTTCTTCTAACACCACTTCTTCAAAATAGACTCGCCCAGGCCGTGGTATTTTGTGGAAGAGCCACACTCAAGGGGCCAAAGAGCCACATGTGGCTGGCGAGCCGCAGTTTGCTGACCACGGAGCTAGATAAATTCTATGGCACCTTCTGAGAGTCTGCAGCCTTAGCCGCTGATTTTGACCTTAACACCTCTGGTAAGAAAGAGGTGGAGAATGGGTGTGTCTTGTTCTCTCCTCTCCCCGTTCCGTAACTCCTATTACTGTCCCCATTACTCACTCAGTGCTTCCCACATATTGTAATGTGACATTCCCCACATCACTTTGAACTCTAGTTATTTCTTCTAGTATATCCTTTTTTGTCCTGTCCCCATGACTATAAGCTCTGGGAAGGCACATCCTCTACCTCACCCGTTCATTTATTTACCCCAATGAGCCGGCTGCGGAGAGGACACAAAGAAAAATCAGCTGCATATCTTCACAGAAATTACAACACAGTCAGAAAGATGGGACACAAGCCCAGATATTTCTAAGCAAGGCAGACAGTGATGCATCCCTTTAAAAAAAAACAAACGAGTTCAGACCTAACCGGCTTGGCTCAGTGGATAGAGCATCGGCCTATGGACTCCAGGATCCCAGGTTCAATTCCGGCCAAGGGCATGTACCTTGGTTGCGGGCACATCCCCCGAAGGAGGTGTGCAGGAGGCAGCTGATCAGTTTCTCTCTCATCTCTCATCGATGTTTCTAACTCTCTATCCCTCTCTGTAAAATATCAATAAAACATATTTAAAAAACAAAAAACAAGACAGAGTTCAAATAAAGGAGATAGCAAGAAAAGTCCCATGGAGGGTTGCAATAAAAATTGGGGGGTTGGGTATTGAAGGCTGGGGAAGTGTTGGGCATGTTGAAACAGAACTAGACAAGAGGTCATCCTATTTCTACGATTGCAGGTCACTGGAAGCTTAGCAGCTGGAAAAACACCCAGGCCTCTCCTCTCTCTTAAGCCTCCCTCTCTCTCCAGTGTCAGAATCCCATGAGCCCATCCTCCTGGAACACGGAGGGAAGCTCAACAGAGTCAAGAAGGCGGCAGCTCAATTCCGGGCTGATCGGCCACAAGATCCAGCACATGAAATCCTTTCCCCAGGCGCCATCAGCACAGGAACAGCGGTGACACCCTGGGCAAGTCAGTCACCCCGAGTTTCAGTCTCCTCCAGAACACGGGACTTGCGTGAGAGCACCTTAGTGACTCCCCATCCCCTCTAAGACCTGGGAAACACGTGACCCCCTCCCCCCCCAAGGAATCAGGGAGAGTAAAATGGACCTGGGTCAAGCCACTAACACCCTCTGACAAAAGCTCGTGAGGACTTTACCTCCATTTCATAGATTCGCTGTGCACTGAGGTTGTCACGAATAATCACCCGAGACAA
Source organism: Pipistrellus nathusii (assembly GCA_963693515.1). Lineage (NCBI taxonomy): Eukaryota > Metazoa > Chordata > Mammalia > Chiroptera > Vespertilionidae > Pipistrellus > Pipistrellus nathusii. The sequence goes on from OY882876.1 coordinate 2,839,226, forward strand.
GTGGCTCTTGGGTAAAAATTTGGTCACGGCTGCTTCGCTGGAATTCATTAAGCTGGAGGGGGGCAGAGGAAGGCGGGAACATGTTAAGATGGCTGAGGCCTCCCCAGGTTTCCTGTCATAATTGTCGTCAGCGAAGCAAGGGAGGCCTAGCTCTCTTCTCGTGGAAAAACGTGCGCTGAAGAAAAACGTGCGCTGAAGGGGTAGTTTCTTGCCTGCTGAGAGGAAAAGCCATCCCGAGAAGGATGTAGAAAGGACAGTCCACAAGAGAGTGGACTGTCTGCTGGAGCGGCCATCTTAAGGAGAAAATGCGGGAGATGGGAAGTGGGGGGGGGGGGGGGGTCTTTGAGAAGAGGAGCAAAAGTTGTAGGGCAGGGTTCGAAGGGCTGAATGTGAGGGGCGCTGAGGTGGGGGCACTTGCTCCAGAGCCTAGACCTTAGGCTAAGGTGACTCAAGAGTCCCAGGTTCGATTCCGGTCAAGGGCATGTACCTCGATTGCCGGCACATCCCCAGTGGGGGGTGCGCCGGAGGCAGCTGATCGATGTCTCTCTCATCGATGTTTCTAACTCTCTACCTCTCTCCCTTCCTCTCTGTAAAAAATCAATTAAAAAAAAAAAAAAAAAAAAAAAGAGCCAGGCTCTGGGAGTGACAGCGCCGGGCCCCGGGGCCACTGAGGGGGCGGGGGTCTGAGGGAGTTGGGGCTCCCTCCAGGGCCCCCCCCGTTGGTGTCTGACACACGCTCCGAACACCCGGGCCGCCCGCACCTGAAGAGCACGAGCGGCTGCGAGGTCCGCGGCCGCAGGAAGCAGATCTGCGGCTGGGCCCCGAGGTTGATCTCGGGGCGGCTGACCAGCCTGTGGCGCTGGAACGCGGCTGAGGCGGGGTACGCGCCCCCGGTCTTCTTGGAGGCGGCCGCGCCGGTGCTGGACGAGGCTAAGTTCCAGGAGACCGAGGGCCTGTGCTGCTGGGCGGCCTCGTTCTCCGCGCCCGGGGGCGCCTCAGGCGGAGGAGGAGGCTGGCTGTCGGCCATGCTCCCGGGGCGCGCGCGGACGTGGAGTGAGCCCCCGCGCAGGCGCAGTGCGCCGAGGTGGGCTCGTTGCCCCGGAAACGAGGGAGGGGGCGGGGCCGGGAGGACCGGAAGCACGCGGTACCCGGCAGGCGGCGGGCCCGGCGGGATTGTCCCTCGGCGGCTGCCGTAGCGGGAGCGGGTGCGTTGCCATGGGGACGAGCTAGGCCGCTGGAGCGGGCTGCGCGGGCCGAGTGGACCCTACTTTTCGACTTGGTCCCCGCGTGATCGCGGGGCGGGTAACCGGGTGAGTCCGGGCGGGGCGGCTCCAGGGCTGGGGAGACGAGGCCGTGGTGTCTTCGAAGACGCGGCATGGCGGATTTCTTCCCGGATGAGGGGCCGTTACTATGGAAGCCGTTACTGCGGGGCGGGAGTGGGGAGGCCTCGGTGATCGGTTTTCTTTCATCGAGACCTCCGTCCGAGGCTCCGGGCGCCGTTGCTTTCTGAACGAACCTGCGCTCTGAGGTGAGACCATTAGGGTCTTGATACCCAAGCAGATAAGAAGCCCATTTGCTGCGCCAACTTCCTAAGAAACCTGTCTGGCTCTACCCTGGAAGTGGCGCCTCCCTCCGGCCAACCCGCGACCTTCGTCCCTCATTTATAATGCCTCAGCGTTAACGTGCGCCTCGCGGTGTTTGCCCTCTTTCCCCCACACCTACTGAGACCACAAAGGCCGGCTTTCGGACTAAGCCCACTGCCCTCTGGGTTTTTGGATGAGGACGACCCGGAACATTTAGGCTGCCGGCTGGGCTGGGAGAGGGGGGGCTTTTCCCCCGCCCTCACGTGATCTTTGGAACAAACAACCCACCCCATCCCTTGGCAGGTAGCACTTGCCTGTGCAGCCTTTGTCCTTCCTCTCCAACGGCCTAGGAACCACACTCCTTCCACCCGGCCCCTCCCCAAAATTCTAGAGAAGCGCAGCCAGAGAACTCATCCTTGCCAGATTCCTCAGAAGGAAGAGCCCTAGCTGTTGGACACACTCCCTCCGTTCCAAATATTTATCAGGCGCCTCCTGGTGGAGACAGAGCGGTAGGAGTGACGAGAGACACAGTGACGTCCCAATAGAACTCCCAGGTCGTAGCAAAGCCACGTCTCCAGGGAGGCTCCGGAAGGAGAGAGAGCCCTTAGGGCTCAGAAAGCCGGGAGCTGGGACAATCAAACGTAGGGGAGGAGTGACCCGTGGCTAAGACTGCAGGCTCACCGGTCCTCTGCTGGATGTCACAGAGGGGGTTCCGACCAGCTTGTAAGGAAAGGGTCTGAGCCAAAACCGGTTTGGCTCAGTGGATAGAGCGTCAGCCTGCGGACTGAGGAGGTCCCAGGTTCGATTCCGGTCAAGGGCAGGTACCTTGGTTGTGGGCACATCCCCAGTAGGAGGTGTGCAGGAGGCAGCTGGTCGATGATTCTCTTTCATCGATGTTTCTAACTCGCTATCCCTCTCTTCCTCTCTGTAAAAAATCAATTTTATATATATATTTAAAAAGGGACTGCGAGCAGCAAAGGCCAGACAGGACCAGATGGCCACATGGAACTGCCAGTGGCTTAGGCCAGCGGGGGGCCTTCAGGACACAGGGAAGGCTAACGGGGGGCCGGAGAGGTGGGTAGCAGCCGGGTGTAAATAGCCTTGACCGCTAAGCTGAGGGACTCCATCTCCTCCTGGCAGTAGGCAGTAGACAGCCACTGAAATACACTGAGCAGGGGCGTAGAGCTTCAGCTCCCTGTATGTCTGTGCCGGATGAAGACTGCCGTTTGGCTTGAGAGGTGCGCTCTAGATCCGAATGTTCCCGTTTCAGTGAGACGTGTGGGGATGTGCTATTTTTATAGCCTTGTTCACGACTGAGAGAGTACGGGACCTGGATTTCTTAGTGGAAGCTGGGGTTCTGCCCTGCTTTGGGGTCCATGGCACAGTCCTGCTGTACACCGCATCACTTGGCGTGGCCTGTCTACCTGAAGCCCCTCTGCCGCTCTGCACTTGCCTCTGGGTGTTGCTGGGGGGGGGGGGGGGGCGCGGGCGGGGGGTACAGTGATGCCCTTGTGCTGGCTTCCAGGAAGCTTCCAGCGACTCTCTTCCCCAGGCCGTCCTCAGAGGCGATGTGCGGCAATGTGTGGCAATGACGTAGGACTGTTGCGCATGGGCACATTTTATCTCTTTAAAGAGAAGGTTCTTGCCCTGGCTGATATGGCTCAATAGCTAGAGCGTCAACCTCTGGACTGAAAGGTCCTGAGTTTTGATTGCTGTCAAGGGCACATGTTCGGGTTGTGAGTTCAATCCCCAGTAGAGGTGTGCATGAGACCGATCAATGTTTCCTCTCATCATTGATGTTTTTCTCTCTCTCCCTCTCCCTCTCTGAAATCAATTTTACACACACACACACACACACACACACTTTTTAAAAAAGATGGTTCTTGGAGAGGGGAAGCTAAGACCCTCCTCTCTCTTGATACAACCAGTGGCTCCCAGCACAGTGGGCTCTGGCTCCATGTCCCTGGTTCAGAAGCTCGTGGTTTGACCGTAAAGTCGGAGGAGGAGGGAGCTGTGGGGGTGGTTCCCGGTAGGGGGCTGGAGGACAAAGGATATTGACGAGGACAGAGAAGGGGGCTTTGGGAGCCTAGTGGGGAGCTAGGCCAAGGCTCCGCTACAGGACCCAAGTCACCCCAACTAAAAATGGGGGGCCCCAGCGGGGAAGTGCCAGGCTCAGGGCGTTGTCCTCTGTCCTCATTGCACATGAGGTCTCCTGGAGACTTGCTGAACAGACAGACTCCCGCTCCGCACCCCAGATCCTGCTCCGTGGGTTTGAGGAACAGCCTGGGGCTCTGCGTTTTTAATAAGTTCCCAGGAGCCCCTGGGGGAATCCCGCTATGGGCTCATCCATCCATTTCCCAGAAATTCCCTGGGGTTGGCCTGCTGGCCCCGCGGGCGTCCTGCCCTCTAAGCATCCTCTCCCTCCTGGCAGTTTTCCATGGGCACAGCCTAGCGGAAAGATGCGGCCTGCCTGGCTCCCCGGCCGCTGACCCGCCGGCCCGATGACCACACTCCCAGGGGGGCCCCCGCTCCGGTTCCCGCAGCCCTCGGTCAGCGGCCTCTCGCAGATCACCCGCAGCCTGTATATCAGCAACGGGGCGGCCGCCAGCGACAAGCGCCTGCTCTCCCGGAGCGGCATCACCTCGGTCGTCAACGTCTCCACGGAGGTGGCGAGCGCCCCGCACGAGGACGTCCAGTACGTGCAGGTGCCTGTGGCCGACACGCCCACGTCGCCCCTCTGCGACTTCTTCGACCCCATCGCCGACCACATCCACGCCGTGGAGGCCAGGCAGGGCCGCACGCTGCTGCACTGCGTCGCCGGCGTGAGCCGCTCGGCCGCCCTGTGCCTGGCCTACCTCATGAAGTACCACGCCATGTCCCTGCGGGACGCCCACGCCTGGGCCCGGGCCTGCCGGCCCATCATCCGGCCCAACAGCGGCTTCTGGGAGCAGCTCATCCGCTACGAGTTCCAGCTGTCCGGCCAGAACACCGTGCGCATGGTCAGCTCCCCGCTGGGGAGCATCCCCGACGTCTACGAGGAGGAGGTTCGTTTAATGATTCCACTGTGAGCCCTGCCTCCGGCCCCGCCCCCCTATCGGGTGAGGGCCGTGCAGATCTGCCGTGGGTCCCGCGCTGAGGTCTGAACTCACACCCGCTGCTCTGTGCTGCAGGAAAACACAGGCGATGCCTTTTCCCGGAGCAATAAAAAAGGAGGCGTGCCGGAGCTCTCTGCCTGTAATCCGTCTCTTTAAGGATGAAACTAAGTGTGAAATGGTGCAGATCAGGAGTGACGGGTCTCGGCCACCGGCCAGAGGGGAGGGTGAGGAAGGCAGGTGGTGCTGGGTCAAACGGACAGGAGCCCAAAGCGAAGCTGGAATCAGCTGGCCCAGGCCGGAGTGCCACAGGTCCACCTACCTCGTTCTTTCAGACCCAAGGGCCTTAAGCATCATGGCGCCGCCTTGCTGACCCTGCTGGCTAAGGGACCGGCCATGTGCTCTGGGAACCCTAGGGCTCCGGGCCAGGGCCCCTCCCACCTTCAACCACAGACCCCGCTCCGGTGTTCCGGGTTTGATGGATGCGTATGATAATTTTCAAAGAGAGCGTTCCACCATATAACGTGTTTTTTAAACTTTTTTTTTTCCAATGCCATTGTATTATACATGGGGTCTGAAAGCGCCCCTGGCGCCCCCCACTGGCCTTTGCCGGAAGCGGCATTCGTTTCTGCAGGGCCCAGGCGGGGAGCAGGCTGCCAGCTGCCCCGGGTCCTCTCCCAGGCCTGGCTCAGGAGCCTGGAGCTGCAGACCCACACCCAGCCTGTAGCAGCGGCGCCATGTCCTTTTTTCTCTTCCTCTGGTCACTGGCCCCAGAGCAGATCCGTTCGCAGAATGCATGCGGCCGGGTAAGGCGAGTGAGGGCCCTGCTTCTAGCTGGAAGCCTAGAGAATGAATGAAGGGTCTTCAAAACTGCAGAGTGGGGGAGGTCTGGAGCGGCGGGAGCTTGAGAAATGGATCCCCGAGAGTTGCAAGTTTCAACTTCAGCCTGAGGCTTACGGCGGGGATGGGGGGGCGGGGGGGGGGGGGGGGGGGACAGGGCCAGATGGAAAAAAAAGAATCATTTCCCTCATTCTGTCTGTCCTAAAGCCATAATGCTTTCAGGCATAATGTTTGGGGATAATTTGTTGCCCCAATGCTGCTATGAGCTGGACCCAAGACACTGCTCCCGTCCCCTGCTCACCGGGACGGCAGCCATAGCTCTTCCCTGGCTCCCTGCCCCTTCCATGACTCCTCCACCGGGACGTAGACCGCACTGGAAATGTTTCTCCAACAGCGTGGCTCTTGCCTGCCGCTCAGAACCTCTGTGGCTCTCCGTGGCGTTTGGTGGTGTTCCCAGGAAGTGTCTGCATGCGGGCGGGGAGAGCGTGAGCTTAGAGTCCTTGTCTGCCCTGGCCCCCGGAATGGCCACCCGAGGGCCCCTCGGGGAGGGCGGGAGGGGCCCCCGCAGCTGAGGCTGAGACAAGGCCACAGCTTTGTTCTGGACTCACAATGGCAGGATGCCCAGCGCAGAGCCAGCTTCCCCGGCTTCCTCCAAGGCAGGGCACGGTGGCGGGAGCGGGGTGCCCGCTCCGCAGCCCTGGGGCCCGCCCTGTGCACTGACGGCTGGGGGTGGGCAGCCTGAGAAGCCGGGGGAGGAACTGGACAGCAGCATCTGGAGTGAGCCCGTCTCCTAACTTTCCTCGAAGGCCTGTTAGGTTCCAGACTCTGTCGCTAAGCCCTTGGAGCCTCCCGGAGGGAGATGGGGTGAGGGTCTGTGGCTGCCCCCACTTCACAAACAGAGGCACCGGAGGGGAAGGCCCCGGCCCAGGGCCACACAGCTTAAAACCTGCCAGAGCTGGGATTTGAACCCGCTCTGGCCCCTGCTCTTGGCTAATGGTCTCTCTGGCTGCTTCATCCAAGTCCATGCTGGGGAGATGGCAGTGAGGAGAACAGTGGCCTCGGCCTTCCCCAGCCCGGCCCGGTGGAGGAGGGTGGGGAGGGGGGAAACCAGCACCGAGAACGGAATGTGCACAGGGCCTGGCCTGCAGACGCGCAGGGACCTGCGGGTGACCTTTAACTCGCGTGGCCTGGGGCAGAGCAGGGCTGAGGGTGGGGGAGAACTGCCCAAGGAAGGTGACGTCTGTTATCCCAAGTCCCGAGGAGGCTCCGCCCACCCAGAGCCATCCATCCTTTGGCCCAACTCACCAAGCTTCAGACTGGACACCGGGGGTGCCGAGTGACACCAGGACAGGGCTGGGCCTGGGCGGCTCTGAGTCACAGGGAGGGAGGGTGGTGAGTGACTCAGCCGGGGCCCACTTCCCTCTGCGAGGCCAGCCTGGGTGGAGGCAGGGCCGGGAAACCCCGCGTCTGTCCTTCCTGGGCCAGGGGACGCCCAGGCCTTCCCTGCCCCCGACCCCAGCTGTGGGCTCCGCAGCCCTGTCCCGCACTGGCCGGCAGGCGGGCCTGCGGGAGTTCTGGCTGTGAGGAGACATGATTTCCTCCAGCCCCACCTGGTCTAGCTCCTCCTCACTAAGCAAGCAGGGCTGGCCTCCACTTTCCAGCTGGGCCTGGAGCCTCAGAGAAAGTGGGTGAAGAGATGATAGCCCAAGATGGGGGCCAACCCAGCTGACACCATCACCCCCTCCTCTGGCCCTGCCCAGCGGGCTTCTCCCTGGAACCGTCTCGTTGGGGATCGTCGCCCCCATTTTGCAGATACAGAAACTGAGGCTCAGGGAAGGGCGGCCAGCTCCCTAAGATACACAGTGAGGCGGGCAGAGCAGGATTCCCCCTCATCCAGGCAGGGTCCCTGCAGTTTTGGTTTTTGTTTCGTTTTTAATCCTCACCTGAGGATATTTTCCCATTGATTTTTAGAGAGAGTGGAAGGAGGGGGAGAGAGAGAAACATCAATGTGAGAGAGACGCATCGATTGGATGCCTCCCGCATGGGCCCCAACCAGGGCCGGGGATCCAGCCTGCAACTGGTGGATAGAGCGTCAGCCTGCGGACTGAAGGGTCCCAGGTTCGATTCCAGTCAAGGGCATGTACCTTGGTTGCGGGCACATCCCCAGTGGGGGGTGTGCAGGTGGCAGCTGATCAATGTTTCTCTCTCGTCCCTCTCCCTTCCTCTCTATAAAAAAAAAATCAATAAAAACATTTTAAAAAAATTAAACGAGATCATTGAGGGTGGTCTGGAACAGATGAATTTACATTATTTCTAGGGGGAGGGCAAAAATGATTTGATTTTCGAACAACCTTCCGGAACAAATGAATTTCGGGAACCGAGGTCCCACTGTATTTCCTGGGCCGTCACCCCGACGAATGACACAGGGGTACAAGCAAAAATAGTTTATTTGAGGACGGAAGACCCCAAACCGGAGGGCCTGGGGACGAGGCTACAGCAGCTGCCAGAAGTTGGCACAGGTGACCCCCCCCACCCCCCTGCCAGGGGAGCCCAGCAGCAAGAAGCCCGGCCTGGGCCCCCCCCCCCCCCCCCCCCCGGCTGCCTGCCCCGCTCCAACCGCCGGAATTGTCATTGCCATCGCCGTCGGAAACGGAGAGGTGGTGGAGTTTGGCCACAGTGTTGGGTGTCGTCGTCGATATCAATAATGATCACTCTGACAAGCACAGTGGCTGTGCCAGGCGTGGACCCACCATCCAGTGGTGAGCGGAGCCTGGGGTGGGAGGAGGCAGGCAGGGACAGCGGGCCTTGCCCAGCGGCTGCCTGCTCTCGGCTTGTCCCACGGCCACCGGCCAGGGTCGGGTCCAGGCTGCGGGGGGGCTGTCCCAGACGGCCCACGCGTTCCCCCGGGCCTCAACGACCCTTGCCAGGCTGCCCCCTCCGCCAGACGCCCCAGCGGGCAGCCCAGGAGGCCACGACCTCGCAGTTGTGGTACAGGAACATCCCCGTGAGGGTGAGCGCGATGCCCACGTAGCTGAGGGCGCTGAGGTGGCTGCCGAACAGGAGCCGGGACAGCACGAGGTTGCCCACGACGGTGAGGTTGCCCAGGACGTGGACGGTGAGGGCGGAGGTGAGGGCCAGCAGAGAGAAGCTGGCCAGGTTGTAAAGCACGGACAGGAGACAGCTGAGCAGGATGCAGGCCCAGAGGCGGGAGTCGGCGGGCGCGGGCGACAGGGCCACGCCGGCCTCCAGCACCAGGGCGGCGCCGGCCAGCAGGCAGAAGCTGGGCAGCGAGGTGGCATAGAGCAGGGTCACCGCGTCCAGCCGCTCCTCCTGCAGCAGGGCACCTGCAGGCGGACAGCACACGTCAGCGTCAGCTGGGAGGAAACCCCGTTTCGCCGGCCCAGCCTGCCCCCCTCGGCCCGACCCCAGCAAGCCTGCCCAGCCTCTCGGGCAGGGTCCGTGGCTCCCGCTCTGGAAGGTGACAGTCACGAGGCCAGAATCCCGCTGCCTGGGTGGTGCCCTCACTGGCTGTGACCTGGCACTGGACCTCTGCAGGCCGAGGTTTCCTCCCCTGCAGGTGAGGTGATGATAGAACCTAAGACGGCCCAGCTGGCATGTGGAGCGTCGACCTATGAACCAGGAGGTCTCCATTCAATCCCGGTCAGGGCACATGCCCGGGTTGTGGGCTCGATTCCCCAGTGTGGGGCGATGTTTCTCTCTCTCTCCTTTCCTTTCTGAAATAAAAAATATATATATATATTTTAAAATAATAATAATAATTAAAAAAAACTAACACGCAGGGGTTTTTATAAAGATTACAATAGATAACATGCATAAAGCCCTTTCAAGGTAAGTGCTCAGTAGATGTAAAAAAAATAAATTAAGTGAGCCTAATGTTGCCCACTTCAAACTGCTTCCCCTAGGCTAAAACAACAACCCACAAGTGATATCCAAATAACCAATAAACATAAAATGTGGCTCCCAGAAATATCTCCAGGGGCTTCCCAGGCCCTGGGGAGCAATATCCTAGGTTCTTTTTTAAATATATATATATATATATATATAGATTTCAGAGAGGAAGGAAGAGGGAGAGAAACATCAATGATAAGAATCACAGATCAGCTGCCTCCTGCACATCCCACACTGGGTATCGAGCCCACAACCCGGGCATGCGCCCTGACCTAGAATCGAACCGTGGCCTCCTGCTTCATAGGTCGATGCTCAACCACTGAGCAGCACCGGCCGGGCTGTCCGAGGTTCTTCACCGGTGTAGAAGGCCCTGCACCAAGTGGTCCTGACCCGCCTTTTTGATCTCAGCCCTTATCACACCCACTACCCCACAGTGTATTACCACCACCACAGCAGGACAGTCCAGCAGAAGTCCCCAGTCTGCCACTAATAGCTACATGACCTTTATATTTAAAAAGAAAAACAGAACTGTAAACTATTAAATTGCTTGAGTCAAATGCGGGGTCCACTCATTGCTTCATCCACATATGACCACGGGCATGATAAGAGAACAACAGAAGAGTCATTGTTTGCACGTGGCTGCGTCTGGGGTTTGTCGGGGTGGACCCAGGAGTGAGAGGAAACCTTTCAGCTTTGCAAAGAAAGCGGGGAGCCTGGCCGGTGTGGCTCAGTGGCTGAGCATCGACCTATGAACCAGGAGATCCCAGGTTCAATTCCCGGTCAAGGCACATGCCCAGGTTGTGGGCTCGACCCCCAGGGTGGGGCATGCAGGAGGCCACCCACTAATGATTCCCTCTCATCATTGATGTTTCTATCTCTCCCTCTCCCTCCCTTCCTCTCTTAAATCAATAAAAATATATATTTTTTAAAAGAAAAAAGAAAGAACGGGTTCTACCACCTTGCGTATGCGTGAACATGTGTGTGGATATGTGTGGATAGGCGTGCACATGTCATCACCCCGCCAGTTCACACAGGAAGTGGTGCCCCTCATCCAAGTCCGACCATGGTAGATAGTATCTGCATGAAGGCAGCGATGGTTTGGGGACCCGTCCACGTTCCAGCAGAGAGAGATGAGCAATCGGTTCCGGGTTCTCCTCCCTGCATGCATCTTCTGACACACCCTTTCCAAACAGCCACCGAGACGCTTACTCACGGGCCACGCTCAGAATAGGAAATCTCTGTTTCACTCTGATGTTTTGGCTCTGTTCTCTAGGCAACCGTCCCTCTGGCTAGAGCATTTCTAGAAATGAACAGATAATTGGAATACCTCCTGCCCGCTCGCTCGCTGGCTCCAAATATAGCAGCACCGTTAGGAGCTGCCCGGGGCTGGCGTGCTCCAGGCCCAATCGCCAGAAGGCGGTTAGGATTTCAGGTGCGAGACAATCAGGTGGGAGGGTCCTGGCCTCTTCACCCAGCCTCTGCCCCTGCTCTGCATCTCCCCCAGCCCTCTGCCTCGCCTCCCTGCAGCCCAGGGAAAGCGGGGTGACCCCCAAAGCGCCAACCCCCTCTCCTTCCCCACAACCTTCCATTCCAACCTCTTCTTCTCCAAAGACATTTTTTAAAATATATATATTTTTTATTGATTTTTTACAGAGAGGAAGGGAGAGGGACAGAGAGCTAGAAACGTCAATGAGAGAGAAACATCGATCTGCTGCCTCCTGCACACCCCCCCACCGGGGATGTGCCCGCCACCAAGGCACATGCCCCCGACCGGAATCAAACCCGGGACCCTTCAGTCCGCAGGCTGACGCTCTATCCACTCGGCCACACTGGTTTCGGCGCCAAAGATATTTTTGTTTCGGCATCTGGGCACACCAGGCTCTGCTGCATGCGGACAGACATGTTCTCTAGACCCTGCTCTGCCGGGCCTTGGCTTATCCCATGGTCCTTCCTCCCTCGCCAGCTGAGCGCTCTCAGGCCGGCCACCCTCTCGCCAAGCCTTGTCTGCGCCTGTGTAACGGGGCCACGTGAGGCGCCCAGTGGTCACTGCTTACCATGCAGCTGTCTCACCCCCCTGCCCTCTGCTCCTGTGGCCGATGCCCGTGCCCTGGCACAGCCTGTTTCCCGCTCCCACAATGCCCTTTCCTGGTTTTTCTCTGGGAAGAGCTGGGCAGAGCATGTGTTTGCTACTAACATTATTATTATTTCTTATTTTGAGAGGAAGAGAGAGGGAGAGATAGATGAGAGAGAATCATAGACGGGCTGCCTCCTGAACACCCCCCACTGGGGATGGAGCCCGCAACCCGGGCCTGTGCCCTGCATGGGAATCAAACCGTGACCTCCTGATTCATAGGTCAATGCTCAACCACCAAGCCACGCCGCCGGCCAGGCCTGTTATTATATTATTGTTATTGTCATCACTGCATGCCTCTCGCCTCAGGCAGCCTCCTCTGGTCTCCCCTACGTGTCACTGCCCTGACCACACCTGTGTCCACCTGGGCTCTGGAGTTTCTCTCCTACCATCGCCATCGCCGTTTCTGAGGGGGTCTCCCCACCAGCCGAGAGCTCAGAGGATGGGGATCCGGCCAGGCTGCTCCCCGAGGCACAGCTGGGAACAAGCTCACACCTCACTTCCTAGCCATCCCGTGAATGGGAAGCTGGCCTCTTTCCTCTCCCCACGTAGCACCCCCTCCAGCCCCCACCCCGGCCTGCAACCGGCCCATGACTGCCAGGGTCCTCCGCTTCCCGGACCACCATCCTCTGCTCCCACGGAGTCTGCTCTCGCAAAGGGAGCCGGTGTCGGCCATTTGTACTCTCACCAGAATCTTGCCCGGGCGCCTTTCCCCAACCCTCCGGAAGCAGAAACCGCCTCTTATCCAGAACCCATGTCACCCCTCTGGCTCCCGTCTCTTCCTCCCCATCTCTGCGGGCCCCCAGCCTCCTCAGCGCCCTCATGAGCACCCTGAGCCACGCACGTGGCCTCACCAGCCTGCCAACATCGCCATCAGAGTCAGTCATACATCTACCGCCAAAACCGGTGTGGCTCAGTGGATAGAGCGTCAGCCTGCGGACTGAAAGGTCCCAGGTTTGATTCCGGTCAGGGGCATGTACCTTGGTTGCGGGCACATCCCCAGTAGGGGGTGTGCAAGAGGCAGCTGATAGAAGTTTCTAACTCTCTATCCCTCTCCCTTCCTCTCTGTAAAAAATCAATAATATATATGATTACAGATTTTTTACAGAGAGGAAGGGAGAGGGATAGAGAGTTAGAAACTTCTATATATTTAAAAAAAATACATCTACCACTCAAGGTCCCAGGCCAGGTGCTGGGACATGGAGAGGCCCCAACCCAGCCCATGCCCCTCAGAGCTCCTGTCTGCCGGGACACAGGCTGGTAACCAAGTGGCTGTAAGAGGGAGCGCTCAGAGGCCTGACGGGGGGTGTGGAGGGTGCTGTGGGAGCCGGGAGCAAGCACCCAGCCCACCCCCGGGGCCACGCAGTGGGCACGGGAGAGATGGAGGAGCTGGCAGAGGCCAAGCAGGGGCCTGATGCCAGGCACCCACCCCTCGGTGCCTGGGTGCCTAGGTTCCAGCCGGCCGCACCCCCTCTGCAGGCGGGCGCTCCTTGTGGGTGAGGAGCGTGGGGCGGGGTGAGCCTCAGGGCTGGAGCCTTCCCGGCCTGTGGGCTGGGAGGTGGGGAGGTGGTGTGCCCAGGGGGTCAGGTTTCCCGCCGTCTCCTCATGCCCAGAACGCGGGCCTGAGTCCGGCACCGGCTCTCACGTAACCTGAGGGCAAAAATAGAACACGGCTCCAGCCTTGCCCCAGAGCCCGGCGAACGGGGACAGGGCTTGCCTCTGAGGATGCCAGGGCAGGGCCGGGTCCCGGCTGCAGCCTCCCGTGGCGGCAGGTCGCCCCAACCCCGGCCTAGTGCCCTTGAGCACCACTTCCTTCTCGCAGGACCCCAGGGTGGGAAGGGACGGAGGGCAAGAGGCCCTGCTGATGCTTCCAACCCGTCTCCACCTAATCTGGGGAAACTGAGGCCCCGACAGGACCCAGACCTGGTCACCCCATGTGAGCAGAGGGTGGTCTCCTGGCCTCGAGTGGGTGCCCCGGCCTCCCCCATAGGTCCCTTGGGCTGAGGCGAAGGGCGTGGGGGTGTGACTCAGCCGCCCCTTAGAGGGACAAGCAGGAAGGCAGGCTCCACCCTCAGGCAGGGTGAGTTCCCAGGATCTCCGCATGGAGCCTCCACAGCCCTCTGCTCAGACCCTGCCTGTCTCCTGTCAGCAGAGGTGAGGCAACCCCGAGCCAACCACAACCCTCCCTGGTCTCAGTTCCATCATCTATAAAATGGGAGTAGCCCTGACCGGTGTGGCTCAGTGGGTAGAGCTTCGGCTTGCGGACCGAAGGGTCCCAGGTTCGATTCCGGTCAAGGGCTTGTCCCTTGGTTGTGGGCACATCCCCAGTAGGAGGTGTGCAGGAGGAGGCAGCTGATGGATGTTCCTCTCTCATTGACGTTTTTTGACTCTTCCTCTCTGCAAAAAATCAATAAAATATGTCTTAAAAAATAAAATAAAATAGCTGAAACCGGTTTGGCTCAGTGGATAGAGCGTCGGCCTGTGGACTCAAGGGTCCCAGGTTCGATTCCGGTCAAGGGCATGTATCTTGGTTGCGGGCACATCCCCAGTAGGGGGTGTGCAGGAGGCAGCTGATCGATGTTTCTCTCTCCTCGATGTTTCTAGCTCTCTATCCCTCTCCCTTCCTCTCTGTAAAAAAACCAATAAAATATATTTTAAAAATAAATAAATAAAAATAAAAAATAAATAAAACAGGAGTGAAGGTGGCGGTTGCTGTGACAACTCAAGGTCAGCACCCAGCCCGCAGCCTGTCACACCGCAGCTCCCAGCGACCATGAACCCTTCCCCGCCTGAGCCAGACCCCGGCCTTCCAAAGCCCAGCAAGAGGCCTCGCCCGCTTCCTCTCACCCGGGTGCCCAGGGTCGGGTCCCCCCCTGGGGGGTCACAGCCTTACGCTGCCTCCGGGACAGCATGGAGCCTGACTGCCCGGGTTCAGATCTCCCCTCCGCTGCTCACTGGCCACACGGCCCAGAGCAACCCCTCAGGCTGTCCACTGGGGACAAGACACTGACTTCCTTGATCAGAGCAGCGTGGGGAGATCCAGTGAGATCGAGACAAGAAACCCTGGACACAGCCGAAACCGGTGTGGCTCGATGGATAGAGCATCGGCCTGCGGACTGCAGGGTCCCGGGTTCGATTCTGGTCGAGAGCATGTTGCGGGCACATCCCCGGTAGGGGCTGTGCAAGAGGCAGCTGATCGATGACTCTCTCTCATTGATGTTTCTATCTCTCTCCCTTCCTCTCTGTAAAAAAATCAATGCAATCTATTTTCTTTAAAAAGAAGAAAAAAAGAAAAGAAACCCTGGACGCAGATCCAGGGCAGCCATTATGAAACATCAGCCTAAGTCTGGGCCCCGGAACCGCTCTAAGAAGTCGGCTCTTTTTTAAAAAAAAAATATATATTTTATTGATTTTTTTACAGAGAGGAAGAGAGAGGGATAGAGAGTTAGAAACATCGATGAGAGAGAATCACTGATCAGCTGCCTCTTGCACACCCCCCACCGGGGATGTGCCCGTAACCAAGGTACATGCCCTTGACCGGAATCGAACCCGGGACCTTAAAGTCCGCAGGCCAACACTCTATCCATTGAGCCAAGCCGGTTTCGGCAGTAGTCGGCTCTTTCTGAGTTTCCTCGGTCTCTGCCTCTCCCGAAGCCGCGAGGCTCAGTGGCTTCATCTGTGAAATGGGCTAACAGCCGTCCAGACCACACACACCCGCACCCTGACTTCCCCGCCTCCCCGCACGGCAGCCCGGGCACTCACTCTGCTGGATGGACTTGAGGCCGCGGAGGCAGGTGGCGGCCAGCAGGAAGCCGCAGCCCGCGGGGGGCGCCCGGAGCTCCCCAGCCAGGCTGCAGGCGGCCCCCAGGCAGAGCGGGCCCATGGCGGCGAACTGCAGCGGGTGGTGCCGCCGGCCCAGCAGCAGCGCCGACAGGGCCAGCGTGATGAGGGGCGTGGTGGTGGTGGCCAGCTGGGCCAGGTCCAGGGGCACCGCGCTCAGGCCCAGGTTGCCGCAGGCCATGGAGGTGCCGAAGGTCAGGCTGAGCAGCAGCACCTGGCAGTGGGTGCCGCTGGGCATGGGGCGCCGGGCCCCCCGGTGGCACGCCAGCGCCGCCGCCAGCATGTGCAGGGCCGACAGTAGCAGGGGCCGCCCGAAGCCGTGCACCGTGAAGATCCACTTGTTGAGGCTGGACATGCCGGCCCCCGCCAGCAGCCACACCAGGGCTGCCGTGGCCACCCGGGCCCGGCCGGGCCGCCCGGGGGCCTCGGGGGTGTCAGGGGGCCCCGCGGGGGACCCAGTCCCCCGAGGACTGCCGGCGGCCGCCGCCGCTGTCTCCGCAGAGGTCATCCTGCTGTCATGGTGCTCCCGAAGACAACGGCACATCCGCACCCGCGGGGCCGGGGCTGGGGCGGGAGGCCAGCTCCCCAGAGCCACCAGAGAGGCCCCGCTCTGGGCCGGGCCAGGTCCTGGCTTCTCAGCTCCCGGCCGTCCTTGCAGACAGGTGAGCGAGTAGGCACTCCTCTGCCAGGCCCGTGCCCGCCAGCCGAGGCCCAGCAGCTGTGCAGAGTCCCCAGGTCGTGGCTGCCGGGATGCCAGGCTCTCTGGCCTAGTAAGCTCCGGGGCACCGCTGCCCTGTGCCAGGTGAAGTGTCTCCTCCTCTCCCTACCTAGTGTGCCCACGCCAGGCTGATAGGAATCCTGGTTCTTCCTCCTCTCCGGTCCGGAACCCGGGCTCTCCTGCGCGCTCAGGCCATGACCAGGCCCAGCAGGAGCAATCCAGGCTGCGGGCACCCCGTGGTGTCCTGCGATGCCCAGGAGGCGCGGCTCCCCGCCTCCGGCAGTGCCCAGGCCCGCGCTCTGGCGGCCGGTGCCAGGCGGTGAGCTCGACTCGGCTCGACTGCGGCTCCCTCGGGCAGGGACTGTCCTCCTCCAGTTCCCGGCAGCTCCGCTGCGGCTCCGGCTCCAGCTGCTGCGTCGGGGAATCCGGCAGCAGCTCCCGCCCGCCCCAGCCCGGGCCCAGCCCGCGGGGCAAGGCCCCGTGCTCTTGGCCCCGCCCCCGCCGCCGCGCCCGCGCCCCTGGCCCCGCCCCCTGTATAGGCCCCGCCCCCAGCTCCCATCGGAAAAACTGGTCACGCCCCTGTCACGCCCCCTTAACTGGCCACGCCCTCTGGAACCAAGAGGGATGCTGTCTCGCCCCGCCCCCTCGCCACCCTCCTTGACCGGCCTGGCATTTCCTCCATCAATCAGCTCGCCCTCCCCGCCCAGGTTAAGTGGTCAGCCTGTCCGTACGTTCCCCCCCCCCCCAGAGCTAGGAGAGTCCCCAAAACTGATGTATCTTTCTGAGATAAATCCTACCCCCGCCCCCCAGCTTCCCCGGAGACCCCGTCTGCTAGGAGCCTCCCAGGGGTCCCCATCCCAGGACTCCTTCTAGGGTCTTTAAAAAAATTTTTTTTATTATTTTTTAAATATATATATATATATATATATATATATATATATTTTATAGAGAGGAAGGGATAAAGAGTTAGAAACATTGATGAGAGCCGAAACCGGTTTGGCTCAGTGGATAGAGCGTTGGCCTGCGGACTGAAAGGTCCTGGGTTTGATTCCGGTCAAGGGCATCCCCAGTGGGGGGTGTGCAAGAGGCAGCTGATGGATGATTCTCTTTCATTGATGTTTCTAATTCTCTGTATAATTTCTAATTCTCTATAAAATATATTTTTTAAAAAACATTGATGAGAGAGAATCATCCATCAGCTGCCTCCTGCACACCCCCCTACTAGGGATGTGCCCGCAATCAAGATACATGTCCTTGACCAGAATTGAACCTGGGACCTTTCAATCCACAGGCTGATGCTCTGTCCACTGAGCCAAACCGGTTTCGGCTTTTTTCTTTTTTAAAATATATTTTATTGATTTTTTTTTTTTTTTTTACAGAGAGGAAGGTAGAGGGATAGAACCAGAAACATCAATGAGAGAGAATCATTGATCAGCTGCCTCCTGCACACTCCCTACTGGGGATGTGCGGGCAACCAGGGTACATGCTCTTGACCGGAATCGAACCTGGGACCCTTCAGTCCACAGGCTGACGCTCTATCCACTGAGCCACACCGATTAGGGCAAAGGGTCCTTTCTTTTCCATCTCTGGCCACAGTTACCCGTGGGACCTCAGCACCCAGGAGCGTTGGGACACCGGGTCCCCTAAGGTCTCCCCTTGGCCCCTTCCCCAGTCCCAGCACCTCCTCCTCCCCCTCCCCAGCCCGGGGCGGGCCCCTCGGGGCGGGCGGAGGAAGCTGAATCACCCGGGCCACCGCAGCTGCGGAAGCGGGAACCGCTGGCTGCCCTCCACCCCGGCCGGCCTGTCCCAGCCCTGGGCACGCAGCGCTGACTCATCACTGGCTTCCTGGGGTCCACCCTCTGTCCCCCTCCCGCCCCCCACAGCTCTATCTAACGGGACAGGGAGCCCGGGCTTGGCCGGAGGCGGCGCAGCTGCCACTGAGCCCCTGTCCCTTCCTGGGTCTCAGCCTTCCCCGCTCCGAACAAGGGATGCTCCGGGCAGGACAAGCCGCTGCAAACTTCTGGCCTCCCTGAGCGCCTTGCGGGGTGTGCAGGAGGCAGCTGATGGATCTTTCCTGGCGCGGGGCTTCCTTCCCTGCGGAAGCTCCTCCCCGCAGGACCTCCCCCCCGCACCCCCTCCCCCCCCCCCCCCCGGCTCACCCCAGCCCCCCCCACTGGACGGGGCTCACCCCAGCCCCCCCCACTGGACGGGGCTCACCCCAGCCCCTCCCCCTGGACGGGGCTCACCCCGCAGCCTGCCTTTGATGGTGATACCCGGCCTGGAGGAACAAGACCTCAAAAGCCGACCATTTAGCACGGGCCGAGGCGCCCTCTGGTGGCCAGATGGCAGAATGGGGCGTGCAGGAGGCAGCCGATCCATGATTCTCTCCCACCATGGATGTTTCTGTCTCCCTCTCCCTCCCTCTCTGAAGTCAATACAAACATATTTATTTCTTAAAAGGAACTTTCAGGCGAAACCGGTTTGGCTCAGTGGTAGAGTGTCGGTCTGCGGACTGAAAGGTCCCGGGTTCAATTCCAATCAGGGCCATGTACGTTGGTTGCGGGCACATCCCCGGTAGAGGGTGTGCAGGAGGCAGCTGGTTGATGTTTCTCTCTCATCGACGTTTCTAGCTCTCTATCTCTCTCCCTTCCTCTCTGTAAAAAAAAAAATCAATAAAATATATTTAAAAAAAAAAAAAAAGGAACTTTCAAATCGCCTCCTTCCCCTCCCTGCCCAGACCCTCTGTGTTTGACACTGGCGTCCTAGGAAGAGGCACCTGTTAGTTACCTCGATGGCTTTGAGGAAGGACCCTGTGTGTGTGTGTCACTGTGAACCCCGATCAGAGGGCCCCTCTGAGGGCAAGAGCCTTCCTAGCCTCAGCGGGGTGGGGAGTTCAGCGCATCTCCCTGACCTGAACCCCGCTTCCCAGAGGCAGCCCAGAGCCCACGGCCTTTCCCCGGAGAGACAGGCCCACACTCTGGCGGCCGAGGCCCCGGGGTGCTGTCCTGATGGCACTGGGGAGAAGCCAGGCGTGGGAGCCCGCGCTCCAGGGTCCTGTCTCTGCCGTGTGATCGTAAGAGTCATCGAAGCCCCCAGTTTTCAGTGATTGAGTGAAGGAGCCAAGAGGGGGTGCCCCCACCCCCAGACACTGCGGGAGACACTTTCCTTCTTTGACACCAGCCTCTTTATCTGCAAAGCAGAGCTGACGCCGAAACCGGTGTGGCTCAGTGGATAGAGCGTCGGCCTGTGGACTGAAGGGTCCCAGGTTCGATTCCAGTCAAGGGCATGTACCTTGGTTGCACACCCAGTGGAGGGTGTGCAGGAGGCAGCTGGTCGATGATTCTCTCTCATTGATGTTTCTGACTCTTATCTCTCTTTCTCTCTGTAAAAAATCAATAAAACATATATATATATGTATATATATATATGTATATGTATATTTAAAAGCAGAGCTGACCACAAAAATCTATCAGCGCCCTCAGAGTAACACTAATAGGAAGTGTCCAGAGCATACGCTCCTGAATGTCATCAGTGCTGCCACTTCCAGCACCGTTTCCCCCAGGACCCAGCGTACTTCCCGACCCTCTTCCCCTCCCAGGGGCGCCTCCCCTTTCTCTGCTCCCATGAGGCATCAGGACGCTGGCGCATGTGCATAATCAACACTTTAATCGCTTCAGAGGTGGCTCTGAGCAGCCCTGCAGGGTCCTCGCCAGCTGCTGTCCCACGGCTGGCTCTGGGGCCGCCTCCTTCACAGGGACCTGAGAGCTGGGTTCGAGGCTCAGCTCCTGGGTGGCACCAGGCTCCTGGTGGGACCCAACCCCCCGGGGGGGAGGGACAGCCCTCACACTGCCGCAGATTTCGTGAGCTCAGGGGTCTGAGATGCCGCACGCCCTTCAGACCAGGAGTGCCCTTCGTGGCGTGCCCACAGGGCCAGGCCGGGCCAGACCCAGCGGACAGGCCTCCCGGGGAGGGAGCCTGGCTCCCTGCTCCCAGGTGGGCAGTGGCTGAGGAGCCTTGCAGGGGGGGTGGCAGCTGATCCGGGATCATCGCTCCGAGTGCCCACGAGGGGGCGGCAGGGCCAGGCACGTGCCTGTGCCAGGGAAGTCTGGACGGAGGAGGGTCGAGGTGCAGAGACTGTTCAGGGCGGCCGGGGAGGTGAGCTGAGCTGGGGCTACCAGCGGACCAGCCTCAGCTCGATGGTCTCTCCATCCTGGGGTATGTAGTCAGCAATTCCTGCCGAGACAGGTGGAGCAGGGGTGTTAACGGGGCAGAAGCCTTCCCCACCCCTCTCATCCCCCGCCCCCCCATCTCATCTTCTGAACCTCCAGCTGAGGTCAAGGTCAGGGCCCGTCAGATCTGCTCAGGGCTCAGCGTCCAGAGCCACGTGACCCTCTGAACTCAGCTGTGACCTAGGGGTGTCCCTCACTGTGGGCGAGGCTTTGGTCGGATGATTTAACCTCCTTTAAATGCTGGTGTCCCATTTCTTTTTCTTTCTTTTTTTAAAATATATTTTATTGATATTTTTACAGAGAGGAAGAGAGAGGGATAGAGAGTTAGAAACATCAATGAGAGAGAATCATCCAACAGCTGCCTCTTGCTCACCCCCTATGGGGGATGTGCCCGCAACCAAGGTACATGCCCTTGATGGGAATCGAACCCGGGACCCTTCAGTCGGCAGGCCAACGCTCTAACCACTGAGCCACACCGGTTGCGGCTGGTGTCCCATTTCTGAACGTGGGCTCCCCGCTGGACTGGAGGGCCGAGGGGTGGGAGGTGGAGGACTGAGTCCCCTGGGCCCTCCCCCTGGCTGCATCCTCCGGTCCTCATCAGGGATGGCGACAGGGCCGGTGTGGGGGGCGCACCCTGAGGCGGCCGGACTCACCTTGCTGCAGCGGGGTGTCGGGGGCCCGGACCAGCTGCCAGAACTCCCGCTCTCCTGCTTCTTTCCCCATCACGGACGTCAGGTAGGGGCCTGACAGGCTGGCCCGGGTCCCGTACCTGCCCAAGGGACAGACAATGAGGGTGGGAAAAGATGACTCCCAGTCACCCCCAACTCTGTGGGGCCACGTGGTCCCTAACATTGTGTGTGGGGGTCCCATGGCTGCTCAGAGCACTCCTCTCTGCACACTGTCTGTTTTCCTCTTCTCCTCCCTCCCTCTCCCTCTCTCTCTCTCCCCTGAAATTTCCTGGGTCCAGATGACCCCAAGGTGCCAGCGGTGGGCCCTCCCTGTCTGTCGGAAAATCCAACAGGGGCCAGACACCGGGGCCCTCTCACCCCGAGGCCCCTCTTTCTAGAGGAAAAGCCCGGGGTCTGGGGGACTCAGCTTCTGCGGGCCAGACTCCCCACCGGTCACAGGAGAAGCGCCCATCTTACGTGTTTCAGGGACGTGGGGTCGGGAGGGGTGAGGGCGGGGAGGTGGCGGGGGTGGGGGTGGGGGCCTCACATGAATCCTCCGAGCTCCTGGGCCTTCCATAGCACATCCTCCAAGGAGGCCCCGGCAGGCACGGAGACGGCGTGTCTGTACGGTGGCCACACGCTGGGGGCCTTCAGCATCACATGGATGAACTCGGGGAGCTGCAGCGGCGGGGGGGTGGCCGTCGCCGGCTCCAGCAGGACTGCGCCCGGGAGAGAGGCAGAGTCAGCCGGTGTGAGGGCCGGGGGCCTGGCGGTCAGCTCTCCTTCCTTCCCTTGGAGACCTCGGGACCTACCAGGACCTCCTCCTTCCTGATGTCCCATCTCCGTCCACGCCACCACCGCCTGCTCAGCCGGAGCCTGGCCCAGGCCACCCCGTGCCTTAGCCCCCCCCCCGTCCCCGGCCACCCACCCAAGATCAGGCCCCTCCGTGGTCTCTCTGCCTCCCACCAACCTGCCACCCAGCACCCAGAGGGCTCTCTCCATGAGGGGCATGGTGACTACCTCTGGGTGTCAGGCAGTCCGGGGAGACGAGGTCCACATAGCTCTTGTGGTTCAGGACGGGCAGCAGCTGGGAGATCACGAGGGCATTCTGGAAGGCGCCGTCTTGCAGGCTGGCCAACAGAGCGGCCCTCGCGTGGAGGCAGGCCATGCCCAGCTCCGTCCCGGGCAACGGGGCGGTTGTCAGCAGCTGGTGAGAGTCGGGGAGAGGAGAAGGAGAAGGAGGAGGAGGAGGAGGAGGAGGAGGAGGAGGAGGAGGTGGAGGCGGATCAGCCAGCAGGGAGAAGCCAGGTCTCCCGGTGCCCGACGAGCCTGCCTCCTCCCCCCACCAAACCACGAGGCAGACCCCGGCTCCAGAGCCGCTGTCCCACCTGCAGCGCCAGAGGGGTGCTGTAGACATTGCCAAAGTAGCCCTCGGGGGTCTGGGCCCTCAGGACCTTCTCCTTTGCCGTCCTGGTGGCCAGGGTGATCCGGTGTCGCAGATCCGAGTTGAGGTTGGAGCGATCCAGGCAGGTGAAGGCCAAGCCCGCCATGGCCAGGGTGTCTGCGGGGGATGGGGCCATGGGAGCCCGGGTCAGGGTCCCAGCCCAACGCCAGCGCTGGTCACCGTCGCTGCCCCACACACAAGCCCTCGCTGTGCTTTTTTGTTTTTGTTTTTGTCTTGTTTTGTTATTTTTTTTAAATATATATTTCTTTATTGACTTCAGAGAGGAAGGGAGAGGGATTAGAGAGAGAGAACCATCCATGATGAGAGAGAATCACGGATCGGCTGCCTCCTGCACACCCCCTCTTGGGGATCAAGCCCACAATCAGGGCACGTGCCCTTGGCCGGAATCAAACCTGGGACCCTTCCGTCCACAGGCCGACGCTCTATCCACTGAACCACACCGGCTAGGGCAGCGCTCGCTGTTTTGCTCCTGATGGACTCGGTACGCACGGGGCCCAAGGAGAGGTGGGCAGGGGGCCACGCGGGCGGAGGGGCCTCCCGCTGGGGCTGGGGAGGCTGCAGGAGCGCCGCCCCAGCCTCGGGGTGGGGGTGGGGGGTCCGGCCTACTCACCCACAGAGAGGGGGCCCCCCTGGAGGTGGTGGTCGTGTTGCACAGCGTAGAGGAGCTTGCCGACCACGCTGTCATGGACCCGTTTCTGGTGGACGCACAGGGCCAGGATGCTCAGGCCGTACTGGTAGTAGCCGGCAGGGGGGTAGCCCTTGTGGTCATGCCCTGAGAGGGGAAGACCAGGGGGAGAGGGTGGCACCCCGGGCCTGAGGAGTGGCCTCTCTCCATCCCCTCCCCACAGCCAGCCCCACCAGCACACAGGACCCGGGGCCTAGGCTTCCCATCACCCTCCTCTGGGTCATGGGCTCCTTTGCCCCGTTGCCCCTTTGCCCCAGGCTCGCCGGGGCCCCGGGAAGCGCCCGGCGCTGCGCCTGGAAGTGTGAATGCGGTCACCACAGGGAGGCGCCATGCACCCGGGGCCGCCGACCAGCACAGCCCACACTCAGGGGGACGTGATCAGAACCGAGATGTGGACGAGGTCCGAGGGGCGGAGTCACGGAGGTCCGTGAGTATCTGGGGAGTCAGGGCAGGAGCCTCCAAGGAGGTGATGCTGGAAGGGGAGGTGGGCGAGAGCCAGAGGGGGTGGGGGAAGCCTTCCAGATAGAGGGAACATATATGGAGACCCCGATGTGGGAGCTGAGAGAAGGCCCGTGTGGCTGGAGCCCCCATGGCGTGGCTAAGCCAGAGTGTGAGCGGGCAGAGCCTGGAGAGCAAAAAAGAAAATGGCAGACAGCCTGGGCCTGGGCGCTGTGAACACAGCAGCGAGCAAGCACCTGCCGGGGTGAAGTGGCACTAAACGGTCGGATTGGTATTTAAAATTCTCTCGCTCTGTGGGTGCCGGGTCAGGTCCGGAGGAGGGCCATTAGCAGAAAGAGGACAAGGAGTCGCTATGAAGAAGGCTGTGTGTGTGGTTGCCCCAGAGGTGGATAGTCAGGTCGAGCAGCAAAACTTGACTGAGGGCAGGCGGAGTGCAGGAAAGGCTTGATCCAGGAAGGCTACAGGGGCGGGCCCACGCCTGTGTGTGGATGGTGAGGTCAGGAGCACGGAGGGAGGAGCGAGGAGGCCTGGGGAGAAAGCCCGCCGTGCCGAGGAGCCCGCCCCCGGCGGACTGCGCCTGCTCACCGATGGACCGCTTCTCGTCCTCCAGGAACCGCTTCAGCTGGGACACCAGCCTGTCCCCCTTGTGGCCGCCGATGAACTCGCAGTTGGCCTTGAGCGCCAGCATGTAGAGGGCCAGCTGGCCCATGGAGGGCTTGGGCTCGAGGTCACCGCCGTCATCGCTGGGGGCACGCCTAGGACAGAGTCAATCAGCCACACTTCCGGGGGAAAGTGCCACCCAGGTACGCCTGGCGCCGGGTGCCGCCCCCTCCCCACCAATGCCACAAAGTGGGGGGGAAATACCAGCAGCTGGAACACTTGCTAGAACCTTCCCCCAAACATCTACAGTCAGCCAGGTAAGCGGTGAGGTGGACGCCACACGTATCTCGTCAAGGTGAAAAATTAAACTCAAGGAAACGTGCGGAGGGTCCTCCCATCCCAGTGGCCCGAGCTTGCCCCGCCATGTGGGTCACCCTTCGCCCACGTATCTTCCCTTCCTTTCCTCTCCCTGCTCTGCGTCTACTGCTTAAGATGGAGTCCAAGAAGGAGATGCTCCGTGGTGCTCCTGATCCTTCATCTCTCATTCAAACTCCCACACTGGGACCTCAGAACAGGCCTCCCTTAATCCCCCAGAAAGGAAGCACAGAGTCAAAGGCTGCTTCTGAGCTCGGTGTAGAGGAAGAGTGTGGACATGGATTAGTGATGTCTGCCCCAGGCATGGAATAGGAGCACAGAGTCAGAGGCTGCTTCTGAGCTCGGTGTGGAGGAAGGGTGTGGTCATGGATTAGTGATGTCTGCCCCAGGCATGGAATAGGAGCACAGAGTCAGAGGCTGCTTCTGAGCTCAGTGTGGAGGAAGGGTGTGGTCATGGATTAGTGATGTCTGTCTCAGGTACAGGAGGGTGCAGAAGCAGCACAAGGACCCTGTATGAGCATCTCCAGTCTCATCAAACCAATTCCACTCAACAGATAGAAAAAGGCACAAGAGAGGTGAAACGTGTCTAAGGTCTCCAAACAGATCAATGACAAGCCCAAACTAGCATGCAGTCTCCTGTCTCTTAGGATATGGAGCAAGATGGGGGGGGGAGTGAAGGGAAAGAGAAGCGAGAGCATGGCAATACCTCAGGAGGCTCTGCTGGTAATCGACCTTGAGGCTGTGTAGGTAGAAGGGCTCCTTGGAGCCGGCCTCCAGGCCGGAGAGGCGCAGGCCCACGTAGATACTGGGGTTCAGGTCCTCCAGAGAGAGCTGGTCCAGCCAGGGCAAGAGGCGCTGGCCGAGACTCTGCACCAGGCTGCTGTCCACCTCGGGTATGACTTGAGAGAAAGAACAGGCCACGTGAGGTCGCAGGGGCAGGGCACCAGCAAGGACCTGCTTTTACCTCTCCAGGGCCTCCTCCCAGGAACACATGTCCCCCCTCCACCTCCACCAAACACCCCCTGCTCTATGGGGAAATCCAGTTATCAAGAAAGGCAGAGCAGTGAAGGGCAGAAAGCAGGTTATCCCTAAACAGCGGTTGGCGTGGGCCAGGCAAGGATGGTTGGTCAGGACAGAGGAAGCTGGTTGCCAGACAACGACTCTGCCCCTCAGGAGTGACAGAGACTGGAGGCCAAGCCATGTGGGGTGCCCCCCGGGCACCATGCCTGACCGCACCTGGTCCTCACACCAGCCCCTGGAGGAAAGGACTGTCATCATTGCTTCGAGTGCTCACCTCGGCCCAGCCTCCTCCCTTAGGGAAGGTACCTGAGCTGAGCAGGTGGCTTTGCTGTCACCTTGGACTTCTTCCCACCTACGGCCTCCAGGTCGCTGCAGGGCTGGCTCTGCGCTCTGTGCCCTGTCCCAGGATCTGAGCAGGAGGCCCCTCCCAGAGGAACGGCTCCTGGGCCCCATCTCTTCCGGTGTGGGCCCCACCATCTTACATCTGTTTTCTCCAAATCATAGCTCGCTCTCTCTCTCTCTCTCTCTTTTTTTTTTTTTAAATATATATTTTATTGATTTTTATTTTTATTTTTATTTTTTTTACAGAGAGGAAAGGGGAGGAAAAGAGAGTCAGAAACATTAATCAGCTGCCTCCTGCACACCTCCTACTGGGGATGTGCCCACAATCATGGTACATGCCTTTGACTGGAATCGAACCTGGGACCCTTCAGTCCTCAGGCCAACGCTCTAACTACTGAGCCGATGCTCTATCCACGGAGCCAAACCGGTTTCGACCCTTCTATTTTAGAGTCTTCTTGTGTATTTGTCTTCATTTCACTCTCTCTCTCTCTCTCTCTCTCTCGCTCTCGCTCTCGCTCTCGCTCTCGCTCTCGCTCTCGCTCTCGTTCTCACTCTACCTGACCAGCCTCTCTCTGTGATCATCTGTCCCCTCCACATTCCTTTCCTTCTCTCTTTTCTTCAAAACGGTGAGGGAATCCCTGCCCCCAGCCGGGGCTCTGACCTGGGGCAGGTGAGTCAGCTGGGATGAGAGGAGATAAGAAGAGAAGCTGGAGCAGTAAACAGCCTCCTTAAAAGGAAGGCGCCAGGCAGATTCACCCCAGGTCATAAAGATTCACCCCAGATCATAAAGATTCACTCCGGGTCATAAAAGGTCATAAAGTGCAGGGCCCAGCACCCTTTCCCCTGGAGCCTCCTGTGCCCAGGGCCCTGGTCCTGCCCACTGAGGCCTGCCTGGCATCACCACTCCCAGGCGCAGGAACCCACCTCCCACAGGTGTTAGTGTCCCAGAGTGCGAAGCTGGGGAAGCAGGTGTGGCTCAGTGGTTTGATTCTGATCAAGGGCAGGTACGTCGGTGGCAGGCTCCTCTCCGACCCAGACCCTGGTGGAGGCTGGTGCAGGAGGCAACCAATGAATGTGTTTCTCTCACATGGATGTTTCTCCCTGTCTCTCCCTCTCTCTGAAAATCAGTGGAAAAATCGGGTGAGGACTGAAAATAAAATAAATAAAATGCTCACAATCAGTGAGGTTGGGAGCCAGGTCCTAGGTCTCCCCTGGGCACTGTCTGGACAGAAGCCGAGAGTCAAGGGCTACAGGGTCTGGTGGCGCCTGAGGAACCCTGGCTGGAGGCTGCCCGTGCCCTTGACCTTGCCCTGGTTCTGAGAACCGAGTTGGCAAAGCCAGATTCCTGGAAAGAGAGACCCGGGCAGGTCACCTCGCCCCTGCAACCTTTGGCTGCTTCATCCATCACATGGGCACGGCCGGGCCTGCCTCTCGGCTTCTCCGAGGATCGCCCTAGCGGTGAACGTGAATGGCAGGACATCCCGTTATGGACGGAGCACCGAGGGAAGAAGGCAGGTGGGTGGCCTCGGAGTTCAGAGGCCTCCCTTCCTGCCTGGCCCGAGGGCCCGGCAGCCCCACGCCTGGCACTCAGACCCACAGACAGGACCCGAGAGGCCCCTGGGCGGCCCTGGTACACAGGCCACAATGCAGCGTCTCACCGTGGCCTTCCCTGGCCCTCTGGGAGATGTCTCCCCGGCGGGGTCTCCATACTCACTTCCCTCGGCCAGTTTCTTTTCTTTTCTTTTCTTTTAATATATTTATTGATTTTTTTTTATTATTTATTTATTTATTTATTTTACAGAGAGGAAGGGAGAGGGAGAGAGAGCCAGAAACGATGAGAGAAATACCAATCAGCTGCCTCCTGGACCACCAAGGATGTGCCCTCAACCAAGGTACATGCCCTTGACCGGAATCGAATCTGGGACCCCTCAGTCCGCAGGCGGACTCTCTATCCACTGAGCCAAACCAGTTAGGGCTTGGCCAAGTTCTTTTCCTCTTTTTGTATTTCAGTTCCTGTGTTGTCCCCAGCTCCTTGGAGATCCTGTCCCGACCTCTCTCCCCGAGTCGGTGGCCTAGAGCCTAACTCAGTGCCACCCCCCCCCACACCACACACACACACACACACACACACACACACACACACACACATTCACACACACACACACACACACACAGCGCTGATTTGCCTCTTGACTGCCTTCCTGAGCCCCTTCACTAGCACGGAAGCTGCGGGAGGACAGGGACAGACTCTCTCTCTCTCTCTCTCTCTCTCTCTCTCTCTCTCTCTCTCTCTCTCTCTTTTCTCCCCAAACCCTAACACCACGCCTGTCACCAGAAGGCTCAACCAACACTAGTTGACCGGATCAATGCACAAATGACTGAACGGACGGAGGCGATCGTGTCTGGCAGGGAGTCGGACGTATCATTCATCTCAACACCGAGGTCCAGCTGAGCGCCCGCCAAGCCCACACTGCTGTGAGCCCCCGAATGGGCAGGCTGGCACATCGTACCACGTCCCACCTCGGCACCTCGGTTTCCCCAGCGAGGGAAGGAGGGACTTGAAACAAGAGGGTCCTTAGGAGGAAAGAGGCACGGGGGTCTGGTACTTACTGCAGATGTCAGCGAGAGCCCCCAGGGCCCCCAGCAGCAGGAGGAGCGCCCCAAGCTGCCCCATGGCAGCGGCAGGTGGGCGAGCGGCAGACGGGGACCTGGACAGGGAACTCCCAGGGCCGTCCTGGCAGAGGCTGTGCTGTCAGAGGCTGTGCTGGCCACGGCCGGTCGCTGCTCTGAGAGGCAGGTACCTGTCACTGATTAATCTCCCCGTCTGGCAGCGTGCTGCGAGGTCAGCAGAAACAAAAAGGGTGAAGGTCTGCCGCCGAGGGGAAAGGAAGACCAAAGAGCAGAGGAAGGAAGGCTGTGGCCTTCCCGGAGGTAGGGGCCAGGGGAAGGGGAGGGCGAGTAGGGGTGGTGCGGGACGCTCTGAGGCCACACACATGTGGTCCTTCTGTCCGGAGAGCCCGCCGTCGGATCTGCCCAAGTCCACCTACCTGCACCTGTGGGGTACCCCCCAACTGTCCAACGGTGCATGGGCAGTGAGGGGGGGGGGGTGCCTACCTGCTGCCCCTCACAGAAGGAGCCCCTGGAAGAGCCTGCACAGGCCCGGGACAGGGAGCAGAACGGGGAGCTGCGGGGGTCACGTGATCGGGATTGCTAAAGT
The DNA here is from genome assembly GCA_963693515.1 of Pipistrellus nathusii. Classification (NCBI taxonomy): domain Eukaryota; kingdom Metazoa; phylum Chordata; class Mammalia; order Chiroptera; family Vespertilionidae; genus Pipistrellus; species Pipistrellus nathusii. The sequence continues at coordinate 2,868,399 of OY882876.1, forward strand.
CAGCTGCTATCTGCCCGCCCAAGAAGGGAGGGGCTGGCTGATTGGGGACCAGACGGGTTAGATTTTTTTAACCGACCCGGAAACTTGGAAGCACCCTGGAGACCAAACAAAACAAGTGAAGGGACAGGATGTAATCATTTGGGCAGCCTCAGGGTTGTTTATCGGGACTAGAAAAGGAACCTTAAAAAAAAAATCTCTGCAAGGAGGGAAAAGGAGGGATGTCTCACCTGCCCGGCCCCACAGGTGGATCGGTGCGCAAGGGTTAGCGCTGGCCGTGCTGTGTGACCTTGGCCAGGTCTCTTCACCTCTCTGAAGTGGAAATACGTTCTCCCGAGTGAGAGGAAAGAATGGGGCGACATCCTTCTCCTTAAGCTCCCTGCCAGCTCCACTTGGGAAGATGCTGCTCAGCCCTTAAAACGCCTCTAATCATTTCCAAATAAACTTTTATTGATTGCCATCATTTCATGGCAAATAGCCAAGATTCATTCTTTCAAGATAATGTTTTGTGGGTTTTTTTTTTTGTGCCTGACTTATTATCACAAGTCAAGCTCTTGATATAGATAAATACAGTCCTATACCTCGTTTCAATCAAGGATGGGCCAAAACCGGTTTAGCTCAATGGATAGAGCGTTGGCTTGGGGACTGAAGGGACCCGGGTTCGATTCCGGTCAAGGGCATGTACCTTGGTTGCGGACATATCCCCAGTAGGGGGTGTGCAAGAGGCAGCTGATTGATTACTCTCTCTCATCGATGTTTCTAACTCTGTATCTCTCTCCCTTCCTCTCTATACAAAATCACTAAAATATATTTTAAAAAAATAATTTAAATCAAGGATGGCCTGTCTATACAATGGTCGTCTCATACGCTTATAGTGGAGCCGAACAAATTCCATCGCCCCTAGCCGGCTCAGTGGATAGAGCGTCGGCCTGCGGCGGACTGAGGGATCACGGGTTCGATTCCGGTCAAGGGCATGTTCCTTGGTTTTCAGGCACATCCCCAGTGGGGGTCGTGCAGAAGGCAGCTGATTGATGTTTCCTACCCTCTGTCCCTCTCCCTTCCTCTCTGTAAAAAATCAATGAAAATATATTTTAAAAAATTATATTGCCCAATGATGTTGAAGCCACCATAACATCATAGTGCAAATGCTACAAAAACCAATAAGGCCGTGGTTGAGATGGCAAACAACTCTAACCCTGGGTGTGGATGCGGATGGCATTGAGGAACTGCCTGCAGGGGGTGTACAAGAGGCAGCTGATCAATGATTCTCTCTCATCGATGTTTCTCTCTCTCTCCCTTCCTCTCTGTAAAACATCAATTAAAAATATATATTTTTAAAAACTAAGAAAAAAAATTATCTACTTTCCAAACCACACTACCTTGGTGTGAATGTTTAAATTTTGTAATTATCCTCTGGAGAATACAATACAAAATTCACGTGTACAGTACATATTTTTAAATACATTTTATTGATTTTTTTACAGAGAAGAAGGGAGAGGAATGGAGTGTTAGAAACATTGATCAGCTGCCACCTGAACACCCCATACTGGGGATGTGCCTGCAACCAAGATACATGCCCTTGACCGGAATCAAACCTGGGACCCTTGAGTCCACAGGCTGACGCTCTATCCACTGAGCCAAACTGGCTAGGGCTCATGTTTACATATTAAAAGCTCAGATGTGTTAAGTGTACATTTAAAAATACTAGGAGCTCTGAACTCTGGCCTTTCATCATTTTTTAACCTACCACTAAGGCTCAGAAAATATAAGTGGCCTCTCTGGTTTCTCTATCCCCGTAGGATAAAAGTCTGCTTTAGCTTTATTTAACTCACATAACAGCTTTATTTTACCCACATAACTAAAGGAAAAGCCGAACCGAGCACATCCTCATTCAGCGCCCCTCGGTGGCCACTTTTAGCCTTGGGGGGGCCTAAGTACCAACACACCTAGCAACCGTTACCACGACAACAGGACGCGTTCCCTCCCCTCTAAACGCGGTTCCCCTCTGCTTCCCAGAAGGCACTGCGCTGTTTACAAGCTTTCCGCCCCTCTTCATCCCAACATGCAACGGGGCTCCGATGCCGTGGGAATCGTCATCATCGTGATAACTACAGAGATGCCTTCATGCCTTCATCCCTCGTTTAAACGGGGAAACGGTCTGCAGTACAGTCACAGGTGGGAAAACCTCAAAAGAACGGCCTCAGTGATTTTTTTCCTCCTGAAATTGTGCGGAGGAAAGCCCCGGCTGTGCCTACACGCGCTCAGGCACCTCGCCGGGCAGCCTGCGCAGACGGGCTGCGCGGGGGCCTCGGGGCCTGAGGCGGGGCACGTGCGCCAGGAAGCGGCGCTGTCAGTCCGCGCGGCGCTCCGGGCCCCTTCAGCGTGGAGCCATGGGAGGCCTGGAGAAGAAGAAGGTGAGCGGGGAGATCCTGGGGTTGGGGTGGCGAGGTAGGCCTCGGGAGGTGGGCAACAGGGGCGCGACGGGGCCTGGGTCTGAACACCCCCCACTGGCCCGCCTTTCCTCTGGGTACCCGGAGGATGGGCGAGGAAGGCAGTACTTGTAAGATGAAATCCGGGGAAGATCCCTGGAGCAGGATTGTTAACAAGAGTCGATAACCAAGCGTTAGCGTCCCCCGAAAAGCAGGTTTAGCCGGAAGACAGCTGCTTACGGAATAAAGAGGGAGACACATTGCGTCAAGGCCTCCATGACGTCGAATTCATCATCTCCAAGACATGTTACCCTTCCCCTCTTTTTTTTTTCTCCCTGGAACCAAAACTATCCAAGATTGTTAAATGTGCTGTGAAAAAGGGAGCAAACGAGGAGTGTGTTTGGTGACAGTGGGCGATCCGTAAACATACCCCGCAAGAGGCTGCAGGGTTATGAGCTGCACTTGGCCCTGGAGGCCCCTGCCCCCTGGCTCCCGAGAGAGACATGCTTGGTGAGCCTTGCCTGGAGCTTGGTACAGTGCACGGCTCCTCTTCACCAGGGAGACAAGAGATCTGAGTGTGAGGCAGCATCTTGGCGTCATAGGCATCCGGATGGTTGCTCAGGCCTTTTGTTTTGCTTACCCTCCTGCCTTCTAGCTTAATGCTTGGAACATGGTCGAGGTCCTGTTATTGCTTGTTGAACGAATGAGGGTGGAAGGGGAGAGGCTTTTTGACTTATTCTCAACCGGATAATATCACCCCCAAGGAAAGAAAACTGGTGTGTGAGGGCGAGTCTTAGATATTTCAATGGTGTCTGGCCCTCTGAAGGACCCCTTGACACAAACAGATCTACAGTACCTCTGAGGTATTAACGTTTTGATAATATGTTAATATGGCGGCTGTGAGAGAGGGCAATTAAGGGGGGAAAGGTCTAAAAAGGCTTTTACTGACGGGGGTGGGTGATTATAAAGAAAAAAGTTGAGAACGCTGGCTTCGTGGCGTAGGCACTGAGATTCTGGACTCAGACCTGGGTTTGACCCCCCGGCCCCTTGAAAAGCTCTGAGCCGGGTGATTTCACTCGGGTGTCTCCTCCCGGGTGCAGTGGGAGTTTCACAGCACCCACCTCACCGTGTTGTGGGGATTCGATGAGATGATGTGCGGAAATCGCTAACCGTAATGGCCAATACTTGGAGCTACTCCTAAGTGCTAGGCACAGCACCTGATCCGTAGCGGCCCACGATCGCCAGCACCGTGACGAGGACAAAGCCGGGTTGGCCAAGGACAGAGCAGGAGAGTTCATTCAGGCAGTGGGGCCCTCCCTGCAGCGTGTCCCATCCCAGGGGCCACTTATTCAGAGAGGCTTGCCTCTGGCACGAGGCATGCGCAAGATCTAGGTCAAGTCACTTCAGTCATTGCTAATGGAATTTTTTATTTTTCTCCCCAAGTATGAACGCGGCTCTGCCACCAACTACATCACCCGCAACAAAGCCCGCAAGAAGCTGCAGCTGAGCCTGCCCGACTTCAGGTGCGGCTGGGAAGGCGTGGACAGGGGGAGCCGCGGGGGTGCTTGGGGAGGGAGTTACACAAGGAAAACGCAGCTGCATCCCATCTCCCCCGCGCTGCCACAAACTCCATCTGGGGTTCCGACATTCCTCCTCTTCCTCACCTGGCCTAGCTTTAGTAAAGCTGTGCTTTGCCAGGTGTGGTCTGTGGGGAAGCCGAGGAGACCTGGGTTCCCTGTGCTGAGTTCTCAGGAGGGGCCCGCTGCTGTCTGCCTGCCTCTGTCACCCATCTCCTTCCTCTGGCAGAGGAGGTCCCTGGCCCTACAGCGAGGGGTTCTCAGCTCCTGGTGGAGTCTGCTTCCGACTCCTGCCCAGCCTGCAGGCCCCGCCACCGGGCCCGCTGTTAGTCCCTCAGCTGTGCCCGGCATTTCCCACCCGGACAGCCTCTGTCCTTCTCAGCTCACTCTTCCCTCTGTGTGTGGCTGAAAGGTTGGCCTCTCGGCAAGGCCTTTTGTGACTCCTCTTGCCAAAAGCGGTACCTGCCGTCTGGCCCCTCTCTCCGTCTGTGTCACGTGACTGCCAGTCTCCTCACTAGGATGTGAGTTCTCCAAGGGCAGGCCCCCGTGCTCCCTGTTCAGTGCTGTTTTCCAGGCCCTGCGTGGCCGGTGCCCAGCCCGTTCACTGACGGGAGGAACGGCCTCTGTCTTCCAGGCGGCTGTGCATCCTGAAGGGCATCTACCCCCACGAGCCCAAACACAAGAAGAAGGTGAATAAGGGCTCCACTGCTGCCCGGACATTCTACCTGATCAAAGACATCAGATTCCTCCTCCATGAGCCCATCGTCAACAAGTTCCGGGAGTATAAGGTGAAGCTTGGGCTCGGGGCTGTCTGTCTGTCTGTCTGTCTGGGTCCGTCGCAGGTTAGGACCCACCAGCTGGGACCGTGGGCAGATTGCTGGGTCTCGCCGAGTCAGCCTGTGGAAGGAGTGTCTGGCGAGGACTGGCTGAGATCACGAGTGGAAATCATTTGCACAGAACCTGGCAAGCGGTTAATTTACCTGTTGTTCTGTCCCCCTGGTTTTTTGGGGAAAGAGTCAATTTACTGCCTCTGAGGTTCTCAGGTGTGTTTTCTGCCCAAAGATGCCATGTTGCTTAGTTCTTTCTGGGATTGCTCTCCGGAGACCCAGCCCTTCATTCCACAAGTAGAAACAGCATTAAGTGCTGAAATGCCACAGGGAAAGCAGAAAACCTGTTTATCCCAAATGCAAATACTAATGGAAAGTAGACTGCTGATCCTGACGCCTTTGCCAAGCAAGCAGGGCCAGGCCGAGGCCCTCCGCGGGAGGGATGGGGCGCCACCTGGTGGCCTCAGCTAGCTGCTGGCCTTCTTGGCCAGCCAAGCCCACCGAGGTGTTTTGCCAAGCCTGGGGCTGAGGGAGCAGGTGGCACAGCCACACAGCTTCAGGGGCCTTGAGAGTCCTCCCGCCCCACGCATCCTTCCTCCATGGATGAGGGGTCTCCAGGAGCCTCTGCCCAGCATCAGCTGGCTCTTCTGTCTCCCAGGTGTTTGTCCGGAAGCTCCGGAAGGCCTACGGGAAGAGTGAGTGGAACACCGTGGAGCGTCTGAAGGACAATAAGCCCAACTACAAGCTTGACCACATCGTCAAGGAGCGGTGAGCTGGTTCCCCGGTTCCCCGGTTCCTCTCCAGGCTGTGCGGAGGCTGCTGCTGCTGCCAGGCCCCTTCCTTCGGGGCAAGGCCTTGCCGGGGGGGTTGGGGCCTCCAGGGCGGCACCTAACCAAACCTGAGGGTGCCGCCCTCCGGCCACGCAGGTACCCCACCTTCATAGACGCCCTCCGGGACCTGGACGACGCCCTCTCCATGTGCTTCCTCTTCTCCACCTTCCCCCGCACCGGCAAGTGCCACGTGCAGACCATCCAGCTGTGCCGCCGGCTCACCGTGGAGTTCCTGCACTACGTCATCGCCGCCCGCGCCCTGCGCAAGGTGAGCGCGGGGGGGCCGCCTGGCCGGGCCCCGCCTGCCCTCTCCTGCCCTCCCCTCGGTCTTCACCCAGCTGTCCCCTCTCTCCGCCAGGTCTTCCTGTCCATCAAAGGCATCTACTACCAGGCCGAGGTGCTCGGGCAGCCCATCGTGTGGATCACGCCCTATGCCTTCTCCCACGACGTGAGTGTGCCCGCGGGCGGGGGCCTGTGCCGGGCGGTTCTCTCTCTGGCTCCCAGACAGACGAGGGCACGAGCAAAGAGAGGGGCTTTGACTGTCTGTCCAGCACGAGCTGGGTTCCTAGGCGTTGGCCGGGGCTGTCGGGTCAGGCAGGGAAGGTGCCACGCAGCGTTGTAGTAAGAACTCAGCGCCCCCAGCTGGTTGGCCTGGAACTGCTCCTTTGGCGCTCTGTCCTCACTTTATGATGTGAGACTTCAGGAAAGGATTTTAACAAGTGCCCTTTGGGGTGAATGACTAGTTAGTGGCTGCTGGCGTCTGAACCGTGGGTCTCTCCTCTCCCCTGTTCTGCCCCTCCTCTCCTCCTCTTCCTTCTTTCCTGCCCTCTCCACTCTGCCTTCCCTCCTTCCTCTCTGGCCCTCTGCTCCTTCCTCCTCTCTGATGCCTCCCCCACTGCCGCCCTGTGCCGCTCAGACTGGGCTTTGTGTGGCCCAGAGGTGAATGGGGCCCAGCTGGCCTGGGGGAAGGGAACAGCCGCCCGTCCCTCCCTCCCGGGCCACCCACTGCCGCCGCTTCCTCTCAGCAGGAGGATGGAGGACCGGTACTGGGCTGACTGGGCTGTAGTGAGGCCCTAACGTGCCCCCTTCCTCTAATCGACCAGTTCTGGGTCCCCCGAGTAGGACCAGGCAGGTGGGGCGACCCCCCTGCACACTGCGCTCTAGGAAGTTGGTGCTCAGATGCTTGCGGGCCCATCGGGGGTCCTGCAGATGCTTTCGGAAGGACGGAGGTGTGAGCGTGGGCACAGGTGTGAGTGTGGGCACGACGTACGGCTCTTTCTGACGGGCAGAGGCCCAGGGCAGGGCTGCCCCGGAGGGGCTCCTCACCCCACGTGGGTGTCAGTGTCCTCTCCGCGCCCATCTTGCCGACACACCTCCTGTGCCCCCAGCACCCGACAGACGTGGACTACAGGGTCATGGCCACCTTCACCGAGTTCTACACCACCCTGCTGGGCTTCGTCAACTTCCGCCTCTACCAGTCCCTCAACCTGCACTACCCGCCCAAGGTAGGGCCCGCCAGCCCCGCCCTCCTCCTCCTCCCCGCGCAGGGCCGCCGCCGCCGCCGGCAGTGCCCCGTGGAGGCGGGGCCGTGGCGGGCTTTTCCTCTGACCCGCCCCTGCCCCCCAGCTCGAGGCCCACACGGAGGTGCAGGCCCGCGAGGACAGCTATGCGTTGGACTCTGAGAGCTCCATGGAGGTGAGAGCGGCTTCCAGAGCATGGGCCCTGCGTCCCCAGGGGGTGGGCCTTGCAACCCCAGGGGGTGGGCCCCACGTCCCCCAGTGGGGTGGGCCCCACATCCCCAGGGGGTGGGCCCTGGCCCGGGAGCGGCTGTGGCTCCATGTGTGGTTTCGGAACTTCTCTCAGAACCAAACCCACTGATGTCCCAGACTGCCCCTGCCTCCCCCCACCCCACCCCCGGCCACACCCTCACAGAAGCCCCCCACGCAGCCGCCCTGCAGTCCCGCGTCTTTTCTGTAGAAACTGGCCGCCCTCAGCGCCAGCCTGGCCCGGGTGGCGATGCCTGCAGAGGAGGAGGCCGAGGTGGACGAGTTTCCGGCCGACGGGGTGAGGCTGCCGCCCCCGGGCGGGCGGGCGGGCGGGCGGGGGCTGAGGGACCTGGAAGGGAGCTGACGGAGGCCCGCTGCCCCACAGGAGACGGCGGCGCAGGAGGAGGCCCGCCGGAGGGAGCTGCAGGCGCAGGAGCAGCAGAAGAAGCTCTTCGAGGGCCTCAAGTTCTTCCTGAACCGGGAGGTGCCCCGAGAGGCCCTGGCCTTCATCATCAGGTGCGGAGGCCAACGGCACCGGCTCTGCCACTCCCGCTGGGTGCTGCCCGGCCCGGGGCAGCCCGGGTGCCCCTTGGGTACACCCGTAACTCCGGGTGGTGTCAGGGTCCACTCAAGACTGTTGTGGGGGCTCAACTAAAACAGTGCTGGGAAGTGCGCAGCATACCCTGGGCGTACGCACAGGAGGTGCCCACCGGAGGGCAGCTGGCATCGCGCTCTCACCAGGAGGGCAGGTCTCCGCTGGCCAGCATGGGGGGGGTCCTACGTGGGGAGGGGACAGTGTGTCCTAGGAGGGTGATCCTGGGGGCCAGCGGGTCCCAGGGCAGCACCTCGTGCCTGAGACCTTTCGCGGGCTCCCCTTGTGCCGGTAGGAGCTTCGGGGGGGACGTGTCCTGGGACAAGTCTCTGTGCATCGGGGCCACCTATGACGTCACGGACTCCTGCATCACCCACCAGATCGTGGACCGGCCCGGGCAGCAGACGCCTGTCATCGGCAGGTAGGCCCCCAGAGGCCTGTCTCTGCGCCTCTGCGGGTGACGTGTGGCCTTGGTGGCCCCTGACCCGTCTCCGCCGCCCCCCTGCCAGGTGCTACGTGCAGCCCCAGTGGGTGTTTGACTCCGTGAACGCCCGCCTCCTCCTCCCCGTGGCCGACTACTTCCCCGGGGTGCCGCTGCCCCCTCACCTCTCCCCCTTCGTGTCCGAGAAGGAAGGGGACTACGTGCCCCCGGAGAAGGTGAAGCTGCTGGCCCTGCAGCGGGGCGAGCAGCCAGGTGAGCGGGGCGGGCTGGGCCGGGCGGGCGGGCCCCTCCGCTGGCCGTTTCCCTTCTTGGCTACAAGGTGGCAAGCTGCAGGGAACCGGGCAGCCGGGCACAAGCCCCTTTGGAGTGAGGTTTGGGGAAGGGAACGTCTGCGCTCCACGGTCCGGTGTTGATGTTCAGAGTAACGGGGCCGAAGAATGGTCTGGGAGCCGTCACCGTTCGCACAGGAGGCGGCAGAGCCGGGGGTGGGGGCCTGGGGTCTCCTCTGAAGGCAGCTGGGCTGCCAGGAGAGGTGCCAGGGGCGTGCCTGGGACAGCCCTGTGCCGCCATGGAATGCCCCCGGGGTGGGGTCCCGGCGCAGGTTCTGTGCAGCCAGGTGAGGGGAGGGCTCCCCGGGCGCCCAGCAGCCATTGACTGTTTGTAGGAAATCTGAATGAATCTGAAGAGGAAGAGGAGGAGGAGGAGGGGGAGGAGGAGGAGGATGGTGAAGAAGGAGGAGAGAATGAAGAGGAAGAAGATGATGTGGAGGCTGGCTCAGAAAAGGAGGAAGAGGCCCAGCTGACAGCTCTGGAGGAGCAGAGGATGGAGGGGAAGGTACGGGGTGGGGGGTGGGGGGAAGAGGGCGGGAGCCAGGGGGCTGCGGGGTGGACTGGGGACCTGCACCCACCGGCTTCCACCCGCGTCCTCAGAAGCCCAGGGTGATGGCGGGCACCGTGAAGCTGGAGGACAAGCAGCGGCTGGCGCAGGAGGAGGAGAGTGAGGCCAAGCGGCTGGCCATCATGATGATGAGGAAGCGGGAGAAGTACCTCTACAACAAGATCATGTTCGGCAAGAGGCGCAAGATCCGAGAGGTGAGTGCCGGCCGGCCGGCTCTCCTGGACGGTAACCCTCTCCTGGCAGCGATGGTTTAGCCAGAGCACGGACTTCACACAGCATGCCAGCCGTGCCCTGGGGCGGGGTTAGATTCTTCTGCTGGCGGGCATTCCCAGAAAACACCCGGAGCCGTCCCTGCCCCCCTCCCCACGTCTCCGGAGGGTTCCTAGGAATATAATGGCTGGGTTGGGAGGCCTGCCTGTGGGTTTTGTGAAAGGCACCCCCAGATGGCCCCGGGGAAGGCTGCTCCCGTTTGACCCCTCCCAGCAGCTCCCAGTACAGATTTGTGTGGCCCCAGCTTTCCCAGCGGGAGGGGTGGACGGGGACCCTCCTGCCTTGCCGCGGCCCGTGGAAGGCTAGTTTGAAAGGCGAAGGTGAGGGAGGGCTTGTTCCCCCCTCGGGTTGTCCAGAGAGACTTGTTTTCCCCGTGGCGGCTGCCGTTCACTTCCCCGGAGCTAGCTCTGCTCAGAAGGGGTGGCCTCACGTAGAGCGGGGAGTCCCTCTGCCCGCTTCCCCCCATCACGGCTGGACCTGCCGCTCTGTCCTCACAGGCCAACAAGCTGGCGGAGAAGCGGAAAGCCCACGACGAGGCCGTGAGGTCTGAGAAGAAGGCCAAGAAGGCCAGGCCGGTGTGAGCGGTTGTGGCCTGTTGCCGGGCCAGGCCAGCTCGGGACAGCGGGGCAAGCGTGGATGGAATTCTGGCAGAGAAGAGGCGTCTGCACCCCCACTGTCTCCCAGGAGTCAGCGACATGGGGAGCAGGGCCCCTCCAGGGGCTCCCATTCACCTTGGCTTTCTGCAGCCTCCCCTCTTTCACCCCCCTCTCCCCCCCGTATTCTCAGGGTGCTGTGATGGAGGGTGGGAAGCATTTGTTATTAAACGGCTGGAGTCTTGCAGCCAATTGGCCTCTGTGTTCATGAGCCTTCCTGCGGACCACCTAATGGGGGCGCCATGCTGCAGGCTGCACACCGGGTGTGCCCAGAGACGCCGGCCGCCCTCCGGACGCTCTCTGGAGCCCAAGGGCCCCTTTGGGCCCGAGGATGCCCGAAGGTGGGGACGCAGGTTCTGGCCAGTCTGCCCTCCAGTCTCAGTCCAGCCCCTTCTCCATCTGAACCTGCTTCCGCATGGGAATCAGGAGGGGACGTTCTGGGGCCTGCCTCCCAGGGATGGCAGGAGCATTCGGTGCCAGGCAGGCTCTGTGGTGTGGGACGGCTAATAAAGCACTCTGCAAACCCGCTCTGGTTGTCCTTACTTCCTGCCTGAGTCGGCCCCCAGGGGAGGCGCCCGTGCCTGAGGGCCTGGGGGCCTGGGCTTTACCTAGGGGCCTCCTGGGCAGATGGCCGAGGGAACCCCAGTGGGTATAACAGCTGCCCACTCCTTACCCCCGCTGGGCCACCCCTCCACCTTCCCACCCGACCTCGGTGGTGCCCTTGCTGAGGCCTCGGGGAAGAATCAGGGCTAGAAACTTGGCTCAGATCCTCCCAGTCCGTCCCCCCCCTTCCCCGGCTGGCCCAGCAGGCTGCGTGCTGTCAGGAGCAGGGCCAGGACAGAAGCATGGGTTGGGACCTGGTCACCTTCCCCCATTGAGGCACTTGGAGGAGGGCCTTGGCCCTTGGCCCCTCGCTGCTCGGGCTCTAGAAGTTTCCTGGGCAGCGGCTGCAGGCCCAGCCTGTGGAGAGGACGGGACGGGCAGGAGCTGGGGCAGGCTCCGGCTGAGGGAGCAGAGCCCAGCCCCTGCCTGTGGGCCTCGCTGTGGCTGCAGGGGAGGCTGTGTTCCATCTCAGGTGCTCATGGCGGTGGGCCGGTGCTTCCAGAGACAGCCAGGCCTCTGGAGCCAGCACCCACAGTTCCGGTGCGAGGCCGGGACCTGCCTGGGTGTGTGTGCAACCCGGGGCCACTCGAGGAGTGCCGGGCAAGGCTGCAGGGCAGGCCCATCAGATACGGAAAAACCTGGCAGCCGCGATGTGGAATTTTCCCCATTCCAGAGTCGCCCAGCGATGGCGGGGGCAGCGGGGCTGTGACGTGGCCCATGCCCCACTGGGCGGCCAGCTGCTTTGGCACTGCCTGCAGCTGGAGCTGAGCATTCCCGGCTGTGTGTGTGTGTGTGTGTGTGTGTGTCTCCATCTCAGAACCAAACAAGTGTATCCCAGCTCGCACTGACTCTGAGCAGGGGACCAAACCCCCCATGGGGTCCTCAGGGCTCCAGAACTCCCCTTAAACGTTATCCAGCCTGTTTGGCTCAGTGAATAGAGCGTTGGCCTGAAGGGTCCCAGGTTCGATTCCGGTCAAGGGCATGTACCTTGGTTGCGGGCACATCCCCAGTGGGGGGTGTGCAGGAGGCGGCTGGTCGATGATTCTCTCAGACATTTCTAACTCTATCCCTCTCCCTTCCTCTTTGTAAAAAATAAATAAAAATAATAATAAAAAAAAGTTAAGCAGCTGGTCCAGCCGCCGCCTCCTCCCCGGAGCCGCACCACCACCACCACGCCACCCCGTTCCCCGGGCACCGTCGAATCCCCTCTGGCGAGGAGCTCAGCAGAGCCCCAGGGTCCGGCGGCGGGACAATGGCCCCGTTGGCGCGTCCGGGACAAACGCGCCTTGTTGGGCCGCCGGCGGGGGCGCGATGCTGAAAGCGGCCTCTGTGCGCCCGGGGCGCGCGGAGGGGCAGGAGGGACCGGGAGGGGCGCGGAGGGGCCGGACGGCGCGGGGCCCGGGGCGCCCATTGGCTGCGGGGCCGCCGGGGGCCGGGCGAGGCTGCGGCCGCACCTGGCCGAGCGGGCGGGCGAACGGACGGGCGGGCGGGCGGGCGGGGCGGGAGCATGGCCCAGGCCCGGCCGACCAGGGGGCTCCGGTGGGTGCGCCCCGCCGCCGCCGAGTGAGTGCCCGGGCGGCGCGGCCCGGGCCCAGCCTTCTAGCCAAACCCGAGGAGGAGGACGGGGACGAGGTACGTACCTACCGGGGGGGCGCAGCACCCACCACCAGCTGGCACCCTGCCTCGCCGCCCCAGCCTCCCCACGGGGATTGCGAGCCAGACCGGACTCTCAGACCCCCCCCCCCCCCCGCAGTGGTTTAGGGGCGCGCTCAGCTACAGTGCAAGGGCTGGGGCCTGGGAGGGTGCAGGGGGGTTCTCACCCCGCCCCTGGTTTCTCCCCGGGGTCCCCATTCCCAGGGTTCCCCAGTCGGTGCACAGGGGACGGGTGGGGCTGGAGCTGGAGCGGGCAGTCCATTAATGATTAATCTTTGGCACGGCAGCCCGTGCTCGGAGGAGAGGCAGGAATCTCCCCTCTGCCCCCAGCCTTCCCCCAGGAGGGGGCTGTCAGAGCAGGGGCTGGGGACCTGGATAAGGTGGGGGAGGGGGTGGGGAATCCCCTCTGCCTGGAGAAGGCCCTGCCCTGTGCCACTGAGGGGCCAGGCCTCCCAGGAGAGGCTCGTGGGAATGGGACTAACCCTGGTCTCCAGGAGGGGTCCCCAGGATATCCAACAGTTCCCAGGGTAGCAAGCCAGCTGTGGCAACAGCTGGGAGCGAGACCGAGGTCCCTTCCCCGTGGGAACCCCCCCCCCCCCCTGCCTAGAATCGGAGAGGTGATGGGTGCCCCTCTGGCGGCCATAACCCAGATGTTTGGGTGGGAGGGAGGGAGCTGGGGAGGGAAGGTGACAGGCCTGGGTTGCTGAGGTGACAGGTGCCATGGAAATCCTCAGGAGGACAGGCCGGTGGGGAGAATCCAGCCTCTTCCTTCACGGAGGGAGTGACCGGAGGCCCAGAGAGGGTGAGGCTGTGAGCAGGCCGGGCCGGACCAGCCCCGAGGCTGCTGGGCTCCGCCTCGCCCTGCAAAGCAGACCTGGCCGACAATCCCGGTTATCCCGAGGGGAAACGGAGGCTCAGGGAGATCCTGAGACTTGCCCGAGGTCACATAGTTCAAAGCTGTCTTGCCCCAGCCCCAATCTCAGGATCTCAGCTCCGCTCAAGACTTCGGGGCCCCCTCTGGGGTCTGAACCTCTTGAAGCTGTCTGGGCTGCCCCACCCCCCTCACCCCTTGCCTCAGCCCCTGGCTCCCAGCTCTGCCTGACACTCGGCGGGCTGCTACGCAGGGAGCAGAGACAACAGAGCCCTGTTCCCAGCTGCCTCCTGGGGCGGTTGGTCCCCGGCTGCTCTAGGGCAGGTCCCTGCCTGGAGGAAGCGCCTGCTCCCTGCACATCCCCTCGTCCGATGGGCCAGGTCTGGTGGTTGAGAGCTTGGGTCTGCTGCCCTTGTGCCGCCCAGCGAGGGAGGTGTGTGTCCCCGAGGGGCCCTCCCTCTGCCTGGGGTGCCACCCGGCGAGAGAGGCCATTAGCTGGGGGAAGGAGGCACAGATGGCGGAATTCCAGGCACGGCAGCGGCAGGCTCTTTTTTAATTTTTTTAATTTTTAAAAAAATATATTTTATTGATTTTGTACAAAGAGGAAGGGAGAGAGATAGAAAGCTAGAAACATCGATGAGAGAGAGTCATCGATCAGCTGCCTCTTGCACATTCCCTACTGGGGATGTGCCCGCAACCAAGGTACATGCCCTTGACCGGAATCGAACCCGGGTCCCTTCAGTCCCCAAGCCGACGCTCTATCCATTGAGCCAAACCGGTCTCGGCAGGCTCTTTTTTTAAACAAGGATTTGAGAGACGAAGGGAGAGGGAGAAAGAAATAGAAACACCCATGTTGAGAGAGAACCATTAATTGGCTCCTGCCCACCTCCCCGCTGGGGATCGAGCCCACAACCCAGGCATGTTGCCCTGACCGGGAATCGATACCGTGACCTCCTGGTTCATTCATAGGTCTGCGCTCCACCGCTGAGCCACGGGGGCTGGGCTGGCAGCAGGCTCTCGCTTTGCTTTGACCTGGTGAGGCGCATGGACCAGCCCTTTGAGGAGCCCAGAGGGGCCTCCTTTCCCGCCTGCTGGTTCCGGGGCAGCGATGTGGTTGGGCACCCCACCATCTGGTCCCAGGGGGTCCTGACTAGCCATGCGACCTCAGGTGTGAAGTCCAGGGGGCCTGACTATCCATGTGACCTCAGGTGTGAACTCCAGGGGGTCCTGACTAGCCATGCGACCTCAGGTGTGAAGTCCAGGGGGCCTGACTACCCATGTGACCTCAGGTGTGAACTCCAGGGGGCCTGACTATCCATGTGACCTCAGGTGTGAACTCCAGGGGGTCCTGACTAGCCATGCGACCTCAGGTGTGAAGTCCAGGGGGCCTGACTACCCATGTGACCTCAGGTGTGAACTCCAGGGGGCCTGACTATCCATGTGACCTCAGGTGTGAACTCCAGGGGGTCCTGACTATCCATGTGACCTCAGGTGTGAACTCCAGGGGGGGAGGGAACGTGGGTCTGGAGCCTGAGGAATGTGAGCGCTTGCTTGGCTGGGAGGTTGGCCTTCCAGGAGTTGGCACGGGCGAGTCCTGCTTCTCCTACCAGGCCGTGACGATACTCCTAGGTGTGTGCAAGGGCTGTGCGTGCCTCCTCCCGGCCCGTTGGACCCTCCGCAAGCCCCCGAGAGGGTCGCAAAAGCCCCATTTTTTTTAGGAAACAGGCTGCTTAGAGGTGGGAAGTCAGTTGCCCAAAGTAGCCCAGTGGGTGGGTGGGACAGTCAGGAAGGGCAGCCAGGGCCCCTCAGCCCCTCCAGGAGCAGAGAGAGAGAGGCAGGGGGGCAGTGGCGGGGCAATGTGCACAGCAAGTGCTCAGCTCCTTTAGAAAGCCTTTATTTTTATTATTTTTATTATTATTTTTTAAATATATATTTTATTGATTTTTCACAGAGAGGAAGGGAGAGGGATAGAGAGTTAGAAACATCGATGAGAGAGAATCATCGATCAGCTGCCTCTTGCACACCCCCTACCTGGGATGTGCCCGCCACCAAGGTACATGCCCTTGACCGGAATCGAACCCGGGACCTTTCAGTCCACAGGCCGACACTCTGCTCTATCCACTGAGCCAAACCGGTCCCGGCAGAAAGCCTTTATATGGTGTCACGTTTTTATGCAAACAAGTGCATGCCATTCCTTTAAAAAGCGTTTCAGTCATGCTAGGAGGTACAGAGGCCGAGAACGCCAGCTCCCACCTACTCACCTCCAGGTTCTCCGACATTTGGAGCTAAGAAAGAAGGGGTTGAGCCCTAGCCAGGTTTAGGGGACAGAGCCGGACCCAAGGGTCCCAGGTTCCATTCCGGTCAAGGGCGTGCACCTTGGTTGCAGGCTCCTCCCTGGCCCGGGCCCTCAGGGCGCACCTGCAGAAGGCAGCCAATCATGTTTCTGTCTGTCTTTCCCTCTCCCCTCTCTCAGCTCTCTCTAAAAGATCAACAATGGGGAAAACACCCTCGGGGGAGAATTAACAGAAAGGAAGAAGGAGGTGATTGGCTTCTTAGTTTCAGCTTCCTTCATTGTTGGACACTGAGGTTGTGTCTAAATTTCCCCTTTGCTAAGGAATACCGCAATGTACATCTTCCTGCCTCATCTCAAATCCCTCGCTGGAGTCTCCTCTCTGGCCGAATTCCCCTCAGAGGAATCGCTGGGTCTGGGGATGGGCACTTTAGAACAGTTGCTGTCAGACATGTGCTCAGAGCACTGGAGGGAGAGTCTTATTATTCCACTTTGCTCTTTAAAAAAAAAAAAAAAAAAAAAAAAATATATATATATATATATATATATATATATATATATATATATATATTATTGATGTCAGAGAGAAAGGAAGAAGGAAAAAGAGAGATAAACATCAACGATGAGAGATTCATGGATGGGCTGCCTCCTGCACGCCCCCTACTGGGGATGTGCCTGCAACCAAGGTACATGCCCTTGCCTGGAATTGAACCGGGACCCCCCAGTCCGCAGGCCGACGCTCTATCCACTGAGCCAACCCGGTTTCGGCTCCCCCAGGTTTTAGACACGTGTTTCTCTGGCCGGGTCTCAGCATGTTGGAGCCCTGTTGTGTGTGACCTTGGACCCGCGAAGACCCCTCTCTGAGCCTTAGTTTCTCCCCCCGGGGTGTGGGGTAACAGCCGTGGGTGTTCCATGCACAGGACAGTGTTCAATGAGATGTGATTCACGGAGCAACCAGCCTCCCCACCCCCTCCCGTGGCCTCTGAGCCGGTCCCGGGCTCTCTGCAGTGTCCTTGGCCCAAGGTCACGGGGGACCTCGCTGAGCCCTTGGGTGAAGGTGCAGGGAGGGTCAGGGGCCGGCCCCGGGGCAGAGGGGGCGCAGGCAGGGTACAGGGACATCCACCTGCTGTCCCCAGGGAGGGAACTCATGAATATTCACACGCCGGCCGGAGCGGGAGGGAGCCAGCCGCGTGTGACTGGGTGTCATTGGAGCGTTCCTGTTTCCCAGTGACCGCGGGCAGAGGCAGCCTGGGAGTCAGATGTGGCTCAGGCGGGGAGAGGAGAGGGAGAGCCAGCCCGCCGAGGCCCGAGGTAAGCGTGTCTCCTTCCCCGGGCCCCGCCCGGCGGTCCCTGGCACCAAGAGCTGCTGGCGGTGATGCTCCAGGCCAGGAGGCTTGCCACCCTGGCGTGGGTTCCCCGTGTGCCCGCTGTGTGGGGGTGTATGAGTCCTATTTCTCCTTCGTTCCGTGAAAAGTGCTAGTCCAGCCTGGCCTGGGGCCAGCCACTGGCACAGATGGAGGGCAGGTGGCCGGGGTTACCCACAAGGGCAGGAGTAGGGGGGGTGGGCTAGGGAAGGGGCACCGCCGGCCCCGGGTCTCCGGGACTGTCGCCGCCGTAGGCAGGGGAGAAGGGGGACCCGGTTCTAGTCCCGTCTCTGCTGCCGCTGTGCTGTGTGACCTTGAGGGTGGCCCTGCCCTCTCGGAGGCTCGGGCCACACTGAGGTCGTCCTCAGTGTCCTATGGGTTTGGACCTGGGGCTGTCAGTTGCCTGCATCGTGGATAAGCAGGCATAGACCTCGAAGGGACCATGACTGGGCTCCTGGGAGGACGGTGATGATGATGGTGATGATGATGGTGATGATGATGATGGTGCTGATGATGGTGGTGATGATGATGATAGCAATGGTGGCAGTTCTTGCTCAGTGAGGGTCTCCTTGGTGCCACCCCTGGGTCTGAGGGTGGGCACTTTAAAATATTTTTTTAAAAATATATTTTATTGATTTCTCACAGAAAGGAAGGGAGAGGGATAGAGAGTTAGAAACATCCATCAGCTGCCTCCTCCTGCACACTCCTTACTGGGGATGTGCCCGCAGCCAAGGTACATGCCCCTGACCGGAATCGAACCCGGGACCCTTCAGTCCGCAGGCCGAGGCTCTATCCGCTGAGCCGAACCGGTTTCGGTGGGGATGGGCACTTCAGACTGTAGTAGTTGCCGTCAGATATGTGCTCTGAGGACCGGAGGGAAAGTCCTATTGCTCTGCTCTTTTTTCTTTTTAATATATTTTTATTGATTTCGGAGAAGAAGGGAGAGGGAGAAAGTCACATCCATGATGAGAGAGAACCATCGATCGGCTGCCTCCCGCACACCCCACACTGGGGATCGAGTCCACAAGCCGGGCCTGTGCCCCAACGGGGAACCTCTTGGTTCCTGGGTCGATGCTCAACCGCGGAGCGACACCTGGCCGGGCTATCGCTCTACTTTTTTATTTTTATTTTATTATTAATTTCTTTATTGATTAAGGTATCACATATTTGTCCTCAACCCCCCATTCCAACCCCCCACCCCCCAACTCATGCCCCCACCCCCCTATTGTCCTTGGCCACTGTTTAGGCTCATATGTGTGCACATAAGTCCTTTGGTTGATCTCTCCCTTTTATCCCCACTATTGCTCTGCTCTTAACATCTCTCCCAGCGTCCCCGTGAGAGTCTCTCCAGCCACAGGAATCAGCCCGAGGACACTCACCCTGCCACTTTCTCTGCCAGTGCCCCGTTCCCATGTGCCCGCTGAGCAAACAGCACCGGGGCCCATGCGTCAGGGAACGAATGTTCTGCAGCCGATGGCTCTGAGACCCTTGACCTTGATCTCCGAAGGGGGCTCTTCCCCGTCCTGCTCCCACAATTGCAGGTCCTTCTCCTTCCTCAGTCTATCCCTGGTGACCCAGCTGCTTCTCCAGCCTCAACTTACCTCTGTGCCCAAGGCCCCCAGCAAGTGTGTCTTCCGCAGCCCTGCTCAGGGGTGCGATGCCAGCTTTGGGGGTGCAGGGGGTTTGCACGCGGCTCTGGGATGCAGGGAGAGTTGGTTTCATCATGTTGGAGGAGATTTAAGGCCCAGAGAGGGACACAGACTTGCCTTAGAGCGGTGGTCGGCAAACTCATTAGCCCTCAGAGCCAAATATCAACAGGACAAGGATTGACATTTCTTTGGAGAGCCACAGTTTTTGAACGTAAACTTCTTCTCACGCCACTTCTTCAAAATAGACTCAGCCCAGGCCGTGGTGTTTTGTGGAAGAGCCACACTCCAGGGGCCAGAGAGCCGCATGTGGCTCGTGAGCCGCAGTTTGCAGAGACCACTGGCCTAGGGCGTCCAGCAAGGAAACAGCAGAGCTGGGACTCGAACCCAGGCCTCTGGCCCCCCAAGGGCTGGTGCCGTGTGACTTTCCCATGTGTGCCGGACACACGTGGGTCTCACACGTGTGCTGCCCACCCTGGCCACGTCCTGCCCTGAGAGGCCTGAGGGTCCGTTTGCTAAAACTCACCAGGTGCCAGGCTCCGAGCGCCCGGGGCTGAATCACCATCCGGATGGCCTGGGGCTGGGCACGGAGGGGATCCCTCCTCCCCACACCCGGGGCCAGCTCAGCAGTGACAATAATAATTAATAGCTATTGATTTCTGCCCGTGGCCACGCATTCTCTCATTGAAATTCGCAGCCTCGTATCCCTACCTCCCTCTTGCCCCACCTCCACCCCCCCAGCATGGCTCCTGGCTGCTAGTGTGCTCGTCGCTGGGCCTCCGTCTACCAGGGGCTCTGCCAGGGATCCCTAGGGTGCTGGCTGCCCTGGTCTTGCTGTCCTGTCCGTTGTGCGTGGGAGACGGAGGCTCGGAGAGGCTGCGCGCTGGGCCCAGGGTCACAGGGGCCGGCAGGAGGGGGACCTCCCGTCGTGGGTGCCTCTGAGGCCAGAGCCTGCCGGGCTGCTGGCCTTCCGGCCGGATGGACAGCCGGCACTGGGCGGCACACCGTCCTTCCTCCCGGGGCCTGGGGCTGGGAACTGTGCTCCGGAGGCTGCCCGACCGCGGTGTGCGTCCCAGCCCTGAACCCTGCCTTGTCCGGTGACCCTGGGCCGGTCGCGTCACCTCTCAGAGCCTCAGTTTCCCCATCTGCAGAAGGAAGGTGACAGTGGGGACTGCCTCCCAGGGGAGCTGGGTGGAGGCGGTGAGATGCTCTGGAGGAGTTGCTGAGCCCAGAAGGTGGGAGCGCCCAGCCCCCCACCCCCCTCCCTGCAGGCAGCAGGCCCCCATCCCCCACCCGTCCCTCACTGCTGGGTTGCAGGGAGCCCCAGTGGGAGAGTGAATGAATGAGTGAGTGAGTGAGTGAGTGAAGCAGCGGTGGGGGCTGGGAGCACCTGGGCGGGGCCAGACGGAGCCTGATTGACAGCTCCGGGGAGCGGCCGGTCTGCCCCCTGCTGCCTGGCCTTCTGCTGGGAGCTGCTCCCTCGGCCTCTCAGACCTCCTTCCAGAAGGCGCCCTGGTGAGTGGGGCCGCGGGTCAGGAGGGTGAGCGCTGGGGGTTTTCCGAGGGCAGGACCCCTAAGCCCCCTTTCCAAAGCCAGGAGAGCTGAGGCCCCAGGTCCCGCTTGGGGTTTGGGCCGGAGTCTGAGGCGCCGGCCTGGCCCAGGACCCCGGGGGTGGAGGCCCAGGGGGCGCCTGAGGCCTGGAGCAGGTTTGGGGAGGGGGGGTCTGTGCAGTGGAGGCACAGCCTGAGGGGCCCTCAGGAGGGGGGCAGAGTGTTAGTCGCTTTGCCCGCCCCCATCAGGAAGAGCCGGCGTGAGGGGCGGCCGGGGTCCCTGCGACTGAACCCCAGAACCTGAGGGGACGCCTCTCCTCCGGGGGCCCCTCCAGGACCAGCCAGACCCTCCCCCCCGCCCCCCGGCTCCCCGCAAGCCTCTGATCTAGCATTTAAATGTGTCTTATTACCTTTTTCTGATTAAAATGCCCTCCATGCTCCTTTAAAAAATGCAACCCTTGCCCTGGCTGGTTGGGCTCCGTGGATAGAGCGTCGGCCTGCGGACTGAAGGGTCCCGGGTTCGATTCCGGCCAGGGGCACGTGCCTTGGTGGCAGGCTCCTGGCCCTGGTCGAGGGCAGGCGGGAGGCAACCAATCCGTGTGTCTCCCTCACATCGGTGTTTCTCTCTCCCTCTCCCTCTCCCTTTCATTCTCTTTAAAAATCAAAGGGAAAAATATCATTTTCAAATAAATTATTAAAAAAAAAAAAAAAAAGCAACCATTACAGTCCAGGCTGGGAGGTCCAGTTGGTTGGAGTGTATTCTCAGACACCAAAAGGCTGCCGGTTTGATACCAAGTAGGGGCACATACTACCTAGATTGTGGGTTCGATTCTCCGGTGGCTCGGTTCCTCTCACGTCTCTCTGTCTCTCTGTCTCTCAAATCAATAAAATCAATCAATCCTCAGGGGATGGTTTAAATAAAGCAACCCTCGCAGAAATGGGAAACCCGGAAAACTGCTTCTGCATAGACCCCGCCCCACACCCCGCCTTGAAGAGGGCGCCGCGGTTAAAACGTAAAACGCTGCCCTCCACCTGTTCGTTTCCGGGCCCACATGTATGTTTACGTATGCGCAGACGTGGGCTTGCGGGCGCGGTTGTTCCGGAACGTTCTTTTTTCACGTGTATTTGAGCCAGTCCATTGCGCTCTCCGCCTTGTTTTGATTTTTGTTTGTGCCGTGACTGCATGGGAGGCGGGTGGCCGTCTGTGTCCTGGTCCCTGTGAGGGGCCCCGAGGTTGTGCCTAATTTTTCTGTTTTTCTGACCAAGCGGCCATGACGCCCTTGCCCCTGTGACTTTGCCCCGAGCGTCTCCCTCAAATAGTTGGAATTCGGGGACTCGCAGTTTCTTTCCGCCTCCAGGAAACTCTCCCACACCCCTGTCCACCCCGACCCACCCACCTGGCGCCCCCGAGTGGAGAGGGACTTGTCAGCTTCCCTCCTGTATGGTTCCTTCCTCTGCAGATGGCTGCTTCCTTTTTAATCCTCACCCCAAGATATTTCCCCATTGATTTTAGGAGCAGAGGGAGGGAGCGGGAGAGAAACATGGATGGGAGAGGAACACGTCGATCGGTTGCCTCCTGCACGAGGCTGACCAGGCCCCCGGGCCAGAGAGGAGCCTGCGACGGAGGCACGTGCCCTTCGCCGGAATCGAACCCGGGACCCTTCATTCCACAGACCTATGATCTATCCACTGAGCCAACCCAGCGAGGGCTGCAGATTGCTTCTTCTTTTAAAAAATTATATTTTATTGCTGTTTGTATTACAGAGAGAACGAGAGAGGGATAGAGAGCTAGAAACATCGATCGGCTGCCTCCTGCACACCTCCTACTGGGGATGTGCCCGCAACCAAGGCACATGCCCTTGACCGGAATCGAACCCGGGACCCGTCACTCTGCAGACCGACGCTCTATCCACTGAGCCACACCGGTCGGGGCCAGATTGCTTCTTTACGTCCCTTCCCGTGCGGAGAAGTTTCTAGATGATGGGCAGAGGGCTTGGGGCTGCTGTGGCTGGCGGGCTGGGCTTGGGCAGGGTGTGTGGGTCCCTCGTGTGATTGTTCTGGGGGGAAAAGCATGAGGGATTCTCTGCCGGGCGGGTTATTGGCCTCGGCCCCCGGGATCGTGGTGACGTGCCGGTGCGTGTAGTTACGGGGCAGCAGGCGTGACCTCCTGTGGCCTCAGGAACCGAGGGCCCCACGCCACGGGCGCCCGCACAGGAGTGGAAAGTTTTCCGCCTGGGCCTTGCCGCTGAGGGGGGCGGGGAGGCCCCTGAGCCCCCACGCTCTCCCCGTGCCCCAGCCCTCCGCCCACTCCCACACCTAAACCAAGCAGAACACCGGGACACCCCGTGAAACTGGGCTTTTAAAATATATATATATATATATATATATTTTATTAATTGTCTAGCAATATTAAGGATGTTTCTTTCCCTCTCCCTTCCCATCTGTAATCAATTAAAAAAAAAAAAGTAAACTAGTAAACATCCACTTCCAAGATTAAAACTGAACCAGGCGCCCTGGCTGGTGTGGCTCAGTGGATAGAGCGTCGGCCTGCGGACCAAAGGGTCCCGGGTTCGATTCCGGTCAAGGGCACGTCCCTCAGCTGCAGGCTCCTCCTCAGGATCCTCCCCGGGGCCCCGGCCGGGGCTCGTGCAGGAGAGAGCCCATCGATGTGTTTCTCCCAGATCGATGTTTCTCTCTGTCTCTCCCTCTCTCTCTCGCACTCTCTCTAAAAATCAACGGGGAGCCGAAATTGGTTTGGCTCCGTGGATAGAGCGTTGGCCTGCAGACTGGAAGATCCCAGGTTCGATTCCGGTCAGTGGTTGCAGGCACATCCCCGGTGGGGGTTGTGCAGGAGGCAGCTGGTCGATGTTTTTCTCTCATCGATGTTTCTAGCTTTCTATCCCTCTCTCCTCCTCTCTGTAAAAAAAAAAAAAAAGAAAGAAACTGGTGTGGCTCAGTGGATAGAGCGTCGGCCTGCGGACTGAAAGGTTGGATTCCGGTCAAGGGCATGTGCCTTGGTTGCGGGCACATCCCCAGTAGGGGGTGTGCAGGAGGCAGCTGGTCGATGATTCTCTCTCATCGATGTTTCTGACTCTATCCCTCTCTTTCTCTCTGTAAAAAATCAATAAAATATATATTTTTAAAAATCAGTAAAATATAAAAATAAAAATCAACGGGGAAAATGTCCTCAGGTGAGGATTAACGGAACAACAACAAACACACGGAACCGAGCTGCAGGAACGGCTCCTTGCCCCTCCGGCTTCTCTTCGAGTTGGCACTGCCAGCGTCTCTCTTTGCAGCCCGGTCCCCGGTTCCTCCACACGTTTGTCTCCGTCTGCCTCGTGCTGGGGGGCCGCTGAGCTGGTGATGCCCCTCCACCCGGCCAGGCCTGGGGCAGGGTGGGCACCCCCGTGGCCGGCCTCCTGACGCTTGCCCCGCTGTGTGCCCGCCCCTCCAGGTGTCTGAGATGCCGCCGCCTCAGAAGAAGCGCTGGGAGTCCATGGCCAAGGGGCTGGTGCTGGGCGCGCTCTTCACCAGCTTCCTGCTGCTGCTGTACTCGTACGCGGTCCCCCCACTGCACCCCGACCTGCCGTCCACGTGAGTGGCCCTCCCGGGCGACCCGGGGGGTGGGTGTGGGCCTGAGGGGGCACCCTCAACCATGCACGCGATGCCGAGGGCAGAACGCGCCGTGTAAGCCGGGGCCTCAGTGTCCCCATCTGTGAAATGGGTACAATCACAGAGCCTGCCTTCTGCGGCACGGGGATCTGATGCCACCGTCTGAGACTTGGATTTTTATCGCCTGAGGCTCCAACAGGGCTGGGAGGGGGGTGACTTGTCCACGAGCCCTTGGCTGGCACAAGGCCCGGATGCAAACGGGGGGGTCTGTTGGCCTCTCAGCCTGCCTCCTAACCATGAGTCTATCCCGCCTCCTTCCCCTCGGGGCTGCTCAGCTAAGCCCACATCCCCAGTGACGGGGAGGGGGGTGCAGGAGGCAGCTGATCGCTGAGTCTCTCATCGATGTTTCTAACTATCCCTCTCTGTAAAAAACCAATAAGATATATTAAAAACAACCAAAAACCGAAACAAAACAAAAAACAACAACAAAGCACTGGCCCAGGCACTGGGTCCTGGAGGAAGGCCCATCGGGGGTCCCCATCCTGGCTCCCACCGCCACCACCGTCCCCAACAACCCTGCTGCCCGGACACCGGGGCCTGAGGTCCTTTCCCCCCCCCTCCCTGACCACCCCTGAGGCTCTCCCCACCCTCTCTGTGCCCAGCAGGACCCCGGAGGGCACCCCATCCTGCTCCCCGGCCCCGGATGAGTCTGAGACGACGGCGGCGGCCACCAACGGCTCCTGGTCCGCCAACGGCTCCTCCCCGGGAGGCTGCCGGCCGCGGCGGGACATCGTGTTCATGAAGACGCACAAGACGGCCAGCAGCACGCTGCTCAACATCCTCTTCCGCTTCGGCCAGAAGCACGGGCTCAAGTTCGCCTTCCCGAGCGGCCGCAACGACTTCGCCTACCCGGCCTTCTTCGCGCGCCGCCTGGTGCAGGGCTACCGGCCGGGCGCCTGCTTCAACATCATCTGCAACCACATGCGCTTCCACTACGACGAGGTGCGCGGGCTGGTGGCGCCGGGCGCCGCCTTCATCACGGTGCTGCGCGACCCGGCGCGCCTGTTCGAGTCCTCCTTCCACTACTTCGGCTCGGTGGTGCCGTCCACGTGGCGGCGGCTGCGGGGCCGCGCGGACAAGCTGGCCGCCTTCCTGCGGGAGCCCCACCGCTACTACGACCCGCGCGGCCTCAACGCGCACTACCTGCGCAACCTGCTCTTCTTCGACCTGGGCTACGACAGCGGCCTGGACCCGCGCAGCCCGCGCGTGCAGGAGCACATCCTGGAGGTGGAGCGCCGCTTCCACCTCGTGCTGCTGCAGGAGTACTTCGACGAGTCCCTCGTGCTGCTCAAGGAGCTGCTGTGCTGGCAGCTGGAGGACGTGCTCTACTTCCGCCTCAACGCGCGCCGCGCCCCGGCCGCGCCGCGCCTCTCGGCCGAGCTCTACCGCCGCGCCACCGCCTGGAACGTGCTGGACGCGCGCCTCTACCGCCACTTCAACGCCAGCTTCTGGCGCCGCGTGGACGCCTTCGGCCGCGAGCGCATGCGCCGCGAGGTGGCCGCCCTGCGCCGCGCCAACGAGCGCATGCGCCGCATCTGCATCGACGGCGGCCGCGCCGTGGACGCCGCCGCCATCCGCGACGCCGCCCTGCAGCCCTGGCAGCCGCTCGGCGCCAAGTCCATCCTGGGCTACAACCTCAAGCAGAGCATCGGCCGGCGCCACGCGCAGCTCTGCCGCCGCATGCTCACGCCCGAGATCCAGTACCTCATGGACCTCGGCGTCAACCTGTGGGTCACCAGGCTCTGGAAGGCCGTGCGCGACTTCCTGCAGTGGTGACGTGGCGTGACGGCGTGGCGTGACGGCGTGATGGTGTGACGGTCAGGGGGGGAGGGGTGGGGGGCCCTCCTGTCTGCACGCTCCTGCTCCCCCCCCCGGGCAGGGGCCTGCTGCTGGCCTTCTCCATCCACCCCCCTCCTCCCACCCCCCAGTCCCTCCTGGTGCCACCTCGGTCCCCGGGGGAAGGGGGGGCTGCCCTGGGGATGCAGCCAGCCAGCCAGTCTGTGCCCCCAGCATCAGTATTTGACTAATTGTACCTTTTCTTTTTCTTTTCTTTTATTTAAATCCCCCCCCCCCACTTTTTTTTTTCTGTTCTACTTCCCGCCTCCCCGCCAAGGGGAGGCCTCAGAAGTAAAGGCATTTCACGTTTTGTTAAATCAGCCTCCGCGGTGGTGACTGTCGTCGGGGCTCGGGTGGGGGGAGCTGGTAAGGGCTGGGGACCCCAAGAGGGCGTGGGTGGGTGCCGGCCTGTGGGACTGTGTCTGTGGGTCAGAGGGGGCGGGGGCGCGAGGGTTTGGTGTGTTACATGCTGAAGTCCCAGGGGGTTGAAGGACTCCCATGAGCTACCGAGATCAAGGAGATTGTGTGTGTGTGTGTGTGTGTGTGTGTGTGAGTGTGAGTGTGTGTGTGTGTGTGTGTGTGTGTGTGAAATCAATAAAAACATAAAATAGAATAAATAAAATAAAATAAAGAGAAGATTCTTCAAATAAATAAAAGTGATCCCCAAGGGTCTCTGGTTGCTGGTAGCTTGCAGGAGCCAGGCTGCTCTTGCTACAGCGAGGCAGCAGGGGGCGCTGTGGTGCCGAATTTGGTCTTGGTCAGTCCTGCTATTTCTGTCCAGATGGGGGCACCACCATGACCAGCCATGGGCAGGCCTGACATGTGAAAGCCAGCGGTGGAGGAGGGGGGGGAATGGCTGTCCTCTGGGAGAAACGCAGTGGAACCACCTGTTCCTCTCCATTGTGAGTTGAATTGTAGCCCCTAAAAGATGTTGGTCCTGGCTCAGTGGGTTGAGCATCAGCCTGTGCACTGAAAGGTCCCGGGTCCAGTCAGGGTGCAACTGATAGATGTTTCTCTTTCATAGTGATGCTTCTCTCTCTCTCTCTCTCTCTCTCTCTCTCTCTCTCTCTCTCTCTCTCATCTCCACCTCCCAGGCAGCCCGGGCGGGAGGCCCCCGCTGCCCCGGCAACCGGGTCAGACACTCCCTCCCAATCCTTCTCCCAAGGTCCCCCGAGCCCAGGTCTGCGTGTTCAGAGGCGCATCCCGTGGCCTCCGTCCTGCTGGAGGTCCACGGGGGGGGGGGGGGGGGCGCCATTCAGCCAGGACGCGGGGCGGGCCAGGCAGGACGCCCGCAAAGCCTGATTGCACCCCCAAACACGGAGATGCCCTCCACCCAGCAGGCTCTGCTTCCGTCGGCAGGTTACAGGCTTGAGTGAGGACGGCAAGGAGGGCACCTGTGCCAGCGAGAGAGGCCGGCTGTTTTCAGAGCCTCTGGAAGGCGGGAGGAGGCGGGACCGCCGGGAGGGGGCAGGTGTGGCGTCAGCGTCACACCCCCTGACAACGCCCTCATTGCCGTCCAGCGCTCTCAGCCCACACCCCACGGAAGACGGGGAGCTGTCCGTCTCCCGAACCACAGGCACCCAGACGGTGAGAGCCCAGGTCCTCCACGCCCAGCGAGATCTGGGCTGGGCCCTAGCCGGTGTGGCTCAGTGGATAGAGTGTTGGCTTGTGGACTGAAGGGTCCCGGGTTCGATTCCGGGCAAGGGTGTGTACCTTGGTTGCGGGCACATCCCCAGTAGGGGGTGTGCAGGAGGCAGCTGATCGATGTTTCTAGCTCTCCATCCCTCTCCCTTCCTCTCTGTAAAAAAGTCAATAAAATGTACTTTAAAGAAAGAAAGAAATTTATTATTATTATTTTTTTAAAGAATGCTGTAGAAATTAGGTATGGTACCAGGTACTGGAGATATGGGGGGTGGGCGGGGGGAGGGTACGATACCTTGAAAAGTGTGTGGCTGTCTAACCGCTCGGCTGTGTGCACCTGGAATGAACACACAGTGATGTTGCACGTAAACGGCGATGGGAAAATAAAACTGTAAAAACATAACCAAGGGACCCGCGTGGCTCCCGTGCCCTGAGCTAATATTTACCAAGCCCTTAGGACAGGGCCTGGCCACTGAGGACCTCTCTTTGGAGGTGACTGCCGCCTGTGGCATTTCAGAAACATGGCTTCCTGCCCCTCAGGCACCGGAGAACGGTGGGGAGAGATTTCTTTCCTTGCCTGGCCCTCCTTGAATCAGCGGACTTGGATTAACATGCCAAAAGCATCTGGCAGACACACTGAGTGGTCTGATGATGATGATCTCTGAACGTATAACCATCTGGCCACTCAGTATATATATATATATGAGGCCCGGTGCACAAATTTGTGCATGGGTAGGGTCCGGCCAGCCTGGCCAGGGAGGGGGGACGTGGGTGGTTGGCCGGCCTGGCTGCTGGTCAAACTCCTGGCCGAGGGGACAATTTGCACAGTAGCCTTTTATTCTATAGGACAGACACCGAGTGGCCAGATTGTTATGCGTCATTTCCACACGGAATCAATGTAAGAAATCAAGTAATGAAATATTAAAATTGTTTGGATACCAGGTCCCCGAAATGGGGTATCTGTCTCTCACAGTGACATCTCCATTCCCACTGGTGGCAGGCCACACCCCCCAACCTCAAAGCCCAGGTTGGTGGGCGAAAGCCTACAAGACGTGATTGGCCGAAGCCGGTTTGGCTCAGTGGTAGAGCGTCGGCCTGCGGACTGAAAGGTCCCGGATTCGATTCCGGTCAAGGGCATGTACATTGGTTGGGGGCACATCCCCAACTGGCCGGTGTTTCTCTCTCATCAACGTTTCTAGCTCTTTATCTCTCTCCCTTCCTCTCTGTAAAAAATCAATAAAATATATATATTTTTAAAAAAATTTACAAAAAAAAAAACACGTGGTTGGAACCCAGGGGAGAGCAGAGGGCAGAGGCCTGGCAGCCTGGTTTCCCACGCCTCTGCCTGCCCCGCCCACCTGCTCCTCTCCCTGGGCAATGTCTGCTCGGAACAACGTGAACTTTCTCACCTGCCCCGGGGACCTTGGCTCGCCTCTCAGGTGCCATCCCCGGACATCTGTGTCAACAGCCTCCCACCTTCTGGCCTCCGAACCCCTCCATCACCCTCCCCCTTCCCCCCAACCCCCCCTCTTGCAGGCTTTTATCTGATCATGGCCACCTCTCCCCCCATCCCCCACCCCAGGCCTTGGGCTGCAGATCCTCCCCGGAACTCAGGGGGATCCACCCCCCCCCCATCTCACCCCAACAGCTCGCTGCTCTGCTGACAGAGGAAGCAATTCCCCTACCAGCCGGCGGGCACCGGTGTGCCCGGCCAGGCCAGCCCCCGGCGGCGGCAGGCACCCGGCTAATCCTCCCGGCCATCTTGAAGGCTGCAGCCCTTTGCACAGAGGACTCTCCTATCAGCGGGGGAGCACGGCCAGGGTGGAGCCTGCCTTCGGGGTCAGGGGAAGCGGGTGGGGGCCCCTTGGGGAGAAAGGCCCGGGGGCCACCTCCAGGGCTGAACCACGTTCCTAAAAGCGCCCCCCGTCTTTGCCGGGAGGGGATCCCTGAAACTGGCTGGTGTCCTTGGTGCCCCCCCATTCTCTTCCCTGCCCTGTGGGAGCCAGTGGGAGCCCCTGGGCAGAGGAGGCCTGGAGGTGGGGGCGCTGGCTGTCTCACTGACATTTGCTCCAGGGGGCGGGTTACCTCCTGGCCCTGCCAGGGTGCATCTTGGGGACGGTGATGGCAGACACCCCAGAGGGGAGGAGAAACCAGCAGAGGCGGCGGGACAGACGGGGCGGGGCGGCCGGGGCTCTCCCTTCGGGGGCGGGCCGGCATCGGACCTGAGGGCCAACAGCAGGCGCCAGGAGCACCCAGAGCGGCAGAGGCCGGCGCCCCAGGCACCATGAGCGGCCATGTCGGGGACCTGAGCCCCCAGCAGCAGGAGGCCCTGGCCAGGGTGAGCTTCTTGGGGGCCCGGGCCCAGGCCCGGGAGGCTGGTCCCCGCCCCCCCCTCCACCCAGTTGCCTGATGCCAGAGCCCCTATTGCCCGGAGGGGAAAGGGGACCCTGGAGAGCGCCCTGTCCCGCCGTGGGCACAGGACGCGGGCAGGAGCCCTTATCTGGGCCCCCCTGGGGCCCCACCCAGCTCCCACGCCTGCTGCTCCCGGGCCACGGAGCCCCCTGGCGCCTGCTCCCCGCTGGGGGTGGGGGGTGGGAAGGGGAGGGAAGGGGTGGGGCGCCCCCCCTCTGCCGCCCCCTCTGCCGTCCT
Source organism: Pipistrellus nathusii (assembly GCA_963693515.1). Taxonomy (NCBI): domain Eukaryota; kingdom Metazoa; phylum Chordata; class Mammalia; order Chiroptera; family Vespertilionidae; genus Pipistrellus; species Pipistrellus nathusii. The sequence goes on from OY882876.1 coordinate 2,898,457, forward strand.
GCTTCGGGCAGTTCAGGGCAGACAGACTCCCAGATGTTCTGCCCTGATTGCGACATGTTTGGCTTCTGTGACTCACCGGGGCCCACGCCGCCTCTCGAGGTTGCCATGTTCTCATGAAAGGGGGGGTGGAGGAATTGGGGTGCTCTCCCGAGAGTCCATGGGGTGTAGGCCACACCGGGGAGAGTCCTGGCTCGTCCAGGTCTGAGGGGCCACAGCAGGAATGGGGTCTGCAGGGGGCCAGAGGCTGGAAGCTGTGCCTTCCAGGGTGGAGGGGGAGGAGGGAGGGGAGAGGGGGAGGGAGGGGAGGGCACAGCCCTGGCTGGCACTGGGGCAGGGAAGAGCAGCCTCGGCTCCTCCCCTCCAAGGACCCGGGGGGCCCCTGAGGAAGGAGGGGCCGGAGTGAATTCCTTCTGGAGGAGAGATGGGTACCAGGTGAAGGATGGGGGCCCCCGGGGGGATCCCCAGGGGAAGGGGGAGGTTCCAGGAGTAGAGGGTCCCAGGTGAAGGCGGGGTCCTCGCGGGAAAGACAGCGGGTCCCCCCATGAACCCTCCCCCTCCCTTCCCCTCCCCTCTCCTCCCCTCTCCCTTCACCTCCCCCTCTCCCACTGACAATGGTCTCAGAGAAGCCAGGCCCCTAAGACCCCAGGAGGACTCCGGCTTTTGGGCGTCAACGTGAAGAGAGTATTCTTAGTGTTATCGTTACTTAAAATTAAGGGAAAAAGAGCCCAGCTGGCGGGGCTCAGTGGTTGAGCGTGGACCTGCGAACCAGGAGGTCACGGTTCGATTCCCGGTCAGGCCACATGCCTGGGTTTTGGACTCCATCCCCAGTAGGGGGTGTGCAGGAGGCAGCCGATCCATGGTTCTCTCTCACCATCGATGAGTCTGTCTCTCCCTCTCCCTCTCCCTTCCTCTCTGACATCGATGAAAACATATTTCAAATCATAGACACAGCATCAGGGGCAATGCTCCCAGGATGTTCTGGTTGGCCCGCCTCCGATTCACCAGGGATCTTTGCAGAAAGAGGAACGGCAGGGTCCCCCCTTGGACTGACAGAGGGAGGGTCTTGGGAGACAGGGATCCCCCAAGTGTGAGAAGGACACAGGTCTCCCTGCCACATGGGGCGGGAGGGGTGGGTGTACTCCGTTCCCAGGTGGCGAAATGATACAGGAGGCGGCTGCGGACTGTGCAGTCACCGGGCAGGGTCCCCGGGCAGGGTCCCCGGGCAGGGCTGGCTGGCTGATGGAGGGTGCGCGGGGTCGGGGATGGGGATGGGGATTATGGCAGCCCCCCTGACAACCATATCCACCCCCCCTCAGTTCCAGGACAACCTCCAGGACCTGCTGCCCACCTTGCCCAAGGCTGATGCCCACTTCTTCCTGCGCTGGCTGCGAGGTAAGGGCCTCGGGAGGGGGGTGGGGGACTTGGGGGCAGGGCGGTAAGGAACACAGGCTCTGAGCCCGGCCAGCGTGGCTCCGTGGTGGAGCATCGGCCTAGGAACCCGGAGGTGAGGGTGTGATTCCCGGTGAGGGCACAGGCCCGGGTTATGGGCTCGATCCCCAGTAGGGGGTGTGCAGGAGGCAGCCGATCCATGGTTCTCTCTCATCATGGATGTTTCTCTCTCTCTCTCTCTCTCTCTCTCTCTCTCTCTCTCTCTCTCTCTCTCTTCCTCTCCCTTCTTCTCTAAAATCAATAAAAATATACACTGAGCGGCCAGATTAGGATGATCTCTGAACACACAATAATCTGGCCACTAAGTGCGTGTGTGTGTGTGTGTGTGTGTGTGTGTGTGTGTGTGTGTTAGAGGCCCAGTGCATGAATTCGTGCATGGGTGGCGTCCGGCCAGCTTGGCCAGGAGGAGGGGACATGGGCAGTTAGCCGGCCTGCCTGCTGGTTGAACTCCTGGTTGAGGGGACAATTTGCATATTAGCCTTTTATTACATAGGATATACACACTTTTATTATATAAGATATATATATATTTATAGGATATGCGTTCAGAGATCATCATGAGCTGGCCACTCAGTGTGTTTAGAAAAGGAAAAAAGAACTCAGGCTCTAGAGCCAGCCCACTCTGGGCCAGAATCTGAGCTCCCCTTCCGACTGGCGTGGCACAGAACACCCCACGGAGCCTCCGTTTCCTCATCTCCCATGTGGGGCGAGGCTGCCCCCCATGGGCAGCTGTGAGTGTGACAGGAGAGGGAGGAGAGCCTGGCACCGGGTGGGCACGGGGCCGAGGTGAGGTCCCAGTCAGCACCTCCCTCGGAAGGTCCTGGGATGGCGGGCCTGGCCAGGCCTTGGGTCAGACCTCTGACCACGGTCTCGGGCACCTGCGTTTGGGCCGGTCTCCAGGCCCCTGGAGACCAGGCTGTGTGTCCCCGTAGAGAACCTGGCACCGAGCACACACACACGCCAGGACGCGGACGTAATGAGAGGCGGGGGAGTTTCTCCCAGGAATGGCTGAGCCAGGGTAACGCGGTTAGAATAACAGAAGCCACAGCGATGTCGACTCAGCACGCCCCGGGGGACGGGTTTTGAACTTGATCATCGGGGCAGAGCTGGCGGCCTTGGTGGGTTTTCTCTGAAGGGGGGGTCCTGGCCAGGGCAGAGGAGGCCTCGGGGTCTCTTGGGCCCCTTCACCTCTGACCCCGTGTCTCCCCGAAGGCCCATCCCAGGACGAATGAGCCAGCAGTCTCAGAGAAATTTCATCCAAAATCAGTAACCACCACACTGTCTGCCCGGCAGTGAGAATTGACTGTGAGCCAGGTCATGTGGCAAGCACTTTGTCTCATGCCACCCCTTGGGTAACTCTGAAAAAGGTATTATTCCTGCCCGGTCGGTGGCTCAGTGGGTCAGGGCCCCGGCCTGTGCATCAAAGGTTGTGGGTTCGATTCCCAGTCAAGGGCATGTACCTAGGTTGCAGATTTGATTGCTGGCCCTGATCAGGGTGCATGTGGTAGGCAACCAATCAATTCACCTCTCTCACATCTAGGTTTCTCTCTCTTTCTCTCTCTCTCTCTCCCCCCACCCCCTCCTTCCTGCTTTCCATTCTCTAAAAAAGCAATGCGAAAAATATCCTCAGGTGAGGGTTAACAACAACAAACATATTATTCCCATTTAATTGATTATAAAACTAAGGTAAGCTATTTGCTTAAGGTTGCACAGCAAATAAAAGGACAAAACCGGTTTGGCTCAGTGGATAGCACGTTGGCTTGGGGACTGAAGGGTCCTGGGTTCGATTCCAGTCAAGGGCATGTACCTTGGTGCAGGCACATCCCCAGTAGGGAGTGGACAAGAGGCAGCTAATCGATGATTCTCTCTCATCAATGTTTCTAACTCTATCCCTCTCTCTTCCTCTCTGTGAAAAATCAATAAAATATATTTTTTAAAAATAATAAATTATTAATAAAAAAATAAATAAAAATCACCAACTGGCCGGCACCGGTTTGGCTCAGTGGATAGAGCGTCGGCTTGCGGACTGAAAGGTCCCGGGTTCGATTCCGGTCAAGGGCATGTACCTTGGTTGTGGGCACATCCCCAGTGGTAGGTGTGTAGGAGGCAGCTGTTCGATGTTTCTCTCTCATCGATGTTTCTAACTCTCTATCCCTCTCCCTTCCTCTCTGTAAAAAGTCAGTAAAATATATTTTAAATAAATACATAAATAAATCAAAAGGACAAAACTAGACTTCAAGCCCAAATCATCGAGACTCCAAAACCCAAGCTCTTCACCAGGGGATCGAACCCACAGCATATCAGAACCCCTGGCATATCAGAACGATTCTCTAACCAACTGAGCCGCCGGTTCAGGGTGAGACCCATATCTAGAATGAAGAATTTAAAAAGTCCTGAAAAACGAGATAAAGACTTTCTCCAAAGCCTTCTAGAGAATTAAAGATCCTCCCATGTTCCCAGACTTTCCAGACCCCCCATCCCCACCCCTATGTACCCTTGGGGTGTCAGGGACAGACAGGGGGCCCCCCACACTGTCCTCATGGGTTTTCAGAGAAAAGCTTGTTGTAGATCCGGCCCCACGCGCCCTCTGACCTCGCCTCTCCCCGCAGCTCAGAACTTTGACCTGAAGAAGGCGGAGGACATGCTCCGGAAGGTGAGGCCCGTTCTCCGCGCTCGCCGCCCCCCCCACGCGGCACCCCAGGGATCGGCCACAAAGCGGGGGACCCTCGCTCTGTCCTGCTGTCTTCTCCCCCCCACCCCCCTCGGATCCCTTTCGGCATCGGACCCAGACCCCCCACGGTCCTGCTCCTGGTGTCTCCTCCCTCCCCTGTTCCCCCCTTCCACCCCGTTTGGTGTCCGCAGAGCCCGGGGACGCGGTGGCAGGGCCTTGGGGAGCAGAGGGACCTTCGGGGCTCGCAGCCTCCAGGTCCCGCCCTGTCCCCCCAGCACATCGAGTTCCGGAAGCAGCAGGACCTGGACCACATCCTCACGTGGCAGCCCTCAGAGGTGAGCCCCACCCCACCCCCCAGGCTGTGTGGCCACCCCCCTCCTGCTCCCCCTCTCCCCCCAGCCCGCCCATGTCCAGCTGCCTGATGGCACAGGGACATGGCCACCCCCTCCCGCTCCCCCTCTCCCCCCGGCCCGCCCATGTCCAGCTGCCTGATGGCACAGGGACATGGCCACCCCCTCCCGCTCCCCCTCTCCCCCCGGCCCGCCCATGTCCAGCTGCCTGATGGCACAGGGACATGGCCACCCCCTCCCGCTCCCCCTCTCCCCCCGGCCCGCCCATGTCCAGCTGCCTGATGGCACCGGGCTGTGGCCCCCGGGGCGGGGGCGGGGGGCGGGAAGGGGCCGAGCTGAGCGAGCCCCTCGCCCAGGTGGTCCAGCGCTACGACTCGGGCGGCCTGTGTGGCTACGACTACGAGGGCTGCCCCGTGTGGTTCGATATCATCGGGGGCCTGGACCCCAAGGGGCTGCTCCTGTCG